>OX376340.1:26992277-28242277 GCA_947369235.1 Udea olivalis
AGGTTCAGAATAGTAAGTGATAATTTGACAGATGTGTAAGCTTGATGTGCTGGTCTCTGTATATCTTCACCTTTAAACTAAAAATGCACTTATTGAAGGTTGCACAAACTATAGAAGTAAATGATCTGCAAGAAAACAGAAGAGTCGTTGTAGGTATCATTTGACGCAATACCACAAATCTGTTTTTGTGAACTATAACAGTCATCATCATCATCATTCGCGGCCACATGACGCCCACTGCTGAACGTACGCCTCCCCCACCGATTTCCAAAGTGACCTGCAGCCGGTGTGCATCCACCGGAATCCCGGCACTTTTATCAGGTCGACTATAGCTTTACGTATTTTTAAACACGGAAATTGCGACTCCGCACGTGACAGTATACTATGTAATTACGAATAAATCAAAACCATAATATATGATCACTGTACCCTATAAAAATAGTATCATCGCGTCAGAAGTAGAGGAAACATAAAAATTATATTATCTTTTCACGTGTAAGTTTGATCGTTGTGTTTAGTGCAAGGAGAATGTCGTTAACCATGTGGCGAGTGTATATTGGAACAAATCGGATCTATAACGGTCTGCCTGACGATTGTGTCACTTTTGATTAGCCATCGAAAGCCATTATATGCTCGAAAATTATGCCGCAGTAAATAAATTTTGGATACTTAAGTATATTTTTTGAATGATTATTTTTTTATTACTTAGGTGGTGAACAGACATCCTCTTGATACAGTCTGACCTACTAATTCTTAATCAACGTTCATTGTAGAAAAAGCTCTTGAATATGATATAAAAAAACTGCTTTATTAATAAGTGTCCGCTTCTGTGGAAACGCACCCTTATTCATCAGAATGTGACCTAAGAATGGGGAGGATGTTAGGTATGCAGACATCAGCAAATGATACCACAAACTTTGTTCTTGAGAACCTCACTAACCCAACGTCAATTGACTAAAAAATCAAATTCTATGAAGGGAATAGGTCAAGACAATCCGTGGTCACTTGATATAGGTACCCAATTCAATCTGTCATTCTAGTGTCTCTAATTTAATCCATTAACTATATGTACGTGAAAGCTATTATCCTGCTAAAACATTTTTTTTGAGCAGTAGAGAGCATTTGCGTATTTTATGTCATAAGCTTATAGGTCCAATAAGCAAAGCCTGGGTCGCATATGGCAGAACAGTCATCAACATCAAAGCACATTATCTACAAACATTACGTTACGGGCCTCGAAATTCGCTGAAATGTTGTTTCAGGGCCAGAGAGGGTCAGTAAGATGAACTCTTATCTGAAGGATTCTAACAATGATTGCTTTGGACCGCGAAAACTGAAGAGTAAAAGTTGAGATTTTGAGAAATAAGATCACCTTTTATTCAAATAGCAATAGTGATATCAACAAACGGTTCAAATTAGGGAGGCTAAAGTTACTGCTTCATTATTTACCATACATACCATCACGCCTTTTTTCCAACGGGGTAGGCAGAGACCACATCTTTCCAGATGCTACGGTCCTGACACACATCTAGCGCTCCTACCACTCTCATTAAACCTTTCATATAAGCTCGTCGATTAGGGGACAAATCCAAGACATCCTTAGAAAAGTTCAGGTCAGCCTTTTTTAAGGACGTCTTGGCCTTGTCCTGAGAGTACGTCTGTCTAGGCCAGTAGGTCCGTCTAGGGCCATATATTATATTATTCACTATCATCAATTTTTCTGAGAGATATGTGTATCTGCATATGTATTTTCAAGTACGAACCAACTTATTGTGATTCACCAATTAGTAAATCATTACTACTTTGTAATTAGCCTATTATAACTGACAAAAGGCTTTCATCATCGAAATCAAGTCATCACCTCAACCAAATTACGACTATACTAAGCACAGACCTTTTTGATATTAGATTTAAACTCCGATTACTTAGTTCTTTTTCATACCAAAAAAAAATCATATAATTTTATTCGAAGCGTGTTTTCAATGAAATAGCCTAAACTACACGTTTGCAAAATTAAATTTATTGACTACAAACATTACATTAGACCATATTCCATTTCATACGAAAGCTAAACACATTTTCATCACATATTTCAGTACATTACAAACAATATGAGTCGCCACAAGCCACCGCAGTATACATACACAGCGTCGTATTTGCAGTACTCAGAGACTGGGAGCGTGTACTTATGTTGGTGCGTTGAGTGTCGTAAGTGTAGTGCGGCCACAATACGGCGACATCTCTAGAGCTGCGGCCAGTTATGTGCCGCAAAAAGTGATGATAATGACAAAGAGCGTCGAGCAGAGGGCGCGCGGGAGCTGCCGCCGGACGCGTGGCGAATAATGATGTCCACCGGACAGCGCTAGGAATACAAGTAGAGTTGGCAGCTTTTCTTATTCATTTAAAATAATATTATATATGTCTTTTATTTAATTTTTTATTTATATGCGTTCTTGTCCTTTTTAATGTGTTTTTGTGTACAAACTAATAAATTGTCATAATTATTGTAAAGAGCTCATGAAAACTGCTCTGGTTCTGGTGGTTCTTATTACGTGCCTTTCACAAAAAGGAAACTGTCTTCTCCTTACGTTTGGAACTAGAAACCGAACATCATAAAAATTACTTTCGGAATTACAAGTATTTTGGTGACCAATCAATATAAGTATATGCAGCACACGACAGAATCAAGCACTTTACTGAGGTAAATGTCAACTATTTGTGGGTCCGAGGCGTAATTTTCATTGCCCTCTCAGTAACGCTTCGTACATGCATGCGTCTTTCTTACTTACCACGGGGCGTGAAGTGACCACATCTTTCTACTTGCTGCAACACCTTGCGCTTCTTCACCTGCGACGTTCATGCAGCCATCAGTCAGGGTGAATGGATTACAAGTCAATACTTTAGGAGTTTCAATGATTGGTAAACTGCACGTACCGCATTCATAGATGTTTGAGTTATTTCTATTTTCTGAGAGATAAAGATTGTTTATGTAGTAGTATCATAACTCAAGTCTAGAAATAGAAGTGTTGACCTATTTAAAAAAATACTTTTATTATCAATTTGAAGGTAGTTTATTGATAATACTTTATGCAACGCAAACGTACGTTGCTACGAGACTCATAAATCGTTTCATTAATACCTTACTCATACAATACCAATACGAAGAAAATATTTGAGTGATAAAATATGAATTCACACCACTGATAACAAAAAGAACACTTAATTTAGCACTGAAAATCAAACTCTCTTTACTCAATTATACATGATAAAAATCGCAGGTTGTGTAAGTGCCTGTCCCTGGCACTTGACTGGTCTCTGAGTAGGAATGTTAAATTACAAAACATATAACATTATCACCAGTCATTCACTGTCAAATTCAGCCAAATATAATAACCACATGAATGCACTTTGACCAATTTGACCGTAAATGGCACTTAAGTGAAATTTTAGTCCCTGTGGTCACTTTTAACAATCTTATGTTAGAAATTATACCTATTTAGAATTAATAATAAGACAGTTATGCTTAAGGCATTTTGACTGGTTTCGACCGTAAATTGCCGGTCAGATATTGCCATAGTCATTATTTGCACATATGTATCCCTGAGTGAAGAACACACATTAGGAAACGCAATGTTTGGCGCCTTCAAGCCTGTTATGTTGATATCCTCGAGGAATCAGACTGTCGGAGGTCTCAGACGCCGTTCTATGTCCAGCAGTGGACAGCGACTGGCTAAGCATGAGTTGCTACTCTTACTACAGTAAGATATACGATTGAAGGAGCAGACAATGTTGTAAGCAACTTTGTAAGTGAGACCGATAAGTCTGTGTTAAAGTTTGTTTTGAAATTTGAAACTGCACACGAATCCACTTATAATATTGGTCTTCGAATCGCAGTGTAGTGTACCGCGTTGTGCATCTTGACATGCGATGGACACGTGTTAGGGTTAGGTCTCGTGCGATCGTGTTTAAGTGTCGTACCATATTCAGTGTCTTGAGTAGCGGTGTTGTGGTCACGTCTAATGTTCCAATATGCTACATTGTTGTGATTGTCTTTTACTAACCTTATTAGTAAGGCCTCAAATAACTAACCCGTATCACATTATTTTCTCAAAATTCGGTTACACAGCGATAAAATCATGTACTTAAAAACTATACGATTTCAAAAGGAATAGCTTATTTATTTAGTTAAATATAATTTTAATTGCAAAAATTGTAAAGATGGTACCAAGAAGGCTAGAGACTAAGGAGAGATAACTCCCGAAGTGGGGGTAAGCTTTCGAGGGCCGAAAGTCGTATACTCTGTGCCGGGCAAAACGCTGTATTGCGCATGTGCAGCGGCAGCTATTTGTCATTTCATGGTCACATGGTTTTGTTTTGAACGGTGTCACGTGCGACAGTTGTTGTTTTTTGTGGGTTGTGTTGACCAATTTTGACACTTCGCGAGGATCGCGGCAAAGAAGCGTAATGCGCATGCGTCACTGTGGGATACGGATTTAGTCCAACCCTTTCCAGGGAGTTATCTCTCCTTAGTTTCTAGCCTTCTTGGATGGTACATAAAGATGACACTTATACGAGTAGATAAGAAGTGTCAGGTGACCTATCTGTCCGATCCTTGACGGAATTTCGGTTTTTAATTTGACAGATGCTCACAGCCAGGCACAGCACAAATACTTCATCGCATGCATGTTCTTCATTGATAGAAGTCGCACCCTGGACCTACTGCATAATACTGGCCGCAGTTAAAAAATCTAATTCCACCTGCATTTCTGTTTTCATGGGTATAATTTCGAAGCGCCACTTCTATTGCGCTCACAACCTGTGTAATATAAAATCGTAGTGATACTTCTGAGTGGCACGGTGAAGAGGGGAGGCCTAAGGCAATAGTAGGAACACGTTGCGAACATCGTTCGGGGGTCACGTAACGCGACAATACCGAATTACTTCGCTTGCGCAAACTGATCCTTATTGTGCCCTGGGAAATAAACCAGGGTAAGGAAATAAAAAGTATTCCACAAAAATAAAGTTTTATTACGTTACGCGGAAAGCGCAGTGATCATGGTCGCCCGTGATCCCTGGTGCTTATTTTAGATTGTTACAAGACAACGTTAGGATTTTTTTTTCAACACTCCTACCTACTAAACTTTGTAGATTGGCAGTAAAAACCTCTCATTTGCAATATTTGTTAGTAAATAAAAGTAGGATTCAGTTTATTTTAACGTTTTTATAAAGAATATGTTTTTATTTCATAACATACCATCACGACTTTATCCCAAACGGGGTAGTCAGAGGCAAGTGACTATGTCGTCGTGGTGAACGAAACCAGAAGCCCACTTTTCACCGATGGTATTAGAACTCAACGTGGTAGGTGGTGAGCCTGTTATCCGCTGTTATCCGGGTTGATATTTATATTTCATATTATATTATTACCCTTTAAAAGGCTATAAAAATAACTTACGCTTACTACTTTATACCAATTGGCGTTCCACATTGATACTCATTAATACACATTCATACCACGCAGAAGCCCAAATTTAGGCGTACTAGAACCCAACGTGATATCCGGCTTACCGGACGTTATCCGGGTTGCTTTAATAGTTTTAAGCAAATTTATGAAAATAAAAAAATACTCTGGCCAGGTTTGAACTTAGGACCACTCCAAACTAGTTCCTACAACAACAGCGCTCTCCTACTTCCTCACTTTATTATAAGAATCTCATAATGTTCAAGGTTTTTTCAGTGTCTTACAAAAGAGAGAGAGAGAGGTGGAACATATAAGCAGGTGGCACCCGTGTTCAATACTTGTATGCAGTCTGTTGTACGATGTCTATATTTCAAATCAAAAAAAGGTAATTTTAAACTTATGCCGTTTTACCTATGAGTATGTTCGTCCACCTTGCAGGCGGGCGTCCCACGCTGCATCTGCTCTGAAACGGTCTCCGGTCCAGAACCTTCCTGCCCCAACGGCCATCAGTTCTGCATGCTATGTGCTCTGCCCACTAAGCTGCCACTTTAGCTTACTTACCCGCTGGACTACGTAGGTCACTTTTGTTCCTCTACGGATTTCCTCACTACTGATTCGATCACGTAGCGAAACACCGAGCATCTCCATAGCTCGCTGAGTGACTTTTTTATGAGGCCCATAGTCAGAGACCACGTTTCAGCTTCGTAAGTTATCACTGGTAATACACACTGATCGTAGAGTTTTGTCTTAAGGCACTGAGGTATGTTGGACGAAAATGTAGCGCAACTTCCCGAACGCTGCCCAACCTCTTTCTCGAAGTTGGACCTACCTAGTTGAATCACTTCCCCTAGGTAGACGTAGTGATTGACAACTTCGAGCATCGAGTTCCCTACGGATATTGGAGTCGGCGTAACATGGGCGTTTGACATGACCCTCGTCTTGTCCATGTTCATTTTTAGGCCCACTTGTTGGGAAACACGATTGAGGTTCTCGACGATATTGCCGAGCTCCTCCAGCGATTCTGCCATGACCACTATATCGTCGGCAACTCTAAGGTGAGTGATATACTGGCCACTAGTTTTGATTCCGAGTCCTTGCCATTCCAGGAGTTAGAAAGCCTCTTCCAGTGCGGCTGTGAACAGCGCACTGGAAGAGGCTTTGGGAGAGATGACATCTCCCTGTTTCTCGCCTCGCTGCAGTGGAATCGTGCTCTGCTCCTGTACTCGGACCGACATGGTGGCATTGTTGTAGAAACACTTCAGCACCTCGATATACCGATAGTCAAAATGGCACCGCTGAAAGGATTGCAGCACCGCCCAAGTCTCCACCGATTCGAAGGCTTTCTCATAGTCCGCTAACGCAAACGCTAGCGGATCGAGAACAGCTTGTAGACATGGCTCGGAAGCGAAATGGGTATGTAGTTCTTCGGAGAGGTGTTGTCGCCTTTCTTAAAGAACGGCCACAAGTGGTACGGCCACAAGTGGTACGGCCACAGCGACAGAAAAAAATAGCTTTATTTCTGGCAGCAATTCAATGTCGCTAAACATGAAATCCCGACAAAATAATAACAATGTTACGCCATAGCTCGTGTTGGTTTTTCTATACCCAGAGTAGTATTGAAGTAGAAGGCCTGAACAAAAGCTTATAACAACATTGTTATGATCAGCACAATTAATTAACTGCCTACTCCAAAAGGGGAACAGATTGTATATGTTTGTAGCATACATGTTCACAATGATTCAAATCTAAAACATCTAACATTGTAGATCTGTAGGTGAATACTCATCAATATGTTAATTGTTTTAATCTCTACAACTGCTAGGAATACTTACATGTTGTATCTGGTTATATCTTCTTCTATAACCACCACCAACAGCCCCTACGTCTGTTGTACGCTACTTTGTGTAAAAGTAGGTTAACATGATCAACTTAATAGCAACATTGTTATTGATCAGCACATTTAATAAACTGCCTACCCAGAGAAGGGATTGTGTATGTTTACAGCATATATTTGTGTTTATAGCATAAGTTGCAGGTGGAAGAGTACCTACCGATAATATCAATTTTTTCAAATTTTCAACATCTGGTAAGAATACTTGTTGAATCTAGTAGAATCCTCTTTAATAACCACTACCAACAGCCCCTACGTCTGTTGGGTTTACGCGCACGCTACTTTGCTCAAAAGTGAATGACATGATCATCGACAGAGTAACAGTCCATCTATAGGCTGTTACATCTTCAAATTAAGGTTAGAGGTCTAAAACGATTTACCTTTGTAATTCATTTTATACTCAGGCATTTGCCTGATTATTTATTCGTCATACGATGTCCTTCATGGACTATAATTACTTACGATATTTTCTGCGTCGAACTACCTTCAATTTTCTAGAAAGATTTTTAACTTCAGCCGTGATTTACCGTTTCGGCATAGTTTCAAAACACTTACTACACATACTACTACGCTCCGAAACTACTGATCCGATTGTGTAAATTATTTCACTAACAGAAAGCTTAACTATTCAGGAGTGATATAGACTATATTTGATTATGATTGAACAAAAAAAACAGAGAAAAATAATAGTATATGTAAATCAAGTCGGAGAAAAGCGGGCGAGCTATGATAAAGGACACCCAGCTGTCAAACATTTGACAGAACGAAGTCTGTTGGGGCAGCTCGTCTATATAATATTATAGAGAGGTAAGCGTTTGTGAGTTCGTATGTTTGGGACGGGTAATCTCCGAAACTACTAAACCGATTCCAAAAATTCTTTCACTGTTAAAGCTACATTATCCCTGATTGCTTTGAAATAATTTATTTTCCGCAAGATCAATTAACACTTATTCTGTAATCAGAAAAAAAAGCGCTACCGTAAATGTTTTCGTGCGTGCGCTGGCCCCACTGTTGATTATACATGCGTACAATGTACTACACAAATATAGGTTTTTAGGAATTCCATAAAAAAGTCCGCGACACAATAGGTACATCTATTTTTTATGAATAAGTAGCTATAAGGTATGTTAAGTGTTAAAAAATAATGTAAATTAAAAGGCAGATTTTGAGAATTATTACTACACAAGCATATGAATCCTTATGAATAAAAGTAATTTAAAGAAAGAGATTTTACGGAGATAATTTTTGTCCTTTACAACATATTAATTGGACTAATAGATTCTGATATATCGTGAAATTAAAAAATACGCACGCAAAATTATTAAAATATATAAAAGCGAAGAGTCACACATTACGAAATTCCAGGAGCCAGGAGTTTAAAATTTTGGATGGGGGTTCTAGGACGAAAGTGCTCACTAAGACGAGTTTGTGTGAGTAACAAGTATCGCATGTCAGAAAAATTAGGTTCACGCGGGCGAAGTCGCGGGCGGAAAGCTAGTTAATAAAATAGATGATAACACACATTCAAGTGTGAATCCCAATCTGTATATAATTAAGATGTAAAAGTATAGAATCTTATCCGCTGCACTGCTCTGACATTGATTAATTACTATCTCGAGCTTGTGTCAGTATTTCCCTCAGTTTTTTCGGAACGAAACCCCCGTTGTTTCCCTCCCAAAATCATTGCGCGCAGTCCTGACCAGCTTTTTAAAATCTTATTCAAACTTTATAAAGTAAGTGGCGACGCTCCCCTCGGAAGGGGTCCCGATATTATGGTGTAGCCATCTGTGACGGAACGCCATCGAAAAGACATATTTTTAGATTTAACTCGTAAATTACTTGGATCCAATTGGTTTACGCTCGTGTGAGAATTAAGAGAAGTTTTATTTGCCGATGCGGTTGTTTATTACGCAGCCATGGGGGAAAGGGAAGTGTTTATCGCATTAGAGTCGTATTCATTATGTTTACGAAGTAGCTTGTCGTAGGACGGTAATCATATGTCTTAAATTCTTTAAACACAACTGATAACTTTTTCTTTCTTCCTAATTGATGAATTTTATTATGAAGTGATAACTGAAATTATTGGGGTCCCTAGCCGCATCATGCAAATTTAAAGTACTTACACGTAAAACCGTTCTGAAATGACTATTATATTTTTCGACCTCAAGCTCGTTTTAATGAAGAAATATCAATTACAACCTCTGAAAAAAATGTAGACAATTTCAAGATGGCGTGCATGCACTTAGGTACAAAAGCATTCCGATATGATTAGTTTTCAGCTAAATCGTGCTAAATAAAGCAAGATCTATTGGAAACAAAATCTACGTTATACCAGACTTAATAAATTAATAAACATATCTGACAATATTTTTATTGTAATATATTAATAAGTGTACAGATTCAATGTGCTTCCCCCATACATTTTCAGAGAGGGTGGTTTTACCGATAACTTGTGACCTTAACTTGTGACGCAGATAGTTTACTTAAATTGAATTATTTTCAAGATCACAGAAAAATGCAACCCACCAATGCAAGTCCACCAATGTGTCCTTATTTTCAAATCTGTTAGCAAATAAAACGTACTTTAATAAAAATAAAAACTTTTATGCAAATATTTTTTATTACTGCTGTCTTTGTTGTTATTGTTGCCTCTTAGGCTGACAGACTACTTTTCCAGATTGTTGAGCTATTTATAGTTGATGCATCGTCATAATAAAAATTTTCGTGTCTAATACACGAAAAATCTGCTGTTTCGACTGTGCGCTGTCTGTCAATCACTCAATGGTAGAATTATTTAAGTAATATAAATAGACGTTGATTAAATACAAACAAATACAATTTTAACTACTATATTTATGTTGCTTCGCATTCTGTTATAAAGGTAATAAATTAATTCATTTTCAGTGTAGTATTCCAGTGCAGAGGCGCTATAAAAAGTGTCTGTCACCATAATTTTGAACACAGATTGTTGCACTAATATGTGGGATTTAAAGGAAGGGTTGACGACCCCTTTCGTTCAATTTTCATTCGTCACACACACGACGTCAAATGGAAATTTAATTTTTAAAATTGCATTTTTATTGCGCTCCAGTACGGAACGAAAAGTGAATAGCTGGCGACACTTGTAATAGAACGGTGTTAACAGTTGACGCGGCGTTGAGTTTCGCTAATTAAAACGAGTCTGCGGAATTATTAAATGCGTCTATTGTTTAGATTTTTATTTAAAGTAAGATGGGAGTAATTAGGTACGTCAGAATATAAATTGTGTAATAATGCGCTTTTTGTGAGTATACGAACCGATTTTCTAAAACTAGTGAATTTTACAAAATATATATTTTTTTTGTGTGCGAGAAACTGATCAACTCCCCGATTCAGAACGAAGTTATCGACCGATTCGGTAAGTTTGTTTTGGTTATTGTAAATGACCCGCATAACGGTAGCAATTAATAATTTTATATGTTAAAGCCAAAAGCCTTTAGTTTTGATGAACGAAATTATATACAAACTAGCTATCTTAATAAATGAATTAAAATTAAAAGAAAATAACCGAATCGGTCGTTAACTTTGTTCTGAATCGGAGGGCTGGCCCCTGACTCTCGAATCTAATTTCCCTGGATTGGCATTAGATTACTGTCACCAAAAAATTTTTTAAACCTTAACGCTTTGTAATAAGGTTTAAAAATTTCTTGTTTGACATTTCTGCAATGCTTGTCCAATGAAATTCTGTTCTATAGTCAGGCCGCTGGTAGGCCAATAGCATTTTGTTATTGAAGTATTTTTTTAAAATGTAACGAAATTAACTGAAATCTCTTACAGTGATACGTTTTAGGGAGGTTTACTATTTTTACATTACCTACTCATATTTTTTTCAGATCTAAGAAAATGTGCTATCACAAGTAACATATTGTTTTAACCTTAAGTCAACTTAGGCGATTTTTTCATCAGTTAAAGTGAAAACATGTTCCCCTAATAATATATTATCACAACCATATTCAAACGGGGTAGTCAGAGGCAAGTGACTGTTGCCGTCATGGTGAACGGAATACTCAGAAGCCCACTTTTCACCAATGGTATTGGAACCTAACGTGCTATGTATATGGTGAGCCTTTCCGTTGTGCAGGTTAATTTGGTATTTTATCGTTTTCCATCACAGGAAAAAAAAAGTTGGAAAATTAACTATGAACATAAAGGTTTGGAACCTGGACCACACGATCCACGATTCAAGTTGGGGTGCTTAACCCCTAGGCTACAATGCTAACGTGCTCTAATACGTTTTACTAATAATCCTCTTTAAGGCTCATTTTCGCGCCGTCGCAAATGATCAAATGATGTCCAATTCAACGCAAATGAATGCTAAGATAGTTCTATAAAAGCGACGGGCGAGCGAAGGCGCCAATTACTTCAACTTCCAAATATGAACTTTTAAACATGGATCAACGACTGAAGCAATTAAACTACTGTTAATAATAGGGTGTGATTCCCGCTAACACTTCACACCCCCAACCAACGCCACAGAATTGCAATGCGATCTGAAATGGAAATTATTCCGAGGCGTTTATTAGAAAGTTATTGCATAGCGATTTCTGAGTAGTACTAAGCACTACGAATATGTAAGTTTGTTACAGATTTATATTGAACTTGAGGTCTGAGATTTCGGGACGATCGGTTTTACCAATCGGACACCGAGTTATATGTAATAAAAGTAAGTATTCTGAAAGGCTACAAAATTAGCCTTGCTCATGATGCATTTACTCGTATATAAAATGGACGTTTTCAAATTCAACGTTTCAGAAGGGAGGTTAAGTACGGTTTTTAATTTTTCTTCCAATTGTTATGACCTACTGCTGTGCAAAAACATCCCTCAAACTAATCATTTATCTCTATCGTTAGCCAGCGTAGCAAAACTTACTTCCTCTTCTTCCATGACCGTTTGTCGGCTGACCGTTTGGTGACCTGGGCCCATATTCATATTTAGAATCCTTAAATCTAAATCATAAAATCGCATCACTGTCGCCGCAAGTAACGCAGGGTTCGAGTATTTAGACTGTCTAGTAGAGCTCTAGACCGCTGATTTAGGGGAGAGTGGGGATATTGCGACACTTGAAGAAACCCTTAAATAAAAAATACAGTATAATACGTTTCAAATAAAAAGAAACAAAGGTTGTAATCACACTTCTAGATTTAAATGTCACATTTTAAAAGTTATATAAGACCCTAATTTGCAATATAACAGTTTTTACCTAAAGCAATTACTGATGCATATGCACGTTACTGAAAATCTATAAACATTACAAGAAATTACTTAAAAATTGTCGAACGTTCTTTTCTTGAAACGGGTGCGCACAATACAGCAGTATTGTCGTCCTGCTGGGCACTAAAGATGGCGCCATGAGTCATGCGAGACAAGTTCCAGGGCACAGGGCAGGTTGTATCGGCTAGCACGGTACGATCCACATTCACCCGCTGCCCGTAATCACCCCACCCTTCCCTATAATTTGCATGTATAGGTAGTTGTTAATAGCATAATTGCGCTCCTTCATAAAGTTGTGTCCGTTACGCCATAATAACTGGCTAGTAACTGGCAACACCATTTTAATTACACTTAGAGTGGACGTTCCTGGAAGTATCGACCACATGATAATAGCGCATGGATAGGTGATTATCAGGCTTTTTAACCCTAAGAATTGTTAGTCTCACTTCTAACCGTTTAAAAAAAATGTTTCATGTTCAAGTGATAATATGATTAATAAAATTAATGACACTACAATTATTTAGAAAGAGTTTAATGATTTATATTCAGGAGAAAAAAAATACATTGAAAATTCATAGTATTAAGTAGAAAGAGAACTTCTTTTTCAAGATCTTCACAAGTTCGAAACTAGGAAATCATCAGGAACAAACTGTATTTATACAGGCTGTCCCAAAAGCTAGTGTCAAGCGGAAGTCCAGTGATAGAGCATACTAGGGCTACCAGAATCACCCTCATATGTATATGTTGTGCGATCTTTGGTAGTTTTTCAGTTATGATTTTTTTTACCAAACATTTCAAAAATTTCTTGTTTCTAGGTTAAGAGGGTTTGCCCGATTCAACGAAACTCGATATTGGCGCCATCTCATTTTCGTGAAGATTCATTTATGTGTGCGTTACTCGTTTGTGTGCATGTGTAAATTTCAAAAACGTTCCATTTGAACAATGACCATAACAAACTACAGTAAAGAAAAAAATGTAAGGAAGCACTAAAAAGTAGGACGGGCGTCGCTTGATACTCAACATTTACTTTTTGCAATTTAATGATAACATATTCTACTAAGCACCTAACATTTTAAATAGATAAGTCTATAGGTTTAAATTGATTCCATCTTTTTAGAACTAATAAATCCCGCTCCCGATCAACATGTAGGGCTGATTTGTTTTTTTACTTTTGTATCTTAGATTTGAATTTACATTGAATATAAATCGAAGCAGCGTGGATTTATATTGTATTACCAAGAATTAAGAATCTGAGCTGGTTGCAATTAGGCACTATGTTCCTTGTACAACTTTCATGTCACATCATCATTTCTGGTTGTATCTTTTTGATCTCTCCTCAGTCTCTCTCGACTACCGGTTTCTTAAAACTTATTGTTTCAAGCATTTTACTCAACATTTCTTTACACTTGTCACAATGAATAAATTAATCAGTAATTTATGTGCCAAACTGCAAAACCATACCCCACACTTGCAACATTTAAACAAAGGTTTCTTGCAGCTGCTGGTTTAGTCTATCTAATTATAAAACAGGGTTTAGATAGACGTTACATCGTCTACTAAGGTTGCCATATCATTTTCCTCACGGTTTTAGTCATCACCCGGTACACATAATATGTTATGACTGTTACCGCAATTATATCCTACCTTTGACCCCGAAGGTTGTGGATTCGATTTACACCCAAGACCACATTTGTATGATGGGTACCTATTCGTGTTTGTTCTGTGTCCGATTTTTACTATCTGTTTAAGTATGTATTTAGAAATGTGGCCCACCGAAGCAACACCGACGACCTGGACGACCAAGACGCAGATGGCGTGACGAACTGGATGTCATCGCCGGCATAGCAAAAAGGAGAGAGAAGTACGCCAACTCGGGCCCCGAGCGAGAGATTATCACACAGGGTATATTACATGCAGTTTATTCAATCGTCAAAAATGCAGCGTCAATCTCAGAACAATCAATCTGACCTACAAATCTGTATTCAATTACACATAATATTCTGAATCTTAGTTAAATTAGGTACTCACTGTTCTTATACGGGTACTGTTTTTTCTTATTTGTGGGTAAAGTTAGGAAGACAATTCTGGATTTGATGAGTAGTTATTAAGACATTTATAAATACTGCAATACCTATTTACGCACACTATTTTCTAGCAATTTTTGAACTTGAATATAGGACGTACGTCGTGTATACGCACACAAAACAAAAATTTCAAGCGGCAGCGCAGCTTTGCCTTGAAGTGCGCGGCATTAACTAGGTACGTACGGCGCAGCCACAACTGACTCCCCACGATTTCCCTAACATCTTGCCAATGTTTCGTTTAATTTTAAAAACAGAATGGCACGTCAAACAAATCCATACATCGTTAAACTGGATGGGTATTTTATACCGAACGGAAAAAGATGATTCTCTGTTTTACAAGTCTCTTCAGTGCAGTAAGTTGTCTGGAAGAGATCGCTTTGTAGCAATGAGACCACCTTAATTGTACGTTCTAGGCCATGCCTTATTACAACTGTATAATCGGTTGCATTTGTTTGTTTTTGCAATGAAGATTATTTATCTCATCTTATAATTTGGAGTAGGTCAGCAAGGGATGGAGGAACTAGTTCAGCTAAAACTAATTTTTTGTAACTAGCTCCTGGCTACCGGCAAATTTCACTAAAATTTTGAGAATAACAAAAAATTTGAATGTCAGCCTCAGTTTATAAGCCATTTGATTTTCCTCACGGTAAGATTTATCGTTTCGTATGACCACTAAGTATCGAGTGAGGCTGAATCCCTTCTGTTTCTGGCGATGTCAATGAATAATGCCACCTAAAGGCACTTTTACATGTTCATTGTATTTGTAATTTTGCATATGTGTGCACGAGAAAAACGAGCGATATGTCAACGTTAGTTAAAAAGCTTATATTTACAATGAGTATTTCAGTAACTAGAACACTCTATTTTTACATTTCATAATTTGATGACAAAAACTCAGACGAACTCTGAGCGTGTTATTCTAACAATGACAGAAGAAATACGAGTTAAACGCCTCTTCCAAAATTACATACCCATTGAACTGAGTCACCGAGACATCAATCCCAAAAGTCCATCCCATAAGTGACATCCCAATAATTGATTACATTTAATTTAAAAACGTCAATGGGAATGCTTTTGATCTCACATTTGATACTTTTTAATTCTTCACATTTATCATCAGATATAAGCTATAAGTTCATGAAAAAAACTATTTCTAGGGGTTTTTCTAAGTTAAAACAGCTTAAGTTACTTTCTAGTTAGTTTATGGTAAAACTTCTAAATTTTTTTCTATTGAACTGTACTTAGTCGTTGTTCCTAACATTGGATAAAAGATTTAATCATTCCTCACCGTAAACGGTAATCTCGACATACATTTAAACATACCTCAGCTACCGTCAAACTTATCCGAACTCAGAACTTCGGCGTGGCGTGATTGCGAATTCTGAAAGTTCTAGTCTCGTCTGTCTCTCCCTTACCCGCGGAGTGAAATTTTGCAATGAAAAATACCACTAAACAGATCCGGTTTAAGTCGATTATTGCCAAACTGCTAGCGGTCTCGGAACCGTAAACTATTGGTTTCACACTCTTGTCTACGGAGCCAACAAACTATGGATTAGTTCTTAACTGTAGCACGTTTTGTGTTCCAGTTTGACTTTTGAGGCTTAGCTATAACCGCACCAGATAACGTAACGTGGCTTGTGCAAAGCAAATAACTTCTGTAAAGTTTTGCTTTCGCTCATTGTATGCATATACTCGTACTTATTGATTTGATTCTGTCAAACTGAATTACATTATATTGCGAAGTACTTAATAAATAAAAACGTTTGTGTGCCAATTTTCAATATTTTGTCTTCGCGAGGTCAGGCCAGGTCAAGCTTTTTAGGGAACCCGTTCCCTCTTTAAGAACACCGAATTCAGAATCATCATGGATTGTTGGTGCTCCCTTGGATACAATATTAAATTATGTATAGTATTTAATGGGGCGACATACCTACTAACCTAACCACCAAAAAACCAAAACTAAGCCTCTAAATATTCTAAAATCAGTTTTTTGTGGCTGACATATTAATTCTGGGGCGCATTTCAGTATTTTTAGTTGCTATGTTTATTTTTTCTCTTAAATTATTAGTACTTAAATAACAAGAAAACTACTGTTTGAATTTTAATGAAACTTTCTGTATCTTAAATTCATATGCACACTGGGTGAAAACTCCACAAGGACGAAGTAGGCAAACACAGTAAGTAATTAGTTAGTGGAGGCAGATGCACTCCCAGAAACAATATCTGAGTGAATCCATAGTTTCGGGTCATATAGCCGAGGTCAGGACAGGAGTTTCAGGTCATATGTATGAGTTATCCTAAGAATTGATAAATTTTCAAGGTGAAACTTTTTAATTCCTAATGTTAATCATCAGCTGTAAGTCATCCACTGCATACCTCCGGGAAAATTCCAACAGTTAGTGGTTGTAAACGGTTTGCATTCGCCAAAACCCTGCGTCCTTTGAATGAGGTCGGTTGCCCATCTTGCGGGAAGGTATCCCCCTCTTTCAAATGATTTCTATTTCATTAGAACTTTACTCATCAGTTCATCGGACTAAGTGTCCTGACTACAACATACTGAAAAGTTGGGTTACAAATTAATGATAATTCTTCTTCCTTCAAATAGGTTTTGATAATTTAGCAAAATATCACAGCTCTTTAGCATAGCATGTTAGCTGACCTTTAGCTGACTTATGAGACCTCTTAAGGTTAAACTCACATGTACAGGAACGACAACTGTAAACAGTGTAACTGCAGTTTTTTGCACCTTGCGTTGTGGGAACTACAAAATGTCAATGTGTTTGCGTTGTCGCTTGTAGTCGCAATGTGGTCAGCCGCAGCATTCACGGTGTTGCTGATGGTTGCAATGTGGTCACACTCTGCGGTCCATGTGTATTCGTTGTGAAACGTGTACAAAGTCCTTAAGAGATTACGTTTCAGATCCTTACTTATCACTGGTATTTATATTACATAGGTCATTATTCCACTATGAAGAAAAATAATTTTATTATTTAGGTATATGTAACATTAGAGCTACGACCGCTAAATACTTTGACCGCTGAATACTTTGACCGATTTTAACTACCTTCTTATGTATTTAATTTACGATAGTAGCAAAAAATGTTCTTATAGTTAGTGCCATTATCGATAAAAGTGAAATTATGCCCAGCAGCGGTCGTTAAATATTAGCTAATGAAAATTATGCCTTAACCTGCATTAATGCGTGTCCGACACGCATTTGACTGATTTTATTGATTTTGTGTGAGTAACATTACAAATAAATAAATACTTTTATGTATTTCCATGAAATAAATGTTTAAATATTAGTAGGTATATTTTATAGTATCATTGCAATGCAGTTAAGTTTGAAATGAAGATGGCATGTCAAATATAGACAATGAAAAAATAACGAACTTTCTACAAGCTTGTACGTAATGCTAGACATGTAGTGCTTTCATATAATACTATGTATCTAGAGAATCAAAATAAGTAATATTGTTTGTGTAAAACACGAAAATTTATCGTGTTTATGTAGTAGTTTTGGATGAAACCTGGTAAGTCCATAAAATATCCGTGAAAATCAACTAAAGATTTTTAATTTGATGTCATTTAAAACGGAGTGATTATATGTCAGTTCCATTATCAATATACAGGATGCAAAACCTACTTACCGTCAGAAAACGCGCATATTTAAGATACCTACATATTTTAAAACCTTCAGTAGTGTTCGCACCAGTTTAGTGAATATGCGTTGGGTAAGTTTAAAATAACCTGTCAAGTTATTTTTAAGATCACTAGAAATAGCTTACGGAATGATACTGATATTGTATATTTTATGAGTTTTATGACAGATGATTTACCAATAAATCTTACTTTTTTTGCGCGGCTACCAACGCATAAGGTGCTATACAGACATAAGGATTGGTCTAAGGGAACAGTGTCGGTTTAGTTGTTTTAGTTTAGAATAACTTTGAGTTGTTCAAACTAATCAGCGGCTTATTGTTTCAATATCAAAAAAAACCATTATAGTAATAAATAAAAGTTTCGAGTTTCCCGTGTAATGATTGCAAAGTTTACAGCCGAGAAATAAATGAATATCTAAGACATACGAGTATCGTAGTGCATAGCTCGAACAATGGGTGTCAGAAACTTGAAAACATAGGCTAGTCATTTTAGCAATGAACCTTGAAATAAGACATAATGAGCTGAATTTTAGATCACACCTTCGTTTTGGCAGGTGTCTCAAAAGCCTCATATAATCTCGTGTCTGCGTCATGAGCTATTTAAGGTAAGAAAAAACCTGTCCTAAATAAATGAATATCCCTACTTAAATAGATGAAACATAGGACACAGAACAAACACAAATGTAGTCAAGAAAATGTTTTATTTGGTACTTTTCAAATAAATAAGGTATTACAGAAACCCGAACCATTGATTGGTTGTACTATTGTTTGCTAGCCCTGCATACACTCCAACGCATCTGCAAATGCATCATATAAAACCTTGAAAACCAGGCAAGACTTCCAACAAATTTCACCCCCGGGCTAACGAGAGTAGCTTCAAGATTCTCATAGCTTTATTACGAAACGAACGTTCGCTGTTAAGAATAGGTGCAACCATAGTTGTATTCCAGGCACGGCGTACCTACGGAACATTGATCGGGTCGACTGCTCTAGATAGCAGCAATAGCCAGGTCAAAGAAATACTGGAAATATCACCGAGCCTTTATGTGTTCGGCGGAAACGATGGCTTCTTTCATTTGTAAAAACGTAGAACCATCAGGTTTTCACGAACTTAAGTACGTTTTCGCATAATTTGTAATGAGAATCACCATACTATTAAGACCATTGTTTGCCCTCATTTTCTTGCATGAATCAATGATTAATGATATTTACATTTAATGGCTTATTTTTTGGTGCACCGATCTCAAATTTAACTAATTCAGTCCACCTATCATATTTATTAAGTTTCACTAAAATCAGTGTGACTTAAAATATTTTTCAGGTACTAGAATGTAGCGATAAACTCAACCAATGAGATGTGTAAGTACCTCTTCCACAATGACAAATACGAGCCCCACCAGCGACCCATTTAGTCTCCACCCGCGAAGATTATCACGACGAAATAAATTAAAGCAGAAACTATTCAAAGTAGTTTAATTCGAACAAATTGTTTGATACAGGGCGCGATTAACTCAGCCGAAATAAGTGGATCCGGCGATTTTAATATGAAAAACAATTTGCATTCGCGCAAACGGAGAGCTTTTAATAAAACTGTGGAACAAACACCTCGCCGATGCTCAACTCTTGCGAATTGCTTTAAGCTGGAGCGCGGCGGCGTTTAACAAGGACCAGCGCGGGTGCAGTTCCGCCCGCATCTCGCTTAAGGGGAGGCTTCTCTCTTTAGGATAAAGAAAAAAGAGGCCTTTTGATTCAATTTTGTAAGAATACTGATAGTAGAAATGAAGTGAGTACCTGTACAACTAAAAATAGAGTCTTCTAGAGCTGCCCTTTTCACGTGAGTAACCAAATACCCCTGCTGTGTATCTTTCCGATGACCGCAGCATAAGTAGAGTTTTTCAAAATCGGTTGTGAAGGTTTGCACCATGCAGGGGTTGCTTCTGGTGATGCATTTGTCCATGAGGTACCGCCAACATGTAAATATAAGAGCCTAGTTGACTATAAAGTTCTATGATAATTAATACCAGCCATTTCGTTGATAGTTTTTGTACAATTTTTATCATCACTGTTTGATATGGTTATGAGTCATAACCTGACCGTAGTATGTTCTTAATTATTTTTAAAGAGCTCTAGCATCTAGGACAGCCATCTCGAAAACCTCACTATCAACAACAGTACCAATGAGTGTCGAGAATCGGATTTTTTTCGTAGTAGTAGTCACTTATTGCTACTAGGGTGCGATTTTTATTGAAACCTGTAATGTACTCGACAATGGTGGATTTTTCTATGAAATATTGAATCATTTAAATTTGTTCACAAAAAATCAACAGGAATAACATGAACTGGGGACACGGTGGGCCTCGGGGGACATTGAATTCAGTAATGGCGAAGGCAAGAGTAACATTAGCAAGTATCTCTATCAAACTTTGGTCTCTGGAGATACGACGTTACTGTTGTCGTGGCATCTGAAGTGAATGGTATCCGAAATGTGGAGCAATGAAGAACTATAAGATTGTTTAATAATATACTACTACTGAAAAGAAAATAATCATGTACTGCCGTAGTAATTTAAAAACAAAAAAAACTCCTTATCCAAATGTTTGTGATCATCTAAAAACTTATCGCATACCAATCAATTATCGTACTGAGCCAGTTGTATTGAGACCTAGAAAACTTAACAGCATTTCATTTAAAATTTTACATGCATTGAGTCACTGTTGTTCATTTACTACTCTTATGTTTATTATAACCAGTAGGTACTTGTTGATAAGTAAGAGTTTATACTTTATTTTTTCTGTGAATATTTACACTTGTATTGCTTCACATTTAAATGCATTCAAATCTCCTGTGATTTAAATTGAGCGCTGGATATTGATAGTTTAAAAGATCTCAAAGTGTTAATGTTCAGTTTCTATATTGAAACTATCGATAGCTTAACAACATTAACTGAAGCAACAAATTCACATAGCTCATATTATGAGATTTTACAAATAGGTATATAATTGCAACTAACCCAAAATGTAACCAACTTAATTAACCAAAAAAAGCTTTTGTTAAAAAAATATTTGGCGTTTCTCATTTAAATTAATACACAATTTTATTTGAAACGGACTTAACGAATGCCGGTTGCCGAACACAAAACAACGTTTTTAACCACGCGACCTATTAGTAGCCTCTTTAGCCAACTCCATGTTCCTATTGTTGGCCACTCAAAAATTTCCAATTAGTGAGCTGGGCCTTAAGCTGTGCTCGGGGCCGATGAGAGCTTGCGAACAAAACTATGTGGTGGCAGGGAATAGCGGAGCAAGCAATGCCCCCCCTCGTCTTACCTCAACCCCCACCCCCGCGTCCTCCAGGTATATGAGCACTCTCATCTACTGTACTGTAGTTCAGTTGTGGAACAGTTATCTGCTCGCTTTGAATCTCGACAACTGAGTTGTGCTACATTTAATTTATTTAATTATGTGAGGGTAGGATGCAGCACTGATCTTTACTGTCACCGGTGCATGCACTCGGAGTAACTAAATGCAGAGTTGCATTGTGTTTTATTGTTTCACTAATATTTCCTTGGTAGAGTCCGCTAAATGAATTGACTCTACCAGTACACATTAGAAATTTAACACTAGCAAGACGGACGGGGTCATTTGACCCCATTTCGAAGTTTAGCGTTGTATATTTCTAAAGTATATATTATATTCATATGTTTTGTCCTCTCTCTTGTGACTTTTATTGAAATAGCTCAAATATCAGTACAGTAATGGGTTGGTTATCATTTAGTCATCTTACATTGAATAAACATAGTGTTTACCTACAAAGGCGGCAATGGGTGTTTTGACCGATGCGGCATTTATTGTAATAAAATATCTAATTGTGGGTACATCATAATATTTATATTATTTTTATGGCACCGTGGTTGTTACATACGTGTCGACTTATTTCATATCAACTGCAGCTTTTGTGGTGTAAGCAGTGCTCTTTGTATTTTACTATGTCTCGACTCAGTGATAGTCAAATATTATTGCGTGTATTAGTGCGTTGATGCAAAAAATATTTCTGTGAATGATTTATGGAGCTAAACTTGGGGAATAAAAGTCAGGGTCAGTAAAAACTTCATTATTATCCATCAAAATTCATTTTGAATACCTTCTTATGAGTTGGGTTGAATGATACCTTGCCGCTTGCCGTCTTTCTAGATAAGGTATTTTTCCCGTCTTCCTAGTGTTAAAGTCTGCAATGATTCACTTTTTGATTCGTACTCTAACATTAAATACGCGATAGAGTTAAAAGCATTGATTTTTGAATAATTATACTCGTATAAGCCAGAATATAATATTTCGCATTACTATACTAGTTAATATAACTATATATTAGTTAATATAAATATTTTTTTATTGAAATATTTTCTACAAAAAATATTTTTTCGAAAATTTTCCAACGGTTTCTATACGACTGTCATGAATATGAAAAGCATGATCCGTCTGATGTGAAACAATGATATTAAATGGCGAAACCAATGAGACAATGACACGACAGTGGTTAAATAAAATTACTTCACAGGAAATTTTATCTACTCTTTAGATTGCTTACTCACTTTATTAAAAAAAAACCGTTTCACCGCAACCAACTAGCTGGTTTCTAGCGTCTTACCTAACATTCATGATGTATTTAGGTCTTTAACAGCTTAGACAATAATTGATAAGATTGGTAACAATGGTCTGACGCAGGAAACCGATAGCAGTACGATCCTCGTATCTGCGTACGCTACTTAAATCCATCTCTATTTTCCTGATGGTTCGTTAGTGCGTGATCCGATCACAGTTTTGTTGTAAAGATTAGGTCCTATAGAAACTCCCATCCGGTGTTTGGGCGTAACGGCTCCACATGAGATGCATACCTACGACATCTTTGTCGGAATTTTTAATTTGTTTTTGATTTTCATTAATGGCTAGCTAACTAACAGCAATTATTTTGACCTGATGTTTTTTTAACTGGCATTGAAAAAATAGGAGGTTAATAATTCGCCACACTCTCTGCCCTCTTTGGTAAATAAATCATTATGAGGTCAGCTAGACAGCTTTTTAGATGTGAGTTCAGCTCATCACGCAATCCATTTTGCTCAAAGGAGTCTCAAATTATGAAAGGTAGTTTGTTTACATGCTGTGCAGAAGGAACGTCTCAAATACATTTTATGTGAAAACTAAACTCATGAAACGTATTGCGAACGTAATATCATAAATTACATGTTTAATAGAGCTTCTGCTTAAGTGGTAACAGACTTGTTAAGTAAAAAATAATCATTTTGACATTGTGTTATACTTTCTCGGTTTGTATGTTGCAATTTATCACTGCGTTCAATATTCAGAACTCATCAGTTATAAGTCATATACGCGTAGCCATCTCATATTTAAACACGAAAATATCTTGTGTCGAGTCGGCAGTCGCTACGCGATGTATGCAACGAGTATAGTGGTCAACATCGCTCCTCCAATGTCCAACATGTCGCTCCTATCTGTTTCGATGCATTTGTCGTTTAAACACCAACCTGTAATAAATCAGGCACCGTAATCCCCATCCCAAAACGTCGCATCTCAACAAATGCCTAAAGCAAATATGAACTGTAACTTTAAATTTATAAAGTTGTCTTTGCTTTCCGCGAATGATAATGATGTTACCTGCTCCGGCAAGCTAATTTAAGCCTATCTCGAGTCCACTGCGGACACTCTTCATTCAATACTTTAAATGAGATTCTTATCGCGCGTCCTTAAATAGATTAGTAGATTAATGATGTCTGTAATAATTAATAATGGATCGTGAATTTTACAACAACAATAAAAGCGGTTCGGTCGTGTCGTAAACTGTACCTTGCAGTTTGTTGTTTTGAATCCTTTAGCTTTACGATCCGTCAATGCGTTCCATATATTTACCTCGTCTTAATTACTGGCGTTATCGTTTCCTTTTTATTGCACTTTATTTTTTAGTATGATCAAAGTCCTGTCCACTGGTGGTATGATAACTTTAATGTCTGCATTGTATGAACGTATAAAATGTAAGTGCAATAACTGTATCCAGCTATTACTGATCTTGTAACTGTCGTTAACTTTCAAATCGCGATTTGGCCGAAGCGACATGTAAAACAAACCTTTATGACCCATATAACGTAATCTTACCTACCGCATGTTTACATAGGTTAATCAGGCGCACTTTATGCAACCTGTTATGGGACGGTATGAATATAAAATACTTAGTTAAAGCAAAGATATAATCTACCGAGTTTAAAAGCATTTGACAAAAGGTTAATGTTTGCACCCACTTATCTTTTTATCGGCTTAATTGAAATCCATACAAGAATCATTGAGATTGATCTAATCAAATAAGCCAGTAAAAAATAACGAACAGGCACGAGAGCAACTTGGTCGGCGAACAACCTTTCAAAGTTAAGCCTTTTTTGAGACGAGGGGAAAAAAAGGACTGTCTCTAATTGATGCGTCGTCTTTGTTGAGTTTAATTCTAACATGCTTTTCCCATTAAAGTGGTCAGGATTCGACCCTGTCCGAGATAACGTCGACTCGTTTACACTTTACACGTTATAATATTGTAAGATTGGCGCTGACCCTACCCGGTAACCCTAGTTCAACTCGCGTCCGTAAATGTGCGAGGTAACGGTTAAGTGATTCATAATGCGAAATTTTGGGTGTTTGCTATTATATAATTCTGTTATTTTGACCCATACCTATAATAACCTCTAGAAGTTTGTTGTTTTTGTCTTTTTTTGTATAAAACAAAACTAATGACAGTAAAAAAGTTAAGTCTTATGTATATTTATATATTTTTTTACTATTTTTCATGATATTTCTTGTAATTTAGTGCTCGTAACAGCTTACATTGAAAACCATTCGTTTTTTTCAATATCAAGTCAACGTTGAATATATTTTATGTTTTATAAAACTCTCTTCTATAACAAACCACGTAATGCCTACTAATATTTAGTAATTCTGTAAAAGGATTAGATAAAATTTTGATTTTCGCGAACCTACAATTAAAGTCGATAAAAATACCCGATGTATTTATAATTTGAGCAGTATGCGAATAATCCGTCCCCGCAACGTAGCCACAGGCAAGCTGCTAAGTAATATCGTAAGGATGGGGTTGACCCTACTCGCTAACCCTAGTTAACGCACGTTGCCGATGTTCGCACAGCGTATAAGTGAATCACGCTTGTTCGGCACCGTCGCGTTTTTACATTGTTACTTTACTTTGTCCCCGGGGTGCCGCGAATCGTATTGAAAATCGATATGTTTGCACCAAGTGCTTAAGTGCTCGGGGTTTCACTGATGAATAAGTAATGCAAATTGTTAGCGCTTTTATTTTGCAACTAGGTCGCCCGATTATATGGTTGTGTCATTCGATAGTCGAACTGCTTTACTGACTTTAGGTTGACTGTTTTAGTCAATTGAGGGCTTGTAAAACGTAGGTGTGACAAAAAGGATTTCAAAAAGCTCTATCAGGTTACAGCAATATGGTACTCGTTGACAATAAAACTACTAAATAACACTACCAACATAAATTTCGAATCTAAAACTAGACTCAATCTATAGTAATAAAAATTGTATCACATTTATTTCGGTACACTTCGTTCAATTATTCTCGTCATGTGGATTAAAAATTAAAATTAATCTGGGTTTAACCGATGCTTTATAACCGGCCCGCAGCGAACTGAAGACTAACCTTCACCTTGGACATCTGGGCTTTTCTCACCGGCAGGTACCGATTATGTTCATGCTAGAATCATTAAATTTATTGATTCTTACTAGTTATAAACCGATTATTCACTAAAAAAAGCATTCAATAAGTTTGTCATCAAGTTGTCATAATTGTCATCTATTTTAACCTTTTTCTCGTTGCCTACGGATATTGTGGCGATAGAGACTTACATTTTTCTCAGCAATTCAAACAAACCCGGTTGAAATAATAATGTGTTTCGCAATTTACTTTATTTAGCCCATTGTACAACATGAGGCGGTACTTTTTATAACATCAAAACGAATATCAAAAACACCTCTTCTAAAACAAAGTAATGCTTTTACAGCCAAGATGACCAAGTGGAACCTCTTAACTCGCAATATACAGGGTGTTTCTTTTAAGGTATCAAGCCGAAGCAGGGTGATAACTGAGTACCTTATCTATCGATTTAACCCCCGTGTATGTTCTACGATAATTTGTATTTTTTTGAAAATTTCTGGCTTGTGTCACTTTTTTGGTTACTATGGCGCAAATTGTTGAGGTACATGCTTGATTTATTTTTCATTGTTAGTTGAATACTAGTATTAGTGAAACGTTAATTCTTAATTAATTCTCTAATTAACGTTCATAGCACTGAATAATAATTCAGAAAAAAAATATGAAACTGAAAAAGTGGTAAGTGTACTGTTCTTTCCCTAAGTTTTAAACGCCATTTTAAAAAATAAAAGTTACATTAACTTTTTCATCGAAACCTTTTTTAATAACTTTACTATTAACTACATAAATTTCAATGGGATACTTTGAGAGCATCATACTAAAATTTTCATTCAAAGTGTAAAATTCACAATGTTATGGTAGCGAATAAATAAACCTTAATTAATAGTAAGCCTGATACATTTTGTGCTCTGCATTTTGTACTGACACTGTTACTGCATAGTTTACTGTATTTATTAGGTTCAGTGTATCAGTTAGTCGGTCAACAAATTTTTATAGCCCAAAAAGTTACAACTCCATATTGAATTTTTGATTGGTGTAAATGTTCGTTTTCTGTCGACTGTTAACAGTTTGGCAGTTTCAGGGTTGGTCGCATTTGGAACGCTTTATGCATAAACTTATCATACATTTTCCATCTAAACTAACGAGCTTTGTTTGGGTTCCAGTACCTACCTACTAGAATGTGCAATACTTGATTCTACAGCTAGTTGTTCATCATGTCAAAAATCAGTTACAAGATGAGTTAAATTAATAACAAATATGTAAACGTCTCGATGGTCGAGCAGTATGAGCACTTGCTCCGAAATTCGTGGTTCTCAAGTTAGTCAAAGTTTTTTTTTCGAACGTAGCGCGACTTTGTAATCACCAACCAGCATTTGGCAAGCGTGGCGATTAAGAAATAGCTAATCAATTGCAACCAATACTTAATTTCAATGATGGCGGCCTTTGTATCTTTACTTCTCAAGTTCGCCATTTCCAAGTGCTTAAGTTGAGTTTCTACAGCACACTAATTACCTGGATAATAATACATCTACATGTATGTTAGGCTTAAGTATTAAAACTATAACTGCATCATTAAAAACATAAAACACTGTAACAATGAACTAAGAACCAAATAGCTGTTGAAGAGCCAGAAGGCGTAAATAACCACGCATATAAAGGGCAAAGCGACGCAAGCGCCTAACATCGTGAAAAACAAGCTTTCAAAGCTCCCCTGCGTTTCAGGAATGACACTGTATACAAAAGTATCATATAAGTTTATTAATTACACAGCCCCTCCGGCACAAGCCTCCATGAATATTAATTACTGGATACCAAAAAGCTTTAGAACGCTCAAGGAGGGAAAGTTTTACAAAGAGCTTTTATTATTTAAGAAGTATCGTCGATGCGGTGAAACGAATTATGCTCACGAGTTCACAAGGCTCAAATTTGGACTTTATAACGATGGTTTTATGGCAGGTTTCTGTTATGTTAGGATGTCATTTATCATAACTCGATAAGAGAGTGGCGGAAGAAAGTCAATAGAGTAGATGCTTGAGGGTAGGCTTTACATAGCGTCAACTTCTAGTGACGGGCGCTGGTTTAATACAGGCGAATAATCATTTGTGTTTATGTTGCCTTTATATTATGCAAAATGAGTTTTAGAACTGACAGAGATAAATAGATTTATAGTAAGGCTAGTATTTCAGGTTAAATAATTCTGTAAAAAGATTATTAGTGTCATACTACTATGACACTAGAGTGGAGTACCGCGCTGGAATGTTAGTATATACTCATTTCATCGCTCATGTTGAAAGCAGCGGAATAACAAAATAAGGATCTTTCGATTGAGCAATTAATGATAATACATCGGCAGGGATACCATTTGTTGTTTGTACCATTTGTTCTTTACCTACGCCATATCGAATACCAAATGATCGAAAATCAAAATATCAAATACTATTCATCGAACAGTATAAAAAATCGAACGTTCAAAATATCGAATGATCAAAATATCGAAAGGAATCCTTATAGTTCTGCCAACATGACAAGCTGAATAGATGTTTTTGGTCATGATGTAAAAAACTATGCAAAATAGTCATTTTCGATAAATTATCGATATTTTGAACGTTCGGTTTTTTGACCGTTCGATGAATAGTGTTCGATATTTTGATTTTCGATCATTTGGTATTCAATATGGCGTAGGTAACCCTGTTGAACTGCCTCTTCACAAAAAAATACTTTAATTTTCTTCAAGTAAATGTTTGCTTGTAACAAATCGACATGTAATATGTTAGATTTTTTAAAAGTTTATGTGATTTTTTACCTTACATATATATACAATTTACTTTCATGTCAATAACACGATCAGTCAAAACAGATTACAAACTATTAGTTGTATTTGAGTCCTTAAATGAATGTATCGTGTATGACATTATGTGTATGTAAATTCGTAATTTAACGTATTTAACCAGTCACTACGTTAGTCAAATACTAACTAGGTAACTTAAATTCAAACATGTCATTGAAAAAAACTGCTTCGAAACACATAAACTGCGGAATGAAAAAGCCTGCATATAATGCCACACGTATTACAGGCTTGTTTTAGTTTTGATCATGGCAATTAAGATAGTGATAATTAGGACTACCTTCAAGTAAAGAACTGATTATCAAAGTATATTATGAGTTAATTATATGACTTCTCATGGTTTCTATGCGACATTTATTTTGTGTGACCTTTTTGAGTCGAAATTAATGGGCTATTAGTACAGGTAGGTGTTTCCGACCCAAGTTGCATCGTTACACATGAGTTACGCCAAAACATACATTTGCATATTTACTTGTAAAAAGAAATCGTTGCTAGGGGCAAATAAATAACCATTGCAAACAGAAGATTTGTGTGTACGGTAGATTGAACCTGATGAATCATTTTTTTGAAGCATTTTCATTTAACATAATTTAGATTTGTAAAAAGTGCCTTAATACTTTATAAAATGCACTCTAGGTTATAAAAAAAGGTAATCAGCCAAATACATTATGTAAATTTTACTAGACTAAATATCGTTGGGGGCCACTGCTGGGCCAACGTCAAAATAAAGGCATCATAATTTTAACTAAAAATCCAAGGCAATAAACCCAAAAATAATCATGAACCCATGTGATTATGAACCCAGAACCCAAATACACCTCTCTACGCGTATGCGCCCTAAGCCATTACAAACTAGTTACCAAAGTAAATGTTACGGTATGAACAGTGATTTTGTATTAACACATGAAAGTACACCTACCCAGAGGACTATTTCCAAATCACTTATTTTCTACTGGACAAATATGTTTTTATTTATTTATTTAATTACCATGCTTGCTTACAATTATTAACCAAAACACAAGCCATACAGTCGCACTGTCGCGAGTGACTGTTTTAACATTGCTTTAAGAGGCCATATTTCAGCTTCTTTACATCTTTAACGTGCCAATATTATTCATTTCCTAAAAGGATTTTTAAAAGCATATTTTTTTCTGGTTTGTAAATAAATAAATCTGATTAGTAGATTTAAAAACAGTTACCCGTCTCTTTAAATAAATACATTTTTGATTTCGTAAAAAAAACATAAAAAAAATGTTTATTTCAGCATTTTACAACACACACAATAAAAAATACATTACAATTAAAACCAAATTATTTCCAATAAAATTAAAATAATACTTATCCAAAAATTAAACAAGAGTAATAAAAATAACAACTAAAACACAATAACGATTAAAATCAGAAAATACACACAACTATTGATGATATCAGGTTATAGATTACCTCCAATGTCAAATAGATAAACCCTAATTTATTTATATTTCCCTGAAATTACATAACAACAACCAAATTACAATATAATCAAAAAAATACCAAAAAACACAAAAAATAACAAATAAAACAAACAATAATTATAAAATACACAGAATAATAATTATGGATGATGACAAATTATAGGTTACCTCCAATGTCAAATAGATGAACTGCAGCGCAATACTTAGTCAATAATCGTCCTAGCCCATGCGCGAACAAATCAAGGTTGTAATATCGAGCGAGCATTTACCCACACCTGTGAATCTCTCATGTAAGTGACTGTATGGTTTTAAACGAGGAAATAAATATTCCTTAAACCTAACCCTTGTGTTTCGGTACAACCGTTACAAACTGGCCGACGAGACATTTAAAGTTTGATGTACATCGGCTTTTATGTAAGCGATTTCCCGAGCTTTTCTCTTGCCAAAAACATCTGTGCCATTACGCACCTCCTTTCAACTAAAATTGTCGACGTAACAAAGAAATAAAAAGAACCAATTAAAACTTTTCGTCCTTTAGGAAACATTGCCAATGCCCGAGCTACGTGTTTGCCTTCTCGGTGCTTTTAGGGTCCCGTAAATAAGGTACGCAAGGAACCCTGCCTCAAAATGAAGAGTTTACAGAAATACCGTTCTCGCCTTTTCCCAGTGAAATTACCTACACTTGCCTGACCTAGGGTGACTATTAAATTTGCTCTGAATTTTTAAAGTGAAGTAGGCCCGCCAAAAACAAATTTCATCATGTGAAAAATTGCACCAAGTTCGACAAAAACAAAAAACACTCGCGACAGTGCGACTCGCCGCATGGCGATTCTGACTTTGTCATTTTGTCTGTGTGCGTGATCAGAATGGCAGTTTGTTCTAAGCGGAATCTGTCCGAGCCGCCGCGCCGCATACGTTATTTTGTGACACTGCTCTCATCTGTTAATCATACATGCCATTGACCTTCGAAATCTGAAACGTGAGACATAGCTTAGCCATTTTCAGTAAGATGTATTATCATGCCAGTGTCTTGAATTGGCTGGTATGTTCATGCATGCTAGCTGTAGCGCAAAGAGCGTGGGTTTGGTCACCACCCAGTACAATTTATGTGATGAACCATAATATTCAAGTACGAGTATGTTCATGAGTCTCTTAAACTCATAGTACGAGTACATGCTTTGCTTATTTTGCGATCAGAGATTCTTGGTCATCTTCGGGTAAGAAGTTGATTCGTAGATCATACAAGCAATATTAAAATATTGCAGAACCCAAGTTATTGTTTCGACACGCATTTACTCTTATTTAAAGATTTGCGGCCGTTTATATATGAAAAGAGAAAAACATTGTGGACGAGTGAAACCCCGCCTCGGGCGTCTTGTGGAAACATCGGAAAAAATCACAAGTCACAAATGCCCGGGGCTGCATACTGTGACGTGGTGGACTAGTTGACCTCGAGGCGGCGCTGTTCGTATCAAGTACCTACTTTTTGTATGGTTTGAGTACTACAGTGAGGATTCATTAGAGTTGTGTTTATTTTGCTTGCTGTTTAGCGAAACTTACTTAACTCACTTATGCATTGTGAATCTTAGTAAATATATCATCGTTTTCTTAATTTTTTTTCAAATACACCTAAGTTCATTCGAACAGGATTCTGAGAAACCTTTAGTTATTGTTAAACTTAGGGATTAAACACGTACCTACCTACATTGTATTAAATTAAGAATTATTATAAAGAAAGCCTACAAACTTATTACCTAGGCTGTTACTAAATCACTCGTAGACAGAGTAATCAGCATTCGAATAGATGAGTTGTATGTTTACGATTTAGAAATAGGGCGTCAATGAGTGGGAATGGAATCAAAAAGGTCTATGTACAATCGAAAGCTCCGATGTTATTAATTTACGAGTCGGAAACCGATTTAGGAGTCGGTGATATAATGATAGGTACTCGTATGTAACTTACTAGTTATTACGAGTAACATTTCACTCTTCTAGATTACGGATTGTTGAGAGTAACAAGAAAACTTAAAGAGTTGTTTTTTTTTTCGTCTAATCTAAAACGTTACCTGGTCTACATTAATTCTTACAATAAATGCTTACATAGCAGGATTATAAATCAACTAATAATTTCAGTTTATTAAAGGTTATTTTGTGTTTAAAATGTGGTCACCATTATATTTGTTTGTTTATTCACATCAAACTTTACACATTGGCACCTTATGCTGTTGACATAAGAGCCATTTTGCAATGGTTTTGTGAAGGTTGATATGAACGCCTCTGTACCATTTATACCCAATACTAATCCTGCTAATTTATCTTCAATTTTTCGGAATTTTATAGTATTCAATCTTCAAGATAAGGTTGGCCAGGTCAGTGATTCCTTCGCATTAGTGTGGTAGTCAGCCTCATATCTGGACCCCATGACCGCTTTCCTTCAGATGGAGTGAGGTCATCTTGTCGGGCAATTTTAAATTAAATAAATGAATATTATTCAAAAATTTCATAACTTTATTAACTAATGCTTGAACAACCAAACCATAGTTTCATTAAAGATTCATAATTAACAAACGGCAGTCGGCAGTTAAGGCGAAACGACTACGTGTAATGCTCGAGAGGTACACGCGCCGGGCCTCGGGCTCGGCCGAGGAGTTATTATTTAAAGTAATTATTTAATTAACACCGTGTCACGGAGTCTTACCCTCTTAAGCGAGTTTAGGACTACAAGGAATTAAGTGCGGGCTAATGTTAACACGAGCATACGTGGCGGTATTGTGCCGGGCCCCCCGCCGCGGTATTTATGATCCGCGCACCCAACTTTTGACACACACACACGAACTATGACTGCCAACAATGTTACTCTTACCCCTCGCTTTTAACGTCATTAGCTCAGAGATTTCGTTCGTACGCGTAATGTGCATTTGTTTTCATAACTCACTCTTCTACACTGTTTTCAGACGCCCTTTTATAGTTGCACTGCGCTTAATCGCTGTGGGAAAATACAACAGTTTGATTCGGCAATATTTCTTATTTATCATTCAAATATGACACTGGCAGATGCTAAGCAAAAAGTAACGTTACATTTTGTATGACTGCTATGTTTTCGTACAATGTCTAGCCGTTCACTTAACATCAGAAGTGCGTTCATTATACGTGAAATAGTACATCGTAATAGTTGATGATTTAAACAAATAGACAAAAAGATTCATAATGTGTTTTTTATTTGCTCATTAACAGTAAATGTTACCTAAACTTAAATAATAAACAGTGAAAAGAAATTCATCGCGTTTATACGAGTTGGCTCGAACGGCCGACGTCAAAGCGTAGTAAAGCCGTGCGCCTTTAAATTCATAACTTTTAATTAAGTGGAATGCTAACACAATTACAGGGTTTATAGTCGTATCAAATTTTCCGAAACGGACCGTTCACCGTCGTAAAATGTGAGAATGATTACAAATTTTAAAACAAAGCATTGTAACGTGGAATTTAGTGCTCGGAACAGCTGGCGCAGCGCTTAGGGAAGCTTTAAGGCTCGTTCTGAGTCGGGAATGGTGGGTTGCGAGTGGTTCAGTTTACTCAAGTCGCTGTTAATTTGTCGGTGTCGGAGGAACAAATGTTCCGGCGACGACAGCGCCGACGCGGCGACGCCACGCGTCATAACCAAGTGTTGCTTTTATTGTAGTACTTTAATTGCGTATACAGCAGTCATTTTGTCTGAATTTGCTATGGATATGGACAATTTATCAAAACTTTAAATAATTAAGTTTAACAGGGGCTAGGTGTATGTGGTACTGTTATTTTTGTTCGTCATCGTCGCTATGCCATCTTTAGATAGAGTTCTTTTTAATTATTGTGCTCAAAGTGACAACATTTTTCGTTAATGTACTAATAGTTTTCATAAGTAGGTAATGTAGGTAATAAACAGTTTCTCTGTTGTTCCTTATTCAAACATGAAAAACTAATTGTTATATATGCATAGTGACTCCTTACTAGGGTGAAGTAAGGGTTTTAATAAATTACGAGTATTATAGGTCGGATGCTAGTGGAAAATTGGTTATCTCAGTTTATGCGACGTAAGTCTGAATGCAATTTATACTATTAGAGTAATTTGAAGCGAGTCGTGCACGCTACTTTGCAAAGACGTATGTCCTCCTTACCGAACTGTGATCACGACTCAGTAATGATCCCTCATTACCTCCAGAACAGAACCGCTACAAGTATGTCTAGAATTACGAACAATTTACGTCTATCTCTTTGCTTTTTTAGCTAGTCTACATGCTTAAAACATTGAGGTTTTGCCTGCATGCCGTTAGTTTTTTTAAACTCTCGTCGTCAAAAAATGTCGTCCATTAATAAATCTCTACCAAAATTTCAGTTTAGCCATTGGCATAATTATTAGCAAATCTGTTGAGTCATTATCATCCGTGCGGTCTATCCCGGTTGTGAACCCACACTAGTGTGGGGTCCCAGGGTCCGCCTGATATTTTGTTTAGCGTGTGTTGGCTTCACGGGAGCGACTTCCATCTGACCTCCCAACCCATGAAGGAGAGCCATCGCCAGAGCCTCGTTTGTTAGTCAGCAGGATGCACCCGCTTTTTATTTTTTATTAACAGTTATTGCAAAATTAATACTGCTATTGATGTACCTAACGTAAAAATAACACGCTTATATTTTTAGACGCTTGCCGATTATTGAGCTTGAATTTACTAAGTACACGTTAAAATAATGTCGGCAGCAGCTTTTACTAACGTGAAATCTGCAACACGAGCGCTTAAACAGCTCATTTTCATTTGACAAAAGCAGAAATAAAGGAGAGAGCTTAATAAATTGTTATAGATACCGCAATATAATTCCAGCAAGCCATGGTCAATACGGCTCGTCTACACAATACAAAAAGGCTCTCCGCAATCCGCTCTGCCATTACCCGCGGCGAGGCGACAACAATGAGCCGACGACTGCCTCCGCCAAATTTCCGACATTAATCCGGAGATCCTCAGGTTTGTTCAATCAAATAAGTTCTTGCTTTATAATTTAAGCATTCCCATTTACATTCGAACTAGATTCATGCCGGCGCGGCCAAAAATTTTAATAACAAAATAACTTGGCAACTTCTCGTCAAATATAATAGCAAAGTTGGAAGTAATAAGACAAAATTTTATGCATAACAAGGGGAGCCCTTCGGGAGGGGCGGGGGACTAAAGGGAGGGTTAGCACTTGTCGGCCTTGCCTAGACAGAAATGAAACGTCAAGCCTTATGAAGACGAACAACTTCGCCTTAACAAATATAAATCTCCTTTTCATCCGGCGAAGATTTTTTAATGCTAAAGTAATGCTAATTTATGGTTTATAACTGTTAAGGCGTTACTTAGATGTTTGATGTCGGCCATCTTACGCGCGTTATCTAATCTTTTAAATATAATGAGTTTTGTCAGATACAGAGTACAGACAGACTATATTATATTTTATTCATTGCTTTAAAATTAACAATGAAATAGTTTACGAACCGTTTCTTTCGCTCATTAAGATATGCATATGTTTTCACACAATTCGTAATTAATTAGAACCAACTTATTTTGGGCTTTGTTTATTAAATGACCGCTTCTTCAAGTGGTTCACATATAGCCGAGTACATACATACATACATATACATTTAATAACATTGGCATATTATTACCATTTAACCAACACAAGTTTCGAATTAGTTTCTTACCAAATTGTTTCAGAATATACGTTACAATGTATCTTCGGCTACTTAGTACAATTAATTCAGGTCTTTTTTCATTTCCGAATCCGAATTTTCTAACAAAATTTTCGTGTAAATTGGTGGAACGTTACATTAGGAAGCGGAACGTTTCGCACATGATGTTTTCCTAAAAAGGGTTCCGCAGTGTTTTTATTGTAATAATTATAAATACAGTAAAATTAAAGACCCCGGCGCCCTAGTATTTTTAAGAAAACATTGATACGCACATGAAATTAAGATGTAGTGTGTGCAAAAATTAAGTTTTAGTAACAGCAGTCGTTACCAAGAACAAGACATCTATTGGTTTCTTTCTTGATGTTATAAACTTGAAAATGAATGGAAATGACATCAGCATTCGACCATTTACAATGACATTTCATGTCAGAACTATACTTCTTGAAGATGGCCACAGGTCATAACTTTTTCGTGTTTTGCTCTTAGCTTCGGCACCATGATTTTGGCATTTAGACTGGTCAGGCAGCTGTCTCTGAACCTCACCAACACCATACAGAATTTTAAAGATGCAATGTCTCGAAACCTCGATGAATACAAACAAGTATTTCTCAACTGCCCCAGGACCGAAACAATTTCTGTCTTCCTCAGACATGTTCCGCTTAAAATTTCCCGACTACCAATTTAAGTTCAGCTGGATAATATTGCCAGTTTGTATAGTTAGTTATTCCTACTTCTATTACCAGCATATCTTCTATAAGCATATCGTTACCTTCTTTTTCATACTTATAATGAAGAAATATCATCAAAATATGTGAAGTTTAACTTAGGTTGTTTCAATTTATTAAAATTCATGATTTCAGATCATTTCTATCCGTTTTAATATTATATATTGGTGTAGCGTAAATGAAATGATTATGTTTCCCAAATAGTAGCAAGGATTCATATTCAACATGCAGCATTTCAGTATTCCCCTCCTGCCAGCAGCATATCTAAAAACATACAAACAAAAATATCTTGACTCAGACAGTATGTTAACTTTTAAATTGACAATTTGAATCACGCGACACAAAATCACCATCATCATCATCAGCCTATCTTACATAACACCTGCTGAACATAGGCCTTCCCCCAATGCACGATTGCACTCTATCGTCAGGTTGACCGTTGACGCATCGAGTTTCTGCCAGGAACCTTTCGCAAGTCATCGCTCGAGCTAGTTGGAGACTACTGCACTAATGGGATTGCTGGTCCTGTACTTTGACACTCATCATGGTATCGTCACAAAGGCATCTCAACACTTCGAAACGATACTTTACTCGGCATAACTGCAGGAATCCTAGGGCAGCCAAGGTCTCGATAAAGTCAAAGGCTTTTTGATAGTCTACAAAACTAGTACACAACGGCCTATTATAGGTACTCTTCGTACTTGTGTATAATCTGCCCTTGTGAATGTGGTCGATGCTGCCAAAAAACCTCCTCCTCCCATCCTCCCAGAAAACCTGCTTGCTCTTAAAGCTTTCATTTCTGAATTCACCGGGTCTCCCGACAAATCGTTTCGTGACGATTCTGGAGAAAAGCAAGATTATGTATGAGTGACGAGCTGGTACTTCTTCAGTGGTGTATTGGTTCTTGAAAGAGAGAACTACAATCCTCTTATTAAATTGTACATTTGAATACCTTAATTATAATCGTGAGGGTTCCCTTTGCTGAGATGCAGTCTCCTGAATAATGATTACTAATTATTATTTTGTTTATTTTAGCCTTGTTTCCATATCGAAAGATAGGAAACTAGAAAAATTTGAATTTCAGACCTTGAAGTAATCAGGCAGGATTTAAGACAAAAACAGTGATAAAATAACGTTGGCTTGAACCGTAAGCATGCACTAGAAAGAGCCGTTCGCTCCATTATGATTTCGGTAGCTTAATGGTTAGAGGAGCCTCCCGGATTGTGGAAGACGCGGGGTCGAATCCTGCCTGATTTCTTCAAGGTCCGATTTTCTATCTTTCGAAATGATTACTAACTCATTTCATACTCATAATATAAATAACTGAAATAGATTCACCAATTGTAAGGAGTGAGTACCTACAATTACGAAAAAATTAACAACGAAGTGACACTAATAGAAAAATGTTTAGCTTATAATATTAAAAACGGAGCAAATCATCGCTCCCTCTCGTTTGGCTCTGTATTAACAATTTACATACAACAACAAAATATATTAAAATCCTGTCAACGGGATCCAAGACACTTGCGACCGTCATCGGCACCAGGCGCACCGATTAGGGGGTAGGGGGGTGCGACAAGGAAAAAGGGCTACCCGAAAATAATTACTTTATATACCCCCTGTGAATAATTACCCCGGTTGGCCTGGTCGAAGATCAATTAGACGGAACCTCGCATTAAGAGGTCGGTTAATGAGCCGGCAAATTTTTATTTGCAGTATTAGGCCCTCTGGAGGGGTGTTTAAGCCAAAGCTTTGCTTTTCCTATGTAGTTGCTGCCTTTTCTGTATAATCAATTGCATATATTATTATATTCATTTGACTAGTCCGTTGGTGCAATAGCTAGACGTTTTGCCTAGAGCACCTAAAGTTGTGAGGTCGATAACAATATAATAATTCCCAGGACATAGTCTGGGTGTTATTCTATTTTTACGTTTGAATTACAAATAATTCTAGTATGTTTATCCCCCATATTACTTTCCTATGGCAACAGCTTTCTTTGTTTATATTTTACTAGCTTTCCGCCCGCGGTTACACTCGCGTGAACTTCATTCCTACCACATGCATACATACAATTTTTATTTCATACTCTTTCACGCAAAGACTACTGAACGGATTTGGATGAAACTTTACAGTAATACAGCTTATATATCAGAATAACACATGGGCTACAATTTATATACATTTTATGTAATTTGGCCATAGTATACTTATAACGAAACGCGGGCGAAGCCGCGAGCGGAATGCTAGTATTAAAATACATTGTTGTAAGTTGTTCCAAATGTTTATTAGATGTTAGACGGTCGCGTTATTGAAAAGGTTGGGTTTATAGAATTTATTTTCTCACAAAAGGCATACATGCCACTTACATGAGAATACATTTACCATAGCATGTATAATCGTGCATATGCCGCAAAATGCGATGGTTGATACATATAATACTTGGTATATAAAAAAAAAAAGAAATATAAAGTACAAGGCATTCGTGTTTTGTTTCACATGGGGAATTACAGTGACTTACAGGTAAGTTTGTTCTAGAACATCAAGCATGCCGACACACCAAGGCCGTCAGGTTTATAATAGGCTGTAGTCTGATAGAATTTGCTCGTTGAGTCTTCATTTGAACATCCAAAAGGTATCGGCTCCCTTGAAAACTGATGGCAGTTTATTGAAGAGCTGTGCTACCTCAAAAGTGATAGTATTCTTGCCATACTTAGTTCGTACCTTAGGTAGTACTAGATGATAGGGTTTCCGTGTGCTTCGATTGTGCATCTGTCTTATGTTTGTAAATTTGTTTGTGTGAATCATTTTATTAGTTATTTTATAAACTAGTACAGTAATTAAATAGTTGTTTTATGTTCATGAGACCTGTTTATTTGTACATTTTCTCACTGGATGTCAAGTATGGGTAGTGAAATAACATTTTAATCAATTTGTTTTAAGCTACTTGCAATTGACTTAACTTACTTTAGGTTGCAGCTCCCTATATTTCAATCAAGTATAGTAGATGAGATTTAGCTAGCGAGTTATATATAAATAGTTGAGCGCACCTGACGTGGAAGACTTCGGACAACACCCCTGAGAGAACCCATCAGAGAAGAAAGTTTGCTTTTTACATGATCGATGTGCGTGTTCCATTGTCAATATGCAGACCAAGATATTTTGCACTTTTCTTTTCGATTAAAGGTACTGTATCATTAATCGACCAAGGTGTAAAAGAATCGTTTTAGTATTTTGGTTTAGATCTAAGTACGTAACTGGATTTGGTTATATTGATAGTAAGTAGATTATAGTGGAACCATTTTGAAAGTTTATTTATGTCGGTTTGTGCTTGTGAAATAATATTGTTTTTACAAGATCCAATGTAGAACAAACAAGTAACATCTGCAAAAAGTGTGGTCTCTCCGTGCAAGTGTATCTTATGTTATTTAATTATGTAAATTAGGTAACGGTCCTAGTATGGATCCTTGTAGGACGCCACAAGTTATAGGCAAAGATACACTCTGGTATTAATTGATTTTGACTATTTAGGAGGTATTTGACTGGCCTGTTGACGCAATGGCAGCGATCCTGCCTTTGACGCCGGAGGTGGTGGGTTCGATCCCCACCCATGACAAACATTTATGTGATGAACATTTGTGTTTGTTGTGTGTCTGGGTGTTATTATCTATTTATATATGTATTTAGAAATATTTAAGTATGTTTATCAGTCTCTGACACCCACAATACAAGCTCTGCTTAGTTTGGGGTCAGATGATCTTGGTGTGAATTGTCCCAGATATTTATTTTATTTATTTATTTTCGGGATATGATTAAAACATTTTAATTGCTTTGTTAGAAATTACTATGTCCTCTAATTTTTTTTGTAGGAGAGAGGGGCTAACCGTGTCGAATGCCTTCTTCAAATCAGGTTTCTAATATAATGAAAATTTACGATTATGTAAATCATAAATCATAAATCATAAATCATGCTTTATTGTGGAACACAGGTATATACAGATTACAGATGTAAAAATATCTAAGGGATATTATCACCAGGTACAAGTATTACTTAGATTTTCAAATTATCTCAAAGAGCGTTGTAGTCTAGGGGCTTAAATACTACAACGCGAAGATTTTTGAATATTTTCTTGAGTTCAATCGTGGTCAGGGGGCCTATTCTCGTTCGTCGAACACGTAGTTATGTGAATTTCGAGCCGTTTAAAAAACATACATTCGATATTTTATTGTGCATAATACATAATACCTATTCTTAACATTCTACGTTTTGTTTTCTTTTTACCCTTCCAAATATATATAGCTTTATTTTAGTGAAACCTTTTTTAAAATCGGTCCAGGAGTTTCAGAGCATATTCAATACAAACAAATCTTTCCTCTTCTTAATATTAGAATAGATAAATATACATATTAAGCGCCAGACATCATATCACTTGTCATGGTCTCAAATTAAGGATAAATAGACCTATGTCAATTTAATAAAATATTGTTTTCTAAATTGAACCGACCGGGAATCCAACCCGGGACACCATACAAGTCAAGACGAGAAACCGGCCTACACACACACACACGCCAATCGTGTCGTCGTGTTATGAAATTGCATTACCTAGCTAGTATTCGCTATCTAGCAGCGATGGCTTAGTAATAATGATTGAGACGCTTGCCGGGGCAATGGGCAGAAAAGGAGCTGATTACGATTGATTTACTGTCTCCAGATACTCAGGAGTAGAATAACCAGAAATAGTAGTTACACAAGAACCTCAGCACCTACGAGTATCATCCTTGGCTTAATCAAGGCTTGTTATTATATTGACTAAATCCTTGTCCAGACAAAAATGACGAGCACTACACACACCACAAAATAACTGTCCAAAGTATCCACTGAATTACCACTTTTCCTCCTATCCATAAACCGTTAGTTTCAAAGCAAGGATAAGATGGCCTTATCCACGATGAAAAAGGTAAGGTTATCTACAATACAATACTGAAAAAGTGAGGCACCTAAATGAATATAGTTAGTAACACCATAATTTTTAAAAGTAAGAATTATAACGTATCCTCATTCGAATTGGATATAATTTTACTGTCTTGTCCACACAAAAGTCACATTTATCAATAAGTTTTTGCACCAACAAAAAAGTTTTGTTTATTGAAGTACGAGGACGATACACGGAAAGGACCGGTTTGTCATAGTTTCTCTCACACGTCGTAAAACATTTTTTCCACTTCCTACTTAAACCGATGTAACTCAAACACATGGTGAACTAAATTATGTTACCTACGTCTAAACGACAGCAAAATAAAAATGTCCAAACATTTGTATACATTTAATAAATTTATCATCCCGTTTCATTTACAGGAGCTGCAGTGAAAAGGAAGCTGCCGAGTGCACATGGGGCGCCGTCAAATCCCAAACGTATTATTTTTTCAATATCACCTCGTACTTTTGCTAATACAAGATAACGAAATTTACTACAATCGGATGAATGTTCGCGCTGCGTGAAATCAGGATTTTTGTGAGGAAAAAACTGTGACAGAACGTTAGGATCGCGTTCGCGTGGGACGTTCGAACATGTGTATGTGGGCAGAGGGTCTGTGCTTGCGCCGATACCTGTCAAAATATGACGAGCTCCATTCAAGTACAGATGCGAGTATTGTCATCGAGCTAATCTAATTTGGAGTCGTGAAGCGTGAAAGTGTTTGGCGCGTGATTAACACATTTTCGTAGGGAATTATTGGAGGCTGTCAGTCGGATTGCGTAAGCTGTGACAGGAGAGTGGCAGGAGCCGTGGGGTGCGAGCTTAAGGCCGGTAGCCGACGCCTGCACTATTGATGATAGAATGACCTCTGCGCATCCATGCGGTGCTATCAAGCATTCGGTATAGTCAGCGGAGAGTTAAGGTGCTCGATTAAATAATGTATACGAATATGTATACTGGCGATAGCAAAAAAGATACCGAGAGAAATGCTTCATTCCTAATGAAACAAGTATTGAGTCATTGTTATATTCAATTGAAAACAAAAGTCTTTCATATGAAATGACCGATCATCATTATAAATTTGTCAATCCCATTTGACTGAATAATTCCTAATTGCTGTCGTGGAAATAGTAAAAAAAAATAAATGCGTTAATTAGTCATATGAGAGCATTGAAATGGTTTAATTTTATGATATTAAAACTGTCCTAATTTTGAAGGTATTAATTACCTACACATTTCTCTAGTCACTGCTTCCTTCAAAAATATTTTCAGAGGCTCCAAAATAATTGTAAATTGTATTATTAAAATTTTGCATCATAGTAGGCAGGGATTTTAAGGTGACAAGCTGATCTAGGCTTAGTTAGACCTTTAGCACTTATTTAACCGAGAAAGCTCACCAGCCCGAATATTAATCAATTTCCTGGCCGTAAGTAACAATTCTATTATTAGTTTTGTTCTAGTCAAATTAAAAATAGAGCTCAGAACCCTGACACTGCATTTAATTTACATCCAAACCAATTAAAGTTCAAGAACAAATCTGTACAAAAACACATTTGGATCGAATGTTTCTTCCCCAATACATTTGTAAAGATACGGCTACTTAGTAAAATTAGAGGGTGGGGGAGAAATGTCACACAAAAGTTATTTAGATGTTTACGTGTGCATCGTTGCATTAAATAAGCAACGAATCCTTGCGGGGGGCCGGGAGTCGAACCTGGGACATTGTGATGGGAGCACCCGGCCACCCCGTCGCACTGGAGTGATTAACTTTTGTATTGACAATCGCGCTCGTTGACGTGCCAAGTTTCTGATATTAAAATGTTTCTTTTGGCGAATGCTCTTTCTGTAAGCTCAGATTATGATCTCGGATTCACTGATCCAATATCCTAAAGTTATCCGATGTAACGCATGTTTTGACGTGTTTATGTGTTGCTAGCTAGTTTCTGGTTTTAGTGGCTAGTTATGGGTGTGTCTCAGATGAGCTTGTTCAGTAAATTTGAGCGTTCTGTTTTATTGGCGTCGTTGTCATTAATGTAAGGTATTTCACTCAGGGAATTTAAAAAAAAGTGTTTCGGTGAACCAAAATTAATAGTAAAAGTAATCATTCAGTTTTAGTACTTATCATATTATAATAAATATAAATAAATATGCGCCAGACAACACACCTCTTGTAATGGTCTCGCAGAAGGGATTAATATCCCACACAAGGATATCAGCCAGGGGCGTCTCCCAGCACACCCAGACTCGAGTCAATTCAGAAAAGATCGTTTCCTGAATTGACCCGACCGGGAATCGAACCCGGGACACTAAGGAAATCGAGGCAAGAAACCGTGCTACAGCGCACTACGCCAATCGTGTCGTCGATAATATAATATAATCCTAAAAAGGCGTAGTGATCTCGAAGAATGTATATAGTTTCCGACTAAAAAAGGCTAGCATGTGTACTAATATTTTTTGCACAAATTAACAACTAGGTCAGTAATCCATGACATAAATCATTATCATGTACGATAAAATAAGACGAGGAATAAGAGTATATTGTTCAAATTAAAACTAAACGAGCAGGTAACATGAAAATACTTTTCTAAACTTAATGTTTAGAGCGGTTGAGGTCTATATTAAATCTTTCGAAGAAATATCATACTGTTCTCTAGGCTTTTATTATACAAATCGATTGAATTCTACTAAAGAAATAGTCTTTTAACAGTTTGGATATAAATACAGTCTTCCTCTCTTTGAAATTGGTAACTGTCATGGTAATTAATGGATTCCACTTTAAGGTTTAGTGAAAATTGGCAGGCCAAGGCAATTTTTATTTTAAAGTCGAATAAATTCCCAGAGAGAAATCAAATATAGAAATTAAGTGTCAGCTGGACATTTTAGCTTCGATTGCTGACAGTAGGTTTGCTTTAGATATTCTCAGCTGTGTCGAGGGCGACGACGACATAATGCCGGGATAATGCTCCGACAGAGGAGTTAATTGCAAGCACTGCACCACACTCAGGCTCAGGGGCCCGAACATCCCTCGGGACCCCACAGACGGAGCCCCTACACCTCCACTCGACCTCTTAATCATTCACTCCTAATGGAAACGCAGATGCGTCTGCGATGTCGCATCACTAAAATACGCATAAAATTTAAATGACCCAACAAAAAAGGAATGTTTGCCGAATATCTCTACAACAATAGCGAAGCCACCAACGCTGATGCTCCGCTTCCCGCAGCGCGACTTATGAATAGAATACTACACAAAACCCGTGCGAGGTGTACCATCAATCAATGTACTTGGAAATGTTTCATTAGTAAACATTGAGATGTTTGCGTACATGTCCGAATGTTGTCCACCTTAATATGGCCGGGTTCCGTGAAGTAAGGGTTCGCTGTATAAAATATTGTCACTGAAGATGTATGGCAGACAATGGAACCGAGTAAAATGTCGCATGGCCTGCAGTTACGTCGCCATATCGCCACGCGGTAGGTGTCTCACTTATGCGTGAGAAAGCATCATTACGATCACATTTGAACATTATAAGTGGTATTCTTTTGTATTGTAACTGACCATTCTGTGCATAAACATTCAACTCTGCACACCGAATGACACATTTGCCTACTGCGTGTGTAGAGTGCTATCACATCTCCGAACAACTAAGTCCACACGAGCAGGAATAATCCTCAGAAACGAAAGGGTCAATATAATATCACACATGAATGTTAAATCATTTTGGCCTACGATGTTTTTGTGTTTCTTCCAAGTGCTTTTGTTGTAGCGATATCTTCAACAGCATCTGAAATATCCTTAGAGTTTTGTTCTTTTTTCGCGAAGTAACAACACTTCGGCCGATACCTACCGACATTTATTCGTCTTTTTGTTGCCTATTAAGAATCGGCCAGAATGCATACACGTTTGTTAATGACTGTTAAAAATGTACTTTATTTTATCAGCTTAAGGATTGGTTTTGTAGTAGAATAAAATAAATAAAAATTAAATTCTGCATATTCATTATCAGTTTGTATACAAGTAGGTATTTATGTAATGTTAGTAGTCTTTTCATACGTAGCTAACAAAAATGTTGATGGCGATTTTATTGTCAAACTTAAGTTTTCTTTCAATTTAACAATGGCTCGGAGATCCCTCGTGCGCACGCGCATAGCGCCTTTCACAAAAGCTTAAGGTAACTCGAACCGAGCAATCATCTTGCTCTGAACAATCAGGCAGGCGTTATTTTTATTAAACTTGAAGAATCAAGTTCCGTTCAAGTATTTTCTGTTGTTAGGACTGATAGACATACTTTTGTTTTAACTCATGATTTGCCATAACGTCTAAATGTGCGAATTTACCTAACCCGAATGGAATAAAAGTAATATATATTATTAAGAATGGATAATTGCCATCATAAATCAATGTTCTACTTATTTGCACTAAAATAAGGAATTTCTTCAGCCGCAGTGTAAAACGACAGCCTCACTTTTACAGAAATTTAGCCATGCCATTGCAATAAACCAGTTTTGTTCAATACTTGTACATTTCACGATTGGAACAAAACACCTTTACAAAGTTTTAGCTACTGCTGGCTGGTGGCACAAAAAAGTATCGACATGAGGGTCATTACCTAATTTTTCATCGGCCAACCATTGCAGCTCATTGGCTGGCCCATATTTTTGGTTTCATTACTCGTTGCTCGAACCGTGTAAGCTCACATTCAAGTACAAAGGTCACAGGCGAGTGTATATTTCAGAGAAAATGATCGTTTTTTTTGTGAAAGTTACAATCGTGACATGAAAACGAATGTTTTAAGAACTACGTGCTTAGCGATTTGTCTATAGATACTTTTAACAAATATAATATAAGGCCTGCAGAGAACCGTAGTTTGTCTGCGGCATCGGAGCCCGAATGTCCGCGGCTTGGGCCAAATGGCGTTAGGTGACTGGTGTCATTTGTGACCCCAAAATGCCGATCAAGCTGAAGTGGCAGGTCTATAAAACCATCATTAGGCCTGTTCTTCTATATGGCAGTGAAACATGGCCGTTACTAGAGCAACACAAGCAGGAGCTGCGCGTCACGGAAATGAAGATGCTGCGGTGGATATGTGGAGTCTCACGCAAAGATCGCGTGCGGAACACCCACACCCGCGGCAGCCTTCGTGTTCGTGACATCGCAGACAAGCTGGAGAAATCCTTTTTTAGGGTTAGATATGAGGATATCACATACCAATTGAAGCATATTTAACAAAAAAATATTCAGCTGTATCATATCTGAAGGAGTTCAAACTTGGTATGTTTTGAAAATGATCTTTAATTTAATTTAATACATGTTACTAAAATGTAATGATGTGATATATTTCAGAATTGGCTCAGTAAGCCCTTTTATTAGATACCACACACGATAGGTTTAAGAGCAAACACTTTTTATTTCCTGTACAAAAAAAAAGATAACGTCACTCCTTCCCTTTTTTCTCTTTTTTTTCGTGCTACGGGTCAAATTGATTCGTATGGCCTAAAGATCAATCGTTTCGATTGTCATGCATTTAAAGGCAATGGTTAACACCATTTGCAGGTTTTAACTGAATTTCGGGGTGTACCGCGCACTATCACATGATCGATGACCGGCAGCGTCAAGGACACCAACATGCGCGCGCTCCAAGATATAAAGATGCCAAAATACGGCATGAAATGGATTTTAAAATACGTTGCGAATGCATATGGAATATGTTTCAGTTATTTAAAATTTAATTTTACGCGGCTGTAAATATTCCCGATTAATTCATAAATAGATATTATGTATTATCACTTAAAAGGTAATATTACGTATTATGTAACTCTTATGCATAGTTGAAAGTCAATAAATCTTTGAATTTGTTTATAATACCTGGCAGCTATAAACAAAACCTTTCTTCATTATAATGAACTCCAGACTAGAATTGATTAATATTCAATGTTCAGAAATTAGGAAACACTTTTCCCCGGACCTGATTATTGAAACTAGGGCCCCTGGTTTCCAAAAAAATAAGATCCTTTTCCGTTCGGTTTGTATAAGTTAGAACGTTGTTGCTCTTTGTATTACCTACTTTCAAGTGAGCAAGTAGGTGAGTAATTAAGTAATTGGCCTGTAGGTATTCTGTCTTACTGGCTTACTATGTTCCGGAAAATCCTAAAACCCACTTGACCGACTTGTGATTTGAAGCCAGGACCTCCGGACCTCCTTGCTGGTTAAACACACATAATGTACACACGTGCCATCACGACTTTATCCCAAACAGGGTAGTCAGAGTCAAGTTGATTTTAGAAGGCCACGGCAAAACAAATTCCGTTAAACATTCCGTTTCGAACATTTTTTAAAATCGATAACTGATTGTAATTTTTGCTGTCCCATTGATCGATCTGTCACTTCACGTGTTGTAATTTTAGATCTTCTGTCGCTTAATGAAACACACTTCTCGATACATCATCGATTGTGGCGCGATAGTCGGTCTCGCGTCATGTTTACTAGATCGACACGACCGCCCCATGTTGTTTCGACTCTCATTAGACGAATTAATGGTAACGTTTCCCATTTTCCTTTGTTTCGTTTCTAATTTTACATTGATCATTTAGGTATATGTCGCTTCTCTGTCTGTATAAATATACCGTAGGCATACCTACTAAGGGTTTCAATAATTATTATTTCTTGATATTGTAATAAAAGGGTGGTGTTTTGGCAACCAATCAACATATAAGGTTAATATCGATATTAATTATATTATCTAATTCTTGAACAATTTAAAATAGTTCAAGTTTTAACCTTGTTTTATCGAGTGTGTTTATATATCATATCAAATCAGCAAATCTTTGTTGTGTTAGTTCTGTAAGAATATCCTAACTTTTGGGAATTTTAAAATAAAACAGCCTTTTGAAATCTACACTTAACATCATGTTCGTCATTATACATTAAAAGTGTTAATAACAAAGCCTCTCTAAGTATCTAAACAACGATAGATCAACGCTCATACAAAAATGAGACCTAACAAGACACCCTGACCGCAGTATTTAATCAAATTGAAACGTTATAAAGGAACAAAACAACAGTTTTGGTGTTTATTGTTTCTCATAATGCTATGTTTCAAATGGCTTTAAATAATACCCTAATAAAAATGTTGGCCTGCCTTTTTACTGTTACAATAATATGTAGGTATAACCATTTTGATTGCGAATAACGAATGTAATTAAACCTTTTTAATTAGAAGCAGAATTCCAGGCCAGTACTGTATTTAATGAGTATATGATTTGCCCAGGTAGAACGTTTTTTCGCTAAAGTTTAGTATGACTAAAGGCATCAAGTAACCCTTGAAAGGATACATTAACCTCTAGTTAAAAGGACACAACCCTATTCGCCCAAGACTTTGTTATAGTCATGTTATTAACTAAACAACATCTTATAAGGAAAGTTTAATACTTTACAGTAGCTTGCAATAAAAGGTTTCAAATCTTACTAATATTCTCACTAAATTTATAAATGCGAAAGTTTGTGAGGATGTAGGAATGTGTGTATGTTTAGTTACTCTTTCGCAAAGACTACTAAACGGATTTAAATGAAACTTTACAGTAATACAGCTGATACATCAGAATAACACATGGGCTACTATTTATACACATTTTATGTAATTTGGCCATAATATTCTTATAACAAAACCCGCGGGCGTTATCGTTATCTTTATCAACTGTAGCCTATGTGTTATTCAGATATATGACCTGTATGACTGTAAAGTTTCATTTAAATCCGTAGTCTTTGCGTGAAAGAGTAACAAACATCCTCACATTACTTTTGCTTTCAAAATATTAGTAAGATAATTGTCTATTTTAACAAATGATAGTACACATAACTAGTTTCTATACATCAGCATTCTCAAATACACTAAATCTAGACGATCACTAAACATTGAACGTGAATAATGTTTCGACTAATACCGTACGTATATTGGTGTCTTCATAAGTAATGGAATAACCAATAACGTCTAATACGAACACGCATACCAGAAATTCGTGAGATATTCGAATATTCCGTAATGATTATAACACACTTATGCTCATTTATCTCAGGATAAATTATAATTTATAATCGTGTACGAGGGCAGCATTAATAAATTTGGACGGGAGTATTGAAAGTTTAAAGTTATAATAAATAAATATCAGTATACTGAGGAGCAAACAAACAAAGTCGCCTCCCGGAGTTCGGGGCGCGTGCCAAGGATTAGTCGTATTTTCATATCAAAGGGTCTGTTTTATGAATTACTTGTGTTTGGGGCCCTGAGTAATGTCTCTCTTTATTCGTCGGACGTTTTGCGTGGGAGAATTTAATTTGTTGCACTTTTCGTTTAATCGCATTAGGGTTCATATCTTCATTGGGTCGTGTCGTGTCGTGGCCCTTATCGCAAGTTTGCATAGGCGCTCAGTGTCACTGCAATTTGACATTACGAACATTGCTAGGCCAATAAATTCAAAAACAACGCGTTTTTCTCTTAAATATCAATAATCAATGCGTCATCAATTTTAAATCTCCTGCTGAGTTGCTAAATAATCACATCATTGATGATGAGCAACATACCACAGGATTTATCAATATCCAATTCTGATTATGCTAAATGAGATCTGCGAAGAACAGAATGATATTTTGAATTTAATTTTGAACCACTTTTCGGCATAATGTTGTCATAGCGCGGTTATCGTGCTTCTATTTCCATTAATCTGTAGTCGCCGGAGCAGATAAACCGTCATTTGGGATTCGCGAATGGACCACGCGGCGCATCAGCGGACCACCGGTACCGGGCATTGTCTGATTTGTCCCCATTTCCATGAATTTTGTTTATTCAACATTGGTTCGTTTCTGGGTTGTTTTGTATGTTTTTTAGATATACAGATGATTTATCCCCGCCCATTAGGTCACGGTGAGTAATGCTCCGCGGCCCGCGCCCCGGGGCGCCGATGCGCCCCCAGATAGCGACTACACGTGTTGTCAACTTGTACGTTTTCATCCAAATACGGATATTTGATAAATTTAACATTCTACATTAGTATGATATTCCGATAATAACGCCGTTTTGTTTAACTGCGACATAATAAAGATCTCAGATTCCGAATCACGTGTCATCGGGCTCATCAATAACATTCTTTTGACTTCACCTGTAGAAATTTGAGGTTTATTTAGGAGGTATTCCTTTAGTTAATATCAGGAAGAAAATGTTGTTATTAGATTTGGCATATTTATGAAATTGGCTAATTACAAGTTTTTTTAATGCATACATTATTAGAGGACTTTGGTATCAGCTGGTAAGATAATTTTATAATATATTACCCATCAAACAAATTAAACGTTTTCAAAATTGATCTTATAATGAAGTTTCGATGTAAAAAAAAGCTTTTTTACGATTGGGCCAAAACTATTACATACGGAACCCAACTTTCCCTCAAAGTAACTTTGATGTTTTTTCTTGATGTCATAACAATCCTAATATGCGCTTGACTTGGCTTTTTAAGGCGTCTTTCTGTTTGACCTTGCAACCTCTAAACGTAAAATATGTAGGTATGTCACCAAGCCTGCTTGTTGAAGGTACCTCGATGTAAGAGCAAGAAAATCTTATGTCAGAGAGAAATACTGTCCTTTTTTAGGAGAACAAACGAATCTTTGTCTAGTGTTGTATGATTTCAATTTCAATATAAATTTATCAATATAGCGAATTATTTATTGTTTCCTAAATGATTGAAAAGTCCAGTTAAGGTAGAAAATGCTCTACCGAGTACGGAAATCAAATTCAACAGTAAAAATGAATTATTAATCGATGCCAATGTGCGATATAATAATAAGATAATGCATGAATATTATAACTTTCTTAATTATCATTGAACTTGTCTCAATATACAGCAAAACCAAACGCAATACTTTTAAGAGTGGCTTCGATACATACCTACTCGTACCAAAGCTTGTTTTCTATCTTAAAGGTGTATTGGAAGCTACGACTCTTAGGAACCTAATAATTGTTCTTGTTGCAGGATTTAAATCAATTTGAATAAGCATGGATTAGAGACTTACTTAAAATTCTAATTGTATGAGCCTAGAACACACACCACGCACTTAACGTGGAACCGTCAAAAGAGCCAGTCATCAGGTGTTATGAACATTCATAAACAAGTTGAAACAAATCAACAAATATTATAAACAAAGGCCACTTGTCACCCAGCGTAAGCGTTTTTGTTCCCCTGCATTTTTATAACAGAGTTTTTGTGAGCAGGCGATGTAGGAAGGAAGCCGCAGCGGGGGGTCCCAGGCCTCCCGGGGCATGCGTATACAAAACATTCGTGATCCACAAAAGACAAAAGGAAAATTAAAATCTGTAAATCTGTTGGGACTGACTGTACGGGTTGTAGTGAAAGCTCGGATCAGGGATGTCCGTGCATCGGTAATAGGTTTAATTCGAGTTAAACATAGTTCTAGGATTCAATTTTTTTTTTTATTCAGCCTGAAGTAGGTTTTCTCGTTGATCCGGAAATAAAAATAAAAATAGCTGTAGCTCTCAAATACTAGTTTCTTGAGCTATTCTAATAATTTGAAGTAAACATACTATAATATCGAAGTTTAGATTGATAGTGAAGATTATAAGATAGAATATTGATTGGAAACCAATACTGCATTCAACAGTAATCTTATGCTTTGTGCTTTTTTCGTGCCTGACAATAGACGATGCATTTTTAGAATAAACCTACCGGTTCACTCTCTAATTTTAGACTCCAAAATAACCTAAAAAGACAGTCGCCATCATAGCTTACGTTTCGTGAAGGAACTCATAACAAGGAAGCAAAATGTTTCCTTGTGAATAAAATGTCTACGTTGAAGCAGATCAAATACACTAAAATTATTGCTAACCTAGGTTTAGGCCTTTTTTCGACCCAATTCGCCTATAATTGAACCAAATCTTGTTAGTTGTCCCTTTTTGTCTGCATTGGTATGTAGCTAGCAAGAAAAGGACAAAATGGAAGAGTATATTAAACCTAGACTCAGCGTGCAGTTACCTTCATCCGCTAAATCCAAGAGAGGAGAATCTAAAGTAAGAAAAACCTCATAAAATTCGCGCTGTGATTTACTGCGAATGTATTGTTACTCGTAGGCCCTGAATACATGCGTAGTTATAACAATGTACAAATGTCCATTGAACGGTTTGGGATTTGTTGACTTAATACCGAGTGCTGCGAGTGGCGGTATCCGCCGGAGACGTCCCATAATGGATGGCCGATATTGTTATAGGCATTTGCGCAAATGTTACTCTGAATACAAAAAGATGACGTCTCAAGCATTTTGTTCGGGTCTTAAACGATTTAGACACAATATTCCAAACATATGTATAATTACTGTTGTTGATATATTGTTGAGTCTTGCTTACCACAAAAGGACGGTGAGTTGTCTTATTTTTATCTTGTTTTTTGTTTACTGACTTTCCGACCCTTAGGTGTATCTGATGGTCTGAAATATTCTAGACTATCAATTTGCAAAAACGCACATAAATGCAAAATGACATGAATCCATCATTGAGGGATTAAATTGCCCGTTTTTTTTATTTAGCTTTTATTATCTGTTGACACTATTAAGTGCCCATTAAGTGCATCAAATTCAGGGTTTGCAAAAAACAGGATTTGACTGGCATGAGCGTAATGTTCGATCGATGTGTGGCCATGACAAACATTGGTGTTCGTTGTATGTCTGGGTGTTATGGTTATCTATTTAAGTATTTATTTAGAAATAGGTAATAATGTTACCAGCCTATGATACATATAGTATAAGATTCACTTAGTTTGGGGACAGGTGATCTTGGCGTAACTTGTCCTATATATTTATATTTATTTCATAATTCGTTTAGGACTGTTAAAACGAGATTCAAACAAACGGTTTCAAGGGGTAGGATTTCTTTACAAGACTTAGAATAAGTGCGAATCTTCAAATAGAATGAACGTATTCCGCGTAATCTCTACGGATCTTCAAGGGTCAAGCGTATTGGTTTCTTAAAAACAAGTAACGCACCAGTGAGCCTTTGTGTTGAAGATGTTCAAAAGTGGCCTAGCTACTTGCATCATGTGGATCGCCACGTGGTGGTAAGTGGTCAGCGCCACCTAGCACATGTTTGCCGAATGTGTTTTTTTGTAATATTAACTATTCCATTTTTCTTGAATCTTCTTATTAGCAACATCTTGCATCTTTTATATTTATGCAGGATGCATCATGCAATACAATTGTTCACTAGAGGTGTGTTTTGTAAATTGAGATCAGCTCTCCGTTTTTAACATTATAAAAAAGTGTGTTATCAAAACTAACTAAAATCATTTAAACTATCGCAGCATTTATTAAACGCTGTGACAAATGAGGCTTCAGCGACCCGTGTTGCTAAATGAAAAACCGTTGATATTTTTTGCTTTGTTTTGCACTTCATTCCCAGCTGCAATGTTAAAAAAAATCATTTTTTAAAATTACCTGACTACTAACTAGTTTACCACGAATCTGTATTTTATCAATAGACAATAACGTTTAGAAAATTTGAGTAAACTGTCGTTAGGATAATAATAATAATTATTATTATTTACATCAACCTGGTAAAATTTTATCCAAAATCAAAACTAAACATCTTACTAAACACATTTTGCATAAAATAAATAAATGAATATGCGCCAGACAACACACCTCTTGTAACGGTCTCGAAGTAGGGATTAATATCCCTGTGTTACGAGGTACCACACAAGGAAAATAAAGCCAGGGGAGTCACCCAGCACACCCAGACCCGAGTCAATTCAGAAAAGATCTTTACCTGAATTGACCCGACTGGTAATCGAACTCGGGACACTACTAAAATCGAGGCGAGAAAGATGCTACAGCGCACTACGCCAATCGTGTCGTCAATTCAGATCTAAAATGTAAAATCGTGCTTAAGTGAATTCTTACTAACTTGAAAATACTCGTAGTAAGGAGGCAAGCAAAAAAAACGTGATCTCAGTCACTTAACACTTGTAAATAGGGTTCAAAATCCAATGGAAAGTCGTTTAAGTAGCTTCAGCTAAAGAAACGAGTGTTACCAGTGCATTCAGTTCAAGATATTACTTGTGTTTGTCAACCCTAAAGCAGTATTAAATGTAACCCAATAATTTACATAAATATTGGAAATCTATTGATCTAACTTGGTAAAAGTAAAAGACAGCTAAGTCTTCATTTCTGTCAATTGTCAATTTTTTACAAACGTGATTAGTGAGCTCTCAAAATCAGATTTTTTAGTCAAATGTGATAAATGTTGACAAATGAGTATAATTATTTTATATATGTATTTGGCAACATTTAAGAACTTCGTACCGTCCGGAAATCATTCGATATAATAAAGAGGTGCGCGAGAAAGCGGCCGCTCGCTGCGTGATAGATGCCCGCTGCCGAGCGACAAAAAAATAACAAAATCGACTTAGCAAACATGTTAAATAAAATGAATGAGTCGCCCGTATATCTTCACCTGCTTAGTATGACATAAATTATAATAACATTATGTTGTACACGTTCAAGAAGTCCCAACAAATTCTTATTCACTAGAAAATAAGACGTTTCTCAAAATTATTGTCAGAAATTATTAAGATGAGAACCAAATAGAATGAGACTTGGAATTCTTCTAAAGTCGCCCTGCTGTTGAACCGTATGGAGTCCTTTGTGACTGCAGGTGATAAATGCCTTATAATATTTTTATCGATCCTAACCAGTATCGTGGCGATTAGAAATTACTCTAAGGTTGCATAGAATTGTCTTCATAAAACCCGTAGGCACGAGTATTGTTCTGTCGATGCAAATTCTAATAGAAACTGAAGGGTTCAGATAATGCTTTAGAGTCACCCTCGTTTTGCGATATCCTTAATTTATCTTCGCTGCCAGCGCAAAATTAGCGTCAAATATCATTAGGAGCGATTAACTCTATAAAGTCGAATTAAATTAGAGTGACTGTAAAAATAAATTACAGCCTCTATCAGAGTGATGTAACCAACCGCATGCTTCGGAATTCCTGCTTTTATTATCAATTAGATGGGTTTTATGTGAGGAGTAGGTGCGGATTAGGCGAGTATGGGACTGGCGTTCGTGTCTGCGGGGCAGCGACGCAGCTTAGCCTCTGGGGACGATGTGACCCTCAGTAACACGATGACAGCTGCCTTTGTCATGTCCGGAGAGGAATTTTATACCGCAAAATTGACAGCTACGTAACACCGTAACTCATTGGAGGCCAGGGCCGGCGTGTAACGATGAGCGCAATAAAATATGTTCGGCGCATGAGTGAGCCAGTCCGGACTTCACGCGGCGGGATCCGATTTATGTTGTTTTATATCATCTTGTGCGCTTTCGTTAATGGGAGGGTTAAATCAAGCTGAGTTTTCAATTTTAAAACTTAAAGCAATCGTTTTAAATGTAATTATTATATCGGCAATGTTTTGATTGTTTATTTCCATTTGGTTAATGTTATCGTGTGCATTGTTTGATTTGTTGACTTTCGTTTATTTACACATTATTATTAGTAAAATGTGCTGTATTCCTAAATATAATTCAATGAATAACATTATTTTGTAGCGTTGAATTGCTCTTGTTTATGTACACAACGGTACCAATGAAATAAAGTTTCGTTAAGGAAATCCCAATATCTTTACTGAACGTACTTACAATACAATTACCTCTCTAACTATAATTATCAATAAAACACAATTAATTCGAACCAAAGTTCTAAATCAAAACCAACAAACCTATTAAAAATATTCTGTCCCTAGACACCATATTTGATGAAAAAAAAAAATTTCTTTTCTTATTTTAAAAATAGAAGTCATTTGTTCTCGTCGTGTCGGAGCGTAGTACGCAAAATTGATAAAATTGAAATTCGCGCCGTATTGAAATATATCTGCCTGAAAAAAATTGCTACTGAGCGAGTAAATCTAGACCAAAAAGAAACATTAGGGGTTAATGTTTTTCCGTATACTACGGTTGCGTGGTGGTGTGCCGAGATTAAGAGAACGAGAACTTTAACTAAAGACGACCCGCGCTCGGGACGCCCTACGACGGCAGTTACCGGACAAATGATGAAATAAGTTGAAAAAATCGTTTCGGCAGATCGTCGTGTTAGTGTTCGTTTTGTAGCTGAAGAACTGAAGATTTCGATAGGATGTATCCATAGTAATATACATGAACATTTGGGCATAAAAAATGTATCAGCGCGCTGGGTGCCTAGAATGCTTACAGACGAGCATAAACAAACAAGACTGCGGATTATTTAAATCAATTTGGAATTGTTACAACAAGATCCTGACCGATTTTTGGCTCGCTTCGTAACTATGAATGAAACATGGCTCCACCATTATGATCCTGAAACGAAACAACAATCCATGACCAGGAAGAGGCATCATCATCTCCAACGCCTAAGAAGTTTAAGGCAATTCCATCCGCCGGTAAGAATATGGGCTTTCTTTTCTGGGACAGCCAGGGGGTGATGATGATTGAATACCTCAATCATGGAGCCACTATTACGGGGCCCTTATGCGCAGAACAAATAAAAAATCTGCGTCAGGAAATAAGCGAAAATCGCCGCGGCAAACTTGCTAAAGTTGTGTTGTTTCACCTAGATAACGCCCCCGCACACAAGTCCCGAGTTTCGATGACTGCTATCCAAGATGCTGGATTTGAATTGATGGAACATCCTCCATACTCACCTGACCTTGCGCCTAGTGGTTTTTACCTGTTCCCGCGGTTAAAAGAACAACTGAGAGGTCACAAATATGGCAAGGATGAGGAAGTGATTGCCGCCGTACATGATTTTTTAAGCAATCAAGATGAAGATTTTTTCAAGAAGGGAATTTTAGGATTAGAAAAACGATAACACCGAGTGTATAAACCTCAAAGGTGATTATGTCGAAAAATAAAATAACAATGAATAATATATAACTGATTCATACCCATTATAGCGTGCCGTGCTGGTGGCGTCACTTTAAAATAATACTTTCCACTGCCCCATCTCCTTCCCGTGGGTGTCGTAAGAGGCGACTAAGGGAGCCCTGCAGCAGACCATCTGCTCTTCAGGTGGGAGACATATTATGTCGGCCGGTTGATGTTACCACCATGCAGTTGCGTAAAACCCGCCAAGTGACTCTTACCTATCTCGGTCAGGTTGCGTTCCGGGATCAGCACTGCACTAACCGGTGCCAGGACAGGCCTTCAAGATGAGTATGGCCAGCTCAGTAATTGCTTTGCATTATTGTGCTTGTTATCCTCATATCTGGATGTCACGACTGCTTTCCATCAGGTGGAGTAAGGTAATCTTGACGGGCACTAAAAAAACATTTATCACTTTTTATTGAATACTCCTAGTCTCATTCATTTTACTTATATTTTTACTTGACAGCGTAACGTAACTTCCTTTTAAACTACTGATTTACTAACAGCCTCTTATTATATACATTTATATACCTGGGGCCTTATTACAATCCCTTTTAACTTGTCTAGTTCATTCCCTAAACTGAGCGTAGCGAGCGATTTCGTAATACAATAATTCACTTTCAGCCAGTTAGCGGATACCTTACCACTGTCACATCTTCTAGGCTGGATATTTACTGAAGGGTGACACTTTGAAATGCATAACGTTTATTGCCATAATTTCAATTGACATACATCATTTGGCATAAATTCGAAAAGCACATTTTTCATTACGCATAAACATAATAACGCCGAAGTGTTTTATGGAATAATTATAAAAACCATAATCATCAAAATCCATATTATTGTTTGCCATAATTTTATTACGCATACACAAAAACGCCTATTTTATTATTCATAATTTTTTTTGACATACTGTTACAAAGCATAACTAAATAAAGGCATAGTCTTAATTTATATTTGATATTAATATTATGTACCTTGTTACCGTCGAATTCCTTAAGTAGAATAGGTGGTGAGGTAATTCAAAAAAATGTTTACTAATATATAAAGAATTATTCACTTCTGTGTTATCTCTAAATTAAAGTTATCCTAGGCAGATCTAAATTTAAAAACAAAGATCCCAATGGAGCCGGCTAGACTAAGCGGTCTTTGGGTTTGGGTAACGAGAGGTACTAAGCGTTTGTTTAAGTTATTATATTGAAATGTTTATAAGAACGCCACCACGCTTGTGCGTGGAACAAGAGGTAATAAGTGTACTTGTAATCCGAAGGAGTCTAATGAAGCTGCACAGAGGGATTCCGCTTGCAGTTCCAGACAATTCCTTGAGTAATTTCAGCCAATCCACTGGGACAGTCGGGACGCCTGCAACGCCGTGTTGCAGGGCAGAGCACCTCGGGGCAATGGTGGCCCGGTCAGAAAAAGCCAGGGCAGAAAACACCCGGACTCTAAGGGTCGGAACGGGTAACTTAGAATAATTTTCCATCGGAACACAGGGCACGAATCAACGAGCTGCGGGAAAAATAAACCTGGGCATTATTTTGAACATATTCTGCTACGTTAAATAAAGATTTCGGAAAACAACAATTACTTACCGGGCTTTCAGCTATTAAATTAAATCGAAATAATAGAATTGGACACGAAGAAAAAGAAATAAACTCGTACTTGTGATTTTCTACGTAACAATCTCTATTATATCATTATCTAAAGTTAAAATGTTTATGACGATTCGAAAGAACTGTAATATATGGTCTACTTCAATAAAGTTTTTTTGATTTGATTTGTAAGTTTTCAATAAATCTTTAAGTTTATCATCTTAAAAATCAATCGACATTCACGCGCTAAAGAGTATAAATATGCCTAGATATTTGCCTGGGAACTTATTTAGGAATACTTATTTTCGCAAAACCAATGAAAAATATATTTATAATATCAGTAATCTTTTAACAGACAATAAAAAACTCCCATGTTTAGTTTAAGAGTTTATTCAGATTATTGACATTGTAAATATATTTTTTATTGGTTCTGCGAAAATGAGTATCTCTAACTAAGTCCTCACGCAAATATCTAGGCATATACACTCTATTTAGCGAGTGAATGTCAATAGCTTTTTGTATGAAAAACAAACCACTTTAAAAACTAACCGTTATCAGCAAATTCCATTGTATATAAACTGTGTCAAATATTCAGATTCCTAACCATCTCTCTACCTATAATCGTTGATAAAGCCCATTTCAATCCGATCTGAAGGTGGAAATTCATATTAAAGTTGTAATCCTGAGCCCGACAGGCGTGCAGGAATCTCTCATTGATTTCACAGCGAGTCATGGAAGCATGCCCAACTCTCGTGTTTTACTCCTTCAGAAATATTAATGAGGTGAATCTTTGTCCTCGCTTTCGGTTGATTGATCTGAATATCCCATCGTCGGCTTATTGTAGAAATCACAGTTCGACGTGGATGGGGCTTTAATATTTAGTTTTGCGAAGGGGATTGTTTTTGATGGAATTGAGTATATTGCGGAATAAATATAAACACACTATCTGCAGCCTTACCTTAAGCTTTTGGAAAACACCAATAGATATCTACGATTGAATTGGTATATATTTACAGATCTATAACATTTGGTTTTTCAAAATGAGCAGAATTCGTGAACAGATTATAATGATGGTTAGGGTTACCATACAGTAAAAAAATTCGCAGATTTTTTTTAATAATTTGCAGCTTGGTATAGTGTATGGCCCCATGTCGGGAGGCAACACATTATTTTTATTTGGCATGCCATCACCCTGCGACTGTCTAAACACACAAAATGTATTCAGTGCAAGTGCATAAAAGATTATTTATTGAGTCAGAGACTAGGCAAATTTCTAATAAGTACTCAATTTGTTTTACTTTTTTCGTAAAATATGTTTTAATAGACAGTTCTAGTTAAATTAATCCTAATAAAACGCAATATCTATGCTGCGTATACTAATCTTATATCGAACTAAAACCAAAAGCGATAATAACGCAATTCTTTTAGAAATTCATTTCTAAATCGTTTTGCGATCCAGTTGTGATGCATCAAAATTACAAGGAATCCGAACCGTCCACCGTAGACGAATTGCTGTAGATAAATTATCGTACGTAATGTTTTTAGTTATCTCACGAGGCCGGGAGTCAGACTGGAATGTGGACGATCACATCTCGAAGGAGATCGGTGTCCCGATATGTACCAACACATCTGGTAGCCACAATCGGTGCGAACCGACTTACAACCTATTTATCGAAGTCATAGAGATTTATTGATGACCATTTTACTTAATAACACTAACTCTAACACGTTATGTCACAATAAATAATTATATCTCGGACACAAAACCAAAGCCATAAATTATACGACTTTTATGTCATATTTCCGTATAATCTGTTGTATGCCGCGTGTAAACAAATTGGCGATTCAACGATTAAGTTACGATTTATTGTACTAAATTGATGGTATCATACTTCGTTATGAATTTTTAAGGGTCTTCGAACTATAAGAGGTGTTCGAAGTTGTAAAGCATAAAAATTTGTTTAGGATTGCAATAAATAAAACAAGAGGTTTCGGTGATCGCCATGCATACAGCGGCGATTACGCAATAGTTTGATTTATTGGTTTCGGCAAGGTGCACGTTTCTAACGGTCCCTCCTCAGGAAGCGGCGTGATAGAATTTTGCGTTGGCAATTTCCTCATACATGTGAAAAACTACCCGAGAGGCCCGCGGTGATAAATGCGAGGGTATGAATAAATTTGCTCGTCCTAACAAAAATCTGAAGTGATTAGGTTCGACACCTAAGGCGAGGCAGGTGTACTTGACATAGCCACATTAACTTCACCTGTGCTCTTCGTAGCTAAATTCAATTTTATTTCGTTTTCTCTCTTGCAACATTAAGCTTTATAACACACCTAAAGCAAATCACACATACATCTCAAATTGGATACTCGTATATTACTTGCCAATAAAACAGCTACAGCTAAAATTACAAATAGAACACAACACAACAAAAAAGCTAAAACAAAAATTGTAGCAAACAGTATTAAGTACTTAACTTCAGCCACAAATGACCATTCAAATATTACTAAATCACAGTAAGAGGTCGCGCTGGTTTTATATTTGAATGCCCACCAATTCCATTTGCCTTGTAAACCTTATACATTCTACAAGTTGAAAAAAAACATTCAGCGCATTCGCAATAAGGACCATTCCCGGCGAACAATAGCGGGATACCATTCATGGGGCAGTAAACGAAAAATCTAAATATTTATTACAGAAAGATGATGCAGTGCGGAGGTTGGCCACAGTGAAATTTGGTCGGACCCAAACACGTTGCTCTAAATATTGTGCGAGCATTTTGATGTAAGCAGTAATCCTATCGGGATTAGTTACTATTGCTTAATTGTTATGCTCTCTGCGAGTAGGTTTTAGCATAAATTCAAATGATTGATATCATGTTGTACTTGGTTTGAATACATTGTCGAACTTCCACATCGGTATAATATTCTGACCATTTGACATGGTCAGTGGTGCGACGCTATATGTTACGACACGGGTCGTGGCCGCGTGTTGGATCGCCATTCTGGACGACGATAATTCTCATTTATCCTAGATTGTGCTCTCAGACGTCCATAGTATTAGTTTTTCTTATTCTAGTGTATCCAGGTTAATTAAATTATTTATTCAAATAATTGAAACGGGTAACTGGTTAATGAATCATACAAAAATTCAATTATTCTGTCATGTTATGTAATGACAGTTTAGTGAATAGCAATAGGTGGAGCACCTTTAGATACCAGTGCTTCATGGAGATTTGTTGTGGCTCACTCGGAGCTTTCGCCTGTAATGTAACTTTACAGAGTCGAGCATTACATCCGTGAGGGAGGAGAACCGAGCATTACATTGCGCAAACTGTAATGCTACAGATTCGAGCATCACGTTGGTGAGATAAAAGCACCGAGCAACTTGATGATAAAATGTGTAATATTTTGATACAACTTCCCTGAAGTTTTGTAAGGCAGTATTGTAATGGATAATGCTCAGAATCTAATCTGAAATATACATTACAGGCGAATGTTCGTCATTTCAGGGAGTATGTAATGTAATGTAATGCTCAAAATCGAACACCTATTAATAATAAATAAATAATGCCTTATTTAAAAACTTCAACTTGAATTCACAACAATTTAACCTTCGTTTTTTTCGTATACAGGACGTACGTACATGCTAGCGGCCCTAGCGGCCCTAGCTCGCCCTGTTGTAGGACTCACTTAAAATAGTCATGCTTCAACGTTGGGCACTAAGTGTGCTAGTGTGTCGCAAAGTGTTCGATATAGGGAGTTCGCGACGATGCACTGACTATTACCAGGTTAATAGTACGATTTGTTAAATGCACCTAGTTTTTAAAAATAAAAATTAAGTTTAACTGTAACTGATGCAAAGTTTTTACTTATTAAAATAAATACACTATTCTGTTCTAATACCAAATATCTTAAATAGTGCGTCATAATCATGAAATCTTTTAAGTTACTTTTTTAATGTTACTCGTATCTTCTGAATGCGTTAAGCATGAACAAGTCTAAAGTGTGAATTAGTTAAAAGAGTGGACTTGGACTGATTTCATGCTTAGAAGGCTTCGCACAAGAGATACAAGTGTACTCAAAATGAAAAACCATCTTCAAGTTCTATCAGGTGGAACATACCTGGAAACTTCATACCAAATCAATAAAAAGCACGTAGCTGGCTGATACCAGGCGTGCCATCTGTTGCTTTTCGCTGGAAACTCGTAACTCGACGAAGTACAGTTTCCAGGCGATGCAGAAATAGTTCTTCAAAATTATTGAGGGTGTCACCAATCACTATTAACTTCAAACCTGTCAGCATAGTCATCTATACTAATATTATAGAGAGGAAAGATTTGTTTGTTTGTATTAAATAGGCTCTGAAAACTACTAGACTAGACCTATTTTAAAAAGCCAATATAAAGCTACAATGTCAGGGAGTGACATAGGCTATTTATTTTAATTTAGGCTATATTTTGACGGGAAAGACAGGATACGCAGGCGAAGTCGCTGATGAACAGCCAGTCGGTTAAAAAGTAGATAATTTTAGCAGTGACACCGATGTTATCTTTTATTACTCTGCCCGTGTGTGACTCGGACTAAAGAGCCGAGTTAATTAGACACGGTGTCTCCTGCAAACATTTTTACTGCACCAATCATCACTAGGCTATCAGCTTGCCGTATAAAGGTACGGTCGCGGGCTGAAACAGTTTATCCGTTTTCAAATTCGTTCATTCTTGAGAATGCACGAAGCAAGGTCGGAAATGTTGTTAGTAGTCGTTCACTTTCTATGAAATATTGTAATACAAAAGTATCAATGCTTTTCTATGTACTAGCACAATTTAAAAAACATCTAAGTATTTTTAGGATTTAAATAACAAAGTTTTTTTTTATAACTAAGAATAAAAAAAAGCGATTTTGACAATTTCATGATTTTGGCATTTATTTCTGCTTTGGGTTTATTCCAGATATTAAATATTGAATATCCTCGCAAAATTTGTTGTCATAATTCAATCGCATTAAACTTGAAACGCACACACGCATAATGGTTCTTGTTTACAACATCTTCTCCACGCTATCTCTGTGAGCTTTTTTATGAGGATCGTGTGGTCCCGAGTTCAAATCGGGCCAGAACCAAAAATCTTTGTGTTCATTGTTAAATATCCGACTTACTCTCCGGTGACGGAAAACATCAAGAAAAAAGCAAATTAACCCGGATAACGGCGGAAGGCTAACCACCTACCACGTTGGGTTCTTGTACTATTGGTGAAAAGTGGGCTTCTGAGTGTTTCGTTCACCAGGACGACACAGTCACTTGCGTCTGACTACCCCGTATGGGATAAAGTCGTGATGGTACGTTATGTTATGTTATTTTAGTTAGGTAGGTACTCATATATTTTATATTTGTTTTAATACATATCTCTTTGTAAGTAACCTATTATATTTAAAGGAACTTGACATTTAAATTTTTTGGACACTGTTTTGTCTATACATCACCGTTTGTTTTATGTTTTACCTTTCACCATGGTCTGCTGGAAGAAATCTTTTGAGATAAGCTCACCTGTACTTTTGCTATCCTTATTTTTCTATGTAAAAAACTGTAATTTGTGTACAAACTAATAAATAAATAAATAAAGACGAGTGTGTGTATGCATAAAGCTCTAGATGTTGAATATTTTTTGACTGCGACTGTACCTATAAAATATATTCGGATTGCACGCCCGCGGTTTGATTGGGCCCGTAGATTATTAGCTGCTATTTGTTGTCAATGTTTATGACCGTTTTATGAGCACTGGCGATTTTATTGCGGATCCAATTGGCGTAGTCACTGATTTGATTAAGTAAAGCAATCGTTATGATTTGTTTGTCATTAAATGGGTACACTCATGAGCGCTCATAACTAAACATATTGTTGATTCTTACACATCTATTTTTGTTAATTAATTATTTTGAATTGTGTGGGCGGCAGGGCACATCCGAACACCACACACAATAGACACAATGCTAAAAGGTTGGTTAGAGATCGTTTTGTTTTAATATTTTGCAACTAACTAGGTGAATTATTAAAATGCTTAGTTTAGTGCAGTATACACTAAAGGTACGGTAAGTAACACAGGTAAGTATTCAAAGGTTACAGTTTCCAGTAGACGTATGGACCTTCAACCTTCGTTGATTAGGATTTAACAGGAATAAATTAAATAAAAGTTCGCTTTATAATTTTGGTTTAGAACATTTATTATTTCTTTAGTGCTATCAGATCCATGGAAGCACTCTAATGTAATGGTCCAAACTATTGGTTCCCAAAGTGGTCCAAGTGGTTCAAGGGGTTCACAGGAGACTCGAAGAGGGTATATGTTGGCTTTATTTTTGGTTGAGTTTTGGGAATATAGTAAAGATGTGTAGCTGCAGGGGGTCCACAGGAACCAGCTTAATTTTGAAAGTGGTCGATGCGAAAAAAAGTTTGAGAACCTCTGTCTAAACGAACACTTATCATGTCGACCTTATTTATTCAATTTCAATTCTTGTTTTTCATGTTTATGATTATTAATTGATGGTAACTACACAGCCCAGTGCTTCTTGCAATTACTTTACCAACAATCTTCTTCTTCCAATGCATTTATTTTTTGAGAACCATTTTTTTCAAATTAGTCCACTCCATAACATTTGTTAGTGAAATTTATTTTACTCAGCTATGGCACCGTATGTTTGAAAAGTATTTGCTTTTATAGAAAGTATTTGTTTCCTGGCGTCGAAAGATTATCATACATTTTCACCAGTTTTAAAATATACCCCTTTAAATCAAAGGAATAGTCGTGTTTTAACTAATATAAAATAAAACCTGTTGCACAATTAATGATCGATGGTGTGGTTTACCATTAAGTAAGCAGGATATAATGCATTTGGGGGATTGCCGTATTGCTTAGGAATAGTTGGCAAACCCATTATTACTCAGTGGACATCTACTTAGACCCACAACAGGTATAGAAACATGTGGGTCACCTTTTTAATTTTCTTTTTCTACTTTCATTTAACAAACAGATACTTATGATCGGTTTACTAAAAAACTATATATACCAATTTATGGTACATAAATAAATCGTTCTCCTTACACAGTTAACTTACGAGTTCATAATGTCAGGCTGGACTTATCGTTTGGCGCGTTTTGGTGTATACAAGTTTACCCTAGCGGCACCACTCAAATGATACATCAAGCATACCACATGCTAGATAGCCATGGATGTTGTATAATAGAACTCCTTGAGGAACATCAGCAGCTCAGCTTATCTCGCTATCATCAACAATTTACCTATGTATCTTGGCTTTATTATCAAAATAATGTAACCAAAACTCTTTTTTTTTTCATAAGGGTTACACACAACTTAACATACCATCACGACTTTATCCCAAACAGGGTAGTCAGAGGCAAGTGACTGTGCCGTCATGGTTAACGGAACACTCAGAAGCCCACTTTTCACCAATGCTGTTAGGATCCAACGTGGTAGGTGGTGAGCCTTTCGCCGTTATCCGGGTTGATTTGGTTTGTTATCGATGTTTTCCATCACCGGTGAGTTAATCGAAAATTTGACAATGAACACAAAGATGTGGTTCTGGCCAGATTTGAACTCTGGACCATACGATCCACGATCTAAGCTGCGTTGCTTAACCCCTAAGCCACGACGCTCTCCTCCTTACCTATGTATCTTGGCTTTTTAATAAAATAATATTACCAAAACTTAATTTTTTTCAAAAGTGTTGGTATTAGGAAATGCATTTTATCGCCCCTTATTTCTTTACTAATTAAAACTTCCATTATTAATTAACGTTATTTAGTGAACCTTGGAAGGAGAGCCCCATAATTTTTGTACCACTCTAAAAGTTAAAAAAAGCAGTCCTTTTATTACCCTTTAAGCATTGTTTAAGAGTTGAGAGGCAGAGGGCGGGACCCCTCTAAAGTAACTGACGACTTTTACCGGCTCATTATCGACTTTTTTCCCATTTTGTTTGTACATTCTTTAGGATTGAACTGCTCTTTGGTTAACCTGATTTTCTTGTTTTTAATTCAGTGCGTTAATGTGACATTAACTACGCAATAGCCCTCTACAGATTTGCTTTTAATTACAAAAGGGATAAAAGCAGGGTAGCCCTTCCGGTGTAATGGTGGATTATGGGAAACGAGACTGATTATTTTGTCTTAAGCAATGATTTTATAACGCAAGTGCTAATATACTCGTAACATTGATCACTTTCACCTTCGGATTCGAAATGAAACTTACTCCGTTGAAATAAAGATTTAATTACAATCGTTACATAATTTTACTCATAATAATAATAATTAATAGGTATATATTCTATAAATATCTATATAGAACATTTAATATTAAGCGAATGTATTCGATTTGGTCACATTGAATTTTCGTTTATTTTGTTGTAATTGAGATGTTGATATTTATTTATATTACTTGTTTGTAAAAGTCTCGAAAGTAAAGGTTTAAACAGTTCAGTTTTGTGACCTAATACACGTACCCTCGGCCATGGAAGTGGATAAGGTTGAACATCTGATACCACAATGATCGATATTTTTTCCAAGAAATAACTTACAATTCAACCTTGGTATTATTATTGTTTCGTAGGATTTTTTATCAAAAATCTATGTGTCTCTCCTCCTCGGCCGATTGTACAGGCTGAGCATTATCTTAAAATAAAATATTGCCGTTAATTTTTTATGAATTAGTTTAGTAATTAATCGATGTATGCAAACCCTTATTATTTAAATGTCCACCAATGTATTAACAGTTCGACACCTATTTACCACTAACTGTGTCTAGTGAAGATTCCTTCTTTTTATGCCTGGCTTTAGCAGCGGTACAGTCGTCTGCGCACCGGATATCTAGTACGAATATGGCCTCGGAATAGTCCTACCACAGAAAACGTATAAATTGCAACGTAATCTCCCCCTTTGCCACGTATCATCTCCATATGTATCTAATACTTAACCCACATGACTAAAATCCAACATCAAACAAATAGAATCCTAGTATTTAAAAATTCCTGATCCAGTCATAAGACTAGGATCGATTTAAAAATAAAATATTTTGAATATATATATGTACAATGTATTCTAATAATACTTTTAAACAATATTTATAAAATTTATTTCGATGTGTTAGTGAACGACATCGAATGTGGAGAAACCATACTAATTACTTTGTACACTCGTGAGCAACTAAAAGTAGAAAATCTACAAAACATTTTATATACAATGACAACAACAATAACCGAACCGACGATTGCAAATCGATATTCCATCTTGTTCAACAAAGTTAAATTCAATGTTTTACATTAAGCTGCGAAACCGAACTAAGATTCCCTTTCAATAAATGTACAATTCACTTAAAGCTACAAAGTAAAGTCTGGCACCTGAACTAATAATCCATAACTTATTGCTCCAAAACATTTAGGCATAATCAAGTTACAATGGAAAACTTAGGAAAGTACAAATCCTCATATAGATTTCACACAATTGTAAAAATCCCGATGCAGGAATTCAATATAATGTACATTAATTCACTAAAACCAATAATGGTTGTTTAAATTTTACATATAATTGCGCAATTCGTGTTGTCTATAAATAATTTGGATATTATTTCAGCAACATTCTTAAATCTATAAAAATACTGAGCAATATTTATTTCATACTGTGTTTCGTTTGATTAATTAAGGACAATCGTCGACGTAAATCACATTAAAACAAAATTTTAAGTACTTTTTATTCATTATATTAATTTGTGCATTTAGATTTACGAAGTAGAAATTACACTATGCGATATACAAATAAATGTAAGTATGTCCAAACCAAATAATTTTACAGGGGTTTTCAAATTGTAGCCATACATTCAGCCATAGTTCTATACCCTTACAATTGAACTAGCATCGTAGATAACAGAACTGAAACACTGTGCCACTGTGAAATGTTGACTGTCCCTACTCGACGCCTGCGCAGCGACCCAGGTTTCACTTGCTTTACCTGAAACAAAAGCACACATAACTTCAGTCAAGTGTACACACGTCTAATCACATATTTTTTTAGTAATAAGTACTAAGAAGTTCGTAAACAAACGTTTCATATTATAATCTCTATAAAATTAATTTCTAGAAGTTTGATTTTATTTCTAAAAATAAGTTTCCCTTTGTAAAAAAGAATAGCGGTATTTAAATGAATAAAAAAAGAGGTTCATTCCAATAGCTGTTTCGATTCTATCGCGGTGTCGCCGGTGCGAGCCCGCCGCCGCGTTCACACATATAAACCAAAAAGAAAAAATCTAAACCAATCGAGATGAGGTGACGAAACGTTCAGTCTCATTATCTGAGAATTTATTAACGAATCGCCCGGACCGGAAAACCAAAATGTGAAAGAAATAAAAATTCGACCTCGGCCGCGGTCATCTAAAGTTTGTACGGCGTCAATGAAAAAAAAAATGTGAAACAGGTTGTCCGGGCGAGTTGCGACTGAATGAAACAGAGAAGGATCTAAAGATAAGAGGAAAGATTATGGCGTCGAAAAAAAGGAAAGCGGCTTTAATGTGCCTCCACAGTGTTGTGAATGAAGAGGACCCATTGAGATTCGGCGCCCACGCACGGCGAGGAGCTCACCGCGTTGCTTATCGCGCATGCTCTGGACTCCCGGAGCCCTTCGGAAACAATACTCATTGTGGACTCCACAATAACATTTGTGGTCTTAGCAACCCAAATTACAATATTCAAATTAGGTGCAGACAACAACATCACAATAACTGAGTGGATTACCAGAGTAGAAGTCACTGTAACCAATAGTTCTTACAAATCAACTTAACCGCGAACTATTAAAAAGGTATTTAATAATAAGAATACCATGCGATTTAGAAGCGATATAATAAGTTAAAACGATACTGGCACGTTATTTAAGGCAAAACAAGAAACTGACGATCTCAAGCCGTTCTTTTTGGGGCTACTTTAAAGGAATGCCGCGATAAGAAGTTATTTTCGCGTCAAAGAATTCGAGGGACAAAAAGGCGTGAAAAAGAAAATAATACAAAAGGTTATAGAAGTGAATTTGTGAGCGTTTGACTAAAACAAAATTCTTTGCGATGCCGTTCTGTGCGGCTGCGTCGACTACGCGATTTATTGTAATGAGACGCGGATGCCGCGGTCTCTTTCTCAGAAAATGTTTGACGACTCTAAGAAAAATGCGACAGACTGGGCCCTAGGGAAATACATAGCATTGAATTCACATGGTGCTAGGACAAAACTCGCCATGTGTTTACCTTCTTTTTAGGTTGGGAGTTTAAATTTAGGGTCATTATACATTTTGCTACGAATATTATACTTTTAACTCGTGTTACTTGTTGTTATTAGAAGTTTTTTAAAGATTTTTTATCAGTTCAGTTACTAATAGATCTAGTTATGTATTATTTAATGGGATAGAGGAAGAGCTAATTTGGGCAGGTCAGCGGCGTATGTAGGCGAGCTGCGCGCGTCCTCCTGACACTGACAAATGACGCAAGATTGCAATCTCGCCGCCCTCGCATCGCGGCGCCCTTCCGCCTCGACTCGACTCAACTCCATTGTTTTCAATTACCAACATGACACCCCGGCGCGAGACTCCGCTACTAAACCGCAACTCTGTTTATGGCTTTCTCGATATCTTTACTACAATCATCCATTTACGAGCGCGTCTTTCATTTACATGCGCGCTTTACGCCATGATTCTTAGAGTTCAATTTGAATCGATCGGTAACTCACCGCTAGTGATGAGCGGACCGCTTTCATACGACACGAAACCGTCAGGATGTTGGAGAGAGCTGGAATAGGAAATGTTCACTCTGTTCACGCGGTTTCATGTGGGTTCACCTAATCTCAAGTGTATACGTTTACTTTGAGATCCTTCTTACACGAGATAACAAAGGAGACATTTACCTTTTATAGAAGGGTTTGAAGGCCGCAGAACCTTCGTTGTGATGGGGTTGGTTGGGTTGATGGCTGTTGGCTCCGTGGTGAGGATTGTGGTAGGGGTCGCGCTGCGGAGACTGCTGATGTCGCGGGAAGCAGTAACCGGAGCCGCCACCGCTGCCGAGTGGGTTCGCGACGCTTGGCACCTTCATGTTCGGTGGAGTTTGGGGGGGCGTGTCCGTTTGCACGTCCGGAAACGCAGCCGGATGTACACACGGATGCTGGCCACCGTACTGTCCGCCGGGGAACCCTCCGTAGCGGCCATAGGAGCCACTGGCGGGGCTGGCCGCAGCGGTAGCAGGCAGTGCGAAGCCATTGGAGCTGCCGTCTGCGGCCACGGCGCGCTCCTGCCCGTACCCGTGCTGTGGCCACGGCTGTGCGGCGGGTGGCGGCGTCTTACACGCCGCCGTATCCGCCAGTGACCAGATCTTCGGCTTCGACGCAGGGATCGGCACGCCGCAGTCTGACGCACCTCGCTTCGCCTCCTCCTTGATCCCGTAGCCGAGCAGCTGGTGATGCATCCCTTGTAGCATATCGTCGCCCTTCCTCTCCTCATCTGGAAAGATAATCATTTTCATCGATCAGACTTATGTCCGACCAGCAATAAAAGCGCGAGCACGCGTCATCGCAATCAGATTATTTGGAATAGCCTACGTAGCGAATGGAACAACAATAAAAAGAGCTTAAAAAGGATCGATACGGGGATTGAATGGTCGACGTGACCGTTACAGGGCGGCCGTAAGTTTTAGCTAGTAAGAAGCGGAATCATGGGCTCCCTAAAGAGAAGTCGTGTGAAAATACGTTTGGCGTGCAGTGACCCATTCGTTAAGTGGTTATCCGATTAGCGAAGTGAAAATACCACTTTAGGGCGCGACTCCCCTGCCGCGGGCGGCCGTCGATCCCTTTCGTATTTAAGCTGAGCATTTATTTCGCATTTTCCGCCGCCCCCCGCGGCACCGCACTCCTCCGCGGAATGTGCCGGGCAACACAATTAATGGTCAACCTCGCTTTTGGTCTTTCTTCTATTTTGTTCGCTACGTTTGGTTATACCATTATGTTCACCATTTTAGCTAAAAGTGGACACTTTTGTGCATAAAAAGACTTGATTCGTCGACTGAGGTCGTTATCGCAAAAACGTAATTGATTATGGCCGGTTTTAAGAAACGGTGTTGAAATTTACTCTCTCTAAAAAATGATGTTATTGTACAATTACACAAAAATGTTTATTCAGCGAAATTTTATAAGGCTCTAAGTATTATCATAATGCCATTTTCCGTTGTAAAGTGGGTTTCGGGGGGCGCGGGCGGTATGGGGCGACTAATGAAATTCAGAGGCAGGGGAGGCGCGACCGCTCGACTTTATTCTCTTTATTCCATTTAATGCTGACTGCTCCTAGCTTTTAAGAGGGGTTATCCGTGTTGCCCTCTACTAAGGGATAAATAGGGACGCCACTGATACTCCGCGCGAAGATATTTATCCGGCAAATTGTTTTAATTTTCATTGTATTAATCTAATAAAGGCCCACAACGACGGAGATAAGCGTGAATTGGGTGATTCTGCAATGTTTTATTTTAGCAACGTATTTAATATACGTTGGGTTAATTTTGCAAATTGTTTGGGTAATTGTTTATTTCATTTTATTTGTAATCTGTGACGTAGAAAAGACAATTCTGATTTTTAATTTTTACCACTTGGTAATCTTTGAGGCCAGTCGGTATTAAGGCAAACAAAGTAGACCTAACATTTAACGCCTAGGTTTTATTTACTACTTGAAAGTCTGCTAGCATTAACCATATCTTTTGTCTAATTTCCATTATGAAGATAGGACTTCAAAGCCCTACAGAAAAATTATATACCACGCCAAAAATATTTATTCATACAAGTATTGTCACTTCAGAATCCTCCATATCATTTTAGAAATGGGCGACGTTACCATGACGATGACATACCTGAGTATAACCTGGCCAAATTGAAAACCCTTTCCGCCACAACGTATGAAGAGATTATGTAACATTTTGGATTTGGTAGAGTTATAGTGACAGTATAAATGTGTTCGGATAAAAACCCCTGCTTCTTTAAGGTTTTTACATCAACACTATAGTTTGATGCAAGACAAAATAATTTATTCAAGGAAAAGCCTCATACATTCTGAAGTTACTTTACTTTAAATGAGAATTATTAAGTGTGACAGCTGCTATTTAAGTAGATTTTATTGTACTTTTACCACAAAGTGTACCCTAAAAAAGAACCTTTTTTAGTTTTTCCTAATGCTATAATAAATGGAGTATAGTTTTAATGTAGATTGCCGCGTATTTGATTTAGTATTTATTTAATACGAAAAAACGAGGTTATCTATGTAGTCTAACTGAAAGATAATAAATAATATTAAACATAATTATTAATATATATAATTGACGATTTGAAAGTACTGATACAGTCTATTTGAATTAAGTTGTCAAACAACTTTGAATATCGCTGTGAGAATGTGCAAAAAATTTTTCATTTTAAAATTATGGTCAAAAGCAAAATAGACAACGTTTGAACTATTTGAATAGTCAATTGTTCAACCGATCTGATTTAAATTAATGGTAACGTTTTTGAATTTAAAGTAGTTAATTATTAAGTTCTGCAGATAATTATTGGCTGCAATGTATGGAAGAAACTTCATAACCGCTTTTCCTGTAAAAATTATAAAAAAAGTGAGAAAGTATGATAAGAAACGAAAGACTGTATGTCAGTTTTAATGTGTAATTTAAAAGACTAGGGTATGAAAATTTAGCTACAAAATATATTTTTCTGTCCCATGCAAATGAAGTTGCAGTGCAGGCAATTATCAATGACATCTCATTATTCAAACACATAATCCTGCATTGAATGTCTGCTGGAAGCGACACGTTCCGCGTGGCGCAAACGTGCGTGGAAATCGCAGTGGAAAGCACTTGACGCCTCGAGTGGTTTTCCCCTTTAGTCACCGGAGGCGCTGGGGCGCTGTAACATAATAAAAACGCGTCTAGGGGCGCCACTGAGTTCCTTGCGCCCCCAACCGCGTACTTTGATACAGCGGTCGGACCACACCGTCCGAGATTAAGGTTGGAACACGATTTTATACAAGATTATATTTTTTTCAATTTCGTTCAATGAGAAAATTATTTTAAAATATTTACTTACTCATTTTCACAAAACTCTTGAGATAGTTTTGTTGAAATGTTCGCCATTAAGGAATTTTTCTTGTTCATGTATAGGTACCTCCTGGTAATAACTTTTTGCATATGAAGTGGTTGAGTTATCGTTTTGAATATGTAGTTATATTGTTGTCACCGTTGAAATCCGGTTTTATTGGAATGGCAGCAAATTTTACTAAATGATGTTAAGTGCCTAAATAAAATTTAGATTATAGATTGTGAATAACGAGGTACCAAAATTCTTTTTTAACCTAAAATACGATGCTAACTTTCAATACTCAATTATTTGACGACCGACTTGGTGTAATGGTTAAGAAGTTGGCTACTACACCAGAGGTCGCGGGTTCGATCCCCGCACAGTACAAACATTTGTGTGCATGAACATGTCTGTTTGTACTGGTCTGGGTGTCTCCTATGTATAATAAGTATGTATTTACAAAAGAAAATGTATTTAAGTATGTTTATCCGTTGTCTAGTATCCCATAACACAAGCTTTAATTAGCTTACTTTGGGGCTAGATGGCGCTGTGTGGAATAATGTCCAGGGATATTTATATTTATTTTATTTATTTATTTATTGCAATCTTTGGTTTATCTACCTTTGTTTAGATATGAGTTATTTTTATTTTATTAGCGAGTGGATTGTCAAAGTCGAGCGACGCTTGCATCGTCCCCCACACTCGCAGTCGGCGACGCGCGGAGAGGACTGAGGTCACTGCAATTTATTACATCTCAACGACGTCCACCCCGACGCTCACTCTTGTTTGTATTACTTCTACTCGTTTTCCATTAGCGAGCGCAGGATTAATATTTTGTTTGCAATGCGTGTGCTCACGACAAAAATTAACATTTATTGGTGGGGTCACAAAATGAAGCTTTTATTCATGAGTGGCTTAACGCGGGATAGTTCTGGATGTTTGTTTGCCAACGACGTCTAGGGATCGCGTGTGAAAGCTTTTGTATCGGCTGTGTTTGCCGTGACTTAAAATGATATATTACACGTCGTGATCATTGACGTTTTCGGAAAAGAATGGTTATGCATGTTAAGAGAAATGTTATGGTCTGTTTGCGACGGATTAGGGGCTGTGGTTTGCGGAAAATGTTCTGATGTTGACAATGGTTTTTTTATGATGTAGTGTATAATTTGAAATAAAGAACCAGTAATTATAAAACAAAATTGCATTTGAGTGAATTTTTATTTTAGCATTAATTAATGCTCTGTTTTCTACACAAAGAAATCCCGCTTGAGTCCCAGGACCAGGTCGAATTTTTCTAGTTTCTATCTTTGTGTAAAATTGCATTTTTCGTAATGGCACAAAAAGACAAAGTTTGTTAATTATTTTAGAAAATGTAATGTATGGCCTATTGAATTTTGCATTCAAAACATTTGAGTACCCAGTGTCGGTACTCAAATGTTCTTGTTAAAACTATTATTTCATGATAGCTATGAAATTCTTCTAATTGTGGCAAACAAACTATTCAAATTAAACAGGCGCCAGAACCCTACCAGAGTGTGTCCCTGATCCCTCATACAACGCAACTGAAGACCAGTGTTCTTGGCCGACTGTACGGCTCTCATCCCACGCGACCTCGATGCGTGTCAAACGCGCACTGCGTTTTTAATGTTGCACTTTGCAAAAACGTACCTACAGAATCACTTAAGAGTTGCGGTGCGCCCCTGCAGCGCGGCGCGTGTCCGTAATCCTTCGACGCGCGGGGAAATGGCGAATCTTGCCATTTTTGTCCCAACTCGTGAGGGATGGTGTGAAACCACTGATGCTAATCTCCTAGAAGCGCATTTAAAAGTTTATTTGATTAGAGTAGCTAGTGATAATTTTGCCGTGAGCTGATCTTGAATTGCCGTAATTGGTTTTTTCAATTATGTGACACTTTGTATCAATGTCCATTTGGAGTTACCCTTTTTTATTGTTTTATTTGTGTCATTATTTCAATTTCCATGATTTAAATAATTCATGATTTTAATGTAGTTATAAACATTGATACATTTAAGATAAAAGCCTGTAAATAGAGATTCCGTGTTTCAAAAGGCCAGCGATCATAATAAGTAAGTATAGAGAATATAGTCTTATTTATTAAAAATATACAGAATGCGTTATACATACTGGAATCTGTATCGTATATCTCAAATCATTGCAGAAAGTGGCCAATTCAAACAGCAAGAGTGGTAAATACACTACATTTGCGTAGCCGGAAACTTGGACTTTCAACTGCTATGCAAACTAGCGTCAAAGCTTCGTGTAGTCTTTATTGCGACGGTGTTAGAGTGGTAAATTTGGGAGAACTAAAATCGCTGCAACGTTTGTTACTATTCGGGGTCTGTGTTTGTCTAAGAGTCGCTGGCTAGCAGAGAGCTCATTGCGCACTACACTGTTTACTATTCTAGCGTTTAGGTACCTACTTTAACAGTGCTAAAACAATTCCTAATTAGATCTGTTAGAGTGAAAAATCTGCCTTTGATTTAATTTTCATCAGAAATGGATTATAATGCTCGTGAGTCTGACAGCATATACGATTTATACTAATTGATTAGTTCCTTATTCTGTTCAATATGAGATTAGACGATTTCGATTTTTCACTGTTGTATTTTTTTGTACATTAGGTTAGCTAAGTTTTTTAAGTACACTCAATAGTTTGCTCCATAGTTCTCTGTTGACCCCTGAACAATGGTTTCCATTGTCTTCAAGTCGTAGTACCTAATACATTTTTACCTTTTCAAGTAGTTCCACGTGACACATTTCAGAAAATTCCTGCTTTATTTTTTAAAGACTTTCTGAACTGCATTGACTGAAAGTAAGTATATCATATTTTAATTATATAAATGCCTCGTTAGATTAATTGATATTCTGAAAATAAAAAATGTGAACACAAAATTTAAACGTTGCCCTAATGTTTATTTCAGCAGTAGAAGTATAGTGTCATTAATGGTGAATTCATTCCCAATACTTTCATAATATCCATGGAAGGCCCCACACGGTTTCGTGCATCTCGACACTTCTTTTGTTGCCATTTTATGGCCCCTAAGTGTTGTTGGCGCGGCATTCACACCGCGAATTAAGTATACTTCTGTCAACAATAGTCAGCTTCATTAGGCGACGTACGGCGCGCATGGCGTGACGCCCCCGCCCCACTACCATTAGCACCATGAAGTTTGCAATGAAAACACTCGTACTTCACATTATCCTTACAGCAACAATACCCACTTATAATTCATGCTGTTGACAACCGAAACTAACCAACGGCTGCTGTTATTGCTTTTCTACATTCTCACGTTCCGGTTCTGCATTTTATTGTTGCACTTAAAACCCTTTGGAACCGATCCATTGATTAGGCGAAACAATGCTGAAAATGTTCAACGAAAACGACAAAGACCGCAGCGAAAAAGGTTCCACATTCAATTGGAGCACATTATAAATCCCCAAAACCGTACTTACTTACGTTCCGACGGAATATCCTCATAAAAGAAACGATCCACGAACTCGACAAATCCTTTGGCAAGAACATGAAGTAGGGCAGATCGTCTGACAAGCCGAACGCGACCTCCGAGCGTCGCCCTGTTGTACCCGAGACCCGACGAACGGAAGAACCGTTATATGAAATTTGGGCCTTGGCGCCGCCCACTACTACGAATAGGAAATCCGGGAGCGAGGAGCGGTTACGCACAGTTACACGCCTGAGACCCAGCCCCCTCCCCCTCCTGGCCCTCCCGACCCCTCGAGCCTCCTTTTCACATCCCGTACACCCTCCGGCCCTCAGCCACGTTATGCCAATTCACTCGGCGATTTATATACCGACAAAATTAAAGCAATTTTAAACGTTTAACAACACTGACGCAATTCCAACATGAAAATAAAACGGACAGTTAACACCGAAAAATAGCGAAACAACAAGTCCGTCCACACTCGCAGGTGCAGCTACAAAATACATAGTCGGTTACACAGAATATACGATTTCGCTTAGCAACAATAAAATACACCGGGCATATGTCTTATGTACAATTCAAAAAGGAAAATAATGGCTGGCCAACCTCTGACAGGACACGTTCGACTGCCAAATGTTGGCCAAAGCCTCGTATAGACCTCGTAAACAAGCAATATAGGAGTATAATTCAGTGAAACTTGTTGTGATCCAAAGAAAAACTTTCTTGAACAAAACGTGCTCTCTAAATATTGCTTACAAAAAGGTCTAAACGGGGCTACTGTATACAAACTTAACCAACCTTTGTGGGTCTTTATTTTTTCGTCTTGCTCATCCTTCTCCTTTTCTTCGTCAGAGAGCATAGTGTCATCATCATCATCTGTCTTATTTTTAGGTTCCCACGTCATCTTGTTCTCCTTCTTGAGCCGGCGGCGCGCGTTGGCGAACCACGTGGACACCTGCGTCAGCGTCATCTTGGTGATGATGGCCAGCATTATCTTCTCGCCCTTCGTAGGGTATGGGTTCTTCTTGTGCTCGTTCAACCACGCCTTGAGCGTTGCTGTGGACTCCCGTGTCGCGTTTTTCCGCCGAGCAGCTAAATCGTATCCAGCTCCGTATCTGCCAACAAACATGTTTATACTTACATATACCTAATGGGTAAATTCCGCTTCCGGCCTAGTAGTAAAAGTCGCACTGGCCTAAACAACGTTTCGGATCGAGCCTCATTTTAGGAGAGTTTTTTTTTATCGTATTTGCTTAGAAAATCAAAACGTTTTAAAGTACTACTAATACATTTGATGTGGTTCATGTTTTAACAATGAATTTAGAAAATACAGATTTCCTAAATACTCCTGTACGGACATATTTTCATCGATTACGATCCATACGTCGCCGTCAAACCATTTACAACAAACAATAAACTGGCTTTTAAATTCGTTGCAGATAGGCGTTTTATTTGAGGCCATAGATTTCTCGTAACGGCAGCAAAAATAAAGCTATCGCGGCACAGGAGCGACATTCGATACACTTTTTAGGACCCACGGTCCCATTTGCATCCGCATTCTAAGCGTAATTGTGGCGAACCGTCCCATTCCCCTAGGCAGCATTCGTACCTGACTTCGATTTTCTCGTCGACATGACAAAGGCGCGGTCTGAAGGGTCCAATAAATAGGTTGCGCGCGTGAAAATAGTTAAAAAATGGTCCCCACTCGTGGGATGTTTACGCAAATTGTGACGTTATTTGAGCACCTTAGAGTTTAGTATTGGGAAAGCTGCATTGTCCTCGAACACGTTTACCATGACTCGAATTTGATTTGCAAAAGTGGCAGCATTTGTTGTAGGCTTATTGATCTTCAGCAAGCAGTTGTCAATCGATATATATTTGGATTTATCTGTTTCATTCAACTTGCGAAGAAAAAGCCACAAAGGATGTTTGGTATCACTTTAAATTGTAGGCGAAATAACAAACGATATAATTACTAAGAAATACGAGTGATACGTTAGGGTTCGAATTTTGATTTGACTTGCTTAGTGATATGCAGTTGTTCCACTAGAGGGCGGTCCGCTGCATCTAGTTGCAAGTGCAGGGCGGTGCAGCGCAGGCGTGCAGCGTAGGCGTACTTGACACCAATCGATCGGTCGCCATCTTGCGGACCGGAGATCACCGGTATTGCAGGTCTGCGACGGCTGGCGAAGCACGCCTTCGCCGCCTGAAGTCGCTCCGCATCGCGAAAACCCATCACGCAACATGCCAACTTTCAATCAGCGACCAGGCACCGCCGCGCCCCCCTATTTAATTTAAATGTTTCCGAAATTTTTTGTTCAAAATACAAACCTATGGTTACCGCTTATGTCAAAGACGTAAACGGAGTGTCTGAAACCAAACATTAGTTGGAACACGAAAAAGCTCTTTAGAAATCTGCGGCGGTTAGTGGCGACAGCAGTGTGGGTAGGGAAATTCAAGCGCCCTAAGCTGCACTTTTTAATGGAATAGAGACTGTTTCTCGGCGCTAAAGCCGCTGAGCGCGAGTGTTCCGCTTAAAGCTCACTAATTATTTTAGACAGTCCACTTACTCGTCGCCCGCCCTTTGAGAACATATGCACTTGGTTTGGATGTTAATACATTCACGGACGGAAATGCTTTGTATCTTTGTTAATTTGGGGACGAAAACAATACCGATGCTGGGTTAAGATTTATGATTTATATTTTGGAAAGGCCAAGAAACAGCGGGATTCATTCATAGTGACGTTTCCTGCTTTTATTAGTTAAGATGCTTTATCGTTTTATGCAGATGCTCGTGCCATAGCTCACAGGTTTATTTAGAGCATTGGTTACCAAAAGCGGTCTAGGTGGACCCCAAGGGGTTCACGGGAGACTCGAAGGGGGTCTATGTTGGCTTTATTTTTTGTCGAATTCTGGGAATATGGTAGAGATGTGTAGCTGCAGAAGGTCCACCGGAACCAGCTAAGTCTTGAAAGAGGTCATTGCGAAAAAAAGTTTGGGAACCTCTGATTAGAGTATACTTTCAAATCTTCAGCTTGAGTGACGTTAACTGTTTTGAAGGAGATTTGCATTTTGATATTTCCATTGTTATGATCCGGTTAGACTAAGTTGAAATGAATGATTTTAGTATACTAATTTAGTCAGGCTTAAGTAAAGCGTGGGTTACGATTTTTTTTAAATTAGCTGTCATGCATTATGTTACAAAGCTCGTTAAGCAATTAAATAATTTACTGGAGATTTTGATAAGTTTCTGATTGCAAATATTATTTTAATTTTTGATTTCTATAGTTATCGATTTTTTTTACTTTTTAATGAAAACGATGTAGCCTAAATAGAGCGTTGAAATGTTGTAACGGTGCAATGCAGTTTTGAAAGTCCTCGAATTTATAAATCTTTCTTGATTGCACAAAATGCCTAACTTGATAGCTATCAAATCCTTATGCAGTATTTACAGTTTGAAACTGAACGCATCCAATGTGTTGCACTGCACCCACAAGCACAACCTTCGACGGTGCTAATATTTCAGCACAGAATATTCAATTGAATGGTATCGGAGGTTTACGATCTGCCCGCTTGGGGGAATTGCGGCGCCTCTACGTGCTCTCCCCGTGTACCTATGTGTGTATGTACTACATAAGTAATGCTTCCCCCAGAAGGGACCGCGTTTGTTAGAATTAGGATTCGCAAGACTCGTGTACGAGTTCCACGAAGAAAAACAAAGAAAAACAAAACGTCGATGTAGAGTCAACATTTTTGTTTTTTGTGGTTAAGTATAAATCAGTTTGGCACCAAAACGATTTTTCTTTTGAAAATCTTCTAATATCTGACGACTGTCACCAATCTCCTTAATTTACATTAACGACTGGTAAAGGTAATGTTATTAGTTGGTTTTTAAAACCAAATCCTTTAAAATTCGTAAAGATGATAAAAGCTCATTTGAGCTATATATATAGCTAATCTAAGTAGATTTTTGTGATAAAAATTACAAATGACACAGTTAAATATACTTAAACTTTTGAACTTTGAACGAGCTTATTTAGCAAAGTGAAAAATAATCTACGTATAAATAAATGACTCTACCTATTTCACCTTGGAAATGTGTAAAAAGGATGTGTGTTTCTGAATTTTGTTTGCATTGTTTGTAAATCTAAAGTTTCCATAAATAGATTTCAATGAATTATTGTGCTGTGCCGTCAACTGTTTGTTGATGTTTTTGGGAAAGAATAAATATTGTTTTAAAATACTTAGTCTTATTTTTTTTTTACACGAATAACGGTGTTAAGTCTTGCTGATTTTAGTATTATAATGTGTTTTTATTTAACTGTGAAATGCCAAAAACTCCTAGACACGAGTTTTTGGCAGACTAGATATGACGAAAATGTAATTTTGCTATAATCTTATGACTTTTATTGTAAACACACATAACGCATAATTTTAACAAGCACATAGTTTATCAGTACATAACAGGTTAATCGGTATAAATTAATTTGACTAATTCCATACCTGAACTGTCAACTGCTAATCCAATGTTAAGCCGTTGCTAGATCGAGAAATACATAACTCGATCGACGTCTACGCGCATAATGATTACCGGACGCTGATCTGCTCGTTCTGATTACCGCTACTGTTGATTACATTCAATTAGAACCAAATCTGATTAATTACAGCCAATATAAAAAATAAGAACACTTAAAAGTGTGCTTTGTCGGTCAGCTACTTCTGATTTAGTATTGACTCGAGTTTTTTTTTTTTGCTTAACTTTCATAATGTTCAGCCAAAATCACGTCAGAAAGTTGTGTTTTAAGTGAGATATTGTGGAAAAAATATGTTTGGACTTGGGCTTGGCCCTGCATCGAATTTAATGTATTTTCAAAACAAAGTAAGCTATACGAGTTTTTAGGAATTGCTGACATTTTTCATATATTCTGAAAATCTTGAACAATAAACATTTGCGTCGACAGATATAAAAACCGTCATCCCTCAAATGTTCACTCCTCAAACATAGAATGGATGTCATTTGGACGCCACGTCTCACTAACAAGCATTCCTTGTTTGGTCTATTTAAAAAGTAACAACCCGAATCGTTGGCACACGAAATAATTCACTTAAGGCTCTCCCTCACTGAGCATATTCGTCTCGGGCATTGTATTGACATCACAACTGATACATATCACTTCAGGTTCGGCATTACATTAATGGGTAAAGAGAACTGAGTACTAATTAACCAACTGGTACCCGATTTGTAATATTACACAAATAATAATGTCATTAGTGTGAAACGAGCATTATGATTCTCTACCAAAATGAAAAAATATCACAGGTAAATTCTCGTCAATCAGTGAGGTGGTATTGTAGCGGAATGGTCAGAACTGAACTGTACCATTTGATTACACGCGAATGTTCCCGGTGAGGGCGCACCTCCCGAGCCGCTCGCTCGGGGCGCAGTAATTTCCCGCGTATTTTGTTCTCAATGGTGCAGTTCAAGTGCTGTGGAGGGATCCCACTCGTTTCTCTAATTTTTGTACGTTTTCTGTTCTCGACTCTTGTGTTAAATATAACCGAGTAATTTTTCATTTCGGCGCGGCGGGCGTGGCAGATTACAGGCTGTTCCAAATAATAAGCCAACGGTACTTAACTGAAGCGAGCCTACAGTCGTGGCCAAGTTTTGTTGCTCGTGCACACTTTTCACCGCACTCGTTTCTGTCCGTGTCCATTGCTGAGGTTTTTCTTGTTGCTGTACGCTTTATGACACCCTTATGAAGTTTTTCTTTTCATAATGAATACAGCATTTTGGTGGCAAATGCTGACTTGAATTTTCATGTGAATTAATGCTGTACATTTTTCAAGTATGAGTGTTGAATTCATGATTTTGTACGTGTATTTCACTTCAGAAGTCGTTTTATTCGATAACAAATTTGCTTTTGAATAAAATCACCCTATACGCGAGATAGTGAACAATTGTGTGAGCATCGGGAGCGCGATATATCACGGAGTATTTCCGTGCTTGTCCCGGCGCTCAGTTATAACGCTCCGTCTTTTTTACGCATAAAAACTAATGTCGCCTCTAATTATTTTTAGATTACAACGCACCGCCTGCTATATATTAAGTCGAGTGGAGCCGAATTGTCAGCATAACTTCGCTTTGATGTATCATGATTTGTTTTTATTTTCAGGCAGTTCCAGCGTGATTCATGGTCGGATAAATTTCAAGTGCGCCGTGAAACGTATATTTAATTGATGCGTCCACATAATACATTGTTATGACACTCTTACGATGACTATTTCTGAATTCATTGGACAACTTATCGCCCATTGTGACCGTTATACAAAAAATAATAAAAGCTGTTCATACTGGACGGTGAGGATATTTTTTGTTGTGCTGTCTGATACAATTATTTTTAATTATCTTATCTATTTACTATGTGTGTTTATAACTCGATATGCAGTTGGTACGACGCAGAGAAATGAAAAATGTATCGTAATGAACGTTCTTTTAACCCAGCGTCATGGGGGCTGGGTCAAAATTACCCGCGCTTTTGGAGTTTGCTTGTAATTTTACAACGACGCACGCGACGTTGCCGCTGTTCTCAGTAGCTGGAGCTATTGAGAAAATGGTTTATTGTTGTCTTTGATGCTTTTTAATTGTGTTACTGTATTTTTTTGCGGTTTTTAACGTTTTTTTTTATTTTCATGAAAGGTAGTACGAGTAATAATGGACCGCGAAGAACTAGAGAGACTACGTATTATGGCAGTACCAACTTGAAAAAAAAACCTCATTTTTTTTTTATATTACTTCATATAATTTGATGGGGATAAGAATACTATTAAAAAACGAAAGACTGGTTAATAATAATATAATATTCTATTTAGCTTAAGTTTCACTAGAGGAAGCCAAATTTGTTGATTTTTAGTGCAATTTTTTTCGAAGCCGTAGTAGTAGCCGAAGTTCGTATAATAAATGTTTTGTTTTCATTATATTTATTTTACTACCCTTATAACACTAAATGAATGTAGGTATCAAATCATATTCATATTCTCAAATAGAAACCATAATATTTTCCATTTCGTATCCAGGAAATGATGACCCAGACCTCACGTAATAATTTCACACCCTCGATGACGTCGAGGTTAATTACTTAATTGAATCATGATTGTACGGTAAATGGAGCTTGATTGTTATTTAACTATCGGTTACTGCAATTATATATTGATATCTGAGTTTGAGGCGAGCGAGAATAACATTTGGCTAGTTTTACATCAAAGAGTCGTTAAAAAGGTTTTAACCCGTCGCCAGACAGGTTGAACGGTTTGTCCAAAACGTCAACGCAACGCGACCAGCAGCATCGCGTTTCAAAGAAAAACTGTGAATTAATCAAGCGCTAGCGCGAAATGGATGATGAGTCATTCGTCTCTGTCACACTTTCGTGTTCATATACGTCGGAAAGGGACGGTCGACAACCGGGAGTGGTTACCCGGTCATTTGTCCCTTGCGGCCGACACGCATCGCGGGGCATAGGGCTAGGTGTGCCTTTATCAAGCAAGCTGCAACTGAATGCTTGATACCAAATTACTTATCAAAAAGTCATTATAACAGCTCTACGCTTATCTATGCGTCGTTTTTATGTATCTCGTACGTGTTATTATGTGAATAATACACCGCTTTTATTTTGTAATTTACAAAAGGTTAGCAGTTCACCTTTTATGTTCAAATGATTAAATCCAAATATCCGCAAGAGTTTTTTTAGGACTTGGAAATTGAAAATATAAAAAACTACAATTTACAAATTTCACTTTTGGCGATCATTCTTCATGACGAAAATATATTAATTATTTAATGACTATCAAAAACTTTGACGCATAAAAATGTTTGTCAAGTGTTAGCCCTAAATTTTGGGTTCATATTACGTGTTGGAACGTCCGCTGGACGATACAGAATGAATAGTTAACAAGTTAATAATGACAGGTGATTTGGCGATAACTGCTTTCGAAATTTGATATAAACGGTCTAATAAACAGCCCGACATCATTGACGTCCGTTCACGATAAATATTTTACGAATGATTAAATCGAAAGCACACTGAAATTAGCGCGGCAATAGTTATAAATATTTTGATGCATTGCCATTTCCATACGTACGTTCATAATAAATCTACTACTAGTACTTTGTAGGTACTTTCTATTCCATTCCACAAGAACAACAAACAAAATGTAAACACCAACAATGGAAGCAATTTAAATCTATCACCCTTGAAAAATGTGGCTCAATCCTCGATGTTACTCACTCCCGCATACGAAGGGGATACATTTGCACAACACAAAATTTATTAAAGTCAAAGCGAGTCGCCAAATACAAACATGAGCCTTTCGCATTGCAATCTATTAGAGAGATAAGTTTCGATAGGGCGGTATTATGATAATCCTTGCGCGGCGCGGGCTTTATCTAAAGTGGTACGGGCGTTCTGGACCTACGGGGTATCTTGTACCCTGGGGACTTACCCGTAGGCTGCGAGCGTCGGGTCGTAGGGATAGTAGCCGCCGGAGGGTTGAAGGCCTGCGGACGTCCACGCCGACATCTCTCCGCCGCCCTCCTTCAGCGCGTAAGGGTTGCTCTGAAACATCGCATCGCACAATAAATAAACACAATCAAATGGTTTGCCTTTTCTTGGATACACTTCGAGACAGACATCTAAGTGTTCTCTTTCTCATCGAGCTATTTTGTCAAGAGTTCTTCAAAGAATTGAGGGACTTACATGGAGATAGCTGTACTTAACAATTGAGTGAATTTGACAATTAATTAATGAAAAAATAATAATTATGAAATACACTAGGCTGAAGAACATACTTAAATGTTGCTAATACATGCTTAAATTACAAAAACATAACACGAACACGAATGTTCAGCACGTGAATGTTTGTCCTTGGTGAGGATCGAACCCACGATTTCCGACAAGATCTTTAACCATTGCGCCAATAGCTCGTAAAACGCGCTAGATTAATAAAAATCAAAAACATCATTAACACAAGCTTATGTGTTTTATCTCTAAATGGCAGGAGCATTACAAAACGACATTAAACTTGCACTCCGCACTAAGCTCGCATGTAATCAAATAAATCTCGACGCCTAATACCTCTCAGTCAATCGGCTAACAAATACGTTGGCTTGAATTTAATTAAAGTTAACTTAATAAAAGGGAATAAACTCGAGCTACAATAAAAGTCCCAAGTGTGCAGGCTGACATATCACTGGCGCATTTGCATAATGTACAGGATGCGAAGGGTGAAACTATTAAGGCATACGCACCCTCGCGCGTGATAGTTGTTTAAGAGTGAGATAGTGAGTTTGGGAGGGAGCGAAGTGAGCAGTCGCTCTTTGCAGTTATTCGCATACATTAGAGGCAACTAAATTAAAAGTGTGAACTATTCCCGCAACGGGAATGCGTCCCCTGAGCCGTGCCGCAGCCGCTGCGACTTACTTATTGCGATACAATATGGAACCAGTGCGAAGTGCGATAACTGAATAAGAGAAGCTTAGTATGTCCTCCCCTAATTTGAAAAAACTTTGGGCACGTTATTTTGCTGTTGGGATGCTATTAGATTATATAGTTTCGACTTTGTGACATCCGTTAATTTAAACATTGACTTTTTAGGACCTTATTTTGCCAAACAACAGATCGCAGACTTTCTGAAGTAAATGGCAACTGAAAGAAGGAGTCTTTCAACAAAGGTATAATCAACTGTGGCATTAGCATGGCCGGGTAAAATGGAAAGTAACAAAGCACGAGTAACATTACCTAAGCTGCCCATCAGCATGAAACGACAATACCTAGATAATACCCTATATTATTGTTTTGAGCTGGTCGTTTGTTCCATTCATTGCTGGGACAAATTGTATATTAAGTACACATCCGTCAAATATATAGACACATTGCCTTTTTAGGACCTTATTAGAGATAATTATTTATCTGCATAAAACATGGTACATTTAAAGTTGTTATATTTATATTTTGGACATGCATGTTTCATCGATCAACGATGTGCAAATATTTTGTCGTCATACAATTTATTAACATCAAATTGAGCCATTTCTTAGGCACAATAATTTTATTCCAAAGAAAAAAATTAAAGTTTATTAAAATTAAATAAATTATCTAAATAAAGTTAATACAGTAAAGTTAGTCAGTAAAATTAAATTCAGATGTCAAAAGTTCAGATAATATCATGGTCATAAAATAATTCTCTGGGTGCACAATGTCAACAATAAAACTGGTAAGTAGTTAGCTTATGAATAAAAAAAAACATGTCAGGTGTCAATAATGATTTGTTTAAGGTGACCAGCACGGCAAAAAATTATAAATTTATTTATGATATAAAAGCAGTTGTCAATTAGAACTTTGTGAATATGCTTTTTAAAAACATTTAGATGTGCATTCTGAAAATGGTTCGGTAACAAATTAAACAGTCGAACGCACATACTATAGCCATTTCTAGCAAAACCAGCTGTGGCTGCTGGTGGCACATACAGCTTCCAAGAGTATCTCACTGTACCACCACGACTACAATCATCACGTTTTCTTGTGAAGAGGTGAATATTTTTTTTGGTAAACATTTAAAATTTCAAAAATGTATAGGGATGGTAATGCAAGAATTTTTAGCTTTTTAAAGAGAGGCCTACACGATTCCATCTGTCCGACATCGCAAATAGATCGTAAACATCGCTTTTTGTTAGGTAATAACCTAACAACATAATAATATATATGGTAAGCAAATAATGCGATCTTTCTGATGCAAGCATAGGCATTCAGACGCCCGTCAGCCCAACTATATTAAAGGACCCGTAATCAGGATAGAGACATTTAATATGCTACACCGGCAGGAGCAGATTTAAGAAAAAAAAGGTGTCTGTCACGAAGTACCTCTCACAATGGGCCTTTTAAGACAGCTGAAGATAAAAAAAGAGGGTCGTACTAGGATTTCTTTACGAAATCTAATCAAACATGAAGAAATCCGTTAATGAACTTAAATCAATTTCCAACATTTCCCAGATATTCTTAACTAAATGGCAACTAAAACAAAGAGTCTTCCAACGAAGTTATAATCAAACCGTAGCTTCACCGGGTAAAATGAAAAATAATAAAGTAACATTACCTGCTCATTAGCATGGAAACAACAATTATACCTAGATAATAGCTTAATTATTGTTCTGAGCTGATCGTCGTGTGTTCTAGCGAGGAGGTAGTTTGTTCGTTTCATTGTTGGAACAAATTGTGCAGTACGTACCTTTGTACGGTCGGCAAAGTGGGAATATACTTAAAAATGTAATTAGCATTGGTTATCTTTTTGCTCTGCTACCGTGTTCTATTATAATCGGCAACGCTTTGATTACTTTGTGACGGTCTAAGGTTTGTTCCGTTACCACTATTTGTCGCACTTGTGCTTTTATTTAGATTTTTGGAAAATATTTAATTTTTTTGTTGATGAGTTATAGTGGAATACTTGACCTTACCACAGCCCGGATTTATGACCACCAGCATTTAGCAAGGTGTAGTGATAAGCCATTTCGTATATTAAGCATAGCGTTTATGACTTATTTGCTCACTTACTTACTTTGGTGTATGCGTTTAGTGTGCATATGTTAAGTAAAGTGCAAAAGTGTTAGTTAGCTGCGTAAATTTAATAAAATTTATAATTTTAGCACGACCAAACAGAGTTACGTGTTTATTGGACACACCGTAATGACCTTATAGCGTGTTGAGCTGCAGCCGTGTAAAACCGCATGGTACTCGTAGTTAGCGAAACATTAAAATACAAGATACTAGTGTTTAACGTTTCAACAAGCGCATTAAAAGTACTAGACATTGGCAAAGTACTATCTTCACAAGAGGGTGGATAAACTATTCAAATGTACTATTTTCAGAGTTTGCTTCTTCTAATAATATTTCGAAAACACGAGAACTCCCCGAAATATGGCGATTTTAAAAATTATTAATAATCACACTTGTTCGGCAGCTATATTAAATTTATCGTATAAATGGTTTCTTAACAAAAGTTACTAAACATTGTGTGGATTATCGAATGGTATACTACCTATTTATTTTACACTTTAAAAAATAGACTTGCCCCCGAGTTTCAAGAGCCATTAAATTGATTATACCTAAATAAACCAACCAAAAGTATTCAAATGCCCCTTTTTTATTGTATTTTTCAACTTCCCAATTACCCTTGGCTTGCCCTTAATTTCACGGCCAAATCCCAGATTGAAAAAAAAGTTGTACGTGTTTTACAAAACGTAGCCCTAGTGTGTGTACCCGGCTCAAACCGCATTAGCCAAGCATGGTGGTTCAGCCCATAACCCATCAACTGTTGCCATTGACTCGATTTTGCCTAGTTAAGTAGTGAGACAGCATTCTATGCTAATCACTTTACTGAACTAACATTATCGTGTTTATTTTTAAAATGTCATTCCTCGACACCGTTTATCTTGGCTATTTCTAAGTAACAGTGTAGACTTGTTATCATTACTCACTATCAGTTACCTACGATGAGAAACGATAGTAATCTTTGTCATGTTAAATATAATAATAGACTTCAGAAAAGTGCACCCTGCATGTACGATGGAAGGAAAATTAACCACCACAATTTAGTATTTTTAAACTATTTTTTTCACCTAGACCGGTCATACATTCACATAATTATTGTCTCTGTCGTAAGCAATTATCGTGAAGTTACATGATGTATTATGTCAAACGCGGATAGAATTATGTATACACACCGTACAAGCAAATCAACTGAGTATGTACCCATGTTTGCATGTAACAGCTTTATAAGGGATTTATGGCACGCAGCATTAGAATATCTGCATATTTAACCTATAAACTAATTAAATAATTGCTGTTATCGTGGTTTCAATTGAATTTAAAGAACAGATAATATTATGCACTAAGTGTGGGGACGTAGGAATTAATTACACATTGGAAGAAATAACCCAGCAGAATTAACGATTTTATAGGAAAGGAAGTTGTGAACATATCAGTGTTGATAGAGATAAAGCGAAGAGCGCGAAGTGGGTGACACTGACCACAGCTGAAGGTTACCATTGCAGGCACTAGCTAGGCCAATGTAGATAATGTCGATTGAAATTTAGATTAAGAGTACTACTTTAAAAAATAAATCAATATGGGCCAGACAACACACCACTTGTTATGGTGTCGAAGCAGGGATAAATATTACGAGGCAAATAATTTGAATTTGGTATCAGACAAGGAATTAAGCCAGAGGCGTCACTCAGCATACCCAGACCAGACTGTAGTATTTCAAAGTTAAGTACCTACTAAAAACAGATTCTGCTTAAGTTTTGCTTCAGACACCGCATACATTTTTGACAATTCAATAACATTGAACTTATGGGAAGTTAAACGAATAATACTCGTAGTTACCATCAATTAATTACTAGAATTTCAAAATGGTGTTTGCCAGCCAACCCTGAGCGAAATGACGTATCAAAGCCGGGTGTCCGTATGAAAAGACGTTTCCCCATTCGACCGCCTAGAGATTTAGGAACAATCCTAAGTAATCTCTCACTTACTCTGGCAACGTCCTGGGAGTGTTGTGTGCAATCATAGGCGCTATCATTAATGTCCGCACGTGACTCTGCCGGCTAATGCTAGGGGCGCCGCCGTCATCAGTCATAGTTAAGGCGGAGGGAACCTCGGTGTCACCGCCAGGGAAACGAGCAATTTTTATTTGGGACCCATAAAAGAGTTGCGCGAATTTGTCACCGGCTTATTTGAGGACGCGAAAAAGAGCGATTTTATTCGCAGTAATAGTTATTAATGATACTGTAAGCTCACACGGTGTGATTAGATGTTAATGAATGTTTATATTGATGATTATTTTATTTTTGAAGATTTATTTTCAGGTTTGTGGGAGATGAAACAATACCTACTAGCAAGTGTGCGAGGACTTGATTGCAACAGTGGAATATTTTGCCATCAGTAGGAAGTACCTACGTAGATCACTCCTCATACATTAACTTCTTAGTACAGCTTATTGTTTTGTATTAACAATGTTCAAAATGTTTTCCAAATGATTTTAAATGTGAGCAGGTAAATAACCTGAGAAAAAAAAGACTTGCCTTTCAAGTTCAAGTTTTTAGAGATTTTATGATCGCTAGAAGATAAATTTTTATATTTAAATGCAGCTGTAATCAATTTGAGATACAAGTGTTAATCAGATGATTTTAATGTACTTCGCTAACTCAAATGTAAGTACTCGGCCACCATAAATCTTTGTTTCAAATTATAACATTCAAATCGTTAAGTTATCAAGCAATAACTCACATACTAATTTAAAACTAATCCAGTTAATCTAGTCAGAACAGAATGCTTAATCAAAAATCTCGACGTGACAAATTCCGCCCCTCTTTCCGTAAGACTGAATCTAAACAACATTTTAATCAATTCTCCACAGAGTTCGCGAGTCAGCGCACAGATAGACTCATTACACCAACCCCAAATAAATATAAACAGTAGCAAAGGGGCCGGCCCCACTATTAACGTTATTCACACGCGTCGCTAGATTCATAAATAACAGCCAACTAGAACCCTAGGAACAAAAAAGACTAGTTCACGTTCGAGTGATCGGCGCGGTTCATAAATAAAGCTCGTTTTCATTGCATTAAACCGGTGATAAGTTATTTGACGGTTCATAAACTCGTACCCCATTGGTGTCTGGAAGCCGCTTATGAGGTTGCGGCGCCCCGCGCCCGCGGCGGCCGAGGCGCCGGCGTGGCCCGCCGCGCTGCCAAATCGCGCTCCTCCATCATTCCACGACTCAGCTTTCTGGCTACTGTGCGCGAGTTAAAGGCTTGATTTTACTCCGATGCCATGTTAGGTGATACCATTTTCTGCTCCATAAACCGAACTTTAGCGCTAGTGGTGCGCTGTACAGGTTTTAGTGGCGCATTATTTTCCCATGTTGCCAAGATGTACTGAAATATGATACCGTTCAAATTAACTGCAAATTATGCAAGCACAATGGATGCGATCGACATAGAGTTAAGATAGGATCGTGTGTGCGCAAACGAGATGCTTTATCATGTAAATGAACGTGTAAAAAGTGGCTAACACTATGAGCATCGCGTGATACGAGGCGACAGAAGACGGCCGACCTCGATGCGATCTCGATCGTGCCCGGCCTGCGTAACGGGACAGGCAGGACCTATTCAGAATCGTTCGCATTCAGATACAAAACAAAAGGCAGGTGTAAATACCGCCGAAGCCCACTGGATAACGAATTCGCAACTCGACTTAAAAGATTTAACAGTCTAAAATGTATCATGAAACTCTAATTTACAACCGAATAACATTCAACCCATAAAATAATAATGTCACCGTGCACTAGCAGAAATCTGAAAGTGAATTGTAGCGAGTGGAAAAAGAATGACTCTAAGTGGATAAAAAGCGAATACAAACGAAAAAGTCATTTCATGCCGCACGGCGGTGACGCAATCGGTGGAAAGTGGCCGATTTGGAATCCTATTTGATTCTAGTTAAGGGCTGTATTTGCATCGCGCGTAGACAACGTGGCTAAGTTCAATAAAGCTTTCCCCCAAATAAGCCATAAAACGAGCGGCAACGGGCACGGGCGCTAGCGTAGGTATGTTCCCGTTCCAATTATTTGTTTGTGGAGGCACAATAATTTTATTTTACGTTTTATTTAACATTTATTTCGTTACGGCAATTTCACGGGTATCAAAGAATTGCTAGATTGTGATTTAAACGGAATTGGTTATTTTCCACTTGGACGGATATTATATAGAGTTAAGTTTATTTTTATTATGCGCAATATTATGTTACCAATAAAAATTACTTTGAAGCCATAAAGGTATCGAGACCGATTGGTGGAAATTAATTTGTTCTGTTCATTCATTCGTAATTGTGACTTTTTAATGGCATTGATTTTGTTTATTAGCATTTCTTTGAAGGTTAGCACGTGTAATTATCTACTCTGATATTAAGTAAAATGATTTCATTTATTGTTTGTTTGGTTTTTCTATAAAAAAAACTGGTCTGATTTTGAAAACTATTTCACCAACATACTCGTAAAACTAAATTTTCAATTCATTTAGGCTGAAAAAATGTAACTGCTGAAATCGTAACACGCGGGCGTAGCCGCTGTTGGAAAGCTTGATTATTAATTTCATGAAATAATTGATTACATCAACTGACCTTTACTTTTCGAACTACTAAAAATTCCCATTGAAAATCTATGACGACTCCGATGGCGCCACGTCTTTCATTCATTCCGCCATAAATAAATTAACAATAAACTGGGATTAAACAAGTCAATTGGAGCTCTGGCAGACAATGTGCGGTCAGGTTTAACTGCCTAACCCGTCGCAACCGATCGCGGCCGCCGTAATTCAATGATCGTAAACGCTCGCAATGATATCAATTAGACGGGGCCCCGAAACCGATAAAGCTCCGCTTTAATTAGGAGAACAAACAACAGACGGTCCTTAATGAGCCGTGAGCGTGTGGAGGGAGAGGTAATTAGGACGGGGGAGTCGGGAGTTCGGCTCCCGCGCGAGGCGATCAATTATTGAGCCTCCGTGATTGATTCGGTCGCGGGCAACCAGCGCTCACCTCAATGCCACTCGACCACGAACTTCATTACGATCTACGATCAATTACTAATTCACCGTATTTAGCCCCGTAGAAGAACTGAAGTGGTGGGTTTGGCACAAAGAGCGAAGAAGTACTGGATTCAAGAGCTTTTAAAGGTAAACTCAGCACAAGATGGACGAAACGATTCATAATAATCGGAGAATTCAGGTCAGGTTCAGGTCGTCTGCAACTAGGCCTATGTTCAGCCGTGGACGTCCTATCTCTGCAAATGATGAATGATTACGAATCCCTGATAACGAACATATGACCTTTTAATAAAACACTTATCCAACAAAGCGTGCGACAGCTCATAAGAGTATCCGGGACCCCGCATTTATCGCCTAACTTATTTATCTGATGTCTTGCTAATAGCCATCATTGGAGGGTGAAACGCAGCTGTAAAAGCCCGACGTATAAATTACTTATAAAATAAGAACATTAAAAACCATTTAGACCAATAACTGTTATTCAGAGCTAAATATAAATTGTACTTATAAATTATATGTATTATTTAGATACAAAAATAAATGTTAGATGTGTCAGTGTTAATGGTGGCCGGGGAGGTCGCGGCTCGGGGAGCCGGGACAATATGCCCCCGGGGCGCCTTTGTTGCCGCGGATTCTCTGGCCGTGACATCTGTCCGAATCGTTACAATAACTCGCAAAAAACTCACTCCAAATTCGCCAACTGTAAAACGGTGCGATTTTATTTTCCGCTGAATGTAGGCACAATATAAATAGTACAGTGCCATTTCACAAGGAGATGTCTTCATTGACGTCATTGTTGTCAATGACATATCATTTATTCCAGCCTGCATTAGGACCCTTGCGCCCCGGTGGTCCTCTATCACAAATAAATTCTATGGCCATGGTGTCATAACAATATAAACGGCGTTAAATTTTGCCATTTTCAGGTAATTTTATTATTTGGACAAATACTAGCTGATTGACTCATCAACAATACGCTTTTATGAAATAATGAAATAAAAAGCGAAATCCTAATCACTTAGTGACAAAACATATCAGAAAAACATACACATTATATTAAATGAGTCTAGTTGGCCTAAATAAAAGTCCGTTGTGAGTTATTAATTGAAAAGAAAAACAACAGCGGGGGATTAAAACAAAACGCATATTTCATTCAAACGAATTGATCCCAAAAACAAACCAAATGAAATAATAACGCAGTTAAAAGCTATCTCGCGTTTAATCGACACCTTTTTATTTATTCCACTAATGCTCAGTCCCGAACGCGGCGGGCGGTGCTGACGAAATTACGTCGGGATCACGTTTTTTTTCCACTTCCGGCCAAGATAACGGTCAACCTAAGCACCTTTACGTTGTTAAATGTTCACAGATCACTTAGTTAACTCGGACGTCCATTATAATCGGTCGTATCAGACTCGATGAATATGATCCCTTTTCGGTTCATCGTAAACTTTCAATTATATCGCATTAGGCGATTTCCTTTCGGTCAAGCGAAAGACCGAACTTTCCGGCGAAGATTAATCGCGATGCCTTTGCACGGAACGGCCACAATATCCTCCAGTTCCGGACCAAAACAAAGGGAGGCGACAAATTTCCTGGATCGCCTGAGGAATGCTGACGTAACGTCTGCTAGTCGAAATTGCGGGAATCGAATGAAATATGCACGTTCGGTATCGGTCACAGTAGAGGTGTATTCGGACAATAGCAAATACATTGCTTGGGTATTGTTTGATTTATAGTGAAAGCGTGTAGGTAATTTATAAGAGTGGCGCGGGAGTGGACGTAGGGCGGCCGCGGCGGGACGCCGGGAAATCGGGGAAAATCCGAAGATTTATTAGTGGTCGGGCAGGACGCGGTCCGCCGCGAACCGCGCGACCGCGGCCACTCAGTGTTTGCCCAGTCATTAAAGTCGGCAAGTGAACGCTTAGTGAAGACGAGTATATTTGCGGAGCGATTAACGCTTTGAGGTGGGACTGGGGTGAGGAGATGCTCCTCTGACACTTCTTCGTAATCGCGTGATTTAATAAAAGTTTCAAAATCATGAATGTGATGGCGTTAGTGATATTGCACGGGGACGACACAAAGCGATCTGATCTCTTGTTCAGGCATCTTAATGTTTAAATAATAACTACTTTTAAAATTGTTTCAGTTAATTTTGTTGTAAGTTTCTAACTAATCATTTGTTCATATTAAGTTATTTGTACACTAACTCTATTTTTCTTTTAATATCATTAACTTTGTTTATGCATTTTTCTGTGCATAGGTAAATATTTTTCCTATGCGAGTTGCCTCTAAGTTGCCTGTAAGAGTTCACTTTATTCGCGATAGGGCTAGGGCTACCTAAATTTGAGCATTGTTTTTGTAATACTTATATAATAGTTTTTTTTCAATTTACTATTATTTAATGTTAGTAGATCATATTTATCTATCTGTCTGTATAACTGTACGATATTTGCTTTAATAAGGTATTAAGTATAAAACGTAAAATATGGAGCTGCGCTAAAAGGATTAAATTCAATTGATTGTTGATGTTGATTGCTCTTAGATTCGAAGCTTAATGCAATCTTACCCAGAACTTCTTATTTCTAATTCTACCCAGGATCACGTGAAATTTATAACTATATACTATTTCAAATATTGAGATTTTGTAGATTTAGAAGACAGCAGGGTTTTTGCAGAAATTAGGAGATCCGTAGAAGAACTGAGGTAACCGATATAGCCAAACGGGTTAGCAAACTGAAGTGGCAGTGGGCAGGACACACTTTTCTCGTGGGACTGATGGCCGATGGGGCAGAAAAGTGCTCGAGTGGAGACCGCGTATCGGCAGGCGCAGCGTAGGACGGTCCCCCGCGAGATGGACGAACAATGAAATCATTGGGGGAGGCCTATGTTTAGCAGTGGACGTCCCATGGCTGATATGATGATGATGATGATGAGGTCTTTTGCGCGTGGGTAGCTGAAGTTACTGTCTGCTACTTACTTGCTGTTTAACTATTTAAAATTATTCAATAGATAAGAGATAATACTTATTTTTACAAAAGCAAGATCCACGGTAACTAAGCGTTAGTTTCAGCCGCTATCGGCATTGCTATGGGGCGTAGAAATGGGCACGGTAAAATGATCTGACAAAGCGTTGCCATTATACAAACAAATGAGATTACAAACTGTACATAATATTCGGGCGGCGTGTTCCATCTTGCGCACATACGATATCGTTAACGGTTATGTGCGATAACACGACAGAAGAACGTCAGGGTATCGGTGAGTAAACACGACCATGTCAATCACGGCAACGCGGCGCTTTACAACATTTATCGCTTGTCACAGAGGTAATCTAAGTATAACGCATTTACGTCAAATCTCCGATGTACCTGGTGATAAGCCCACCCACGTATTGGTTGCATCATATATGAGCAATGGTGGCGATTAATAAGAGAATAGTACGTCAGTGTGTTATGGTGAAGAGCAATGAAATTAGTGCGCAGTTCGGTGGATATAGCAAAGTCTCAAAATGCGTACCATGTTGTAGCTATTGCAACTTAAACTCTATAAACAGAGTAGCTAAGTTTACGATCAAGTTCGAACTGATTCATAATAGTAAGAAAAATTATATACCTACTTAAGATTTCAAGTAGCGACCATTGCGTGACGTTAACGAACAAACTTTATGGAAAAGAGGGTGACAGTCTTTTATCCAAGAATAATTTTGATAACTTTTTTTTATCAATGATGCCATTCTGTTTTGATTTTTCATGAAGTTTTTTACCGTAGTTCAGGGGTGACTGAAATTTGTCCGACTAGAAATCACTTAACTGAGATTGATCATGTTTATATATCGCAGTGGAACATGAAGATATCAATAAAAATACACTAACTAAAAAAAGAAATTATATCGAGCTAACATAACTGAATATTTCGTGTTGTTTTTTAACATTTTCCCCAAACAGTTAGCTTTTTAGGGACAAGGCAGTTTAGTTAAAAGCAATCACCCGAACATAGCCAGCGGCAGACACCACCGTATAATTATATCAAGTTTTGAACAATATTATCATAGACCGTAATGCCTTTAAGCATACTTAACCTTACACTTAAATCTTATATTTTGCCATAAAACAAATTTTAATATTTCTGATTAGTCTTTATTTTTAACAACTGAAACTGTTCAAGACTTATCTAATCTAATAAGAACATGTACTCATTTGAATTAATTCTGATAAGTAGGTTGAACATTTCGGAGAAGATGCAATTCTACATTAGGGTTAAATAAACGAACTACCTTCACGCGTGAACTTCATATTTAGGACATACAGGATTTTTCTGACTTACGATACATTGATTCCCAAAATCTCGTCTTAGGCGCCTCCTAAGTCCTAAAAAGAACCCCCGTGCAAAATTTGAAACTCCTAGCACTTGTATAGTTTCTGAGATTTTGTGAAGAGGGTTTTGGTCAATTCGCTTTTTTAAGTATAGATGTTTGAGTGTTTGGCGCTTTCAAGCTTACATTTTAAATACACAATCTCTACTTAGATTACAAGATGCCCGGGTGCTAAGAGTGGTTGGGTTGCAATTCTTGGTTATGCAAAGTGTACATTGAAATGACTCGATTTTGAATGATGGAGGCCTCTGCCCAGCAGTAGGATCATGTGTAGGCTAATTATTACCTGTTCGTAATTAGTTACGTTTTTTTAAGCAAAATTATCTTTTTAAACAAGATCTACAAGACCAATGACTAGACTAGACGGCATAGCTCAGACTATGAGTCACGACGTATACTTTAAAAAAAATTCAATCAATCTGAATTTGGAACATAGATGAATGCATATTCTACTTCATTTCATATACTACTGCTGCATAATACTGCCTTTTTGTATTAATTCACTGGAATTTGTAACACAAACCACTGAAAATAGATGAGAGGACTCATATTTAAATTTTGCATTCGGCTTTAAAAGCTCTGAAATTGCCTAAACTTTGAAAAAACATCTGAGTCTCAAAATAATCCTTACCTATCGCATTGCATTAGTTAAGTTAATAGTTGAAACTTTTACACGAACTGACAAATTTGTCAACTGTTAACTAATACTTTCATTTCCATTTAGGGATAGGTCGAAAGGCCAAAGTGTGATTGATCACCATAAAATACTTACTGACTTTTGCAAATTTTAAAAAAATTGATCATAACTGGTTATTAAAAATATTATGAATATTTTTTATCAGGCGGAGAGCCTCGTGGCCTAGGGACCAAGTACCCCAACTCAGATCGTGTTCGCGAGTTCAAATCTGGCCAGAGCCAATCTTTGTGGTCATTGTTAAATTTCCGACTAACTCTCCGGTTATGGAAAACATTTATAAAACACCAAATCAACCCAGATTACGGTGGAAGGCTCACCACCTACGTGTGGTTGAAGTGGTCTTCTGAGTGTTCCGTTCACCATGACGGTAACAGTCACTTGCCTCTGACGACCCCGTTTGGGAAAAAGTCGTGATGGTACGTTTATGGTTTTAGAAATATTTAAATGAAATAATCACTATTGGGACTGTGAAAATAATTCACACTATCAATCCAAATATAACTCATACGCCCATGCTTCCCCGCGCCTCCTACCAGGTTTATTCTCTATTTTACCAGATGTTAGCACTTTCACTAACTTAAAGCACTTTCAACTTTAGAGACCTTCATTTAAGCATCCTTTTAGTTCGCCAGTTTTCTTTAAATATATTCTAATTAAAGTGAAAATAAAATGCACCACGGCTATTACTCAAGCAAGGTCACCACTGACTAATTGATCGGCGAAAGAGTGATGGTAGTAATAGATGTCTCCAGTAATATTTATGTATACAAACAAATATTTATGATAGGATGAAGACCACCCAAACAAGCTAGTAGAAAGATATCACTCAGATAATAATATTAACATTATATCATGTATTCTAGAATTTACGTAGCCCCATAATGAACTGCGTTATAATTTTTGTAACTATGAATGAAATAATAAAAAAAATACCGCCTGGTTGGACAAATGAAGATAATATAATAACTGATTGATAATAAAGTGAAAGTTGTGAAAGACGCGGGTTCGATTCCCGCTCGAGATCATCAAGGTCCGAAATCGAATTATACCAGTTTTTCTATATTTAGATAAAAACAAGCATTGTAAAATGCTAATCAAAGTAATGATAATAAAGTGTTCCTAGAAAATACTTTATAGATGTGAAAATATATTTATGACATTTAAATGTAGTGGCGACATCACAAAGGCGTTTTAATGGGGTTGCTTACGTAAATCACAAATATAAGGCAATCAGACAGTGACAGGTACTATGCACACCGCGTTTTACAAGAGCGCCGGAGACGCTTGCTCGTAGCGATACATCCGCGAGTCTGACTCAGCCTGTAGACCTTTCAATCTGGTCTGCTGCAGGATAAAAAGCGCGCCGACGACGCGCGTTTCGGCAACGCGCGGTCAGAAAGCGCGGTGTGCAGATGCCCTAAGTTATTGCTTCTAGAAACAAGACGCTTTGCCGGACTTTTGATGAGATTTGTTTGACAGTCACAAAAATCAATACAATTTTCTTGTACGAGAGATTTAGTTCTAACTCAGACTTTTCTTAATTCAGTGAAAATAAGCTCAATCAAAGTGGATTACACAAGCTACATTAAAACAAATATTATAGGAAAAAATATTAATGACGCATGTCTTGAGTATCTAATTATGCACGCAAAATCGATAGTATCACCAAGAGATAACATATCGAAGCGGCTATTGTTGTTCCGTTGATACAGATTTGATAATTAGGTTGGAACATAATCTGTGGTGATTAATGAACAAAGCGAGCACACAACGACCACCCACGGGGAGGAGACGGCTTAATAAGAGTCTCATTAACACCTTAATGGCTATTCTCAATTCGCCTGATTCCTCTCCACTTTTATTTATTTTACCCCTCTCACTCGCGCGGCAGCACCGGCGCATCTCGTCTCTCGCTCCACCGCCCTCTTATAATAGAATTTCGAGTCTTCTTTTTCTAAACTTATTCTCTTTGACTTTAGATTAGTGTTGTATTTAAACCGGCGTTTTGTTACGTTTTACAGTTCACCGAGAACGTCTGCCGTGTTCCAACCTCCCTTTTTCGCTTAACGGACTTTTATTTCGGCGTGATAATGAAACTTTTTCGCGTGACCATATTCAGGAATAAACTTACCCGTCCTTTTTCAGGAGCGTGACTAAAAGGGAGGTGAATTCGCTTATCTTTGGTAGCTAGTCATTAATTTCGGATGTCACCGTCATATGTCTATCAGTTGGTTATTATAATGCAGCAAGGGGAAGGGTTCACAAGATTTCCGTTTGCAATAAACGGGTGAGATATGTATACCTAAGTAGCAAGACGCTCTGCACATGTTCCAGCTCTACTGACGAAAGATTTTATGGGCTCACTTCACGATTTGCCGGCGGTTTGTTAAATGAAGATTAAACTGTTTGTCATTTTATTCGCTGGATGGATAAACTTGTGCATAATTTTGTCGCTGCTTCGCGTAGAACAGCTTTAAGTTTTGCACACCTATTTTCTTCGTCTTGTTTGTTCTAACAATAACTTTTTACTAGCTCTTAAAGAATACCCTTTTGCTAATTTCAGTTAATCTGAAATAATCTCAAAAACATTCTTGGTTTTATTTTAGTGAATAAAAACAAAGTGTCGTGTAATGAAACCTGTGAATGTTTGCGATGTTATTTGCGAAGGAGAAAGTGGGTAATTGACCTCTAAAAATTGATTGACGTTATTGATAAGTGCTTTAACGGATATTGATTTTACGTATGTTCTATAAATTCATATAGTTATACCTACTTCGAACGCCTGCTAACAATCAAACACTACCAATAGATAAGATAATAAATGGATATTAACGAACCTCATTATAAGTAGGCAATTGTCTAATAAATCAGTATCAAAAACAAAGGATATACGCTAAAGACGAATTAAAACGGTTATCACGTCTAAAAAAACATACTTTGCAGCTTGAGAGTCGCAGATTAACTTCTTGGCAGACATGAGTACGACGCGGCTACACAAACAAATCCTTTTTTATTGATTATCAAAAGCGTACAATAGATAAAAGATGGCGCTGCCTGTATTGTTAGTAAGTCGCAACTCAACAGACGGCGCCACCGGAGTCGCTCGTGTACAAAAATGGCAGTAGAATATTTTCCCCTGCAACGGTGGGTGAAGTTTTAGTACAGAATTGCACTTAACTCTTGTCGCTTTAAGGGACAGATTCCTTTGCCACAAAAGGAAGACTTACATAGCCAGAAACGAGCACGAGTGTATTTGTGGTAGAGCGTCGTCATTGTTCGCTAAATTGTCGCTTGCACGGAACCGGCCAGGCTTGTCGTGAGTTAGGTACGAGCACAGAGCACACAATGACAGTATACATACATTCAAACACCTGTTATTAAACATGCAGGGTCAGAGCGTAGGTACTGCAAAGCTCGTTAAATACAATGACAGATAGAGATCTCACTGCCGGCGATTTAGGATGCATCCACAATTACCTACGCGAGTTGCCACATGATATTATAATTATGATGAGTTGAGTGAACTCGCTTTACTTCACAAAAACTTCTGGAACGATTTACAGTTTGCTTATCGAGGTTGCAATCTACAAATTAAGACTGATGCGGGAGCGCAATCATAATAATATGTAAACCGCGACGAAGAACACTAAAACAAAGAAAAAAAACTGCAACGAAGCCGAAATTCGCGTGTCAGCTGGCCAAACTCCCGTTATGAACGATTCTACATTTGCAGATTAGGGCGTGGAAATTCCTTAAACACTTCACAAAAAAGGATCATCTCTCGCTGAATAGGACTTACTGGATTTACCGGATTTCACACGTGCGTCGACGTTCAAAATCAATTGATATTTTTACCTTAAAGATTTTTTAATGTTGGCTCAAGGACCCGATTCCCTTATAAAGGGTAGGCAAGAGTAGTGGCTTAAGTTTAATCGATATTCTCGCGAGTGTACTCCCTTATAGGGATTACGAGTGCCGCACACTGCGACCGCCCATTTGTCCCCTGTGCCCAGACAAGGTGTTAAACCGAACTGTACTTTCAACCGCGCTTTAGCAATTTACGAGAGAACGGCGAGCTGCTGTCATATTTTAACCACTACCTCGGCAGAAGAGGTGAAATTTTTGTATCATTTGAAACAACGTAAAAATATCCTACAGGGCTGAAGTGAGATAAACGGTAATTGCTTTAATGATAGCGGTTGCTTTATCGGTTTATTTTTTGACTTTAAATATTAATGTTTCGTGACAGGGCGGCGGCGCGGGATCCGCGAGGTGTCGGTGGTTTTCTGGCCCGCCGCGTTCAGACCGGTTAGCGCCTCGCCCGCACGATACGCCAGAAAAGCCAAACTCGTATCGCAGTGGAGAGCGATAAGCCTTGCTTCGTATACGGCAAACGAGCTATTGGTACCAATTTGCAGTCAGATGCTTTCTGTTTTTGGACGCGTCTAGAACGTGAACGTTGAAATTCCTTACTACTGCCTAAGGATGACTCTCAAATGAGCCGAATGCCATTGAAAGACAAAGGACCTCACATAATTGGTATTGGGACGTTCCCTTTTGAAATACACTACTGTAACCAAATATTAAATATGCATTTTATTTCAATTTGATTGCATGAGTAACGGATTGCTAGAGTGATAATGATCTTCATCAGGTAGAACCAACTTTTTATTAAAATGGGATCTTATTTCCTTAAAAAGATGACAAACAGGAGAATACTCGGCCCAAATTCTCGGGACATTGGGTTTAAATCTCGTGTGAAGCCAAATTCTCGGCTTTTGCGGAACTTAACTCTGTTCGTAATTAAAACCCTATTCAAAAAATGTGCAAACAATTTGCAAATTTAATGATTGAGGCGACATGGTAAATGTGACTGAATACATAGGGTAGTATAATCGTGTGACCAACTTCACGAAAGAAGATCAGCGATTCACTCAGCTTGTAAAGCAGAACAACTTCCTTATTCAATGGAATTTAAAAATATGTACTTACCAATGGTGAATAGAATGCTGAGCTATCGACGCCGATGCTGGGGTAAGGGTTCTGGTCAGTCGACGGGTAAGGCGAGCCGTAAACGCCTACGGCAGCGCTGGAGAGCCTCGGGTAGGAGGTGAGGGCGAGCCTGGCGCCGTCGTACTGGCAGGAGCAGACGGTCTGTCCGGAGACGGGGTCGGTGATGATGGGGCGCGGCGTGTCGCAGCAGGACGCGGCCGGGGTGCTGGCGTGGCTGTTGGCGCCGGGTGACAGCGCGCCGCCGGCCACGCCGGACCCGCCTGGCGAGAGCGGCGGCGCGGAGCTCGACCCGCCGTCGGGCGAGGTGGCCGCGCCGCCGGTTACCGCCCCGCTGTTGCCGACGAGCAACTGAAATGGTATTCATAATTTAGTAATGATGCACCCTGGAGCTGAAGCCAAGCAGATAACCAGGGTAGATCTACTGACTGCTGGTACAGATCGGCTAGCGTACATGCAAACTCTGCATTTATATACGAGTATATGAAGCTTTTCAGTATTTAACATTGTGGTTGCACTCCTCTGTACTATATGGTCGTATATTTTTCAACAACGGTTGAAGTCAGTAAAAGTAAGATTGTTTAAACGCAAGGTGAAATAAAAGAGCAGGTATTACTATTTTGAAGCCATTGGAAATCCATTAGTAAACATGGGCCCCTCCCATGACTCCCGTAGGTTTACTAAGTTGCAGCAGACCACCACAATTACTAAAAGTTCAATGGATCCTATCTAACTTTTGGGTTGCATTCGTAATACTATGTGATAGAGGTAACAAAAATGAGGGATCCCTGCGGCAGGCATTCCCAAAGGGCTCAAATTAACCTCTAATTTAAAGCTTTAATAGCATTGTTTATATGCACATAAAGATAATTATACTGATATTTTAATCAATGCGACTTCAATACTCAAGTAATAAATAGACCAACTGCGATTGTTGATTATCCTTTTATGAATGGTAATGCAGACAAGTACTTTATTCAATCACCATAAACGAACAAAACTAAGGGGAAAAAATGAAATGCAAACAAAAGGAAAATGATTGTAAAGACCTTGTTATACGGTCACTTTGAAAGCACACAAAACATGACGTCACAAGTGGAACGCTTTCTTGTGCCTTTTTATTTTAAATGCAAATTAATTCAATTTCTAGGGCGACGGTAAGATAATATCTGAGGCATTGGCTTAATCTAATAGCATCGAAGTGACGCGCTCGTCGATGTGTGCGAGGACTCTCTACCACTTCTGGGAAATAATTAGAGTAAATATATTACGAAAGAATTGAGTGCCTAGCTGACTGGAATAAACGACTCTTGCAATTATGAAAACTTAATCTTATGCTGTATTCTTAAACTAGCTTTGTTAGGAGTATGAACTTTAAACCTAAGAATGATGATGATGATAACACCATAGGATGTTATTATTAGGTTAGAGTATGTAGGTACGTAGAGTTGAGACAGCGTAAATTTCCAAATAAATTTGAATATGCCTGCCTAAAATGTGCTGATTTGATTGGTAATTTCCTGCCCACGCCGAATCTATGTATAATTTTCTCTTGTACCTAATTTAACTTAACCCTTATCAACGATGAAACCATAAAGTTAATTATTATTCTAGTTTGAACTGTAATTGACCACAATCAATCCCAGGAGGAGAGATGTGGTCTAAGATGAGTAGTATTTAAGTGTCCTGTTGTTTTCTAGAAAACCCTCCAGTTATAAAACGGGGGTTTATTTTCTAACAGAGTAAGAGCATGGAGAGCGGTAAGAGCGTGAAGCAAATCGGTCCAACAAACCACTCGATACAACAAACACAGATATTGATTTAATAAATATAGATGTAGTTGGTCGGTAAAAGATCAAAGGATTGGAGAGGACGTCAACATATTTGATCAAACATCAGGGTGAGTTGACTTAGAAATATAGAATGAGTTCATGTGCACACAGCGACCCCACTTCAGAGTCTAATGCTTCGTTTGAGAGCACCATCTCATTTTATTTAAACAAAACGATAATATTATTTTGCCTTGGTCCGTTAAAAAAACTAAAGTCTCTTAGTTATTACATTTGTTAATGTTTTTCCATATTACTAGAGATTCCCATTTAAGATCATAAAAGGTGAGGGAACAGGAAAGTACGAAATTGAGATTAGTGTTTGAAAATAGAAATAGAAATAAATTTATTTGACATACACACAGGAAACAATTAAAATAAAATCACAAGAGTTGTCAAAAGGCTCCCACTCAGCATATGCCGTAGTACCATGTTCAGCACCACGACGCTGGTTTTCAGTGGAAAGATATGGCTTAAATGTTTTTAGTATCTAATGTGCTCCTGTGTTTTTGGGTATTTTTTATGTGTGTGTTATAACAACAAGCCGTTCAATTTACATATCAAAAGAAATCATGGCATATTACCTAAAATGCCTGTTTAGGAAATATGCCAAAAACATAGTTTATCTCGCGTGTCCTTCACCAGATAGCAGATTTATTGATGATGATCTATAAAATTATGGGTTTTTTTGAATATTGGTAAACTTAATTGAATCATGTGATGCTGTCTTAACACACTTTAACTGTTGAAAATTATTTGTATGAGTTAAAATTTTAATATATCAAAACATTCAACCAAAGTCAGTGATAAATTTAGGTAAACACCTGTTAGTATCCACCATCGTGGATAAACGATACCAGCAGAATCCAAAGTTATAATGTTATTTTTGTAAAACCAGTCTAAATACTTATTAATATTTCATAATGTAGGTGAATACTTGGGCTCAGTCTCCAAGACAGCTCGATAAATAATAAAACACTAGTACTGACAGCTAATGGCATATTCATACGGTGCTATGTCATTTACACATTTCAGTACTCGTACGTCTACCACTATGCCTCTTTGAATTTACATCATTGTTCGCGTAAAAAAATTGTTTCCAGTACAATTTTACATGACATGACATGACAGTGTCAAATCCCAACATTTCTTACGCGAACGATAACGTAAATTTGAAGTGGCAACTCGTGGTAGACGTACTGCTCGTATTAGATGTACTAAAATATGTTAGCGGTGAGGGATTCAAGGTCAGTTGTAATGAGCACATCATGTTCGGATAACTTCGGGATAGAGTTACAAAAGTGTAGCAGCGGCTTCGCTCTGTGAAGGCGTTTGACGGCTCTCGACTTCACTATTTGATTCAACAAAGTCTGTGGTCATGTATTCGTAATTATTTTACATATGAAAACTAAGCTTAAAGTGTAGCCGCGTTGACAGTAAACATACCAATGCATGTTCATTATACAGTCAGGTTCAAAAATTGGTTGAGAATAGAAGAAAAAAACCGGCTAAGTGCAAGTCGGACTCGCGCACCGAGGGTTCCGTACAAACCTGGAGGTATATTTACCAAAAATATTTTTATTATATGATGGAAATAGAAATTTACGGTTTACGCAATTTTCCTTCATCTGTGCTATAAGACGTTGCTTCGTACCAAATTTCAAGATTCTGAGTTCACGGGAAGTACCCTGTAGGTTTTAATTCCCTTGCGAGTGTCGAAAATTTTCGGAAATTGGCGGCTTACGACTGTATCTTTTGATTGCATTGGCTTAGAAGTTTGATTTTTTCCCAGCTCCAAGGGACAGTAAACCTGAGTATTTGTTGTAAATTCCAGCTTGATACCTCTACACGTTTCTGAGAAAAAGCATCTTGACAGACAGACAGACGGAGAACAATGTGATCCAGTATGGGTTCCGCTTTTTCCTTTTTAAAAAGGGGACCTTTTTTTCTATTTAATTATTGATGTATCGAATTAGATTAACCCAAACGAAGGCAAATGAAAATGCACAAACTATTACACTAAAAAAACATGGTAAATGTCAAAAATGACAAAATCAAAAAAAATAGCGGTCCTTAAACTTTTCAAATTCCTGTTAAAATTAGATGAATAAACTTATACATACATACATTCATTAATTTTTGTCTTTCATTTACATTCAACGACGACTTCACCGTTTGGGATACAGTCGTGAGACCGTATCTATGTTCTTGCTAAAAATGCTACAAGATGAATCAACCGCACTATTGAAATGCAGTCGTAAGCATCAGTATCCCGGCTTATTAAAACCTTATACTTAAGGTTACCTGGGTAAGGTAAACCTGTTACATAAGGTGCAAAATGGGGTACATATTAACACCCCCGCCTGTACGCATGCGCATAACGCAATGTGTAATAAGATCAGTACGTCTACCACGAGTTGCCACTTTAAGTTTACAGTATCGTTCGCGTAAAAAATTTATTAGGATATACATTGTCATGTTATGTCATGTGTCATCCCAATACAATTTTTTTACGCGAACGATAACGTAAATTTAAAGTGATAACTCGTGGTAGACGTACAAAAGAGCTACGTTTAGTTCGAATTCACATGATGTGATAGAGCTTACTTACATGGAGCTGATAACGCTGTATTAAGATTATAACTCAACCTAGGCATGCATTGTAATAAATCTTGTTTGTGAAATATACTCGTATTTATAAATAAAATTATATCATAATTAATGATAAACAGTAGGTAGGTTGGTAATAAAAAAAATGACTAGTTTTTTGTCTGGATTATTGTACGTCACAGCATCACGTGAAAAACAACTAAATTTTAGGGAAACACAAAGAGCCATTATGTTCACATTTAAAAGAAATAAAACGGGCGAAACTTATCTGAATGCTCTAAGGGGCAAAAACACAGAAATAATCAACTTTGAAAAAAAAAATATCTGGGACATTTTACATCAAGACGGTATCAGCGACTGATATTAATTCTTCATGATCACAATTTTTGCTGATATGAATAATTGTCCAGGGTTGGCGGTCAAACCCAACGACCTTTACCAAAATAGACACGTCCTACGTGCGCTAGAAAGTCGGTTAAAAAAAAGTTTCATATTATTTCGGTTTATTATTTGTACTTTAATAACTATAGCAAAGGTACTAATGTAAACTATCAAAGACTCAAAGATGTGTTTAACAATTTAATACGATTCATACGTCTACTCGACACAAAAGCTTAATCAAGTCTCCCAGTCCCGTCCAAGTGCCCCATACTTAATCGTGTCTTCTGATTCAACAAACTTTTATTCAGCTAATTACAAAGGTTATGATAGAACCTAAATACGTGACGCTATTACTTTAATATGTTTAAACTAACTGAATAAAGCTATGGAGAAACGCTACGCGTTATTGTCACTTATATCAGAACGTCTAAACGCTGATGCCCAGCTAAAGACAAGGTGGCCTTTGTTCCTTAGCTTGCCGACAGTACACGAGCTGGGAGCTGGGACCCCAACACCCGTGGTACCCTGATCCTAACAGCCAGACCCGTAGTTCCAGCTGCGGAAACCCTACCTACCCGGGTGGAGTAGATAGGAACTACTTAGGGACAGATGTAAATTACTTTATTTTAATGATAAGCTGCAATGATGAACAAAAAGTAATCAATGAGGTAAATATGTGTGGTTATATCAACGGCGTATCAGATTATATGAGTAAAATGGCATATGCCTGTACCTATCCCTCTATACAAGAGTGATTACCTCCTGTATTTCCCCTTTGCGTGTGTTTCTATAATTATTAAAAGCATAGATAAATGAAGGAACGGCTAACGATATGTAGCCGAGCCCCGGCCGTGTCATTACCGACCGCCATACTGATATTTAGGTACGAAGCTGATTTTGATCGGTGCTATACTGATAACAAGTCATAGAGCAATATTTTACCTCATCGGCCACGCCATTATACACTCTGTCACACTACATCAAATGCGTTATTCGTTAAATCGATTTCCGAACGCGTATGTTTAGTTATATTGCGGTTTTAGTACCGACAATATATTAGTGGTGTGATTGTCTTTGAGTGATGTTATCATGTACATTCATATAGCATTAGATAACTAGAGATATATAGTACTGTAAGCCGCTTTGTTGAAGCCGCGTATGTATTACACTTCCATTAGCGAGATATACCTAACCATAAGTCTGAAATATATTTTAAGGATTAGTTGTTCACTTACGGTCATCGAAGAACATAGAATAATCCTCCCTTAGGGTAGCGGTTGCGGAGCACTGGGCAGCTGTTATAGTTGTCTACAGACTAGGATCATCGTCACGACGAAGAAGAAGAAGAAAAAGATCTTGATACGCATCCCTACTGTTTGTAATGGCTAAGTTCAAGCGGTAACGGTAGTTTTATCATACACAGAAAATTATCTCATACTAGCAGAGTATTAAAAATATGACCAACAAATAAAACATCAAAAAAATAAGGCACAATTTATTAATACACTAAAATCACCTAACCACAAACTAAATCTAATAAACTACTACTAAATCAATGAACTACTTAGTCAATATAATAGTAAATTTGTGGGATCAATATAACTGAAGCCGTTTGTATCCACGAGTGTCGTTAAGTAATCAATAAGAAAAGCTACGAGTCGCATGAGGGAGATCAAATCAAATATAAGCGATATTATGTCACTGTACACAGAGGGCAGAGTGCGCGCGTCTGCCTATGCAAACACCGGCTTCAATAAAAACTACTTGGCGGGAGATCTCAGGCAACGCAAACACTACTCCGAATACTCCTACGATTCTATTACCCCTTAAATTAAATAAAAAAAGCTTTAGTAATTTAGCCCAATCTGTCAAATGAAGAGTGTTAAGCAAAGAGAGGGGAGGCGGGATTATGTTTGTGTGGAATACTTATCGCGTTTTATGAACTGGATTCTAACATGTATTGCTGATCATGGAAATTATTTATTTTATTTTATTTTGTTTATCCGTTGTCTAGTATCCCATAACACAAGCTTTAATTAGCTTACTTTGGGTCTAGATGGCGCTGTGTGGAATAATGTCCAGGGATATTTATTTATTTATTTATTATTGAGTTTTTTGTCATTAATTTAGTACTTAACTATACTCGCATCTTCGGAATCATTGGCAGGTGCCAAGTACTTATCCAACAAAAATTGAAACTATACCTTAAAGTAAGAAAAATTATACGCTCGATTAATTTCTAAAGGAAGGCAGAAATACCTACCAAATTTTGGTTAACATTTCATCCATAATGGTGGAGCTATTAAATCGAACCTACTCTCCGTCTCTCACCACTGTTTATCTATAATTAAATAGTCCAATGTACTATTTGTGGATTAGTCCCTGGGGCAAAACTAGGCATTATATAGCCTATTCTATAAGTGGATACGACTGAAACAGTAGGTGTTTAGGTGGTCATTTTAAGAGTCAGGTTTCATCATTTATGCAGCGAATGAACGTGATTGAAATAGGGCGTGGCTCATTTAATATGCGTCTGGTGATCTATCCGTATGTAGGTATATAATGACATCTAACGGCATTCAGGTGGCAGGAAGGTAAGGCTCTCAAGCTCTCGTCAATATTTGATGAGATTCGGACAATGTCGGGCAGTGTGAAGGTACGAGTAACTCTGTCATGCCTGTCGTTGTCCATAACACCTCAGAGTAGTGTATTAACAATGCTGGAAGAATATAAAATGTTGCAAAAATATAACAACTTGACCACGGCTTCAACAAATCCAATTTCAAACAAATAAATCAGTTTTAATCAATAACAAGTTTAATCTTGCACGGCCCTTCACCGTAATCTGTACTCGAGTATTCAGGCCGTTTGAACATTGAGAGTCTTTACCCATGAACAGATCACAGTTGAAGTTATGTTATTGGATATACTAGAACCGCGTGTATACTGACTCTTGAACATTAAGTCTGTTACAGTTAAAATAAATAAATATCTGAGACATCTTACACCGAGAGTACACAACTCCGATCTAAGCAGAGCTTGTACTGCGTGGGCTACCAAAGTGACACTTAAGCTTATATTCTTTGCAGCATACTTCTTTCTTTAATACTGGTTATAATATATATATGCGCCAGACAACACACCTCTTGTAATGGTCTCGAAGTAGAGATAAATATCCCTGTGTTACGAGGTACCACACAAGGCAATCCGAAGGTGTCTACCAGCACACCCAGAACCGAGTCAATTCAGAAAAAAATATTTTCCTGAATTGACCCGACCGGGAATCGAACCCGGGACACTAAGGAAATCGAGGCGAGAAACCATGATACAGCGCACCACGCCAATCGTGTCGTCAACACGATAATACTTAGATAAATACTCATTCTCAAACACAAATGTTTGTTACATGATTGCTTGTCCGGGCGGGAATCATACCTGTTGTGGGCGAGGTCTCTAACCATTACGCCAATAGGATAAGCATATACTCGTACGACTACATTCGAAGAGATAACCTCTATGCGGACTATTTGAGTTAGTCCTCGATTGTTTACCCGTGAAAGCATGTCTCTAAAGAAGTTTTTGTATGTTTCTGTTGTTGCTGTACGTCTACCACATTGCATTGGGATTTGACATGACAACATGACAATGTCAAATCCCAATACATTATAACGTAAATATAGAGTGGCAACTCGTGGTAGACGTACTGGTTGTATTATTGGGATTATCTGGTGACTATGTCTTTAGGTCAGGCAGGACTCTCAGGACTGACTAGTCTGTAAGAACTTACTAACCACTCAGTTAATTTGTCGTGCTCAGCCTAGAACACTGGTATTCTGTAAATAGTCAAAAGTATCTTTATGCTAACTTTTTTCTCCAGGTAAGTTTTTTTTTTTCAGAGTTAAATGCTGGTTAATCGTAATTGCAAGAATGGTTTCATCAAGAAATCTTGCTCCTTAACTCTCTTATTTTTATTATACGAGTAGTTAACGCAAAAAAAAATTTCGTACATCGACCTGTTGGCGCAATGGCAGCGATTCTGCCTTTAGCGCCGGAGGTCGTGGGTTCGATCCCCACCCATGACAAACATTTATGTGACGAACATTTGTGTTTGTTGTATGTCTGGGTGTACTTATCTATTTAAGTTTGTATTTAAAAAATATTTAAGTACGTTTATCAGTCTCTGACTCCCATAATAATAATGTTGAATTTGAATTTTTCTTACTAACATAGATTAAATGACTTTACTAACATTAATGGATGTAATAATTATCTGAAATAAATAAATTCAAATTTAAATAATACAAGCTCCGCCTAGTTCGGGGTCATATGATCTTGGTGTAATTTGTCACTGATATTTATTTATTTTATTTCATTTATTCATATTACGCCATATCAATACAAGTCTGTGTTATTATTACTTTGAAAACTAACCGATAAATGTTCAACAGAGTCGTTCAAATTATTTTAATTGAAAGACACTGAGCTACCTCCACATTTGAATATAAGGCCCGTTCCCGCACGGAATGCGCCGTCACAAGCGACCACCGGACAGTTAAGGCAGAATAATGTGTTTATTTTAAAAGCAATGTTAAAAGGCATAAAGATGATCTCATAATTTTCATTACATTAGCAGGGGCATTATCCCGTCTCGAAGGCCCGTCTCGCTCCAATTTCGCCGGGGATATGTTAAAGAGGACATTATAATAATGAGATTGTTATCAGATGTTATTATATGAATTTTCCAAAATTATAAGGAGGACGATCGTGTGGACGGTAGGAATAGATTACGGAATCGCCGTGGGCAAAGGCGTAATCGAGCGGACCAAATTTTGGTCCTTTAGCAAGCACGCCACACAACAAATCGATAACCGATCATTATAATGATTGCCCTGTAAACGCCATTCTTATTTTATTTTGAATAGCTTGACGAACGGGAGTCGATTATGAGTATTGCTAGAGCTATTGGCGCTTAAACACCCGCAAAAGTGGCTATAAACGTCATGCTTGTATACTAAAATCTTGTGCCTATGGTATCTCGCATTATCACTTGTAACAAGTTATGCCTTTTTTGTTCTAGTATTGTTGGCGACCTGCACCGCAAGATCCTTTTTGGACAGTTTTTCTAAATTTTAGTTGCTTTTTATATTTTTTGTTTCAACTTCTATTTGCCCTTCAAAATATTTGTAAGAACTTAATAAATAAACAAATCGATGAGCTGGTAACTAACGAAACCCAGAATTTTATTTTGGCCATCCTCAACAAGTATACATATGTTATGGTCGTAAATTACAGCAAAACAAACGGCCAAAAACAATTAACCAAAGTCCACATTGAAGCACAGACTTTCTAATAATGTGTTTTCCGCACATCAATTAGATGAGAACTATTCATGAAACATTATCATCGTCATTATTTTGCAAATCAGTTGTCATTTAAGGACTTGAGGTGAAGCTACAAAATTAATCGAACCCGGGACACCACGCAAGCCAAGGCGAAAATCCGCGTTTCAACGCACTACGCCAATCGTGTCGTCAAAGTGGCTACAACTTCAACTGCTAGGAATAGATTTCAAAAATGACCAGTTCTCGTGGCCATAAACCACAATGACAACAAACATTTAGGTTTCAGAGTGATTTCCTGCTGTTTTGTCTGCGCTTACTATGACAAGTGCTGCGGGGGGATGTACCCCTCTGAAGAATTGCCGCCATTCATGTCGTAATATTTTTTCCTTAGTCGTTACCTCATTGCAATTACAAATACTTTTTTATGTTTAGTCTTAAATAATCTAGTCAACGATAGATGGCGCACGTTTTATGCCAACTTTTTTAAGTTTCGTTGACACTTTAGCATTTGAATTAATCGAAACAGGGCAGATCCAGAAGATGACATTTAAATCACGAGAAAGAAAGAGAGAACAAATATCGTTTAAACTTGTAGAGAGCTCATAAGGCATGTCAACAACGTGAAAGTACTTAAATAATATAGACTAGTTACTCTTTTGATCTTTGTTTTGTTTTACAACCGATATATTCAGAGCAAAGTCAAAAAACCTACTGAGCAGAGGAGCAGATTGTTCCTACTATCACCAAAAACTCTTGCTGTTCTAGTAATCCTTTTCATGAATACCCTTGTTTCATCAATTTTGCTTTGATTGTAGATTTAAACTTGTAAAGAGGTAATCAACAGGACTTAAACTGAGCAGGACTGATTAAAGTATACTGAGTATGAAAATATCATAAAAAATTGTTAGCACATTGCATATTGTATGACGCGCACTATTCATTTCTGGAAAATCATTGGAGCCAGAAGAAGTTTCTGCTAAAGTTTTCAATAATATTGATGAATCATTTAAAAAAATTAAAATACTGTATGGCTGTTTAATATATCTCCTCTTTCTAAGCTAATGCCAGCCACTGGCAGATATGCGGAGAAATAGTCATATGTGAGTGGTATTCGAACCGTAGATCTGAAGATATCCTACTTGATCTTGAAAGTAAGTCGGAGTCCTCTGTTCCCAAATGCAATTAGATTGAAGTACGAAATGTAACAATTATAATCTGTGCAGCTATTCAAACAAACTTCAATCTTCAGCATCTTCTTCCTATTTATTTTACTGTGAGTGAGCTGGCACCTTCAAAGTACTCGAACAAATGCTATTGACTAGTATGTCAAGTTATCCTAAGAGCTCGGAAAAAATGACATTTTGTGCAGTAAACGCGGTAGAAATACATGAACAATAAACATACGTAACATCTATAAAATACAGTTATTTCGACTGTTAATGTTGATTAATTGTATTATAATTTGAGTTTATTAATATTAGCAAAAGTATTGCTTTGCCCTAAAGTGTCGAGACTGAATGCGGCCTCTCAGGTTTTTTCTTGTATACCATATTCTTGTATGTCATGTAAGGCACCTTCCCTATATGTTTCGATAGGATAAAGTTCATTATCTAAGTGTTCGCTGCTATAAGATTTTGCAAGTTTGAGCTGATAAGTTCCCAAGGACAGTAATATGACATCTTCTTCGCTTAATCGCGGAAATCCTTCGACATCATGAGCTTCTATTCTTTGGAAATCAGCTCTACTGTGATTTAGTCTTTTAGCTTCTACGTAGTTATATAAAATGTTAGGTGTGTGCATTTTTTGTGTTATTCGCTCAATAAAACCTTCTGCACATTGATTGTCCGTGATTGGGATGTGGTGGAGGTTTATTATGGCAGCTGCTATTTTTAAGTCACAGAACAGGTGAAGCAGTGCATTATTAAAATATCTTTGTCTGAACAGTTTGAATTTGAGAGACATCGTTACTAATCTCGAATCGTTTGCTTGATCAGTGGTGAGCTGTGTATCTTTTCGATTTTTTGTCGGTGGAACGTGATCGACACATCCACGACCTTCAATGTCACTCAAACTATCGCGAAAGCCGCGGTCTAAAATAAAAACATCATTTGGCTGCAATAATGTGTGAAGTGGATGTTGATCGTTATTCATAATATCGGTCATTAGTTCAGCTGTTTTGTAGCTGCGTGTGGTCCTGTCACATCAATTATATAACCATCCGACGTAACCAGCAGAAAAGGCTTTAAAAGATTTTGATATTTGTGTAAGCTATAACTTAGCCTTTGAGAAAGGAAATTGCTGCTTTGTAAATATACTTTCCGTCAAAAATAATTATAGCTCTAGTATTTTCCTCATTTCCGAAAAGATGTTTTGGGATCCTGAGATTTCGATTTCAAATTTCGTTTCTGTTTAAATGTTGAAATCCCAAATGACCTACCACATAATCGTTGCTGAGACACTCTGGGGCGATTGCCAAAATGCTTTCCAGTTTTCTTCGCGACATAGAAAACAACGTTGCAAGTCTCTCGTCGGGTTCGCCTGTTCCCACTTTAGTGAGAAGAATACCCAAAGCGGTACTGGGATCTGCACACCTTTGACTTAAAGAGGTCGTCTCTGATAAAATAATATTGAACTGCTCATGTGTTCCTACGTCCGGTCCAAAAATGCACTTCTTCTTCGTTCATATCCAGCAAATCATCAAATCTTAATCGAGGTCAATTTTTTGAAGTTTTTCTAAGTATATCGCAAACATCACTGAAATGCGTGGCCGTATAGTCATGAGAGGTGTTACAAAAATCCAGTAAATCATCCCAATCATACCCGTGCTGGTGGTTTGTGGCATACTCTAGCGCTCTCTGTAATATTTTATGTTCCAATAAGACATGCACTTATACAACTTCCGGAATTCGATGGCGAGTTGAATTATGACAGCCTCGGAAGACACAATGCGTTGCTGTGTTTGGCGCTCTCTTGTACTCCGGTACATAAAGCACATATTGTTGCGGTTGCTGTTGTCTCCACAACAGCAACCGCAACAATATTTGCTGTTCAGGTTGAGGCCGTTTCGCATTATCAACCCTTTGCCAGCAACGATGGCACACCTCCCGTGTATCATCGAACACAACCTGAAACAAATAATATTATAATAAGTATAGATAAGATATATAGAACTGAAAAACAAACTGTATTTATGCGAAGCATGCTGTATTTGATGAGAATCGAACTATACCTATCCAGCTAGAGCCTTTTGGGAATAACATTGCTATCTCGAAAATAAATACAAGAAATCATAAAAGTAGGGATATTCATTAGTTTAAAAGATGGGTATATTTTAGTTTATTTTCTTTAATACAATGAAGAAATGCTGACAAAAAGTTAAAAACCTAACTGAAATCTTTTTGACATTGAAAAGCAGACAACGGACGTCTAATCCTTTTTTTTCATACTTAAGAAGTTGAATACTAGTTAGGAACTTACCTCAAAAATAGCATTTTCCTGTATGAATGCTGCTAATTCTGGACGCGTTTTCGTCAGATTTGCAGTCAAAATATGGTCTTGATATCTGCCTCGATGTAGTCCTCTTCGGTACACCACACAAGAACAAAAGAGTTCCATTATGTTGAATAAATCAAATGTACAACAATCCAACTAAAAAAATCATTTTAGTCGTTGACATCTTAGTGCGTGCGCTGGTCAGCCACGATGATGCCAGAGTAGGCCGGCCCTACTCCCGTTCATCGAACGCGTAGTTACGTGAATTTTCAGTCATCGCGTGCGATATTGATGTTGATGTTTTGGTATTTTAATAACCGTAATTTATTGTACAAAACACATAAAACCCATTCATAACATACTACGTTTGGCGTCCTTTTTAACCTTCCAAAGTTTCACGAAACTTCGGGAATTTCTACCGGAGTAGATCCCCAGGTCTTCTTGTCGTTTTGACAGCAGCACTTTATTTTATCCGTCAGTATTCCACCACCTTTACAGCTTTTTCATGGGCACACAACAGGTGGGCCAGGGTGGCAGGGACCTGTGTTTTGTATCTCTCCTGGCAGTCCTGACCGACAGTAATCATAGTAAACACGACGCAGTACATATTTTATTGTTGTTACGTACTATCCGAGTAAAATACCTTATAAGCCGATATCTCGAATCGAAAAGCAAATCCGGGTGTGACCAGGTGCTAACTTTTTTTCTCTTGAATATCCATAATCCATCGATGTACGATGCAATTCCTACAGACCGGTGAAGCTGCTAAGGCCGTCGAGGCCAAGCAGCGGCGTCCATACAAAAAAAAAAAATGCAATTCCATTGGTAATAAGGACCAAATAAATGCCCAAACCTCTAAACACAGGTTCTAGAAATAATGATAAAATATATGAGACGCTTAAGGATATTGTCCTTAAGCGTATCATATGTTTTTTGCAAGACCATTATCAAAACTTGGACACCTAAACCAATGAATCGAACTGTGGATTTCCGAGCATCTGGCGAAAAGTCCGCCTTAATTACTAGAGCGTAAAAGCGATTGTCTGCAGCGGTTAACTGTCGATTGTACTTTTGTATACGCTGCCGCATGCCGGCCAGGGGCGGCGAACAATGGCTACAGATTGATTTAATTACAAAATTTAATTCGATGAAAATACTAGGAATAAGGATACAATTGCACCTTCACTCTTTAGGTTACAAAAAGCTTTAGGATCCTTTATGGAGCAAGGTATACAATATTACACCAAAATTCCAAAAACCATTTGTAAGTTACCTCTAGATAGATTCAAAAATCACATCAAAACAGCATTATTAAAAAAGGGCCATTATACTACAAAATACTACCGACTAAAGATGAAAATGCCTGGGTGTAAGCTCTCTGCTCGATGCGGGATTAGATAACTCTATTATAACAGATGTTTTACTGCGATAGTTAATAGGTACCTAGTATGTACTGACTAACAATTTATCTTTTTGAATTGTTTAAATGTTTTATATTCCTTTAGGTTTATTGGCATCAAAATGAGACACTGTTTGTACTCTACTAACGTCTGTTGTAAACCCAAAACAAGTTTAAAAGAGTAACTGCTGAGTTTCTCGCCGAGTCTTCTCAGCAAGAAACAACTCCGACGCGGTGGTAGAGTCGCATTATGTTTGTATACTGTGTATTTATTTATCCATATTACTATGGTATTTATGTCTATTATTGAGTACATCTTGCTGTAAGTTCGACGATTTGATAGTACTGCTACAGTCTATTTGAATAAAGTTTGAGTTTGAGTTTACTTAGTAATAAAAAAAAATGACTTTTTTTTTTCTTTCTCTTTTTTTTTTCAGCCAAAGTTTAGCACTAAAGCTCTAGAATGGAGACCTTTTAAAGACAAACGCAGGATGGAACGGCCACCTCAAGGTGTGCAGGCGACCTGTATGTCTAACAGGAGCCATAGCTTACACCAGTTTACACAGCCGCTAGCGTCCGCGTAACGTAAACCACGTTCACGTTTTTGTATGGGATTAACAGCGCCCCTAGTGATTCAAAATGTCATACAAATTTCTGAACGCAACGATCGCTGTTTACGTGACGGAATCTCATGGTGATAAGGGTTGCAGAGTCCGGTGGATACAAGTTTTTTGCAACCGTTCGCTTTGCAAACTCGTGTGCATATTTTTTAGGGCTGCGAATGTTGATGGCAATAAATTCAATAGACCTATTCCAAAGATTTCCAGACCAGGCAATTGCCTCTACTGAAAGCCTGCGGTCTTCGTCAATTGCAGATAATTAACGGTTTAATAAAAATAAAACCGGTTCTCCAGCCCTGACAAAGGCACTTAATTTAACAACGTTGCGTCGAAAGATGTAACTGTGCATGTTAGCATTACTTTGCATAACCAACTCAGGCGGTTTTATTTCAGATAATACGTTCATGAACGTTACCAGTCGTTATAGTTGTCTGTCAACCTTAGCATTCCGGTGTATTACTTCTCGCTTGAATTTCTGATAGTGCTGAGCAGCTACGGCAGGCGTCTGTCACTCCATGTACTTGCGCACAATAGTAAACCACCAGTCGCGTGTCTTCAAAGACGCATTTGGCAGTTGGTTGTCAACAGCCGCGTAGGGCATTTGTACGCGAACCTTGCGGTTGGACTGACGCGATGGACGTACTGTACGTACTGACTACTGATATTTATATCGAAAGAGGTAACCCTGGCAATATAAGCCTGGCATATGGCAGCACGCATTTACAATTGATAAAATTGACCATTTTCTATGGAGTGATATCTGTTACGCAGTAACTTATAATAAGTACTCGTAATCTGTGCCTTCGGGGAAAATGCTAGGTCATGTACATGGAACGTCTCATATTATTATACCCGTAGGCTATGTGTTGTGTTATTTTTTCTTGTTCAACTGATTGACCTCACTCGTCACTTTCTACCAGTTTATATTTATATTATATTTATTTATACATACTTTGATTGTCAAAAGACTTACAAAAACGATATAGCATTCTCAGTTCAGTAGGCCATGTAGACTATATAAGTAAAAAAAAAAACTTATTTAAATGAACTTTCACTTCATGGTCACCATACAAATCAGTAGAACAGTCAGTATTTTTATATGAAAATCTTAACTTAAAGTCAATTGAAAATATCTAATTTTTACTGACATGGTAACTTCATCACTTACTCAGTCAGTACCATATCGGTTTTTTGGGTCTTTCCCGTTTGGACAACTTCCCGTTTCGTAACCCTCAATAAATACCTAGGAAAAGTGGCGTTTCGCAAACTTTTAAAATTTAATATATTTCGTGGCGTTTGTACACCATTTTTTATAATAGGACTTTTGTTTGGTATTTAGTGAGGGTTAGTTTTTTGTAAGTCTTTTAATAATCATCCGGTATTTCGACAATCGCCCTACTAACAAAGGACTTAATTTGTGGGTACTAATCAGCGAAATTCACTTGAAACCACTTTGTTATTTTGTTTCAACTGATCAGAGTTACCTTTTATAAAATTAATAAATCTTACTGTGACAAGTATAGCTGTGTTTTATTGATTTTGGCTAAAATGATTCTTTGAGCAACAGTTAGGCTACTTAATGAGATAAATAAAAAATAATGGGCACTGTTTATCGGGAGAAGAGTTTAGTAGGTAATGACTTATTTAATTAACCCACGCCGCTATTTTGGTATATTAATCAGTTGGCCAGTCAGCGCTTAAATAGGTTATCCTAATAAAAATAAGTTGCGGGCTCATATTTTATGTTTTTTGTCAATGAATTGAATCCTAGTTTACAGCCTTAAAGTTTGTTACACTACGAACGGGTCACATTGTATACTGTCATAACTTAAAGCCCAACAATTTGCGAAACTAACTCTGTACTTCCAGAAGCAGACTGTTTTCCTCTCGGCCGTGGACGCGTACAATATTTCCGAGGAATGGCGAGAATAGATTTATATTTATGATACGTTCACCAGTGGCGTCAATGAAAGCCAGAATGACCCTCTGTGAGGCTTCATGTCGTGTTTCTGAGCGACGCACACATTACTTCGATATTTAAATGGTACCAGCATTTTATAATGCACTACAATATAAAATGTTACGAGTAAATCGATTATATAGATTCTAATAGCCTGTTCGCGCCGGGTTAGCTATTTTCTTTGTCATACCAGATCGTGTCAATGTTACACTAACATGTACAGTCGGCAAAAAAGTAAGTAACTCTATTAAAAACTTTTCGTTAAGCTTACCTTAACTTAAATAGAGTTCTTTTCTACAGTAATAGGCACTTAAAACTGCATGAAACATAAAAAAACTAGATGACTAGATTTAAAATTTGTCCAATGTGAAGGTAGGGCTTTTACAAGATCCTGACACACTTAACAAATGCCAACTAATTCCATTTTGAAATGTTTAGGGCAAAGTTAATATTTTAATCCTTTTTAGAATTGACAAAATGGTTAACCTAGTTACCGTATAAGGCAAAAACTTATGGGAATTGTTTTTCAGTAATTAATTTACCAATGTAAAGTTTCTAACCGATATTTGAGTGTCTTCTAATGTAGTGCGTTGATGATGATCAATAATGTCTGGCGGTCCAAATCTGCCTCACTGGCCTGTTTGATTCTAAAATCAGTCAAATATACCAGCTATAACTTAATATAGAACCTGTAAACATCCATGTCTTTTTTAAATAAGTTATCATTGTTAGAATAGTGTCACATGGCCCATTATATTTTTAATAAGGCAAGTATTATGCAAAAAATAACCCTTCTTTTGAACTCGATCAAAATCGTAAGGGATCTGGACAGGCTAGACTTACAGTATATAACCGACCTAGAGTAACTATAGTACCTGAAACGTACGGCTTCGGGTCACGGATATACAACTCAAGCCATTTCTAGATAATATGTTTCTTCTTTCTGAAGAATATATCCGGACGGAAACGGAGTCCTTTTAACTTGACTCCTACTTTCCTGAATGCAGCTTAACCGATAGACAACCACCTCAAGCTCCTAGGTAACCTCGTCTAACCTCATTTTTTGGCAGATCTATTGAGTCCAAAGCAAAAACCGCTGCCAAAAAGCTTGGCATCCTCTTTAAGGTTCAGCGATACTTCACACCGGGAAAGCTGCTCCACATATCAAGCACAAGTTCGGTCGTGTATGGAGTACTGCTGCCACATGTGGGATGGCTCTTTCAAATACTGGCTGGAAGCATTGGACTCAGTGGACCGAAGAGCCAGGAGACACATTGACGACGATGCGCTCGTTGGAACCAAACTCCAGAGTTTGGAGCATCGGCGTAAAGTCGCCTGTCTATCGGTTTTTTATAAGTTGTATTTGGGAGAGTGTGTTAAGGAACTACATAACCAGATACCGCCCTATACTTTCTACCACCAGACCATTAAACGCCGATAGGGCTTGCACCCCCATATGGTTGACTTCCTAGCAATCCGCACGCAACGGTTTGCTGCGTCTTTTTTGGTCCGCACCGCTAAGGTGTGGAACGCTCTCCCTGCGTCTGTGTTTCCGGATACTTACAACCTTGGTGTCTTCAAGGCCAGAGTAAATGGGCATTTTCTGGGTACGCGTGCACCACCATCGGCCTCATCATCGCTTACGACCAGGCGAGACTGAGGCTATACGCAAACCCATTAAAAAAAAAATGGTTTGCATGGTAAAAGGCCTGATTCGCTTATTTCTTATACCACGACGGTGGCAGGTAAGCATGTGGCCTCAGCTGTGCGGTTACCGCACCGTCTACAGAGGTATCAAATGCGTGTTTTTGCCCCTATCAGTCTCGGAGGAACTTAGGTTGTGATGTTTTTAGTTTTAACTCTGATTTCGCTTTAATAATTAATATAAGTCATAAACTATATATAAACATGTACCGTACATTGAAATTTCAAACCCCTCCCCACGTACGTACATTTACACTCCGCTGACATAACATTGTTATGTCGGCGAGTTCAGTATTCTACCTACGCGAAGCAGAGCGCCTCAGTAATGCGTTTACATTGTAATATACAATATGTCATATGGGTTTAAATGTCTGTGTCTGTCTGAAAGTCGGACTAGGCGGCAGAATGCGAAATGCGTGCTAACTTAGTATGTATCCTAATCGCCGCAAACAATGATATGCCTGCGCGACGAAATGGCTCGATACTTGTGGTAAAATTGAAATAATGCTCGTGCGTGACGCACGTCGTCACGAAAAGCTAGTTGGCGCTGTGCGTGGCGATCGAAACACGACTGAGTGCGCCACGATGTCACACGCGTGAACACCACACGGGCCATATAGCACAAGATCTCATGCATGTTTACCTATGTCATCGTGTACCTAATTACAAGCGAATCCTAAAGCTTTTCGTTATATTAACCATACTTAAGTGATTTTTTATTTTTAGCATTAAACAATGCTCTATTTTCTATACAAAAATAGAAACTAGAAAAATTCGACCTGGTCCTGGGACGCTTGAGTCCCAGGCTCAGGTCGAATTTTTCTTGTTTTTATCTTTGTTAACCATACTTGCCAAGATTCGGTTGTTTGGTGGATTTACTTGATTTTAACGTGGCTAACTTTTACATTTCAGAAAAAACCTATCTGAGCAGTAATTGGGCACTGGTCCTTACTGTACAGAGAGATTTTGTTAGGGGTTAAGAGAACGCTTTCAGCAAATAACCCCTTTAACCTACCTAGGGACGTCGTGGATTAGGTACTTACATAACTTTAGTTCATTTTCCTAAAAGGGCCCAATGATGTCGGTTTACTTGCAGTGGGATCTTGCAATAACAAACAGGCCAAGCATAATAATTAGACTATAATACCGGGATCACAAAACGCTACCCTGGGGCTTTTACTAAAATATCAACACCGCCCGCTGGCACCGTAGATAAATATCAATCGCGCTCTCAACAACAATTAATGGTTATTTAACGCGTTTCAATTCAATTATCGTCTGGCGGATTGCATCGATAATTCCAATGGCCAAATTCCCAGTAGTTAATACACGACCGGTACTTCATTTATGGCTTTCGCTATGCAAGCGTACGAGTCACATGTCCAATCGCCGACCATTGGGCATTAATAAATTTTGCAACGTTCGCGGCCATCAGAGCGTAAAAGTACGTTAATGTTACTATATTCAAGTTATAAATTTAACGGATAAAAAGAGTCACTTAGTATTTTCTTTAATTACTCGCCGGACAGCATTGCTTGAATCGATAATTAATAAACGTCATTTCATGATTTTAACATGGTGAAGTTTATGCGTCTCCCATCCCAGATTTGGTGTATAATAATTGGTAATAAAAAAAATGGAAACTCACGCGAATATGAAGTTGCGGGTGTTGGTCGTGCGTGCCGTACATACTAATAAACCAAGTTGAACTAATCGAGCGACGGACACAATCTAAGCATACGCGAAAGCCCAATCGGCCGAGACGGCAATTTGAGAGCCGTGTTCCATCTTAAATTATCGACAAGTTTAATAACAAGCACAAAGGCAATGGCAATAATCGCTGCAAATTAATTACCGGGTTGAGCCTAAGGAAAAACAGTAAAAGCGATGACGTTTTATTGTAACAAGGAAGCGAAGCGGGACGCATAGGCTGCAATTTATTCCCATCGAATAAGAGCAGCGGTTTGGAGTTTGTCGAACTATAAACCTTTAGCGGAGCGGAGGCGCTAATTATGGGGTCGGAGGACTAAATTAAACAGTGCCACCGGATTTCATTGTGGACTTATCCTGTGACCCACCTGACTTTCGAACAAACGATACACTTTACGCACGCCATTCGGGTGTAATTTTGCCACATCCGGCACATATAGGCCGAGTTCCTAGGGGGCTTAATATTTTCACACGTTGTGTTTACCGTGAATCAATCGTGTGGGTTCACTGACTAAATTCACCGAGGATGTGCATTCGCTTCTAGGAATACAAATTTTAAAGTAAATTATCAAGGTATTTTTTGCAGAATTGCAGATTTATTGTATGTTTTGGTAGATTGTTCAGTAGTTTGTTTATTTATACTATTTGGGTACTAAACTAATTGTACACCAATGTGCGTAGTAGTATCATGTGATTGTAAATAATCAACGTTCCGGTTAGTGTAAGTACAGCCACTTGGACCCGAAGATAATTTTATGGTAACCTAATTGCTAATTGGTGTATCTCTTTTTATGGAACGCAATAAATTACAACTAATTTGCTATATATAATTGAAGAATGCGAAACTTTACAGAAAAAAGGCTAATTTACTTGCACAATTGGTATTAATTTGTTCTTACAGAGTCTAAACAAAAACGAGTTAGTGCGGCGAGGGAAGAAATATTATGGCGGGGTGGGTTTCCCGAGCATTTTTATTCTTATAATGAAATTCAATACCATACATATTTACTTGATTGGTTGTCTATAATTAATGTTAATTATTAAACTGAAGGAATGTGGAAAGCGTGCTATCCTGCAATGTCATATAATGTGTTGAACATGGGGTTCCTTTAACCATTATTGTCTGCCTACTTTATATAAGTATTTAAAGAATAATCAATTATTTTATATAAAATGTCTTTGAATAAAATTAATTGGCGCTCAACGAAAAACTTCACAATAATTACCCTTTTAATAAAAAAGTTTAAATGCAGCTAGGTTTCTATTTGCATTTCATGAGGGTTGTATTTAATTTGATAAAAAAGAGTTAGTTGGATAAAAAAAACAATAGCTGCTTTGATTGATTAGTGGGTAAATAGGAGTATATTTTAGGCGCAAATTCCAAGACACGTAGATATAAATAAAACGATGGACCTCTAATGTTTCATTATGTTAAAGAAGGATTCAAAAACGTTATACTTGTTATATACAAAATTCACATAGTTATGAGTCCCTGCATGGCTTAACTTTCTATTAAATACGTACCTACCCATTAATTGGAATATTAACATGATTAAGGTCTGAAGTCGAGTTAATATATTATATTGCAACTTATTATATTGGCATCATTATCAGTAACTCTAAGCATATAAACTAATAGAATTATAAAGAAAGTATAATCTATTTAAGTATGTATATATAAAAACATTAAAAATATATCAATCTAGTTTTTGTTCAAATGATTTTGGTTAGGTATCCCAGATTTTCTTAATCATTAATTCATTATAATGAGGCCTACCTCACAAAACATATCCTAATATGTTTTAATTAAAGCTGACTTCATGGGGCTAGGGAATGGAACTCTATTAAGATGAAAATTATTAATTATTATTAATGATAATTATTAGGCAGGGGTATACAAAAAATAAACTTACGGGGGAATTTTGATTTTTAACTTTTACTAAAATACCTTGATACCTTATCACACTTTCAACTATCGATTTTTTATAAAAAGCTCATTTAAGTTGAATTTCTTATTCCGAAAGCTCTGAATGGAAAGATCACTAGGGATAAGATAGCTTTTTTCGTATTTTTTTTAGAAACAAACGTTGACTTCCTCATTAATAAGTTGAGGACATTAAATTTTGTTTTCAAGTAGATATAGACTCAATGAACACGTGATAGTTAAGAAATGTAAAAACTAACTTAGAACGAACAATACAAGAAAATGTATGAAAGGTACGAAATTCGGCCCTTACCTAAGTACGAAAAACCCTCAACTTTTTAATCAACACTACCAACAATAGATTATAATAATGACATATTCAATGCGGTTTAGAGAAACACAAGTTGAGGTGCCCCCTTACCGAGGGCATTTGCATAAAAATTCAGGATTCGATTATAAGCTTTAAGATACAATACTACCTCACTGACTAAAGAAAGAGTATTTTCCTGTAATTTAACAGTGCAAAATTCAGTTTTGTGCTTTTGCCTCCCATGTATTTAGAATTAATATTTAAGTGTGTCTATCAGTATTTTACTGGTGTAATGCCAGACATACGAACCACAACATTTAAAGGTGAAGGATCCCGGCGAAGGAGCGCCTTTACAATGTGATAACTTATTAAAAGAGAATTAAAATGATATTTCTGGCAGAAAATATACAATTAACTGATAATGAAAGTGTTCAATCAGTTTGCAATTTGACAACAACATTCAGTGATGTACTGACGCCATTCATCATGCTTTTAAATGGTATGTATCGCATTCGCTGCCTTCGTGTCAGTAGAAGCAGTCGCGCGAAACGCATTACCCTTTCTTTGACGCCGCCGCAGTCGGGTAAAAAGTGGCCATCGCAAAAAAACCGCCAAGCGTGAGCTTGAATAGCGGTGGTGGTTCCCTATTGTTAATTTAGACCTTGATTTTATTCATTTTAATAATTTAACCCATTCACTGCCGAATAAAAACCAATATAGAGAATTGATTGTTGAAACACGCCGGTGCGTGGTGTGGCATTGTAAGTGTTAGTAATAGTAAAAATATCATAGTTTCTGTTTTAAGTCCACATGTAGAGTCAATCCCTACCCACAGAACTACAAACATATGCATTTATTATTTGCCGAAGTTTATTATTTTCTAATTAGCATATTATCTACTAGTATATTAGTTTAGATAATATGTAAGTATAAAATTATTTAACTATTTGAACAGTCTCTGTCAAATATTGCATTAGCTCTATACGGTATATGGCCGTAGTAGAGGCTTGTGTATAACAGAAAGACGAACTAAGCAAACCTAACAGAAACCATTATTTGATTTGTAAACAACACACAAAACAGAACCTTCAACGTTAAGTGCGCTTGGGTTTTTCTCAAGAAGTGCCGATCCCTAAAAACTGAAGAATAGACGAGTCGTTTACAAAGGAATGTTTCGCCATAGCAATACTCTGGCGTTTGTTTGATTTTCTACCAATGAACCAATATGCGAGGCTATTAACTATTAACAACCATCGCGTCCACTTGAATGGTCAATTGCATACGCTCAATTAGACGGAAAATTGTTGTGGGTTTGCATTGTGTTGCCATAGTGCTCCGGATGGATGCTGTGATTAAACTGCAGTTACCTGCGCCTACGCTTATTAACATATTTATACCTACGCGAGCCACAGTAAACATGGCTGGTGAGCGTCGCCCAAAGTTATTGGGGCGCCCCGAACATTATGAGGCTCTTTTTTTAACATATTCTAACCGTTACGCGGTCGTGACTTTAGTCGTAGTTGAAATTACTTCATTGATTTTTAGCTTTGATAAAATAAAAGTACTTAGATTAAAAAAACATAAATTATTTCTTAAATTAGAAAGTAAGATGCATTGATGCGAGGGACCTTAATTTTCTTTCGGTAACCCATGCCTTACTAAAAGTAGCATTTTTTTATCTGTAGTTGATCTTGGGTTGAATTGACTTTTTAATAATCGAATCGAATAGCCAGTACCAATAATTGTAAAATATATCTATATTTTGACCTCACCAATCATTACACTGAACGTTTTTAGCAAGTTTGAAGCATCAACTTGAAGTGCGAGTAGGCCTAAATGTGACAAAAGCTAGAAAATAATAATGCTTTAGGTTAAGTTAAGTTTAAGTTCGTAGTGGGTTTATGACTTAATTTATATCTGATTTAGTTTACTCAGGGCGTAATCTACGTAAAATACTTACATCATTCACACTGTAAAATCCAAAAGCATCAATTTATTTTTTAAAAACCGCTTAGTTCGACGACCGACGGACATGGCGTAACTATAAGGGTCACTTGTTGTCTATTGAGCCTTAAACACTGTTATTTTATTGGTAACTTGTTAATAAAAAATATTGATTACTACCGAAATTTACAAAAAGTGTATTTCCCAAATAACTGTTTAAATCATTAATATCGTATTTCTATTACAAAAGCGCTTTTCCTAATTACAAGAGACACGGGGTCGAAACTTTAAGCTGCCATTTTATTTATCACTCTCATTAATAAAACATAGGTTTTGCACATCTTATATTATTTTTACAACTATCGATGTTCTTGTAAATAAGGGGTTAGTTATTCAGAAAATTAACATTTGTACATCTAGTTTTTACTCAAACTCATATTTTATATTTTACTCTGCCCAATAGTTTATGTAGGTAGGTCGTTAACGTTTCAGCAGGTATGTTTTAGCATCATAATATGATCGTTAGCAACTTTAAAAAAATAAATAAATGTAAGTATACAGAAACCGTTACAAAACGGTACAAGTGCAAATTTTTGACAAACACATTTTTGGGCTCAAAATGTCTTACCTACCTGTCTTACAGACTTTGGATTATGCTTACTAAGTATGTTAATCTGAATTATTGATTCCTTCAAAACTATATTATTATTAATTAGCGCTTATTCGAATTTATTCTAATACAACGCTTTTGTAAACTTCCCTTTATAATCTCAGTGCATTTCTTAAGTTACCTAAAATTTCAGACCATTAAATATAGAGGGAGTGTAAAATAATTGAACCAAATGTTCACATTCATGACACTATTTGTGAAGAAGAGATATGACTCTTCTTCCTTCAAAAAAGCGATATCCTATGAGATATCAGCGACACAGCGACCGCTTATGTCATCCCCATACATTTGAACGATTTTACATGTCGGAACCGTCGTGGCGTGTTGCTCTTGGCTAGCCCCGCAGATAAAGCATTAGACACAAATGACTTTCAAAGACTTGTACATTTGAAGGATTACCTGTTATCCGATACCTTCTTTTAGACGGAATTATTCGACGAAAAACCTTGGGATTATAAGCTAAGGTGCAATCATTGAAACTTTCACCCTCTTATTTTCAGGTGCTGTATCATAAAATAACTCTTCCTGTACTATCTACATGTTCAGAGCATAGAGATACAAAGAACTTGTATGTCAAAAATCAACTTTAAGCAATTGTAGTGATTAATTTAATAGAGAAAATGGCTCAGTGCTTCAGAAGGCACGTTGAGCTGTTGATCCCAGCTGCCGACACTAGATGCCATGCATAAAAAACTGTCATCAAAGGCTTAACACGGTTCAAGTAGTTAGCTTTCATCTCAGAAATAAAGTAAGCAGTATTCCTACCTTAAAGTTTGTAAGTATTTTCAATTCTACAAAAAGATTATGCAGCTGATTATCCATTTATCCTGCATGTGATGAAGTAGTAAGGTGGAAATCGAAAATAAAAGAATGTATCTTCTAGCCTAACTTATTGATTCAGGTAAAGGCCAATTCAAAGGCCAGTTCCTAAAGTATTTAAAACAGCCATTAGGTAAAAATTAAAAGTGTATAAATCAGGATAAGTAAACAAAAAATCCTTTGTAAGATGACGTAAATTAGGAAGTAGAAGGCAAGGGTCATTCTTACCTGTCTTTGAAACCTTATCTGATGGCAATCGTTTAAAGAGGCGCCACTAACGTTTTTTGGTTCTAAATGCCAACGCGGGTGCTAGCTTAAGGGTCTGTTAGGCCCGCAGGGATGATGTGTATTTATGATTATGGTCTGTTTATAAAAGGTGATAGTGTGTCAAATCTGGCAGATGGTTTAAGTTGGCAAATAAATATTTATTATGATCTAAGGGTGTCAGAGGAGGAGGCATCTGACACGCCCTTTTACCCTTCGCTTTGTCAGACGTATAGTTGCTCTAAACAGGTCATTAAACTTCTGCGGTACCATAAGATTTAAAGGACTATAGTTACTACACCGAAGTTTATTACTTACTTTCTCGTCTGTAATAAATAAAATATAATGATACTTTTGAAAAAAAATACAATAATACTACGGCACGCACCAAAGTACCTATTCACTTGCATAAATTGTAGAGGAACAGATTCATCATGTCGCGTTATATTAATTTTTAACCTAAGTACGAGTGAGTAACATTGGAGATGTGGGGTACCTACTTGTACCCAATTAGTTTATTGATTACAAAACAAGATTATAAATACAGTTATTCAAAATAAGTTCAAATAAGTACATGTAGGTATAACATCACAATGTAATTGGATAGCAATTTACCGGACATAAATGTTGCGTACCTATATATATATTTAATTATCATAAACTGCCTGCAACCCAGACTTGTTACTTAAATGTAAGTCTATGACTCGACTACATTATCGTTTCATAGCTGTATATGAGTAGACAACAGATGTAAACGCCATTAGCACGTACCTTATCTTATTTAAATAATTATATTCCCTTTTTAAAAGAAAGATGTTATAATTGCGCCTACGCCGTGTATTACGTGCATTAAGGGTGCCATCGGCTAGAGCGTCAACAGGTTATCAAAATGTCAAGAGATAATAACGGAAAATACGCAATATATTACTCGTGCATTAAACTTTAATAACGGCATTAAAATAGCAAGCTCTGGTACAATTTACTAGCCAGTTATTGTGTTTTTGATTTGATTTTAATTTAATTTAATCTGCGCCAGACAACACACCTCTTGTAATGGTCTCGAAGTAGGGATTAATATTCCTGTGTCACGAGTTACCACAGAAGGAAATAAACCGGGGGCGTCTCCCAGCACACCCAGACCCGAGTCAATTCAGAAAAGATTGTTTCCTAAATTGACCCGACAGGGGATCGAACCCGGGACACTACGGAAATCGAGGCGAGAAACCATGCTACAGCGCACTACGCCAATCGTGTCGTCAAAATTATTAAATGCAAGTAGTTAGTACTTTTTAACGGCACATACCTAGGTATGTGCCGTTAAAAAGTTTTAAATCAAAGACTATCTTTCCATTGTTTCATTAAAGTACCTACATAATCTGTGGGGCCTTCGAAATATTTCACAAACAAATACTTTACATTCAGTCTTCTGGCTAACATTGACATGTATGATTGTAACAATTAGTAATTACATACTTACATGTTGTGCTAATTATCTGGTACATTATTTAAACTTCTGTGATGGAGAAACAAGAAGAGCCTTTTTTTACTGCGTTGCTCCCCTCTAATTCGTTTTATTAGGAGTATGAAATACTTACTTTCTTTATAAAAACGCTCTGACGTTCTTAAACTCAAGTTAGTTGATACAGTGCCTGTACATCTTCGAATACGCAGTTCTATACAATATAAACTGAGTCAAAAACAATTCTGAAACATAGGCAACTACTTACATAAAATCATATTAAGGTGCTAACGTTCGCGCTATAGGGACAGAGGTATTCAGTGTTATAAGACCACTACGTTATTTAAGAAACTGTTTAAAATAATTTGAATAGACATTAGCTACGGCTTAGTTTAGTTTCCGTAAAGTTACTGAACAGCCTACAATATTAAAAAATAAGTATTTTGAAAGCTAGCGAGGTGGTTGATATTGTGCGACAAGGCCTAGGGGTAAGCACACTAGTTCAGAACTCCGGTGGTCCCGAGTTCGAATGTAGTGAAAAACATTTGTTTTCATTGCTTAATTTGCTAACTCTTCAGTGATCACTGTGATCAGTGACGACAAAACTCCGTTAAGTCTGCAAAGCAAACCGAATTTTAGCGAAATGCTGTCAACCTACCAGATTGGGGTCTAATAAGCTTGCATTGTGTTCCATTCACTGAGGAGGCACGTCAACTTGCCTCTGACTACGCCAATCAGGATATAGCTCGTAAGTGTGTTATTACAAATAAAACGTATATTATTATTTAACAAAGGCTATAAAGTTAATTTATGAATATTCTAAAAATAGCACCTACTTATGGAACTTCTTTTTTGGATATACCTATCTGAAATTCAGATTAGAATTTCTTGTTATAGCGTCAAACCAAATTCTAAAGTTCCTACTTAATGACTAGATAATTTGAATTTTAGGCTTAAATTAGGTATAATAATTTTAAGCTCTTTCACTGCTTCAAATTATTAATATTTTTTAAGATATAATGTTACTTTGCAAATGCTTAGTAGGTATTGAGTAGTCCTGACATACCTACCTACCTATTTGTTTATATTGTATTGTATCATAACAGTGTGCACACTGTGTTTTTGGGCCATTTTTAAAGCACTGCAAAAACAACCACGGAACGGCATTAAACGTGACCGCAATAGAAACATTTATGTTTTAGACATACCTATCAGATTTTGAGTATTATTCAATGTTACTATACACAGTGGATAACATCCGAAATGAATGAATTATATTACTTAATAAAGTAACAAAATGATAAAACATAGGTATGTCTTATAACCATTATCATTAGCAATCGTATAACAACCGTTGAAAATAAGCCTCTACCAAACATTACCAGAGCGACGGGTTGAACTCAGGCGGTTAAAACTTCTATATATTCTATTTAATGTCACTTATAGACTACTTGACCTCTTTGTATCATAGAACCAATACTTAAGCACCTACAGACATACCTATAGTTCAGGGCCTATGTTTTATAACGTCAGCTGATCAGAAATTCAAAAAAATAAACAGCACGAGCTAACCTGCGAGGCGGACGGGTACGAATAGCCAAACTGCGCGTACGCTGCCATCGGGACGATCATATGGGCGGCTTCACACAAAACACTGTCTCTCAAAGTCTAAACACGGATTCCTTATTCTATCTAATACGAAGTTAAGTATCACAGTCGGTTGATTGCGCGGCGGCTGCGCGGCGCGCTGGCATCCCTGCGTCAGCGGGCCGGTGCGCGCGCGCTTCGCATTCCGGGTACGTACGACCGGCCTACACCTTGTGATGCGTTCGAGTCTCGACACAGACTGGCGCGCGTACGACGCCTCACGCCCCTCCGCCGTAGGACAAAACCAAATAAACCACGCCTCCCGGGCGGAGCCTCGCTCCAAGCACCAATACCAAACGCAATCTTCCATCCTTTTCAAGATTCACTTCAAAATAACGAGCCACGATACGCTCATTCTAACGTCTACTTCTCACAAACCCCGCCTTCCACTTAAGCTCCGCCCACAACCGGGTGGGGTGCGGGAAAAAAGCGGCAGAGTCGGCCTGGCTCGATCATGTTTATGGGTTTCCGTGGAGACAGTACGCCTCTGCACCACGAGCAAACAAATCTCTAGTGGCAAAAAATGGCTCGGCCGACGACAAGTTGTTTCACCTCGTCAGATTTACGAACATCGCCGTGTAGAGTTAAGAATTTACTTTATAGGCTCTACCTGTGTCGGCGTTGTAGGCGACTTTCACGGACAGTTTGTCTTGCGAATTTTGTCTGAAGTCTGAAGGGAATACATTCCATACCAGAAATTGCAATATTATTTTTATTTATTTTAGGAAAATATCTTTTTACTTGTGCTTAAATTAATGTCTGTCTTTATAAAATTACTTCTTGAAAACATGATTTAAAAAGAAAAAATGTAGGTAGGTACACAGTTTTTAAGTAAATTTAAAGATTCTGAAATCCCACTAAAGAAAGAATTTCTGATAATTTCCTCTTGTACGCAGTAAAAAAAAATACGTTTTCAGGATGTCAGTCGGTAAGTTCCTCAGTTGCCTTACTGTAAGTCTGCTATTTTCGCCGTCAAGCTGAAAATGAAACCCAACTCATGAAATTCGCATTCAGTAAAGTTTCACTGGCGACGTAACAGGTGGCGCTCGTATCGCCATTTGCCATCTCTGCCACCCGGCTACTTCAGACTATTGTTTCAATGTGAGTGTCTGTAATACTTATTACGGACACTCAACTCTCGTTAAGAGCACTTGCTCTTAAAATAATCTTCATGTGATAATAATGCAGAAATCTCGTCTTCGGAAACTAACAAAATTTAATTGACCGCATATATTTTTTTGCAGGGAAAATCTTCTGAATACTTCACTTTAACTGATTTTGAATTATTTTTTATTTAGATCTATTTATATGATGAGTGAATTTAATATTACTTGTCTTTGTCTACATCGCTTGTAAAATACCAAAACTATATCGAAATGTATTGTACGTTTGCAAACCGGTGCACCAGTATCTAGTAGATAATGTAAGGTAAATTTTAAAGCCTTTCTACTTTTGACTGCCCTGACTTGTTGGTGAAATGGCAGCGATCCTGCCTTCAGCACCGGAGGTCGTGCGGGTTCGATCTCTACCCATAACAAAAATGTATGTGACGAACATTTGTGTTTGTTCTGTGTGCGGGTTTATTCTCTATTTATGTATTTAAAAATAATTAAGTCTGTTTATCAGTCTCTGACACCCATAGTAGAAGCTCTGTTTAGTTTGGGGTCAGATGATCTTGGTGTAATTTGTCCTGGATATTTATCTTATTTTTCACTTCCCTAGTAATCGTGGAGAAACAAATAACAACGAAAATACGTAAGTACTTAGGTACTATGTTTTCAAACAATTATTTTTACGCTGATTACAGTATTAACGGAACACCTACCCTGTAAATCATTTTTGCGACGCGAAATTGATTCAGTGATTTTCTTAGGTACCTATTTAAAGGATACTTACTTACTCGTGTATTTACCATTAGCCACTACGATACGGCAATGGACAAATTGACATTATTGCCAATAACTTTGTCGCGTGAACTTAGGTTTTAGAAGCTTTTCTATCATGTATTCATAGTAGGTACCTACCCTATAGATATTTTAATACGGCTTTCAAAGGAAGCTCTACAAGTGTACGAAGTGTTATAGAAATCCTACTAATAGTTTTCCCGAACATAAAAAAAATTAAAAATGAACCAGCTGATGGGCAAGGCACTACCTTAACAACCAGTATAGGAAGACCACAATGTTTGCCACATCATAGTCCTGCGAGTCGACGCCACGACCCTCTACAGATATGTCTACCTATGAGCATCTGTCACTCAAACTACGATTGTTCACTTCAGAAATTTGTATGCCGTTGGTTCCATCACTAATCACTATAGGGCACTGTACCGAACTCCCATACAAATAATTTAACGCGGACGCTAGCGGCTGTCATTGGTGTGAACAAATGGCAGACATACAATCACATGAACCCATGAACTAGCAAATAACCCTTATTTAGAACCCTTTCATTCTACAACTGCACCCTCAGAAGACTAAGGTTATTAATTTTACCTATTTGATATTATTGATAGATACCATCAATTCGTTTAAATTAAACTCATAAAAAAAAAAAATCGAATGAACCCCGTAATTAGCTTGAACTCCCTAGAAAACTACCAAAATATAAAAATAAAATTACACTTATAGGCATGATAACTTTTTCATTTATTTAGTTTTCTTCCTTTATTGCCATGGCATGAATTATTAATTAGCAAAAAGTTGAGATTATTTGTAAAATGGCAAGCTTTTTGTAATGGTCATTGGATATAAGATTTAGAAAAAGGTCTCGTCTGCAGTAGATATCTATGGGAATTAACTTCAAAAAAAAATCATACGAGTTACTAACACACACCTCTCCCATAAAATTCGTACCCCATCATTTGAGATCCCACTTTTTCTTTAATAGGAAAAAAAATGTTTGTTTAGTATGGTTTGTGTATCTAATATTAATATAAACACAGTATTACCTGACCTACGTTTACACTTGCCTATGCTTTAAAAAATAGTATTATTGCATCCATGAAAAATAAACATTGCTTTTATAAGGGCTTATTACGGTTACAGTTGTAAACGCCTTCTGCCGTAACGACACATCTCGACGTCTCATTTGTCCTTTACGAAAAAATGTGTCACTAATTGCATAGCATAGCTCTAGTATCAACACATCCGATCGGTGCCTCACGAGATTTCTAAAAGAAATGCACCCAAGTATGCGAGACTACTAGACATAAGCGGCGCCAAGACATCTATCATCGTTAATAACAAGCAATTTGAGCCAATTTCGCATTTTCGGAATATAGACGAGTGCCCAGGCGTCGCCCTCTCACGGCAGGAAGTTACACAAAAACTAACACTAAATTTATAAAGTAGTGGTTGACATGTTAAGTTTTTGCTGTTAGTCATTACGCGGTAGATGTGCGTGAGCGGCCGCGTGAAGCCGAGCGAACGTGGCCAGTAAATGCTAACAGTTTAGATATTTATGAACATGTGTATGTAATTAATTTTTACGATGGATCAGATAACGGAGCCGGTAGGGCGATACGCATGTCGCAGTGTCTTAGGACTCCAATAAAGGTTAATTAGCGCTGAGGAGCTTTTTCCGCGGCAGAGAAGAATATTGAATAAGAGAACGGGTCGGAGGTCGGGTTGCGGCCCCACACCTCCCAGACAATGCGCGTTTGACTGCGCCGCCAACGTGTAAACATCATTCACAAAACTAATTTCCATAGAAAGCACTCTAAAAATGGATTAGTTTTCAGAAACAAAGGAAACTCGCTTTGGTAGTGCTCGAGTCCGGATATAAATTAGGCGAGCGGGTTTAATCCGCTAACTTGAATAATCCGTTTGTAACAATTTGATGCTTTAAACGGATAGATAGAGGGCTCTGAGAAGTGTATTGTATGGCTTGTGTAGAACTTGCAGCTACTACATGCTACATTAATTGAACGTTCTTGTGGTGCGGTACTCGAAATTCAGCTTTCGCTGTTCAGTCGGCACCATCGCCATCCTACTTCCAACAAGGATTTATATTTTTAAATATTTGTAGTAAGCGACTCTATATATGATTGTGAGAAACTTGTGAAGGATTGGTTGGAATTAAAGAGTTATAATGATATTGAGGCACTCTTGATTTAATTTCGGTTAATTATTACACACACACACACACACACTCGCAAACACACGCATAGAGTATATTGAGGCAAGCCCCAAAGTTTGTAAAGTTTACTTTACATGCATGCAAAAATGTATTATGTTTTATATTTTGTAGGTTACTTCAAGAATGTTATTAAATTCGTAACGTTCAACGATAGAGCTTAGAAATGCAATTCTACGAGAGAGCGGTGTCTCCTGCCACAAGCAAAATGTAAGCTTAAAAGGAGACACTGGTGGTACCTATAGTTTATGATTACCATGTTATTAAGGTTAATATATTTGTTTTATTTTTTCCTTTGCTTCGTGTTTTTAACAAGCAAAAACAATCCTTAGACTACAATTTTTCTCGTTTCTCATCAACTTATACAACGTGCGTAAGGGAAATTTGGATTTTGGCAATTATTGTAACGTATTGTTGGCCTTTACTTTAACTGACTGGCAAATCGAGCTTTCTGTTTTGGTTTCAATATTTTACTTATACTTACATTTCAATAAATCAATCCTTAATATTATAAAGAGGGATTGATGATTTCTTTGATTTGTTGTGTGTTTATTTGTATTGAATAGGCTCCGAAACTAATGGACCGATTTTGAAAATTCTTTCACCAATATAAAGCTACATTATCAGGTAATGACATAAGCAAAATTATTGTTCAATTAAGGCTATGTTTTGAACGGAAAGACAGTCTATGCGAGCGAAGATACAATTTGACGACACGAATGGCGTAGGCCGCTATAGCACGGTTTCTTGCCCTGACTCGCGTTGTGTCGGTCTCAATTTCCAGTCGAATTAACTCAGTAAAAAATATTTTCTAAATTAGCTTAGATCTGAGTGTACCGGTAGACGCCCCTGGCTGAATTCTTTGTCTGGTCCCTCCTAACACACTGACATTTATCCTTACTTCGTGCTGTATTGTCTGGCGCTTAAGTACCTAATTTATTCTTTAACCTGCAGTTACCGAAACAGCCCAGCCGGTAAATCAGTAGAAGTGGCACTGGGCAGGGCACATAGCGCGGTATGCTATTGAGGTGAAAGTTCCGCAATGGAGTCGCAGTTGATTTGACCGCAGTGTTTCGATGCATGGTGGTCTACTGGTGGTGGATCACTCGCAACCGACAAAACTAGGTATTTATGGGGAAGGCCTGTGTTGATAAATGCAGGTCTTACACCTAACCACGAATGATTACAATACAAAATGTCATATAAGTACTATAAGTAAATTATCAACTTCTCAACTATTTATTTTTTATTTTTTAAGGATTCACAGAAACTCACGCGTATCGTTTTTTCACCAAATTCAGAAGTGACGTCTAGGGAGGTTAACGTGTCCTGTCACTACTAATTGTATCGAAAAGTGTTGCTTCAATTTGATCGATTGTTCCTTCCGCTAACAGTAGGACACACCACTGTGTACCAATTTGTCATTTATTAACAAAACATTTATTTTATTGCTCTGGAATGCGAAAAACTAGTTTTCTAGTGGTCAGCAATTCCCATTTGGTCAGTTCCGCAGACATGCCATGAACTAGATGACGTGAATTGTACGTACTTCGGCGTGTCAAAGCACAACACTATTTAGATGGAATTTCGGTACAGTGCCCCTATCTAATGATTTAAAAGGAACCAGAAAGGCATACAAATTTCTTAACGCAACGATCGCCGTAAACGTGATGGCAACTCGTGGTAGACATACATATAATAGTGTCAGGTCAGTTTAATGTTTGAGTTTAAAGTTCTGAACCGTAGTTCTTTACCATGAAACTTCTCTATCAGGATCACCAACGCTTCAAAAGTATGTTCAAAATTGTTGCAGAGTAAGTGTTGTTATATTCCACGTAAAGCGCCGTAAAATAATAAAAGCTACCCTTGTATTTGGAAAACACCTACCATAACCCCGCACTTACTCTCCGGTTTCGATTTTAATTTAGTCAGCCTTTTCGAATCCCTAAGGCATCACCTCCTGCCGGGTATATTTTTGCTGCACATGTACACTACACCTACCTTTTAATACTTAGGTCAGTCATAATTTATACAACACGGTAGGCACTCATTATTGCCAAAATGCAGATGACCTCGAAAAAGGACATAAAAAGTATATCTATCAGCTAATTAATGCACCCTTTTTACGTATACACTTATGTGCGTGAAGATAGGTCTGGCCTAGTAGTTTTAATACGAACGAGCGTGGGTAAAAATATAAGGTGTTACTAACCATAGAAGAACCCTATTTCCGTCGTTACTCGCAGCTGGTCACTAAACCATAAAGTCTATGTTACCAGGTCCCAAAAACGTCTTAAATGCCTATTAACCTTCAGGTTAACATTGGTAAATTATAACTAGAAGTCGAAATTTCGTGTGTTACGAACACCCGCAAAAAAGAGTCACCCGTTGGCGCGCATTTGCAAAATTCGCATTAATTAAGTAACCCTGCAAAAAGTAATCTTTGCCAAAAACAATGGCCACATAAACCTTTTTACGGTGGCAAAAAAGGCACATAGATACACATGTCGAGGGACGGAAGTAGGTACAACGTGTTTATTCGTTGATTAAACTGAGCCACGGCCGCAATGCGTATGCAACGGGACGGACATATTACCAGGGCTCGAATTCTGATTGTTTAGAGAATTTATTACTCTCATGGCTTGTTCAGTTAATTGAATTCGCTCGTAGAATAGGCGGCTGAATTGCGTTGTGACCAGACTATCTTCAGTGCGTGCTCCCGGGCGCTTTTTGTGATAAGCCCTGTTCGGGGTTAGATTTTGACGAGGATTCCGGTTTGTATAGTGTATTTGCTGCTCTGATGAGCTTTAACCATTACCTGCCACTGTAGCACTTAACTGAGAACTTATAATCATGATTGTTTTTGAAATATTTGTATATTAACTCAAGAATACTTTACTCAAACTTGTGCACCATCAAATTAATGCATTTAGTTATCAGTAGAAATGAAAAGAACAGTTTTAAATGTAAAGGCTGCTTAATTATGATGATCATTCATCCATTGGACTTGCTAAATGCTTAAAGTCAAAGCATTATCTTACAAATTCATAAGATATTGGTATTTACCTAACCAGAAGTAATAAAAAAAACAATACTATACTACAACAGTATTTTTGACTTATTAAAAATACTGGAAACTAGCCAACTTAGTCGGGTATTAGACGGGGCACAAAACCACCCTTTCCTGTCCGGAGGAGGGCTTTTCTAAAGGGTAATCGAATTGAAGCTTACATTCTCTCATTTTAACAAACAACGAATAATATTTTATTATTTATCTACTTAGTAACGTTTGAAACTTGTGTTTATTAGTGTTTATCATTTATTATTAAAAAAATATTAAAGCTATTTCCGCTTTTGGACATTCGACAGGAATTAATTCGTCTGAGGTAAATTTTTAGGCTAATCTCTTATAAACCTATATAGCTAAATCTCAGGTTTTAGGCGATCTTAACCGATCTCAAAAGGTCCAACCGATCTGTCGACCTGGACCACTGTGTTGATAAAATAAAGAAGAAGGAATACAAAAACAGCTTTAAAAATATCGGATAAAAAACTTACTTATTTTAAGCAGAAATAACAGACGTTCTGGTACTCAGTAAATGAGGTTATCAAATGAACCTACCAAGCAAATAGGCCTAAATTATAACTCTTACACATTAATTAATCAGATCTCTTTATCGAGATATAATATCTCTTGACTCAGGCCCATTAATTATTTATCAAGTTAACGCTCATTATACAAAAACAAAACACTGTTTTTTTCATTGTCAAAACCTTGTAGTCATTAATCAAAAGTGTAACTAGGAGGTACTTAATGCAAGAACTCGACCTACAAACGTATTCTAACCTACACACATGTATATTGTATGATATTGTCTTGTAGAAAAGTAAATCATCAGTTCTTTTACTGAAAAAATGATTTGTTCATTAAATCTTGCGTGTCACACTTTGAGAAATGTGCGTTTTTTAATCGTGAATATTCAAACGGACATCCTAAAAAGATGAAATCATCCGTGATGTTAGCAAACTTGTTTGTTGGAAGTTTCAATTGATAGGGAATTAACTGAAAAAGTTTACCTTGGAAAATTACACATTTAGAAAGAGAATTATATTTCGATATAAGTGATAGAAAAAAGAAACGTATTTAGCACTTTCTTTTACCACTTACAAATACAGCCTTATACGTCCCACTGCTGGGCACAGGCCTCACCTCAACTATGAGGTGGTACGAGCCATACTCCAACACGCGGGCTCAGTGCGGATTGTTGGAGAGGTGAATGTAAGGCCAGTGATAAACCTTACTGTCAGATGTTATCAAGCCGCCTTTTTAGGCCTCTGTCTAGGCTTTACGACTGATATCTTGCGACGTCAGCCGGGACCAACTGTTTAACGTGCCTTCCGAAGCACGGAGATGCCCGAAAAACACATCACTTAATTTCGGTCGGGATGGTCACCCATCCATAACCAGACCTGACTGGCGTTGCTTAACATCGGATCGTTGCCGATCCGCTGCCGTCACTTAACCACGGGCACCTCCCACCACTTTCTGTCTTTTACCACTTATATCACAATAATAGGGAAGTTATAGATTTCATAAGTCTAAAATGTAATTATTTACTATAATACCTGGAACAAATTACACCAAGATCATCTGACCCTAAACTAAGCAGAGGTCGTTAAGCTTTCAGAGACTGATTAACATACCTAAATGAATAATAACACCCAGACACCCAACTAACACGAATGATCGTCACATCAATGTTTGTCATCGATGGGAATCGAACAAACAACCTCCGGTGCTAAAGGATCGCCGCTATTGCACCTTTAGTCCCGGCTTCTCTATCAGTAACACCAATGCATTTAACACTACACTACACGCCCGGCCTACTATGGTAGACCACAGCAATAATTGTTGATAACTAGATAGTTTTGCATGTAAAAACGGTCCGATAATAAGTTATGAAATTTGCTAGCACGTCATTACTTCAGCTGACCTCATAATCCCCAAAGTTTTTTTTAAATAAGGCGCTTAAGTCGTAGGCCTACTATAGTAGTCCGTGCGGGTATTGGTGTACTACATTTATTTAAAGATTCTTAGTACATTTCCAGTATTGTAAAACTGAAACTTGCGGCAAGCGGATTTCTCTTAATCACCAGGCAGGTCAATGTTTAGAATGATATGAAAATATATATTTGAATGATAAATTTACACATGTATTTAGAAAAAATAATAAAGGTTATTCACAGAAGTTCAATCTCTTTAATTTTTTATCAATTTCTGTTAAATCACTTGTAGTTCATGTTTCTTGTAAAAATTAGTATTACATAAGAACGGTAAGCAAACAATGGTTATATAGGTATGTATTTCTGTCTTCTTTTCTGAATTAATTTATTTATTAATTATCCACGAAAACATTGGTTGTCATTTTAAATTAGCCTACATAGTAGGCCACGCGTGTATTGGTGTGAAAAAAATGAGCATGTGTACTCTAGTGTTAAAGTGAAACTTACTTTGCGTTGGTGTTACTGAAAATTGAAAAAGCGGTAAAGAGCACTTATATCACAGTTTGTAAAATGTTTAAGCAGTTCTTTATCATTATTTCAACCCCTCACAACTAGTAATGTAAGTAACCTAGCCATTAATACAAATTGATTGCCAGTATCATACATCAGTAATAAAAACGAAAAGGACAATCAAAGAAAAAACATTTTGCAGACTAAACGCGTATTTGCTCGCTATTTCATTCTTTGTCCTTGCTCGTGAATAAAAAATCCATCGAGCTTATCTTCGCCTAGTGCCCCTGCTGGGACGTTAGTGGACATAAAACTAATGTAAGTGTACAAAAACGTGAAACGCATCTGCCCCCTTAATTCTGCTCAAGGACTTGCCACTTAATTGCTCGTTTGGAAAAAATCACCAGGCGGGAATCGTGAGCCAATCTGGGTCCCGTAGCTAGATGGTTTTATTAATTTAAAAAAAGTTATGCCAAAATGATAAATACCATAATCAGAAATATGAACTACTTGTCTCGTGGTTTACTCCGTCATACGAGTTCGGTATTATAGAAACATAAACGGCAAGCTTTGTGAGTGAGAGATGTACAGTCTATCCATTTAAAAAATTGTTACCAATCAAATTTTATTGCCATATCATTTTCCTTACGGTCTAATTTTTATCATCCAGAATATAACAACAAACTTTAAAAAAGGTAGTTTACCTTATCATTCTTAATTCCAAATAAAACATCACATCACTTACAATATTCTGGTATTTGTATACCTCATGGTCAATCATGAGATCGTTCAAATAAAATGAATAACCAGATGGTTCCCATCGGACAAGTAGTTTGTAGAGCGAACTCTAAAAATCTGTCGTATATTGGCGGAAACGTCTTATCCGCGCTACTTGTACTCAATGTCTGTTTTACACGTGTCGAATGTGTTTACAGGCGTTCTCCTTACTTTATCGTGTTAGAAAATGTATTTTTTTTAATTAACAATGGTAACGACTCTTGTTCCGCACGCAACGAGGGGACGGATCTCGTGAAGCAAACAGCGGTGTATTAAAAAAACCCTGCCACCTAAATTGGAACAGTTTTTGTTGATTGATTCACTTTTCTTTAAACAGAAACCGATGTAACACTCTCTATTCATAGTTTTTTTTGGAAAATCATTGAACGATGGACAAATACGAGAAAACATTTTAGCAATTTGTGTATAATAGACTTTTTGTATGTTCCAGAATCCCGTAAAACAACTAGATTGATATTATTGAAAGTCTGTACTAAAAGATAAATATAAATTTGCGTAGGTATGTTGGTACCATACGTGTATACCCAGTTACCGCCAACAGCTAGTGTTAGCTCATAAAAATCTTACCTTTATTGATGAATTGAAATTGGTCTATATCCTCTGTTGACTCGTATTATTTTGTGAATTTCATCCTTTCATGTTAAAGTAACTCACATCGCAACCGTGAATAAATAGAGCCAGTCATTACTGAGCAAATAGAGAAAATAAGTAGGCTAGGTAATGAAAAAAGACTAACTAAAAAGATTAACTACTAGGTAATCAACCTTTAGAAAAGTACAACATCCTGTGTATTGAAGCTTAATATCTACTAACAGCGAAGTTGTGAACCACGTCATATCCTGCTTGTCAAATGTCTAATAGTTTATCGAACACCTTCATTGCGTTGAGCTGATCCAAACGAAATATTTATGATTTATGATTATCAGATCGTGGCATTACGCATTTAACAATACCTACGAGTATATTTTGCATTTCACATAGTGAGTTTCTGTATTCAAAATTTATTTAACTTTCTCACCTATTCTGAGTCGTCTTCATAACCTGAGCGTTTTCAAAAGTACCAAGTAAGACTTTTTAAACACAAAAAAAATTTAAACGTGTAAGCCTAACGGTTAAACAAAATGTTTTCAAAAATCCAAAACATGATCCGTTTAAAAGTCCACACTAGTAGTTCAAAGTTCTCGACAGCATGCGACGTCACTTCGTAGGCTCGTAACAGGAACTCCCCGCTAAGAGCTTTCCCAGACTGTCTCCCTTGAAATGCATTTACATGTCACATGATCCTATGGGAAAATCTGCATATGGCGTTGATTGTGTCATGTACCTGCTCTGTACCGATGTACGCCGTTATTAGATGATCGATCCCTAGTTAATACGGTTTAAAGCTTAAATTCTGTACGCTTGCGGTATGAGTTTCTGTTAGACCTAGAATCTAGGCACATCAACAAAGGTTTAGACGTCATTGCTTACTATGAAGCGCTCAATTTCAAGTTACTTTGGTGAAAACTTCAACAAAATGTGAATTAAATAGTTATAAATTAGTCAGAGATGAAGCAATCACCTAAACATGATGCTTATTCTAAAGTCTTGGAAATGACGCTTCGTAGAAACTGCAAGATCATCATTGTTCAGGAGTTTGAGGCTTATGTCGATGGCAAGAGATGCAAAATAGAATAAAGTTGCAGGCATTCACAATAATTAAAAAAAACATGCATACGTGCAAATCATTGAAGTGTATACTTAATTATTTTCACTGATTTGAAATTTGGTCAAAAGAGGAAATCGTATCCCTAACAGTACCGATCAATAACGCGTACGCTCTACTGAAATAATAGACGGAACAGACTTGGGGGCCTAGCCGAGAGCAACAAGCTCAAAGCGTTTCTACATGAAAGAACTTAAAATGTATGGGAATGACATCAGTACTCGCCCAATCGGTGATATTCAAAAACTTTTAAATGCTTTCAACATGAAACTCTGGAGTTGAGTTTGCTGTCATTCGGATGATGATTGGATTTCTGTGTTTGTCTGATTAATTGTCTATTGATGTCTGACTTTACTAACTCTCATTGTAAAACCACAACAAGTTTAAAAGAGTAACTACTGAGTTTCTCGCCGGGTCTTCTCAGTAAGAATCAACTCCTCCGACGCGGTGGTAGAGTCGTATTATTTTTGTAAACTGTTTATTTACATATTCCTATTACTATAGTATTTATGTCTAATATTTCGTATATTTTTTGACTATTTAAAAGTAGTGATTACTTAAGTCTATTTAAATAAAGATATTTGAGTTTGATTGATTTTCATTGCAGGCTATTATTGAGTGGTAGTCCAGTTTATTGTGATCTTAACGTAGATATTTTGCTCCTCCGACATAAAAACGTGTGCCTTTTTTTCGCACAGCGTGAAACATACCGAGAATGTGGCGGGCGATGCGGGTGGACAGCTGGAGGCATGCGGCGGTATTGAAAACGATAATATTCCTATCAAAGTTACTAAACATTATTTTACAATTTCTACTTTTGCTACGCTTTGCTAATATGCCATATTTTATATCTGATATGAAGCTACCTCATCGATTGCTTCATAGATTTTGGCGTTTAAAACTATTTTTAGTAGTAAATGGTTTTGAACAGTTGTTTAATAGCTTGATAGCTTACAGCCTATTCTAAATACAATAGACCTGCTACAAGACCTTCATAACTTCAAATTTAATCAACTGAAGAAAACTCATTTGTAAATGAATAAAGATACTGTAATTATGAGTGAGTTAGTATTTATTAATAAGTTTAAAATACTTGACTATTTTGTAATTACCACCGGTATAAAGTAGTTGTTTCTGTATTGAATAGAATCGTCAATAAACACAGATCAGCATCAGAAATGTCGTTTTAATAATCAGTGTCTTGACTAATTTCAGTTCTTGCTTTCGTTTCTTAGCGGAAACGTTATTTTACTAAAACGGTTCCAATTTCGTGCTGGCGGGAATTAGCGACCGTATAGGGCAACCGTTCCCCGGTTCTTGTGAACGCAGTACAAAGCGTTCGCTTGTGATCCGACATCTATTGAAGGAAGCCTTATTAAGGACTTGTATTTGTTCACTGCAAAGTTAGTACATGCAAGGGTTGGGCTGACAAACAAGAGACTTTGGAAGTAATCTGGGCCATGTTTACATAGGTTCTTCTAAGGTGTAAGAGCATGGTAGAGGCTGAATTTATAGTTTCCTGGATAATAGGCCACATTGTTTGCCTTTGACGTGTGCCCATTACCTAATCCTTTACGCGTAGTCGAAACTAAGCTGCATACTTGAATATTTTTTATCGAATAAATTAATGAAATACTAAGAACTCCTCTACAAACGTCAGATTTCTAAAATAATAAATCCGATTTCAAGTGTTCTTTCACTGTTAAAAAGCTACATTATCCTTTCTTGCTAAAGGCATATATTTATTTAGAAATATTAAATTTTCAGCCAGATCAAGTAACACTACAAAGTAATCCGGGAATAAAGCGCTATCGACAATATTTTCGTGCGTGCGCTGGCCCCACTGTTGATTATACATTCATACAATGTACCTACTACAAAAATGTAGGTTTTTAGTAGATCCATTAAAAAGTCCGCGATACAATACATTTGTGAATTAAAAGTTAGATTCTGAGAATTATTACCACACAAGTAAATCAATCTTGATGATTAATAGTTTTTTCATCATCAAGATAATTTTACGGAGATAATTTTTATTCTTTGCAGCACATTGATTGGATAAATAGATTGTGATTTATCGTGAAATTAAAAAATACGCACGCATACGATGCTTTAGATTTGGTAATTTCGTACCTTAGTTTAAGAACTCAAAAAGTTGATGTTAACAGTGTACTGTCTACAGGATCACAAGTTAAAATGGGGGTCCCTCAAGGATCAATTCTAGGTACATTACTATTCCCTGATATATATAAATGATTTACCTTTTTACTTAAAATATATTTGTGATATTGTATTGTTTGCAGACGATATATCTTTAGTTTTTAAAACTGACAGAAATAAAAACCTTTTTGATGATGTTAATGACGCACTTTCAAAGGTTTTACAATGGTTCACAGTAAATAATCTACAGCCTAATGCAAAAAAGACTAAATGTATTAATTTTAAGTTGCCTAATGTTAAAGATAACCTCATTAGTCTAAAAATTGATGGTAATACTATGAAGCTTGTAGATACAACAGTTTTTCTTGGAATCACACTAGATTCGAAACTGCAATGGAACCCTCATATAACAGCTCTCTCAGGCAGACTTAGTTCGGCTACATTTGCAGTGAGAAAAATTAGGTTCTTAACAGATGATGATACTGCTCGTTCAGTTTATTTTAGTTATTTCCATAGTGTGATGTCTTACGGCATTGTACTTTGGGGGTCAAGCGGCGGATATACAAACCATCTTCATCCTCCAGAAGCGAGCGGTCAGATCCATCTATAAGCTTCGTGAACGGGCTTCACTTAGGGAGATTTTCAAGGAAATTGGTATCCTCACTGTAGCGTCACAATACATTTACAATTGCATTGTTTTGGTGAGAAAAAAGATTGGTCTCTATGCTAAACACAGTGACATATATTGCAGATATACTAGGAATAAGGATACAATTGCACTTCCACTCTTTAGGTTACAAAAAGTTTTAGGATACTTTATGGGGCAAGGTATACATTATTACAACAAAATTCCAAAAACCATTTGTGAGTTACCTTTACATAGATTCAAAAATCCCATGAAAACAGCTTTATTAAAAAAGGGCTATTATACTACAAAAGACTACCTTATAGATAAAAATGCCTGGGTGTAAGCGCTCTGCTCGATGCGGGATTAAATAGCTCTATTGTAACAGATGTTTTATTGTAATAGTTAATAGGTACCTAGTATGTACTGACTACCAATTTTTCTTTTTGAATTGTTTAAATGAATTTTTGTTATTATATCCTTTTATGGTTGGTTTTTTCTCTTTGTTTTATATTCTTTTAGGTTTATTTGTATCAAAATGACACACTGCTTGTACTTTACTAACGCCTGTTGTGAACCCAAAACAAGTTAAAAAGAGTAACTGCTGAGTTTCTCGCCGGGTCTTCTCAGCAAGAAACAACTCCGACGCGGTGGTAGAGTCGCATTATGTCTGTATACTGTTTATTTACATATCCATATTATTATGGTATTTATGTCTATTATTTAGTATATTTTGCTGTAAATTTGACGATTTGAAAGTACTGATACAGTCTATTTGAATAAAGTTATTTGAGTTTGAGTTCGGTCACGTTATCGTGTCACGAGGGAAGTGGTGGAACGGCACCGAGGACCTCAACGCATTACGACACATGTACAGGACCGATTCATAGTAAATGCTGCACGAAGTCAACCAAATGTAACGGCGATGCAATTGGTCCAAAGACTACAGAGAGAGTATGGTTTGCTGGTAAGCGGTCAAACTTTGAGAAGACGACTGCTTGAAGTCAACCTACGTGCTTATAGGCCACTTCGGGTACCAGCGCTAAGAAGAGGCAATCGAGGAAGAAGATTAATTGTAATCTTCTTCCTCGATTGCCTCTTCTTAGCGCTGGTACCCGAAGTGGCCCGAAGTGGTTTTCGTGTGCAATAGCCCATTGGGGCTATTGCACACGAAAACTGGAACCATTCTCAATGGTCAGTTGTGCTGTTCACTGATGAATCCAGGTTTGGATTTCATCCTGATTTGCGAAGAATAAGCGTTTGGAAAGAACCTGGACGTTGGAATCGACTGCAGCACCCACAACAAGTTCATGCATATCAAGGTGGCACGGTTATGGTTTGGGCAGGAATTCGTCTCGACGGTTGAACGGACCTCGTTTGGATACAAGGCAATAAATATGACTGCTCTAAAATACCGAGATGAGGTGCTAGAGCCTGTAATCTTGCTCCACAGACAGCAAATGGGACAAAATTTCCAGCTAATGCAAGACAATGCCCGTCCACATACGGCGCGTATCGTTACAAGATGGTTACAACAGCATGATATCCAAGCTTAGACTGGCCTGCACAATCCCCTGACTAAAATCCTATTGAGCATGCCTGGGATAAGCTTCAGAGAAGAGCTCTTAGGAATTCCTCTGAAGATATTGTGGATGAAAACCAGCTTTTCTTGCATCTTAGCAGGACTTGGGACAGTATTCCACAACAGGATATTGACACCCTTGTTTTGAGTATGCAGAACCGCTGCAGATGTGTCAGGAGAGTCTTAGGTAGATCCACGGATTAATAATTTTAAGTTTTCAACAATTTTTATAAAAAAATAGTTGTTTTGTTTAGGTTTTGATGTTTCAAAAATATAGTTAAGATTGAAATTTGTCTGAGTTTTTCCTCTTCTTCTTTTTTTTTAAATTTAGCTCTATCTAATAGTTTATTTATCACATTAGATAGGCTATTAAACAAGATTTTTTTTAATGTGTAGGTGTTTAAGCAAAAAGTTAATAGAATTTTAGTTATTTAGGTTTAATTGAAATATTTCTAGACCATGTTGATGTGTGTAACATGCATTTTTTCCAGAATTGAGTACTTTAAATTATCCATTAACTTTAAATTATCCATTAAGATATAGGTTGGATGTGAGGAATAAAAATTGATCTGATGAAAATGGAATCGTGATGTTATTCTGCCGGATGATATGATACCCCACGATCATCTGAAACCAGGAACAGCCAAAAATTTCGAAACACGCAATTCCGAATTTCATAATTCCGAAACAACTAAATCCCTAATGTTCAAAAGCAAGAAAGTTATTTTTTCGAAAGTCACAAATCCGATATTTCAAATTTCCGACTTTCATTAGTACGAAGATTTAAAAATCCGGAGTTTCATTTGTCCGAAAAACGATATTCCGAATTTCAAAATTCCGAAAATTCATTGCAATTATTAAAAGTTTACAACAAAAATACTATATACATATAAATTCAAGCAGACACCAGACTCCCGTGGTCATCCTGCCGTGATACTAGTCTGACCCACCCTGGAGTGTAATTCAAGAGCCCGCCAGAACCAACTGACGGCAATGTAACATGTAAAATGTATTTTTTTTATAAAAACAGATTTCGGATTTCTGATTTTTTGGAGTTTTGACTATTTGGAATTCGTATTTATGAAAGATCGGATTATTGATGATTTGGAATTTTGATGATTCGGGATTGTGAAATTCGGACTTATGAACATTCGGAGTTTTGAAATTTCGGATTTATGATAATTCGAGATTTTGACTTTCGGGATTCTGAATCATTCGGGATTTTGACTTTCGGAGTCATGTTTTTCGGAATTATGTAGTGTATGAAACCCAAACAATGCGCTTCCATTCTTTAGAATCCTTTATGGGGCAAGGTGTACACTACTACAACCAAATTCCTCAGGCAATTTGTCTGTTACCGCTGCACAGATTCAAAAACCACATTAAATCTGTTTTATCAAAAAAGGGGTATTATACCACCATAGAATAGCTGTTAGATACCTGAAAAAGCCTGGGATTAAAGCTCTCTGCTCAGTACGTGATCAGTCAACTCTTGTAATAGTTATTAATTAAACTCCTGACTTAGGTGTAATTTTCAATAACAGTTTTTGTCTTTGAATTGTGTAATTTGTTTATAAAATATAAGCATTTTTTCAAACAAACAAATTGTACTCTACTAACTCGCATTGTAAAACCAAAACAAGTTTATAAGAGTAACTACTGAGTATCTCGCCGGGTCTTCTTAGTAAGAATCAACTCCTCCGACGCGGTGGTAGAGTCGAATTATGTTTGTGTACTGTTTATTTATATTACTTATGTCTATATTTAGTATATTTTTGACTATTTAAAAGTACTTACTGCTTAAGTCTATCTGAATGAGTTTGAGTCCCGGCCGCTGGTAGGTTATTATCGCGCGCAAGTACATGGAGTGACAGAGGCCTAGTATAGCTTTGTTCGAAATCGTATCGTTAAGTCATGTATGTATTCATGGGGTAAATAGTCGCTTTGCCTTTTTAACAAAAACTTTTTTAGCTATAGCAAACAAACCGATATGTAGTAACTGAAAGTCTGAAGAGAAAGTGCCTAAATACCTAAAATCGATTTTCGAATGGTAATGGTATGATCAAACAAATAAAAAATATTTCAGGTGTTGTTTACATTTTTACCTTCATTTAATGGACAAATCACCTTTTATAAATTAGACGCTTAACTTACTAGCTTTACAATATAACGAAAATAATTGCTAAGTCGACTTTAGAAATGACGTGATTTTCAATTCAGTAGTTTCTTTTTTATAAAGCTTTTTCATCCGCAGCTGCGGTTCTGCTTGGGGCACCAAAAATCGAGTTAGTTACTTTTTTCCTTCTATTGAACGGTGCCAACGCCAATCGCAGATTATGAGAAAATTTTAATCTTCACACGGTAAAATGCTATTACACTACGAGTATGTCCTAAAACCTATCCACCATCGACAGAAATGAGCAATTACCTAGAAAACGTTAATAAAACACTGCTTGCACCTAAATGTATGTAAGATCTAGAAGCTTAGTTTTACTTAGAACTAATTTGAATTAACGATTTTCATTCAAATCGTTTACCTATAAACCCACCTATAAAACAGGCACTTGCATTTTAGAAACTCGGAATCATTATAAGTAAGATTCTATAAGAGGAATGGAAAATAAATTCAGATTGAATGATGGACATCCGCTCGTAAACATAATTATTATTCGTGTAAAATATTTATGAATTGTTAAGATTTATTGATACTGAGTTTAAGTGAGTTTAATGACAGTCAAATAACCAGTTCAAACAATGGACAAGACGACAGCTATGCTCTTTCATACTCATTTAAATAATTTTAGAAGCAAGTTACACAGTGGTTCCATGTAGAAATTTGGCCTGGTCTACGTTCTAGTAGTGTAGTCTACTTATGGCATAATAATGTTTGCTATTTAAATAATCCCTAATGCATCCACCACCATCCATTACCATCTGTAAACATGATGGCAATCAGTATTATTAGTCAAGACTAGGCTAAATGATCAACTATTGGATTGGTTTCTTTAGTTGTCATTCCAAACGAGAAATTACAGACTGTTTTTTTCGTTTCACATTATTGAATATTGTGGAATGCTTCCTTCTTAAATCGCATGAAGTTCTTAGGTCATGGTTTTTGATACCACAAAGAGTTGTTCAAGATAGATTTCAATAGGTTTTTACGATGGAGCGGTTACCGTCAATAACCACTTAATTATATGTTTTCATTGACGGTAACCTCCCATCATCAGACAAACTTGCATGCTTGTTCGCCACAGACATTGAATAAATTGTTGTACAAAACCTGATAATTGATTGGGCCTGTTTTAATCATTCATGATACTAAGAAATTTAGTAGTAGCAAGCTAGTGTTTACCTAAGTCAGTGAAACAGAGACTAGGATTTTTTAAGAGACTAAGATTTGTATGTGCAGCTGCACTGGGGAACGCTGCTTCAAGGTTTTAAAAACGACGTTTCTAGATTCAGGATCTAGACAGTCTCTCATAATGTATATTTTACTAAACTAAACGCCTTGATATTGTATTTTAAAGTTTTGGCATAAGAAAGTTTTATAGGAAACTTAAAAAGTAACCCGGCTGTGTTACGAGTACCTTCGATTCCGGGACTTAAACAACTCTCGGAGTAACAACTTTGGTTGACTGCTGCTTAATATATTCTGTTTAGAATAAGATTATAATATTAAGAAGCTGGGGCTGTGCCGCACAGTGTGGATCGCAAATTCTCGAGAAGTTGGCGTTTTCTGAGGGGCAGAAGCTCGTTTACAAGTTAGCACGTTCGAGAGTCAAAGGATATTTCCATGTGCCGCTGAGTAAATGACACTCTCGGTAACCTGTATGCGAGGACCGTGAAGGAGAGATGGCGCTCTTATTTCCACGAGCTGCTCAACAAGCAGCACAAAGACGTGCAGCCACCTGAACTCCTTCCGAATCAGGGACTAGTATAGCGAAGACGGAGTACATGGCCTGTAACACCACAAATCCCCAGTCCGTCCGCATAGGCGTTGACGTGGTCGAGCTCACGGACTGTGTCAAATACCTGGGATCTGTGTTAAGCGCGTCCGGGGACATTGACAGCGACGTCAGAGCCCGAATTTCCGTACCTTGGGCCAAATGGCGTGAGGTAACTGGTGTCATTTGTGACCCCAAAATGCCGATCAAACTGAAGGGGCAGAGGTCTATAAAACCATCATTAGGCCTGTCCTTTTAAATGTCAGTGAAACATGGCCGTTACTAGAGCGACACAAACAGGAGCTGCGCGTCACGGAAATGAAGATGCTGCGGTGGATGTGTGGAGTCTCATGCAAAGATCGCGTGCGGAACACCCACATCCATGGCAGCCTTCGTGTTCGTGACATCGCAGACAAGCTGCAGGAGTGCCGCCTTCGTTAATGTGGGCATTTCTCACGGAGATCGGCAAACTACGTGGGCAACAAATGTCTGGACATGCCGCCCCCGCCAGGTACCGGTAGAAGAGGTCGACCCAAGAAGCGGTGGCTCGTCGTCGTCAAGGGTGGCATGCGTGCCAACAGACTCACCACTGAGGATGCACAAGACCGCGCGAAGTGGGCCAAGAAAATAAGAAAGGCGGACCCTGGGACTATAAACTCCGGTGTGGGTTCACAACCGGGACAGACCGCACGGATGGTGATGATGATGAGGAAATGGATATTTGTTTGTTTTGGATAAAACTTAGGTTCCCTAAAGCCCTTTTTAGTCTTAAGCCTTTAAAGCAATATTACACATGCGTTATTAAAATTAAGTTATAATTTGTATTTGTCTAACGTTGACAATCAATCTAAATAAGGTTATTAAAATATTAGTATAAGGTAAGCTAAGGTACCTATGTTGCTTATAGGTCATGGTTTCGGGGCAGTCCCTAAATATTGATTGAGTTCGAAAACACAATTGTTTTTATAGTACACAGTTTTTCATCAGATTTTTGTATTTGCCTGCCAGTAATAAAATATATATATAAGGATGTGTACCTTTTTTAGAGCGTGCCGAATTGAAAATATTGCCTAGATTATGAGCAAAAAACATGAAAGAAACACTCATTAGTGTTTCACTTAATATGGATATCTAGGACCGTAGCAAGTGGAAAGATGTGGTCTCTGCTTACACCGTTGGGAAAAAGGCGTGATGGTATGTACGTATGTATGTTTGAATATCTACAATAATTAAATAATCTAAAAATTGTAAGCGTTCTTACCAGTATGACCGTAAAAGTCGTAAGTTAAGCAAGTTTCATATTTTACAAAGTATTCCAGTAAGCAATACTTAGTACATTTTAATTTTAATGCCATCATTGAATGTTAATGAGCCGTTGTTTTACAATATTAATGCATTGTTTATTTTAAAAGGCTAAGGCCGCCGGGTTAGACAGTGGTTTACACTTACAGTCGAAAACAATACCAAGGCCTCTTTTGTGGAAAGAAAAATTTGTTTTAAATATAATAGGTAGGCTGATTCAAGACTTTAATATCGCTATTTGATAAGAATATTAATAAAGAACCTTATTTAAAACATTTCCAGTTATAGGTAGGGCCGTTACAATTCTACCTAACCTATGTCTGATTGCACACACCAAGTAACGCCTAAAGCCGAAGTCATGCCCCAGTTCAGGGCACCCTTACTACGATATTTTGATTGCGATCTTCCACTCACTGTACGGTTCGGTGACATTGCTGAAGCCATTTGCGGCCAACCAGCATTAGTCGTTCAGAAAATAAACAACAAACCATTCACGAAAAGTCGTCCAGTCAAAAGGGTATTAGCGTTCCGAAGTTATTCCAAAATAATGACAAAATCGCCTCAGCGAGTATCAGGACGTTAAAAGCATTCATTGTTTGCTTGAATGTGAGAGTTGGGGCCCAAGTAGCTAATTACAAAATCACTGAATATGTAAACACGACTTACCGTCAGCACTCAGTACTTGGGCTACATGTAAAAAAGTAGACGGAAACGCATGTTTTGAGCCTCCATTGTTGTCGCCAGGACGGACGATGTTGAGATAACTAAACTTTTGTTCAGGTCAAACTGTCTCTCGTTTTTTACTGGTTAAGACGCAAAAGGACGCGGATTCGACTCCCTACATTATCTAGATCGTTTGGGGTTAGTGTGTACCTTCGTAATCGTGGTTTCCGTAGCCCACATGAAAACCCAACTTTTGGGACGGAGCAAATATGTCTCAAATATTCCGAAAAACATTAGGTTAGTGGTTTCAAATGATCTCAGGTAACAATTGGTGACATTGTTCTACTTTTTGACATTCGTCTATCTACAGTTAATGAAAACATTTTAAAATGTGGCAGAAAGTTTTTTGTTGGGGCAGTTTTCAACAGAAATACTGCCACGCAACAATAGGTAACAGATCAGTTCAACTAAGAAAGGTTATGCTTGATAGTCTATATTATATTAATTAAAACATAACGTAATTACCTGATATCATTATTAAATAAAAAATATATTTCAATTGCCTCTTTACCACATATAGGTATTTGTTCTGATAAAATATAGTTCCTTAGGTGGCATATTTAACAAAAAAAATACTCATGTATTGTACTAGTTTAGGTATAAAATTCAGTAGCAGAACAACCCAGTAAATATAAGACCGATATTATACGACCATACGTGGCTAATTAGTAGGTTTTACTACTGACATTGTTCGGAGATGCTACCCAATGAGCATCCATTCTACGTGTTGTGCTAGTAATTGGTTTTAAATTACGATATATTATCGGTTAGCGCAATTTTAATTGCATTTTCTAGATATAAATATAAAATATAGTAAATATTTATGCAATTGAAATAAACATATGTACCTTTTGAGTTTTATAATTTATAATAGCTTTCCGCCCGCGGCTTCGCCCGCGTGAACTTCATTTTTATGACATACAGGACTTTTTCCGACTTACGATACTGTCGTTATTATTTTTCGCAAAATCCGTACACCTACGTCCTAAAATATGCAAAATTTGAGACTCTAGGCGTCGTAAATTTTGCATAAGGGTCCTTTTTCACATACAAACTATCAACCCCAAAAACTACCCCTTAATAATTATCCTCGTCTTAGTGAGCACCTACGTCCTAAAGAACCCCCATGCAAAATTTGAAACTCCTAGCACTTGTAGTTTCTGAAATTTCGTTATGACGAAAGGTCACTTTCGTTTTTATATATTTTAATAATTTTTCGTGCGTATTTTTTAATTTCACGATATATCAGAATCCAATTAATGTATTTGTAAAGGACAAAATTTATCTCCATAAAATTACTTTCATGATGAAATCACTTTTAATCATAAGGATTGATAATGCTTGTGTAGTAATAATTCTCAAAATCTACCTTTTAATTTACATTATTTTTAACACATAACATACCTTATAGCCACTTATTTATAAAAGATAGATGTATTGTGTCGCGGACTGTTTTTATGGATCTACTAAAAACCTATAATTATTTTTGTTATACATTGAATCAACAGTGGGGCCAGCGCACGCACGAAAAGATTTACGGTAGCGCTTTTTTCTGGATTACTTAATAAGTGTCAATTGATCTGTCTACAAATTATTTAAAAAAAAAATGCCTATAGCAATCAGAGATAATGTAGCTTTTTAACAGTGAATTAATTTTTGAAATCGGTTCTGATATTACCTGTCCTTAACTCACAAACACAGAAACGCTTACCTCTTCATAATATTAGTATAGATTACAGTATAAATCTCAACTTTTTCCTTGTACATTAAATTTCCTTGTACTTGGAATGAGTTTCAGAAGAAAATATTATTTACACGAGCTACATATGCCTATAAATTTTATAAAAAGTAAGTCACTCTATAACGTAATTACTCGTAGAAACCAATATTAGACCATTGAACTGCTAATTACAGTGAGAGAATACGTAGTTACATTCCGTCAACGTTTAAAAATGAAGGCACATAGGAACGCTTTATAAAAAACTAGCTGTTCCGTCAAAATATAACTTTATATTGGTAAAAGAATTTTGAAAATTGGTCTAGTGGTTTCGGAGCCTATTCAATACAAACAAACAAACAAAAAAACAAACAAACAGACAAACAAATCTTTCCTTTTTATAATATTAGTATAGATAATAAGAGATGTGCTAACACTGTAATGGCTCTTTGTTGAAAATCCAATAATAATGGAATATGATGTGAACTACTCTCAGTCAAAATAAAAGCATAAACATTGCTTTTAGTTAGAAGGGAAAAAGGATTAAAATTGGCGAAGCAAGAGCGTTCAATCATTGCCTGATGATTTTTACCCGATGGATCTGAATTTGCATTAAATCATCTGTCGTAGTATTTACTTCAAATAAAAAATTCGATTGCACAAACTGATTGGCTTGATTTTGTAAAATGTTACAAAATTGTAACTTGTAAGCCGATTCTATTTCGAGTACCTACCTGTCACCGCGTGGCCTACACTTAAAAGAAGCAAAAGTGTAGACTGTAGACACCTACACATGCGACGCGGCCCTCCGAAATGTTCATTCACAAAGGGATAACCTGTCCCTTGTCCTCTGAACCCAGCCTTCTCTTGCCTTATCTTTGTTCATTCATTACCATCTAGTATTATAAGAGTCGACGGACCGAAAACATATTGGGCCTCCATTTTTTTGTCACACCACTTAATTATCTGGATTTATATCACGATAAAATCGACCATCGACGCTAGAGATAAAAAAAGATATTTTTGTAAAAACAAGCCCGTTGGGTTGTGTTTTTTCTTCTTTTGTCCTCGTGTGAGTAAAGGAACTTTTTATTGAAAGCCTTAATGTATCGGATAGTATGATATCGACGGGTTTTAAACTAATTCGATCGTCATGTAGTATTGATTTTGCATTAAATCATATATCTTCTTATTTACGAGTTTCGTTAACGAAAAATCGACATTATATTTAGCTAAGAAGGGTTGGGTAAACTAGGGCTATAGAGAGGGCTATGCTCGGTTTATTAGAGAACTGAAGTCACTGACTCAGCCCAGGCAGCGCGCAAATAAGTTGAAGGGGCAACTCTGGAAACGTCTTCTAGCTGACTATTATAATGAAATACATGATTAATGAGTTACATGATGACTTGCATATTTCATTGATAATAAAGTTCAATCATTTTAGTTTATATTCATGCACCACCTTTTTTGGTAATTCTATGTTAAATATCAATAAACAGTAGTAACAATTAAACCTATATTTATGTCAAAAGCTATTAGACCTCAGCAGATTCTTTATTGTTAAACCTTAACATATTTAATTGAATGTTCTCGTGACTTAGTGCCTGCACCTTTACTTGAGAAATTCCGTAAGATCAGCTTCGTCGAAGGTTCTTGGTCGCAGTTTAAAAAAAAAAAGTAATTAGGTAACTGCAACATCCTTGAAATGTTATTTTATAAATAAATAAAAAACACTTGATAGACAGTCTTCACCATATATCATCTCTTAAGATCATGTGAGATTGCTATCAATTCTTGCAGACGAAGTTCGGGTTAAAAAGTGTAGTTTGTTAACATGAACAATTTTATCATCGTACTTTCTTGAACATCAACATTACCTGCGTATATAATTTCTTTTACCTAATTCCACGAAATGAAGCACAAGAAAGAGTCAACTGCGTAATTCAAAGCCTTGCCTTCTACGTTATGAAGACTTAGAAAAATGAAATGTACCTATAGGTACCGCTGGGCGGAACAAATATCCCGTAGTGATATTGATATGGCCGCAAGGTAGGTAGAGCTGACAGAACAATGCGACGGGATCCATTAGTTTGCTACGACATGTACACAGGTAGGTACGTGTATCATCATAATACATCATATGTGTTCAGATACGTATACATTAGACATGTATCGCTAATGAACAGAGGTGAGCACAAAGAGCCCCTTGAGGCTTCTAACTACATTAATGTTACATTTGTGATGTGCTTTCCTTCTCCATTTTTGGCATTATTCATTGTTTAGTTGTTGTAATATTATGGTGGACAACTGGTCAATTTAATTACGGATATTGAACACACTATTCACTCTAGTCGACTGATACATTCTTCACGATGTCAAAACTTACTAGTCCCATTTTTCTGATAAAAACATACAACAAAAAGTAAATAATAAATATCCCTGGACATTATAAATAAATATCCCTGGACATTATTCCACACAGCGCCATCTAGCCCCAAAGTAAGCTAATTAAAGCTTGTGTTATGGGATACTAGACAACGGATAAACATACTCAAATACATTTTCTTTTGTAAATACTCTTATTATACATAGGAGACACCCAGATCAGTACAAACAGACATGTTCATGCACACAAATGTTTGTACTATGCGGGGATCGAACCCGTGACCTCTGGTGTAGTAGCCAACTTCTTAACCATTACACCAAGTCGGTCGTCGAATATACTCTTTTACGGTTTCTATTGAGCAGTGCAAAGTTTGTTTTAGATTTCACGGAACATAGCTTAAGTTTGTGAAAAATATGTAAAAACCGGGTGATTATTAAAAAACTTCCGAAAACGATACTACATCACTTACTGAGTATGCCATAACGTTTCCTGAAGTTATTTATAATCGTCCGGGTTATACATTTTTAAATTTTTGTAAAGAAACGGGTTAACCTAGGTTTTCCCATATGTTCTAAACTAAGTACATCATCTCGTTATCATATTTTACAAATGTCGCTTGTTGATTATACGATATAAGCGACATATAAAAAATAATTGACAGTTGCCAATTTAATTGACGATCCGTTAACCCGTACCTATTAGTCTGTCTTTGAAGTTCCATTTTCATTAAGAACGCCTTTTGAGATGTAAAAGAACGCGGCCCATTGCTTAAAGAGCAATGTATACTTTTTGTTTTATGAATATGATCTGATCTGAGGTGATGATTTGAAGCCACACTTTCCTTGGTGGTCAGGTGGCACGTTGTAAAATTGTGGTTGGCTTACGCAGCTTACGCTGGATGATCTAGTTATTAATGATTAATGATATTCGAATCATACTTATTATATGAGTAAAGAAAAAGGTATAGATTAATAGTATTTTCAAATTGTGATAAAATTGGGACTCTTAAAGCATATTAACTAAATTAATCTTCATTTGACCATTTTAACTGAAAATAAAAAAATAACAAGCCACTCATACATTCACTGTTCCAGACTTAAAATAAGAACTTGCTCCTAATTACCATCTGAAGGGAACATGACGGCGCTAGATTTAGTCCGTCCGGCTGATCGTTCCACCTCTAGGAGTTTCCAGCTCTGTGGGATGAAATGCGTGTGACGCGGCGAAGGGCCGATTCGCTCGGTTTTAGTTAATTACTGAGTGCAACTAAGCGCCAGCGCGGCGCGCGCGGACTCCGCGACCGCCTTGGTGGCCGCATCACAAAAGCGGGTCGATGCCTTCGATAACGAAGCCCGTTTTTATCTTCTTATTTCAACGCTTTTAATTAGTTAGGAAAATATTCTCAAATAAAAACTCCCCCGAGCAGTCGCCAGACTTGAGGTTTGTCTTTTACCGCTCTGCGCCTCGGGCGAACCATAATGGAACAGTGCTGCCGTTATTTCGATTGGCTCCCGTATTGCCGATAACATTTAAAATAACAGCAATTACTGATGTGTATAACCTATAACGCTAATGATTTTTATTGCCAATTCGCATTGCTAACGAAACTTAGCAACTTAAATGCTGTGTATAGTTTTCAAATATTAATTGGAATACTATTTTCTATAACAATAGAAACAAGAACTTTTTAATAGTAGGTTGGTAACACAATTTGAGTATAAAAAATAACGAAGTTCTTAGCTTGACAATTAACAATCAATATTTATGTTTATTAAAGCAATGAATAAAATTAAAGTTAATAGGATATTATTCTGGATAAAGATTTATTTTTCAAAAGCCATATAATATAGGTTAGTGAGCAAATGCACTACATAAATTTAAAAATGAATCTGCGAGAAGCGTTAGAAAGTGTAGTTAATACCTAATAACTGACGCGCTGAGGGTGTGAGCGGAGTGGTGAGGAAGTTAGCGGGCGGGTGAAATTAAATGCTGTCATCCTAACGATTTTGACAACTCGAGGTGCACAGTTATAAAAATCGGGTTATATTTATTACCATTATGAGGAAGGATATTATTGGAAGTATTAAACATAGTAAGGACCTAGGAATTTCATATAGCCACAACAAATATGTAATATTATCATACTAATTATAGTATTTAAAGACTATAAACGTGTTTTTGACGTTAAAATATGAGAAATTAGGTTTAGAGGCCTCCCGATCTTGATTTGTGAGCTTTCATTGTTTGTTTCATCGAGTATTTATTTGCTATAGGATACCTACCCTTGTCAGTCTGATCATCTGACATTTTTGCTTAGATACTTAGGTACCGGTAAATCTTGACCTCTGTCAGTAATGAACGAGTTTTACGAAATGATTAAAGCGTAATCAAGCGTTTCATATACCGCAAAGGATATTACACATATCAATAAGATACTTATTCTCTATACTAAAATTATAATGAGGAAAGATTTGTTTGTTTGTATTGAATAGGCTCCGAAACTACTGGACCGATTTTGAAAATTCTTTCACCAATATGAAACTACATCATTAGGGAGTGACATAGGCTTTATTATGATTGAACAAAAGATTCAGTAAAAATAAAAGTGTATGTGAACCAAGTCGGAGACACGCGGGCAGATGTGCTGCTTTACCGCGCGAAGTGCAATTATTTTTGACAGGACGAAGTCTGTCGCGGCAGATATTTAATAATACATTCGGACATTAACTCCTGCCTGCCTCCTAACCACCATGGTTCGTTGTAACCACAATTCGAGTTCAATACTCAAATTTTATGTAAAAATATTTTTAAAGTAGATAACGCGGACGAAGTCGATAGTATCAGTTGGTACAAAAACAATTTACTGTACTGTAGGTACTGGTTATTAGCGCTGGTTGGTGACTGATCTAAAGGCACATCTACTTACACAACCGTACTGTGGGCTAACAAGAATAAAACCCAACCTTTGTTTTAACGATCGCAATAAACCGAACCGTTTTATCACTACATTCAATGTTTCGAACATGGTAATTAAACAATAAAAATTCACTTATCCAATAGAAAGGGATCAATAAAGTTAAGTTTAACAGACCACATCTAAATAACAATGGAACGAGTTTCTAAATTCGGTTAATAATAAGAGGTTAATTAGAGACAAGAATGTCAGTTGAATTTGTAATTAAAATTTATGAATAATAGTTTCTGTTCGGCAGTGTTCTTAGAATTGGCTGGCCACAATAATAGTACTTAAACGTTCCCGTTCTCATAATTCATCAAACGGAACAGAACGTTGGTAATTATCCATTTGTAACTATAACAATACGTTTTTACAAAACACTACCAAAACGGCCTCATTCCTAAAGTTACGAGTAATTTCAATCGCCCATTGAATAAACAAAAGTACCATTTCACTGCATTCAAGTATTAACACAATTTATTAGTGTCTTATACGTTTAAGTATAGGGGTGTACTGGCGTGTACTAGTAATAACATTGTTCAGTGTAAAACGTATAATTAGTACCAACCTGCTGCAAAGATAACGGAGGGACAACGAAGTTTTAAAAAGCTGTTTACAATCAACCATAAGTGGAGATACACACGTCTACAATTGTTTTTTTAACTACTTTATTATCACAGGCGTAAATATACTCACATCTCAGTACACAATACAATGTAAGTTCTTAAATACAGTGATGGTTTCTATAACTGTAATACAAATAGAGCATCATACTAATCGTTTAAAAATTTTCATGGCAATAAACGAATTTTAAAAACGATAAGGCGGTGAAAAACATTGACCAAGAAACTGGTGAAATAATTTAAATTAATGTTTACAAATGTGTTACTTACATTTTTATGCAATTTAAAAGTGATTCAATATTATATCTAAATACAAATATAAATTTAATTTGACTAATTGGGAATCACCACAATTAGTTATTCTAGCTTACAAATTAAACCAACAACAAATAAAACATTTTAATAAATTCAAAATCCCATTCAATTCTCAAAAAAGGTCCAAAGCCGCTCACAAAAAAACGAACAGTTCCGTCGGCGATTGTACTGCGGACGTTAGGCTCGTTACCACGTTATCAAGGGGCGCGATGCTTATCTTGACAGCAGGCCGGTGACCACCTCTCGGGCTTCATCATCGACACCTCGCAACAATAAATTGACCTTGTTAACCCGGGAAGGTTTTTTCTCTTGACGCAATGTGCTCGACTGTCTTTTGGTACGGCCATTTTTATACACATTACTTGAGAGGTTTCCGAGAGGTTATTTTCAATCGAAAACGAATTGATGTTTTTGTTGAAGTTAGTTTTATTTATTTTCAAAGTTAATTTGTAAAATATTAAAAAAAAATTTTTAATTTCGTGACCCAGAAGAAAAATAAATGTTACAATATGTTTTTTACATAATATTGGGAGAGTAAAATTAAGAAAGGCTTCTTATCTTCCCGCGAATGAAGTCTCAATGAACTCATAATAGTTCATTGAGTTTGAAGTATAATTTGAAAAACTATTTGTGGAAGAATCACACACAGAAGGCATAATTTTCTTTGTGGTAGTGTTTACCATAGATTGATCATCATTATTACTGAGATAACCCTAAGAACTTTTAACAAAATAAGCACTATGTTTATCAATTATAAATCACAGGGATTTTTTACGCTATCGTCATTAGACACGAAAAATCAAACTCCTGATATGTGAGCATATGTACAATAAAATAGCTATATGAGAAACGTATTAATTAATAATAGAGCAAAGGCTTTCAATTCTGTCGCCAGCCTAAATATTGTTCTATATTCGTCCAAATAATTGGTTAATAATCTGAATCCATTTTAGAAGACTGACATAATACGTTGTGATTATTCTATTTTGCGACCTAGAATTGTGATGGAGAATTTATCAAGAACCCAAATAAAATCTGGATTATTTGACTCGACCCTAAACTTTAAGGAATAAATAAAAAATAGTTGTTTATTTAAAAAAACACTCAGCCACAAAACAATCAGTATGTCAGTAAGTTCACTTCATAAATTTATATGCCATTTGTGGTTCTCAGTCACAAGGGGGGCCAGTGAATGAAGGAATCAGATTCAAGAGTCAGGCCGCTGACCATCGAATTCTCGAATTGGCGTTTTTAGCCTTATTGCTATATAATAACCTTCTTAAAGGAAATTCCTGGCCAGTCTATGTACACTACCTATTTAAAAATGATGAAAAATCTACTGATTCCGGTAAAAATACAAACAATAACAATAATAACTTAATTTTATGCTTCCTTAGTAATTATGTTCAGTATTAAAGTTCATTTTTCAGTATGGCAATTCACTTGTTTAGAGATATTCAGAGCAAACTGTCACTGTCACTACGAGGAGTGTCACTCGTGTTGTGTTCTACTTACCAATCACTACTTATTTAGGATTTCGATTTTTCAATTTGCACTCTATCAGCTCAGCTTTTGTTTTGAGAACTAATAACTTCTAATAGTATTAAGGCAACAGTAACCACAAATGTCGATCGGTAACAACAGATTAAGTGAAAATAACCTGCATGTTTTTGTCGTAGGTACTCTTGTCTAATTGACACCGCGTAAATCTGTGTTGACACATTGCCGCCATAATGTTCATTGTTGCAATTCTATTATTGGAATTCCTGTTTGAACAAGTAAATATAGCCTAATAAGAGAAATTGAATATTTTACTCCCAGCACACCCAGACCCAAGTCAATTCAGAAAAGATCGTTTCCTGAATTGACCCGACCGGGAATTGAACCCGGGACACTAAGGAAATCGAGTCGAGAAACCGTGCTACAGCGCACTACGCCAATCGTGTCGTCAAAATGTTTTGGTATGGTGTATACACCTGGCCATTTATACAAAGCTTAACCAATGAAAAGCTGGTTAAACATTACAAAAATTGTTCATGAGACACTACAGCATAAAAATAATAATCTTTAGAGTTGTTTGTTCTTCTTGTTTCAGAAATTTTCAGCCTTAACATTAATAGTACACTATACTCGTTAAATATTGCTGTCTTGAGTTCTCTTAGAAACGAAATTTATCGTCTCAATTAACTCGTTTACTGTCCCGTACCCCATTTGTGAACGCCGCCAATTTATTTATGAATGTTCCCAGTTTTTGAAAACTTAACAGAAGCGCTGGAACTGCATGGCTATCCTAATGAAAATAAAAATTAAAAGAAAAATGGTTCTATTGTCAAAGAACTGGTTATCACAATAAACATCCTTATATTGTTTTCTCAACACGCTACGTGTATTTTGGGCAAAATTATATCAATTTTTTGAAAAGCATTTGAAAAGTTTAATTTATGAATCGTACATTTTCGAACCCAAATTAATCTGAAATGTGAGCAACAAAATAAATCATTAAGCTTTGTCAGCAATTTCAATCTTTAGTACCAAATTAATGAATCATTCGCGTAATTGTAATGACCTACCTGACGGCCACTTAAAGAGTATTTTAATCACGGATTGTCTTATGTAATATTTTTGCAATAATCTTTTTTATATATTCAAATAAAATAGTAAACTGCTTTGTAAAAACACGGTGTGCATAATATTGTAATAGCTATTCTTAATATAACCAGAATGCCATGAAATCATCTATATTAAGAAATTTTTGTTAACGAAAAAAAGTCCTATGGACACCGCATTAACTTAATAGCTTAGTACATTATCATATATTAAAAAAAAGGACAAAATAATTATCCATTGACTTTAATTCTTGTTTGTACTACACACCACAGGCTATAGTTAAGTTAGCAATAAACGTTTTTTTAAATTTCATTAACGTTACGATTACAACAATAAAGATAGCGATGCATATATTAAAGTGAATATGGGTAATGTTGGCTTCATTTTTGAAATTTCGCGGCCACTCACCAACTCTTATTATTATGAAAGAACACATCGAGGGTAACAAACTTTATATGGAGCACATATAACCAAATTATATCAGAGCTGAGATATAAGGTATTGTATTTTTAACTAACTACTCGATTGAACTGATCCATACCAAGGAAAAGGTAAAAAAGCGGCATTTTTTTAATCCTTAACACTGGTTATAAACATGCGACGCAATTAGGATTTGATAAGGCTAGTTTCAAATGGCCAGGTGCAATATTAGGCCATTATTGTTCATGTATTGTGGGTGAAAAGACTTTCAGGTGTTTTTCCCATGTGATGTCTCTAATATCGGAGGTTAAGAATCAATACAGGAGGTATTTATTATTATTTATAATGCCATTGACGTTGTAGCGACATCTATTTCGGCACATATGAACTAAAAACTGACGTATCCTACATCGCGATATTGAAGTTCTTTACACCCTGTACCTCACGCCCCCCAAAACGTTAAGGTCGTTTTTCGTGATAGCTCGTGTTCCACTTCCTATTGACAAATAATTGACATCTTCTGCTTTGTAAGCATTATTATCAATATGGATATTTAACTGGCGGTATTGCTGGATGTACTTTTATCAGAAAAATATACCAACAGGTACATCTTAAATTGAAAACCTTTCTCTCCTGTTTCTGTATCCTTTTTAGCAGCTGTTAGGTGAGATTAGCTCCATAAAGTAACATTTCAGAACTATTATTTTAGTGGAACTAAGGCAAAAAATCATACTTTAAGAAATCATACCTCGGCTCCGATATCACTTAGATTAATACTGACCACTCTGTTAAGTATGTTTCTTCATTAGGGTGCTATGAAACAGTGATAAAATGACGCCACGGGTCCATACAGAGTTACTCAAACAGTAGGTATATGTTTCATTTCAATCAATTCATAAATAAGTTATGTCAGTTTCAAGAATCGCGTAATAACTGTTCAGTTAAATTTACTGTACCTTTAGTTACCTCCTATGCATTAAATAAGGTCTGTAAAATGATGTTCATAAAAAAACTATAATAACTTTAAAAAAAATGTTTCAGAAATATCTAGTGTATCCAGTGACTTATATCACGATCAACTGAAATAGATAATAAACAATAATTCCATCGAAAAACATCAGGCACTTTTGCCTCTTTAACGAACCAATTTTGGTCACGTGCTCTTGAAGTAAACAGAAATGTATTCAAATGGTGCTTAGCCTTTACACTCAACTCACAAAATAAAGAGTTTATAGAAAGACCACTCTCGCCCTTCTCCAGTATAACTACCTAAACTTGCCTGACCGCCGAGGGTTGCACAAAAACACTCGCGACAATGCGTCTGGCGGCAGGTGATTCTTCCCGGTATCTCCTGTAAACTCCCTGTGTGTGTGATCAAAATGACGGTTTGTTCTAAGCGGACTTCTTCATCTCTCTGGGGCGCTGCGCCACATGCGTAATTTGTGATCAACGTTTGTCGATGTCTAGATGGATTGGCTACATTTCAATTATATCCATGTGTAGAACATGTGAAACTGTTGCACAGTTTATCAGAAAACAATGATAAGAAGCACTTGTAATTTTTATGGTTCAATAAATAAAAAATAAAAAAGGTCTCCATTAATTATTAACCATACAGACACAGTTCAATAACAGGCACGTCTGCGCCAGCGGCACTCAGAAATATTTAAGCAAACGTGAATAATTAATTGCCTAATGCAGCGTTTTCATGAGAGCTATTCTACAATGTTTAAATGGGTAAAACTATTTGATCACGACGAGCATTTCCTTAAAAGCCAGTCTGTAAATGTAAGGCATGGTATATGCTCGAGACCCATGAGTAAGGGACAGCGGACATTATTCTTAGTACTACGTGTAAAATATTCTATCTGTCAACAGAACTTCACCACGCTTGCCTAAGTCTCGAGGATACACTTTAAATCGCTCATTAAATGGCATGCGCATACATCATAAAAACGTTTCAACGAATACGAAAATAGTATCCCATAACACTTTTTGCTGTGACTTTTCACGCTACCGCACTTACTGTCGTCCCGTGCTGCTTAATTACGCTATTTGTCTTCTGTGGTAATGCTTTATTGTTATTACCTGAGTTATTTGTTGCGTTCTTTTCAACTACGGATAGGTATAAACTAATGCTCGCGTTTACCAAGCGTTGTGATGTAGATCTAAACATTGTGTTTTATTCAGAAGTTGTCGTTAAGGGTTTTTAATGGTAGCCACTGCATATTCGTTTTTTGTCTAACAATATACTTCTAGATTACACTAAATTCCTCACCCTTTAGTAAGTAAGCATTTGTATTCGTGTGTTTATTGGCCAAATGATTGACAACTATATATTTTACATAACTTAAAAATTTCAAGGAGATATATTATTTCATGGCTCTAGTAGAAATTTAGAATGAGTCTTGTTTATGTTGACATTTTATCTAAATACATTTGACTACGTACACGGAAATTAACACAGAAATAAACTGGTGTAACTGGCATCGTCAACCCATTTCACCCGAAGAAAGACTACTTGTCACCATTAGGTGAGTAAATCAAATTATATAACTTGCAATGAGAACTTCGTTATCTATATCCACTTTAAAGGCACCCTACTCCGACAAACGTTCTAGCCCGTATGACCCTGTCCTGGTAGTCGTTACCGACAAGTCCCAACCTGTTTCTTTATGCGTGAGCACATATGATAACATTGGAATATTTTACCTGTTCGGATCGGTACCTATCCGTACCGGTTTGTCTGCACCAGGAACCCGCCTCCCGCTTCTTTCTTTACTCACCTTAACCAGTAAGCGTTTATATCCAAATTTGCCTAGTAAGTATCTTAAACCCCTTTTTTTATTAATTCAAAAACGATCATCATTGACCTCTAACCCAGCAGAAGTCCTGAAAATTACAAAAACACACTCTAATGCGACCTGAAATTTGAACCTAAAACCTCCGGACTTCAGCCGATTTCTCTCACCACTGGCCACTGACCAAGTGGACGATAATACAAGTAAAAGATTGAGGATTAATATCAGCAAAAAATATGGAGCGTGAGTTTCCCGTCATATATTCCAAGTGGGTACTTGTTAATGGACCGGCTAAGAACCGCGACGTTCAATGGCGGGCGATTATGACCGCGGTGACTAGCCCGGCTCTGACACACTACCAGTACCAGTATACATATTACTGACCACGCCGTTGGCTCCTTATGAATAAATTATTACGCGCCGGCAGGTGGAATGACCTGACACAAAATGTTTTGATGGAATTGTTTTAATTGGACGTTATCTCCTTGACTATCAGCTCCGGTGCTAACGTTTTGAAAATTCATATTTTGTTGGCCGACTATTCACACCATCTTTTGCATTTAATTATATTTTACATTGTATTAAAATATCGATTCTAAAACAAATATCCGGGTGGAGAGTATAATTAATTGTTTCTCATTAGGAAATGCTTTTTGAAAATAAACAACGGAACTTATTAAAATTAAACTTATAATGTTAAGTTTTTTTGTTATTGCAATCGTGTGAAAATTGTGGCAATCGCTTTGCCAAGAACACGTTTCTAAACCTTAGCACTTGCTATGCTGAACCATATAACCTACATGTTATTAAACTTTGAAGACGTTTAGTGAATCAGTTCAACGAATACACTCTGTTTTATGAAAACTGACTTGTTAAGGCGATGATATTAAATCTGATTTTGAATAAATTGAATTGAGATTCAACAAAACGATGTCGCGGTGTTGAAATATTAAAGGTAAGGTAAGATATTCATAATCTTAATACTAGAAATAAAAACAGACTAGGGGGGTTGTCTTAGACTGCATAAGTAAAATATTTTGTTGGCCTATGTGTTAAATAATTTAATAGGATTCCTCAAACTCTCGTTGAACTGCCTCTACCTAAATTTATGACACAAAATAAAGATAAATTAATGAAAGAGGTTATTACAGTGTAGAGGATTTTTAAAATGAGAAGAATGTGTGGTCATCTCAGGTATAATCTGTTACTCTGCACATTTTTTGACTGTACTCTGTAAACGAAATCATTTTAAACAACATTTTTTGAAAAGAGTAAGTAACTATCGAGTTTCTTGCCGGATTCTTCTCGATATGGAATCAACCTCCGAACCGGTGCTAGAGTCACAATATGTTTATTTTATTATTATAGTATTATTATATCTTCGTTCTACGGATCTACGGATGTCTTCAAGACACTGCAATGGGATGGACTCGGCCTTAACATCAATGGTGAATATCTCACACACCTACGCTTGGCTGACGACATAGTGATAATAGCAGAATCACTGCAAGATCTGCAGAAAATGCTGTCCAGTCTCAATGCTGCCTCGAGACGCGTTGGGCTTGCGATGAATTTGGACAAGACTAAGGTTCAACGAACATATCGTCCCTAAACCCGCTTCCGTCGAAGGTGTAGCCCTTGAAGTTTACCAGGAGTACATATACCTGGGTCAAAAATTACAGCTATAGAGACAACTTTGAGGGTGAAATCACCAGAAGAGTTCAGCTTGGATGGGCAGCATTTGGAAAGTTGCGTCACATCTTCGAGTCACCTTTGCCCTGGGGGAGGCTTATGTCCAGCAGTGGACTGCTATAGGCTGAAAAGATATCTACGTTTATTATTATTATATTTCGCTTTATGACCTTTAATAAGTGAATGAATGAAACCTTACATGAATGAATATATTATTTCATTTCATTTCATTTCATATGCATATAGACATAAAATATGATGGAACAGTAACCGATGTCAGTCTACGTCTACGCGGACGAAGTCGACGACAACAACCTAAAATAATGGTTTTGTTTAAATTTTTGGCCCTCCCCGTTAAGTTTAGTACCTACTTATAGCCGTTCAGCTTAGAAACACTGCTTTTATCAATTCCGCCTTGCCACACTTACAAATTTTTTCATTCGGTCAACTAACTTATTCATTCATCTGAAATTCATTCTTAATTAATTCAGGTTATTAAGCATGTTCATTTGATTTTTACATGGAATACTTTACACCAAAGGTTTTTTAAATTATATATTAAATACTTAATAAACTGTAACTGCGAGGTTCAAATTAATAGCACAATTTATTTATACGAGTGAATTTTAGCCTGCTGAACAATTTTATATTTCTATGTAACTAAATGGATACATCAAGGAAACGTGCGGCTAACAAAAGAAATAAACATAAAATGGGTAAACATCATGCATCAGCTTCTCTTTATTACATGTCTATGAATATTTAATAGTAGTTTAATTTATTTATTAAAATGGCAACGTCGCGGTTTTCATATTGGGCAGGTACTCTGTACCCGACTACATTTAAATGTATGACGAATGCGCATGAGTATAGCGGGTAACTGTAATGTTTTAAAAAAATGTTTGAACAGTAATTCAAACCCTATGATTCTGAGAATCATAAAAAACGTAAAATGCAAAGGTGCTCCCTGTGATGCAACGTTACAGAGTCGATCATTACATCGGAGAGAACCGCGCATTACAGTGCGCAAACCGTAATGTTGCAAATTCGAAATTCCAAAAATCTCTCTCAAAATCGAATCCGAAATGCAAATTACAGGCAAATGTTCGTCATGTCAGGAAGGCAGTACTGTATTGTTATGCTCAAAATCGAACCTGAAACGTTACATTACAGAAAAATGCACACCTTTATGTTTTGCAGGATGAGACTCCCGTCACATTCCGTCTGCAGTCTGCATCTAGAAAGGAGCAACGCTATGTTACTTACTCGTATATGAAAAAAAAAACAAACCTAGCACATTCATTTTTCATTGTTTTATTCCTATACACGCCACTAATAACCTACCCCACCACACTAAGCTTATGAATTTGAACAGGTTTTAAGATTTAAAAACCTAGCCAACATCAAAGCACTCTAGATGCACTTTATGAGAATTGCTAAAAACGAGTGTAGTATGTGCCTAAAAAGTAAACAGTCTTCCACTTTTTAGTCAAAAATCAAATAGTCTCAGGCAGTTACACTGCTTCGAGAGTAGTGTATTTCGATTTTCAAAATGCACATAAACATAATTGTGAACGATAAGTACATAATTTTTAAGTCTGTTATTTTTTTGGACTTTGTAGATGCTTCAAAGTCCTACATAAAAATACCAACAAAATATATATTGTAATAGGTCTATAAAGCCAAATATAAAATAAAATCAAATGATAACAGTGGTTTTCGATTTCAATCTCAAAAAATGATATACATCCATAATTTAAACAAATGTATGTACTAACAGGCACTCTAGAGCCATCGAAATAGTATTATAATAAGGGTTATGTTATGTCGTTTTATTGTAACAGGTTCTTTGAATTGACATAGAATCTTCATGGTTTGAGGTTTTCGAATGAAACTTTTTTCACATAGTTTCTATGATGTTCTTCTTTTAAAAAATGTGAAACATTTGAATATCGACTTTCAATTGTTTTTGTTATTAAACTTAGACAAGAAAGATAGATACTGCGAAAATTCGAGTGATTTTTGAATACGAGTTCCGACGCGGCAGAAACAGCCCGCATTATCAATGTTGCGTTTGGAGAGGGGTCTGCTAATGAACGCACCGTGCGATTTTGGTTTAAACGCTTTCGTGATGGAAACTTCGACTTGAAGAACGAGCCACGAGGAAGACCGCGCCCACACAGGTGAATAACGATGAATTAAGAGAGATGGTGGAAGCCGATCCTAGCCAAATTACCCAGGAATTAGCGGCATGGTTTAACGTTACCTTACCCACAATATTGACTTATTTGCGTCAAATCAGTAAAATAAAAAAATACGAAAAATGGGTGCCTCATGATTGGACTGATCTGCAGAAAGAAACGCGTGTTGAAACTTGTGTTGCCTTATTGAATCGGTACAGAAATATTGGATCGAATTGTGACATGTGATGAAAAGTGGATTCTTTATGATAACCGTAAGAGAAAAATGCAATGGCTGACCCCAGGTCAAACGCCACAACAGTGTCCTAAAGCAAAACTTACCAATAAAAAGGTAATGGTAACTGTTTGGTGGTCTCAGCATGGTGTTATTCACTATAGTTTTCTCCGATCTGGTCAAGCAATATCGGCAGATGTCTATTGTGCCGAACTCCGAACAATGTTGGCAAAACTAGCAGTAAAACAGCCCCGACTCATGAATCGATCTTCACCATCATTGCTCCATGACAACGCGTGACCTCAAAGAGCCATTTTGACCCTTCAGGAACTGCAGTTAGAAACCATTCGATATGCTCCGTATTCGCCAGACCTTGATCCAACGGACTACCATTTTTTTCGTGATTTGGACAATTATCTACGTGACAAGAAGTTTTCTTCCCAGGAGGCAGTACGAAATGCTTTCACAGAGTTTGTGCAGTCTAGATCCTCAGAGTTCTATCGCAAATGAATAAATGACCTTCCTATTAGATGGCAGCAATGTATATATAATAATGATAACTATTTTGATTAAATAAATTTGTTAAAAATTAAAAAATGAACAATTTTGATTTTCAGTACAAATCGGCAATTTCATACTTTAACCCCTATTATCAGTTACTCGTATATCAGTATCGCTAGTGTTTTTGTAATCTTTATTATTTCTTGCGTTGTTTTTCAATTATAAAATGATGGGTTGAGAAACTGACTGATTTTAAACACCTTTAACGTCACTATAGAATCGTTCTTAACTCAGGACGTTTGCCCTTCAAAATACAGTTTAATCGCATACAGGTGTCAGGCTTGACAGCCGTAGTAATAACAACCTTTATTTTCAACATGCTGTCAATTTGTAATGTTTTTACTTGTAGATGCCGCCATTTACGCCCTGTTTGGTATCCCCTATGATTAACGGCTCAGCCAATGCATCTATAATATTAGCTATTTGTTAGTTTGTTAGTTTTTTCCAAAGATACTGATAAGTAATTAGGTATTAGTGCTGAGCTCTCCTTCATGAAATATAAACGTAAAAATTAACCTACTTATATGTGTCGCACAAAAATCAACGTTATTATTTCTAGATTTTATTTGATGTTATTTTTAATAAATTTTTATATTTCTTTATAATTATTAACCAAGTGAAATAAAATTAGATTGAATTTTATGTAAAAAGCGAATTATGGGTAGGTATGCATAAAGTTCAGCAGTTATTTTTCCACCAGAAACTGTGACACTTTTCTTCCTATTATTTGGAAGTGCTTTAGGTTTGGAAATGTTCCTATTTGAAACTTATTTAGATCAATATAAAGTGTTATCAAAATTACATTGTTCACTTATAGATGCTACCTATTTATTACTATCTAATAGAGCAATCACTACATACTTTAAATTAATAGATCGAAAATATATTCGGTTTTTAACAATGTGCTGGCAGATACAAACGCTTTGTTTTTTTTTTCAGAATACTTCATACCTTCATAAATTAATGAGCAACTTATTATTTATATTTAAATATTTTAAATAAATTACCTCACTTGCGTGCAGGTTTCTCAAAAATTATTAAAACTAATTTACACCATATAAGCACTTGTGAATGAATAAATAATTACAGCCGAACCAGGTAAGTGGGAAGTCGGGGGAAGAACATTTAGCCTCACTTAAAGAGGTGTTTTACTTATCCGGTTTCGGACACTAGCTCAAGAAATTTCTTGGAGTAATACTCCAACAATTATCAGGTGTAGTAGCTTTTTTTACAACTTTAAACCATAATTCAAAAGACTCGCTTCTCCTTGCTGCATATTCTACTCACTTCAAACCCTGGTCAGTATCAGATGGAGGAAGGAACTCTGGGAGCACTTTACACTACTATCTTGCGTACCTAATACGCAGTGACCTTTCTTGTTCCTGTCGGTACTATCATCATAACCGATGGAACATTCAATGAAGCTGAGATATAAAACAACTTAACAATCCGCTCTCATCGGCAAGGCATTCAAAACCGATGGTTCCGTTTCAAATAGGACTGGAAAAAAAGAAATGGTGGGCTCTTGATCTACAAAAGTGCGTCTAATGTAGGCGCATCGTAATTCGTATGATCAGGAATGGGATTGTATAAACTCGTATAAGCTGTACGTACAGTTCGTTTCCGTCAGCTCTCATGCACATCTGTGCAATTCCTACACGCTGCATGAAAATGTTTTGCGAGAGACGTAAAATTCATAAAAACCGATTCAACTGATTAAAACCTAATTGATGTAGTTAGCTCTTCGACTTTCTTTAGTTATGGTCATCTACGATGCAGAGTTTTTTAAGAAAATAACAGGCATAATGTGATTATTAATTATTTACTAAAGTGTCATGGATGTATGTACTACTGTAGTGTATATATGAATAACTAACAAAACAAAATGTCTCAAAAAGGATATCCTCTTTAAAACAAACATAAAAAGTAAATTGTTATCGGATGCTAAATATTTTGAATAAAATCCATTAAAGAATAAATAAGATATTCAAGATGAAACAACGTGAAAGAAACCGACCAAGTGCGAGTCGGCCTCGCGCACCGGGTTCCGTACAAACCTGTAGGTATATTTCTGAAAAAAATTTTGACTATAATAGGTTGGGAAAAAAGTTTCTTCGCATTTTTTAAGAAAATACAAACATTTTCTATTATAGTTTATTTACATTTAACTAAAGTATCTAGGTGCCATTTAGTTTGATTTCTTTTTGCCATCTTGTAGGTAGGGAAATGATCCCATTGCTATAGGAATTTTGAGGCTTCTGATCAAAATACCGCGGCAAGTGGTTTTGGCAGTCCTCTCGTGATGTTAACCTGACACTGCCTAAAGAATTCTGAAGAGACCGAAACAGGTCCCAGCCAAACTCTCTTAATTTTTTCTGAGTGGCTAAAGATGTGTGATGTCATGATGAAAAACCACAACCTTTCTGTTGATTAATTCCAGCTATTTTCTCTCAACTTCTTGCTTTAATCTCATTAGTTGTTCGCAGTAGAGTTCAGAATCGATGGTCCTGCCTGGTGGTAACAGCTCGTAATGGATAATGCCCTTCCAATCCCACCACACACACAGCATCACCTTGTTGCGAGTTTTCGCCACAGTTTGTTCAGCCTGACTGGCCTTTGACCACGACCTTTTTCGCACGTTCTTGTCGTACGTGATCCACTATTCATCACCAGTTATCAGTTTCTCAAAAAATAGTTCGGTTTCATTACGTCGTAATAAAGAATCACAAATGACTACATGGTTCATTAGGTTTCTTTCAGTGAGCTCGTGAGGTACCCAAATATCGAACTTTCTTGTGTACCCAGTTTTTTTCAAATGCGCCAAAACTGTTTTGTGGTCAATTCCCAGTTCTTCAGCTACGTCGTAACCACTGATATGCCGAAATTGCCCACTTTTTAAAAAATGGCATCCATTTTATCTGTAATAGGGCGACGTACATCTTTGACATCAAAATTTACGGATTGAAAACGCTTAAACCAAATTTGTGCTACTCTCACAGACACTGCACTAGGTCCATAAACATCGAAAACATTTTTCGCGGCTTGCGTTGCATTTTAACCTTTTTTGTAGTGAAATTTTAAAATGTATCGAATATCTTAATTGGATTCACTCATCTTGGCAGTAAGAAAAACAAATGAAATTACACATTTTCCTAATTTGAATATGGAATTATCCTCTTTGAAATTTAAACTTTTAATGATACCAAAACCAGCCAGATACAAATAGTATAGCCAAAGAGTTTTTATGACAAGTTCATACATACTATATGCGAAAAGACTTTTTCCCCAATGATGTAACTAAAAATTTACGATTTCAGCAATTTTTCCTTTATCTGTGCTTTAAGACGTTGCTTCGTACCAATTTCAAGATTCTGAGTTCACGGGAAGTACCCTGTAGGTTTTGATTCCCTTGCGAGTGTTGAAAATTTGCAGAACTTTGCGGCAAAAACGGCTGTATCTTTTGATTGCGTTGGCTTAGAAGTTAAATTTTTTCACAGCTCCAAGGGATAGTAGACCTGAGTATTTGATATTAATTCCAGCTTGATACCTCTACGCGTTCCTGAGAAAAAGGTCTTGACAGACAGACAGACGGACAACAAAGTGATCCTTTAGGGGTTCCGTTTTTTTGTTTCGAGGTACGGAACATGCATAAAACTTGAGGTTAAATTCATACTTGCTACGAAACAGAAAACAAACTACAAGCATTTGTTTTTGTTAGTTCTTTTCTAATTAAACTCTAGCCACCAAGCTCAGGTTATATGTCGTGGTCTGAAAACCGTTTCATATGCAAAATCCTGAGGTTGTTTTCGAAGGAACAGAAAAAATCAACAGCTACAAGGTAAAAGCTAAAATCAATTTTCATTTTGCCTAGCCTAAAAAAGTAAGAGGTAATTGGACGTATGGGGTCCGTTTTTTTTCTGGCTAGAGGGTTTGTTCAGCCAGAGATGTCTGGACTTGGTCCAACACATCCCGTGGCATAACACGTCCACTTCGCGTTTATATCCACTTAGATCCCCGATAATTATACAATTTTCGTAGTTCGTCAAGCGCCACGGGAACGAAGCCCGCATTAATTATTATTGCAGCATACTCTCCGGAAGTCCGTCGCGTGCATCCAACGTCGATAGCCCATTGAATTATTTATACTTTTAATATTGTAATTATCATACACCAGCGGCGGCCTTATTATCATTTATGTTATTATATTAAATGTTATAATAACACTCACCACGGAAAGTTTATACCTTGATAAGGAGATAGGGAGAACGACATCGCCTAATGAGTGCTGCGTCGTCGCTTCGTGCGCTCGATGCTAATTCCATCGACAACTTGTTCCTTATATTTTATTACACGCAACGTACAAATTCCTCTACAATTTGTTCTCGTTTGTCGACTTGATCTCTGTTCGATGTCTGCTGTTCTGGTGTAATTGACATTCGTGCAATTTTTACCCAATTATGTTTTTTGTTTGTAAAAAGCTGCTGTTAGTTCAGATGCATATCAACAAAAACATACGAGTAAGTAGTTGGAATAATGTTGTGAATTTTCGGGTGCAACTTGTTTCGACAATTATTATATATTATGTAGGTACTTGAAGCCACAATTATAATATAGCATGACTTTTCAAAACGGTCTTATTCCTCTAAACCAAACCTTGGGTTAAGAAGATGGCTTTTTTTTTGCCTAAAAAAACTGCGATTACGATAATTCAAGGGTTTCTTAGAGCTAGCATAACAGTCCTGTTTCTTAGAAACCTTTGGATGAAATCATACGAGTAGACTATTGCAAAAGGGTAAAAATTAGTTCACATCACATTATAGATACCGAAACGTAGCGACGTCCATGTTTGTCACAGTTCGGCCTGATACGCGGTAATTGCCTATTTGGACTGACTATGAACTTTGGTTGAGGTAAATGAAGTTATGGATGACAGATCAATATGATACTCGTAGATTGGAGACTATGTTAATTGATATATTAGTTTGAACTTGGATTTGATGGGTTTCATTTTGGACTAGTGTTTCAGTACTAGGAGGAACATTAGTAGGAAATGCATCACAACAAGTATTCGAGAGAGGCTTTTGAATATTGATGCACTCAAATGACATGCTCTCTGAGTGGACCTCGATCACGTAAGTGACTAACCGTGTCAGTAGTTAAGAGCTAGCATATTCATCAACAGAAAACATGAACTTTCTAAACAAAAACGAGAGCAACGCCCAGATATAAGAACTGCATCTTTAGGCTATATTATTAGCTAAAAACTAGAATTCATAATACTCAAATTTTAGTCTAGTCAATGGTTATTTAATTATACCGGCTGATTATTTATACTGTATGGTAACCATGTGGATTATTTAGAAGGTGGTGTTAAAACTACCCTCAAATAAATAAGAATCTTTGAATGAGCTCTTATTTTAGGGTTTTCATACAAAAATCCAAATGTCTGACTGCTATTGTATTAGTTGTAATTAGTACAAAAACTAATTTCCTCTGAGTGCCTTCATCACCTACGGAACATGTCATATCATTTCCTGACAGTATAAATAATCACCTGGTAAACCTGTAAAGAGTATTTAAAGACAATAGAAGTTAATAAAATTATACAAATCGTCACCTTTGATGGAAAATAGTGCATTGGTATAATGCCAAAAAAATTAAAACACTTTCGTCGCCTTTGTCTTATTAACCTCGCACAAACATAATAATGAGTCACAATTTAGAGAAAACGATGCAAAATAAGGCCTAATACAAAAGTGAATGCAAGTGATAAATTTTCGCTCTTAGATGATGAATTCAATCTTCATTTGGTTTAGTATTATTATTGAGATTTAATCACAGGTTATTACTTTAACCATCCAGTGAAGTACCCTAGACATAATGATATTGTGTAGTTTATGATGAGGATCCGTCATACTTAAGTACCAATTCATTGAGTATTACAGTATTTCCGCTATAATTGGCAGGATGTATGCATATTAGATGCAGTGACCATTGAGTCAGTTTAGTTAAACTCAAACTCAAATAACTTTATTCAAATAGACTGTATCAGTACTTTCAAATCGTCAAATTTACAGCAAAATATACTAAATAATAGACATAAATACCATAATAATATGGATATGTAAATAAACAGTATACAGACATAATGCGACTCTACCACCGCGTCGGACTTGTTTCTTGCTGAGAAGACTCGGCGAGAAACTCAGCAGTTACTCTTTTAAACTTGTTTTGGGTTTACAACAGGCGTTAGTAAAGTACAAACAGTGTGTCATTTTGATACAAATAAACCTAAAAGAATATAAAACAAAGAGAAAGAGAAATTACTGAAATTACTGTTACTGAATTAACTCAAACGGGCCTGTTGAAAATGACGTGTAGGTACGTTTTACTCGTAGTATTGCATTTTGAACTCGATGTTAGCCCAAATTAAAATAATCTCTATCATTTGCATTTGTCATTAATTATGACACGGGATTAAATGAAGACAAGGCAGGTGTCCAGGAATATTTTAAAACATTTCATATCAATTTAGACTGTTTGGGTAGATTTAACTGAGTTAAATTACGCCAAGAATGCAACCGGAAGACCTATGGTACCATATTAGGAACGTCTAAATACAAAAATCAAATTAAAAAACTACATTAGTATTGTACCTATGTCAATTACTTGAGTTAATATTTTTCAATCAAAAATGTTGTAGTTCATTCCTCTTTGTTGTGATAAAATATTATTGAAAGCTGGCTGAAAAAAATTGAAATCTGGCTTTTATAACAGTAAAGCCTTAGTATTTATTTTGCAAATATCCATTTGAACATATCGATCAAAAAAGGTAAAACCCAGGTGAACATATCGCGATCAGGATAAGTACGTTTTGAAAGGTTAATTCAATAGGAACCCAAACCGAAGAGCGTTTAATTAGGTGTCAGTAGCAAGTGTCATAATGAGAAATGTGTCTGCTAAGTGCCAACACAAAAGTACACACGAAGGTCTGTTTTTTATTAATTCTAAGCTTACACTGAAACATTTGTTTTTATCTTGCTGGAGGCGATGCGTATATTATGTGTAGAACCGGGAACAGAAGTCACTGAATGCCGAAGGCTTAAGTGAAGTTTCAGCATTAAACAATGCACTATTTTTCACACAAACATCGTGTGACGTAGACAGAATCACAAAGTACGATTTTCTTTCTTTTCTTCTACTCGGAGCCTGTCCAATGCTGATAACTTTCGATTATTTCGATTCAATCGCATCAGACGTGATGCAATTCCACTGTTCTTCTAGGCAAGATGTTAACTGACGAAATCGCTCGCCCCCCTCAGTTTAGGGAATTAACTTGACTGGATATAATATAAACGATCGTAATAAGGCCCCTGCTCAACTTTGATTATCGTTTCTGGATTCGGGCTTTAGGCATATAAAATAAGAGACGGTTAAATATATTAATATATATATAGCACTATCGGGAAAATAATTACACTAGGTTTTATACGTTTCCAGAAAATCCTCAATGGGCTGTGTTTAACATACTAGTGATCAGAGTTAGTAAGTTTTTATCTGTTTTTATCTAGAGGTATTTAGTTACAATTTTTATCATCGCTAATACGCGCTGATCTTCATATGTGGTTGCATGAATTAATCAAACACCGCATTGAAAGTTCATTATGCTTAAAACAACCTGTTGTTTTTAAATTCAAAAAGCGTTTTGATGTGTATGAAATTTATTCGGCCGCCACGTATATACCCAACGAAGTGTGGCACAGCTGCATTAAAGTGTAGAATTTAATTAAAATTACCGGTTCTTGAGTAAAATAATGCGGGTATAGGAACGGTTGGAAAACGGCGGACACCCGTGTCTAAGGAAGCATTTCCTACCACCTGAGCAGAAGGCACTAAGCGATTCCCACGGTAACCCAGCAAAAGCTATTAGACGTAATGCGTCCAGTACTCCGGCATAATGGACAGACTCGTAACATTACTTAAAAATGTGTCACTACATCCTTGAGTAGACGAGTCGCGTACCCGCTTTCAAATTGTTGGCTAACTGAAATCTTTTGCATTATTTTAAGCACATCATTCATTTTGAAAAGGTTTTAAAATAACGCTCTGGAATGGGAACTGACATATTTAGGTAAATATAAAATGTCCAAAGCAATAGGGTACTTGACAACATCACCCAATTCTAAAAAAATAAGTATAATTAAAACTTATAGTTGGTTTACTTATGTACAATTTATTTTATGGCCCTTTGGACTTGGGTGGGCAAATCCATTCTTGAAACTGTATAATAATTTAAAAAAACTTGGATAATCTACACAATTCATAGCAACTTTTGTTGTGAAACCATATTCATGAACGAAAAATTTAATATAGCTGCCGAAGAAATGCTTTGCAGAAGGCAAAGAAATAGATAGCAAATGACGTCACTTGCTAGCGGCCAATTTTTAAGGGAGCGTTTTAGGCGAGTCCAAAAATATGATTTTTAAAATTACTATATGTTTGTATGCATTCGTAATATTTTTTCTCCAATGTTTCTCTTTTTAAGTGGCCTTTCGTCAAATAAAATACCCTATTGCAATATTTAATAATAATAAAAGTAATTTATTTAACTCTAAGCAAACGTCTACGTCTTCAGTATCAAGTTAAGGTTGACGTGAATTTAGAGTACTTACCTGCATATCATCGTTTCCTGGTAGATCTAACTTCATTAGTATTCATGTAACTGTGTTATCGATACAAATCCATGTTTTATGTTATATATTCGATACACACATCTTATGTATATGGTATGGTATGATCTCAAAAACCTTTTGCATAAAATCATTTAGTATTATCATCAGTCTGTTAATGAAAACAGGAACGAGGTAGTTTGTCAAGATACCCCCTGGGAGAACGTAATTGCCTAGATCTGTAATTAAATTAATATTTTTTCATGTTTGTTTTCTTAATAGTTTCTTCCGCTGACTTCGACTCATTTAATTAACAAATGTATATAGTAACAATATTTTATTCCTATTTTCTCTATTTTGAATGTCATTATGTTATAAATACTGGTGCTTGATAAGAATGCTATCCTGAAAAACACAATTTGCAATGGAATGATAGAAAATGTTTTTTCTGATAATCGCATCGTAAATATTGATGACCAAGCTACTGAGCTGAGTATCGCTAACTATTCGATACGGCTTTCAGGAATAATTTATAAAGGTTATTACGAAGGGCCCATTACAGACATGTCGTGCATTATAGAATTTAAAATGATCGCAGCACAAAAGAAATAAACTTGTGTGATACAGTGACTATATTCATCGATATAAATACTATAGGCCAGCATGATTATCACGATATACCCAAAGTTCATATCAATTTTAATTCAGGGGCGTATTACGATCTTTTAGGACTATCGCAGCGTGAACGTTTAGGGTTCTAAAATGCTCACTTTGTATTGGTATTACGATGTCACTATTTAGAGCTACTTCAGCAAAGCTGTCTATGGTTCGGTCAACTTGCCTCATTGGCTGGTACTATTTGACAGATAAACAATGGTATGAAACGTCAAATGAGAGATCTTAAACCCATAAGCCGCACAGAAAAATAATTTTGCATCTTTTAGGCTGAATATTTACTGACGAATTGCTCGCTACCGTCAGTTTAGGAAATTAACTTGGCTGGCTTTAAGAAATTGCAATATGGCCCCTGTTAGCCTCACACTAGAACGCCCGATGCGCTCTCGTCACACACACCAGCCAGGAACACAACGCTTCTGCAGCTACGCTAATTCGATGCTAGGCTTTAAAGGGTTGTTAAAATCATGATATAAAGATAATATTTCAGCTGTCCATCAGCGACTTCGCCGGCGTAGACTTTTTCTCGTTAAAATGTAACCCAAAGAAACACAGCGGTCGTTACTCGCTAATAATGTAGCTTTATATTACATAAATATTTCCGCACTCCAGTTGTTTCAGAGCTTCAATACAAACCAACAAACAATCCAATCTTTACTCATTAAACTATGTTACAACCATTGCTCGTGGTTATAGAACTTACAAGATCAATGGTAAGTATACCTAATGAAATATTCAGTACCTTCAACCGCAGCAAACCTAGTTACTTCTATCGTCGAACTGATAATGCCTTTGCTCAACTTTTCATGGCGTGCTTATTTAATAGCGACGAGTCCGCACATATCAACTGACATTTCAAGACACGCAAGCTTAAAGGCCGTCGCAACATTAATATTCAATCATAGACTAGAATTATTACGATAAAAATTCAAAAGGAAATTATTTTAATGCATAGCTTTCAAGTTTTCAAATCATTATGACCTTTGGAGTTATGGAATTGCGAGCACCTGCAATTGAAAATCGTTATATTTTCCAGCAATTTACTAAATGTCACTCATATATGTAATGATGACAAGTATTAGGAAAAACTGTGCTGCTTAATGTTATTACTATTAATGTTTGCTTGTTGCAGAATAATGTACGCAAATGTTGGATACCAACGAGAAATAACTAAAACACTATGTAAATTTAGTTTCAGGCATTTAGCGACCGGATTACTTGCGGTATGTATTTTCCAACTGCTTCCGCTGTGTTTCGCTGCTAATAGTTTGTTAGTATTAAATGAACTAAGAAGAAAATACTTTCACGCTTAAGGTTCTGCAGTTTTAAATCAAAAAATAGATTCAGCGGAACTTACTAATGAGTTAGTGATTGATGTTTACTATGGGCTTATATCAGAATCATAATTGTATGATTTGATTCTTATTTTTTTCTTCCAAAACTACAACTAGCGTTGAATATTAATCATCTAACACTTTGTTACCATTTCCATCATGATGGCTTCTGATTAGACAGCGACGCTTGTTCAATTGTTCATTTTCCGGAACAGATATATAGTAACCCTAACCGTTTCGTACTACCATTAGAGTATCCCTCCAATTTCCAAACTAAGATAAAACTATTATTTGGTATTAATAGTTTTCATTCAAAAAAACAATCTTATACTTATACAATCAGAGCACTATCAATGTTTTTTTCTGTAAATTGTAAAATATTCCTGTGCTTAATACATTTGTTTTAAGTAAATGTAAATTATAGTCACCTAATTACAACAACCATTGTGGTTTTATTTGTTATAAAAAAGGTCAACATAGCTATTAACATTAAAAGGTCTTAATTAAGCTCGAAAGTGCTCCCATAACATTTGATTGGCTCTCGTTCTTTCAGAACAAAGAAGTAAACACACTCGTACGTTTACGATCTTACAATTACTACAAATAATAATCAAGATTTCTTTGAAACTAGGCCTGCTGTGTGATAGTCTCGATTACTATTATTTACGGAGTCTGAAATGACAAGTTACGTTTGATAATTAACAGGGGTTGCGGTCGGACACTTATCTAACGTTTGCATCTGTTCAACACGGAATGTATAGTTGACAACGTTGTAACAATATCTTGCATAGAGCTAGTGTTTTGTTTTATTATTATGTAACAACATGAGGGATATAACACGTATTAACAACAAATGGAACCACACGTTTGGCCGCGCTTTGATGTTTCTACGCTTTTGTGATATATTTAGATTAAAGTATGTTTTATATATTAAAATTGTGTGATTAAGGACTCTTGACTTTAGCATCACTAACATAAGGTCGCTGTTACTGCTTGGTAATTGATGTCTCATTAGTTTTCATGGTTTTATTTTTAACGAAACTTACTTACAACTTTTTAGATTAAGTTATGTTTTAAGTTGGGTTTTCCTATACTAATAACATGTTAAGATCATGATGTTAAGTCACTAACATAGCGCTGTCGACCAAGTTTAATAGATTTATGAACTGATAGATAACCGTTAGCGAACACATGCGATCCAAAATCCAATAACGGTTTCGTGTTTTAGTAAAGACAGCGCTGTAGAGACGCGAACGTTGCGGTGAGGGACGCACTTACCCGCGCAATTAGGCATTATTACACAACAAAAAATCTAGATAGATAACGCGAGACGCTTGGACACTTTTATTGACACATGACACTGCGTATTTGTTACGTTACAATAGCGTCTTAGACATTTCTCTATCGATTTCAATATACCTAATACGTAAAGAGAAGAATTTTAAAAGTGAGTTAATATAACGGTTTAGCTTTACTTAATGAAACACGTCAAAAGAGGTGCACTGCGCTCATTCTGACACGTGAAGTTCGTACACTCGCGGCATCTATATCAATGTGTGTCTGTGCATTACTACCTAACTGTGCTGTGCGCCGGCTCTGGGCACCTTGCCACATGGCAACGCTCTCAAATCTGATTTTATATCGGAACAACCCTAGCCCGTGATGATGGGGTGCCTAGCACATAACTATGGAGGGAAATTGTGGGTCAGTTTATTAGAAACTAGCTGTTGCCAGTTCGTCCACGTGGACTTTATACCGTCTGTCCCAAAACCGAATTCCTTGCCTTTGCCTATCAAGCTATCTCAATCCCTTCCTATATTTAAATCCCGTGTCAAAGCGTATTTCCTTTCACCGTGACCTTCTGCTCCTCATGGTTATTTTGGTGTCTACTGTGCTGCGACGTCCTTGCCATAATAATTCTTTGTATGTGTGTATGGTATATGTATGTTTATTGTATTATGTATGTTTTTTTTTATATACAGATAAATACATTTATTTTATATGTATTTGTAGGTATATAATCTTGATTGAAGTATTTATTTATTTATTTATTTTTTGTTTATTTTTCTCATAGTTTATTTTTCACTCCACACAAAGCTCATGCTTTAAAAAGTTCCTCTACCCAAAGGTTGCCTAGAAGAAATCGCTACCTAGCGATAAGGCCGCCTAAATTGTACAAATTGCTTGTTTTACTCGTATGTAATACAACTGTTTTTATTCCTATTTTGTGCAATTAAGTATTTCTATCCATCTATCTAACAATTTACATTCAAAGATCCTAACTAAACATAATCGGCCCATAGATAAATACCTTAAAACGAACATACATCTATTACAATATTTAATTTTCACACGTCTGGTTCATCAGCGACGTGCGACGCATCATGGTGTCCGGTAACCGACCTCGAAAGCGCCGGTCAATAGTACGAGGGGTGTTTAATAAAAAGTAATAATGACATATAAACTCCTTGAACAGCAAAAAAGTAAATACTGGCAGGTCAAGCTCAGACATTTGAAAAAATAAAAAATAAAAGTTATTGATTTTCTTTTCTTATTTTTAAAATAGAAGTCCTTTGTTTTCGTCGTGTCGGAGCGTGGTACGCAAAATGGGTAAAATTTAAATTCGCGGCGTAATAAAATATCTCTGCCTGAAAAAAATCACTACTGAGCAAGTGAATCTAGACTTGAAAAGAACATCAGGGGTTAATGCTCCTCCGTATTCTACGGTTGCGCGGTGGCGTGCCGAGTTTAAGAGAGGAAGAACTTTAACTAAAGACGACTCGCGCTCGGGACGCTCTACGACGGCAGTTACCGAAAAAATGACAAAAATAAAATAAAAATTGTTTTGGCAGTTGTGTTACTGTTCGTTTTGTAGCAGAAGAACTAAAGATTTCGATAGTTAGTATCCATAGTAAAAAGTGCTTTTTGTGTTGTTATTAGACTATCTGAAAGTATACTAAATGGTCAAAAACAATTTCGAAGGCAGTATTTTTAAAGCGGGGTTATTATTTTTGATGGTCCGGTTTTTATTAGTTTTTTTAATTCATAGAATTTGTAAGTGATTCAGTTTTTCCGTAGCATAGGTACTCGTAGTAATAGTAATTGGTAGAATAGTAGTTTTAATGAATGACAATTTGAAACATTCAATGTTAAATCTGATGGTGGATTAAAAAAGTTCAATTTTAGAGCTAAATTTGCTATGTATGTTAGACAGATATTACTAATTAATATGATTGTGTCACGCAGGAAAGCTCGAAAATTGCTAGTAAATTCTTCCAAAAATATTGTGCTCGTTTGCAGAGGCTGAAATAGTCTGTCACTTTACATAACCACTCTACCAATTAACTGGTCGTCAGTCGATGCATCCCCCGGCGGTATAAATTAGTATTGTTATCTACGAGTATTTAATTGTGCACATACGACAGACTAGGGGCTAAGAACGAATGTCAGATGCATTTTATGGTTCAAACTATTTCTAGGTTATTAGAAAACTTCTAGTATTAGTTCTTGCAAATCACGAGCGCGCGTGAATCTAACGAAATTGAACTTTATAGTTCGGTATTAAGAGCGTCGGCATGCGCGCTCGTAAAATGATTGTACTATATCTAGATAACCAAGACCGAACAAAAGAAAGCACTTTTTTTTTTACATTTTAATCATTTGCTCAAGAACAGTATGTCAGTAGATATAATTTTTATTAGCTTATCTATGAAGTACGGCTTTTATCACTAGTTGATAGGATTATATAAACAGGAAAGAAAATATTTTAATTATTTCGTAATTTTTTGTTCGCCAAATGGAGCTAGATTAAGGTAGATAAAATTGTGACCAATTCAATTCATTGATAATGGGGCAATCATAATAAACACCAACAATTACTTAGATCGTTGTTTCATCTATCAGGTGATTGATGGTAGAAACTCTGATAAAAATAACAGCATAACTAGTACTTATATTATGTCCACCAAATTATAAAAATCCGCGTTGAGCAGATGTCTAGTCAAGAGGTCCAAAGTTCATTTAGATATGTTTAGAAATACGAACCTACTTAGTTACAAAACATATTCAAATGTGCACTAAAACGTTTTTTTAGTTAATGTTAAGTGTAAAAAGTAAAACATATGTAGTGGTATGTATTTTGATCGTCTGATAACGGATCATTTATCACTTTTACCATATTAGCCATCTCTAACGAATGGCTGTGAAAATTATTATTTCGTTCTTGTTTGTTATTCAAGCCAAGTAAGACAGAGAACTTGGGCTTTTTTTAATAACTTAATCTTTCCATAATCTTTTGTTAGTGAGTTGTAACTAGATATCCATCGTCCTTGTATTTTAGATGTAGCAGATGGCCTTGTCGTTTTTATTTGTCTTAGACACTAAAAAAAAAACAACATCACACCTATCAGCTGTTTTTTTCGGTGAACCTAGCGGTTCAATCCTCGTATTAACATATTGCGTTTGAGACTTATCCTAAAACCATATGACAGAGAAACATTGATTTTGTAGAGGCAGTGGTTTGGGTTCTTACGTTGTTCAGTCAGTCAGTTTCTATTTCTACAGGCACCTTAGATTTTACAGAAGTCTAATTGCTTAGATTTCGCGCCAAAGATTAAGTCACATGGTAAGTAAAAAAACCCTTACGAAATACAAGATGACAGACAAAGCGTAAAGTTAGTAGACGTTATTTGCAATAAATTAAGCCCCATCAACTAGGGGTTCAAAATCAATAGTTAACGAGATATTGGCGGTCTAATGTTTTTTCTAAAGTTTCCGACTGGTCTCCGAAAAACAATAATAATGCTATTAACAAACTAGTGAAGTGTAGGCACTTTAGTGATACTTTTTAGAAAGCTAATTTAGCTAGCAAATTTTTTTTTAAAAAGGTCAAGCCCTAAATCTTAGTAATTTCAAAACTAAACGGCATTACATGGCAACATTTACAAAATTTCGTAAATTCTAACTAAAAACTACATCAATTTCTCGAAAAGAAAATTAAAATGTATCAAAGCAAGCGTAAAAATTAAAAAAAACCTACCTGATTTTATGGGCTTTCTAAATAGGTATAATTGTTATCAGTTTCCTTAACGGTTTACCAAAAAATCAATACGATAGAGGTTTTTACATGATCGGCAACGCGTGAACGCGTTTGGAACCTTACCCATACGGAGCTCCGCGGTAGTAAGATATAATTGTTATCACTTTTAGTATTGATTTGCCAAAAAATCAATAGGATACATGTTGCAAGACCGATTTGCACTTAAATTTGCTAACATAATATCCTTTAGGGTAAATAAATGAGAGATCAGATATTCAAGTTACAGCGGTGCTATAGTCGCAGAATCGCCAGCGTTTTTTTTTTTATATTGCCCGTCAAGATGACCTCACTCCACCTGATGGAAAGCGGTCGTGAGGTCCAGATATGAGGTTGACAAGCCCAGTCATTCAAACGAATCACTGGGCTGGCCATCCCCACCTTGAAGGCCTGCAGAAATGCCTTTTCACGCCCCGCTTGAAGAACCCGGGACTATACGAGGAAGGAAACACATGTGCTGGAAGAGCGTTCCACGTCTGGATGGTACGACAAATAAACGAGTCACCGAACCTTTTAGTTCGGGCCAACAAATGTTGAATTGTGTGTGGGTGACGCCCTAGTCCAGCACGCGTGGTACGGGAGTGGAAGGGTGAGGTCTGCTTTGCTTAGGTGACAGACCCGCCCCTCCTTAAGCTTCTTGTCGTGGCGGTGAGGCTTAGTAATTAGTGACAGGTGGAACCACCGGGAAGCTAAGAGAGCTCAGGCTTGGTGGTGCGGTGGACTTCCCACCCACCACTTGACTTATTGACACCGGGTGTGGTGGTAGTATGGTACCACTGTCCGGGGGCGCAGCGCCTTAGGGCGTCACCTAACCCAAACAGATCTCATGCCGGCGGGTGCGGGGGCGCACACTTAGGTTCGGGCCTAAAATCTTGGCAAAAACCAGACCTAAGCAGACCTCGATTCTGCGACTGTGGCACCGTTTTAGCTTGAATATCTGATCCCTAATTTATTTATAGCAACAAAATATTATTTCGAGCTTATTTTTTTTATATAGGACTAGACAGTCGTTTGATCGCAATCGCACCTGATGGTAAGTGACGATGCGATCTATGATGGTACATGTGTGCCTAGTAAATGCCTATTCAGTCTTGTCTTGAAGAGACCCAGATTACCATTGGTTCGGAAACACATATGCAGGCAGCGAGTTGCTGTTCGCATTATGAAGGAGTCCGCAAAAAGTTTTGTGCGAATGGCTGAAATATCCACAACGTGCGGGTTGAAGGCTAATGTGCGTCTTATGCTCCGATGGTGAAAAGGAGATGGCGGAACCAACTCATGCAGTTCGCTCGCACACTCCCCGAAATAGGGCCTGTAAACACTGACAGGCTAGCCACACTGCGCCGGTGTTCGAGATCCTGCAGCTCGGCAAGGAGAGCCGGATCATTAATGAGCCTCACGACGCGTGACTCCACCAAGTCCAGAGCAGCAAGCTGGTATTCAGCGGATCCACCCCAGAGGTGGAAGCAGTACTCCATTCATGGCCGGTTTTGCGCTTTATATAACTGGAGCAGCTGCGCCGATGTGAATTACCGACTAACCTTGGATAGGATGAAAAGCTTTTTGGCAGCAGTTTTTTGCTGAGGACTCGATGTAGTCGCCGAAGATGAGGCTTGCTCAATACCAAGCAGCTGAATGTGGTCGGCAGAAACAGTGACATCCCGAAAAGTTGGAGCCAGATTAAAAGGGCTCCGCTTAGCCGAGAACAAACCCACCTGCGCTTTGGCTGCATTAAACCTGACCAGATTTGCATCGCCCCAGTCGGACACAGCCTCTAGGGCCAGATTCATGCGCTTTATAACATCCTCTCGACACGTCCGGATCTCCTCCCTAGTGGCCCTTGCTCTGGATACATATATAGCTACAACTGTGCTGTCGTCTGCGTACCCAAAAGTACCGGGCACAAGCAAATCGTTTACATGTAGCAAAAAGAGTGCAGATAAATCTGACCCCTGTGTGACACCAGCGTTAACAGCCTGTTCTTGAGACGTGCACCCTTCAAGAACGACCCGAAACTAAGGAAGTCAGTGATCCAGTTACAAAGGCCTACAGGAATACCAAATGATGGAAGCTTGCTTATTAAGCTGTCGTGCCAAACCCTTTCAAAGGCCTTGGATATATCGAGCGATACCGCCAAGGCTACCCCGTGCTTCTAGTGGCTATTGGAAATTTTAAGTGCAAATCGATCTTACAACAGGTATTCTATTGACTTTTGGCAAATGATTAATAAAACTGATGATGAAACAATAATACCCTACTACCGTCGGCATGAGGTCCGTTTGGGTTAGATTACAAACGCAATCCTAACTTTCGCGCGTTGCCGATCCTCTGAAAACCTCTATCGTATTAATTTTCAAGTATACTACAAGTACTATTGAGGAAACTGATAACTATTATAAATACCTTTTTATAAAGCCTATAAAACCAGGTAGTTATTTAAATAATTTTTAGAAAGAAATTACGAAAATTCGTAAATGTTGCCATGTTATACTGTTTATTTCTCTAACTATTAAGATTTTAGGCTTGAACTTTCTTTTAAATTATTTGCTTTCTAATACACTTCAAAAAAAGGTATCAGTTAAGTGCCCAGACTACACTAGTTTTTTCATAGCACTTGTTTTTCGGTGACGAGTCGGAAACTTTAGAACAAATATTAAAACGCTAATATCTCGTTAACTAGTAATTTTGGACCCTAGTTGATTAAGGTTGATTTGTTGCAAATTACAGATACTTTCCTTTTCAAGGAATAGGTGTATTTTTCCTATCACCCTGATAACAGGGGCCTACTCCGGTTCAAATTTAGGAAGTTTTGTGAAACTTTGGGAGGGTGAAAAGTACACAAAACGTTGTATGTTTTATATAAGTTTCATATATTTTGTACAATAAAATGTGGTTATTAGAATACCAAAAAATCAACATCTATTTCGAACAGCAAGGATGTTTTTTTAACGACTGAAAATTCACGTAAATACGTGCTGGACGAACAAGAGTAGGCCTTAAGGAACGAAAAAGGGAACGGCATTAAACTCGGTGGATATAAATACTTCCTCCGCAGGTCATTCATCATCTTATAAATGTATTGTTAGTGATGGCATCATGTAGATATGATCATAATATGACTCTTTAAATGCAGATAATCATCAACGACACATAAATCCTTTCTTCTTGTATTGGTTCTGGGCCCATTTTGTTGCGATATTTGGGTACATTATTGCATTGAGTTTTAAGCCATAGTCACCAAATATTGTCTACTTGTCTTATTTTAATGTTTAGTTTATTAATATAATGATAAGGCTTTAGAGAACGATAAGAGATATTATTACTGACATGCAGGTCCTACCACGCTGTCAAAAGTTATTTTACGGCTATTCTAGGTCTATAACACATTGCTTTGAATATTTATGTGAGTAAAAACAACACGGACGTGTTTTTTTTATAGGTAATAATACATCAAATTCATGTAGATGTATATATATTTAAAACTATAGGGATATAATTTTCAACTATAGGGAAACTTGATCCCCAGTTTTCCGTAGTTTACTAAAGTATTATGCCATAGCAACCCACTTCATCGACTTATTGCGAATTTTTGCACTCATCCATGCCCAATAAGGCGATAAGGCGGTATTACGACGCGTGGCAAAACTTTCTCGAGCGTTTCTTGAGCCCAGTCCATACTTTCCCGTGGTAACGGGTGACAAAATGTTCTAGCAGTGTGCATCTTTGTCTTACAGAATTACTGCAACAGATACATTGAATGTGACAGTATTTTAGTTATTTTTTACCTCAGTGGCATGCATGTATGCAGATTACCTGATGGTAAAGAGTTACCACGTAATACAGTCGCAAGCCAAACCAGAATTATCACTTGCGCGTTTCCAACCCTGTAGGAATATACCTACTATTTTTGTGAAATATGTATATGATCAATAGTAAACCTCTGGCTGGCTACCTCACTTACCAACACCAACGAAACACTACCTAATCCTGAGTAGTGAGTGTTCCTTAGCTGTGGTTTTCGGAAAGGTAGCGATATTTGCATTCAGGCGGCCAGCAGGTCAATTCGGGCAGGGTCGGTAAAAGAACCGTATCGTACGACACGGTAAAACTGCCGAATCTAATATTCGATAACTTGCTAGTCAGAGTAATCAACTTTTAGATTCGGTTCAGATAAAATTGCCGTGCTCGTACTATCGTGTGGCCACAAAGTAGATATGCTATTCGCTCATTCATTCGTTCATTTGTATTTACGGAGGTTGTTATATTCTAAGTTAAAAAGTTTATTAATTTGTTAAACCTAAAAGTAAACATGAATGGTGTTTAATAAATGGGCACTTTCCTATATTTAAGGCTTGAAATGCGGTGGTAGCCGATGGGTGTCAGCCTCACAATCGTGAGGTCGCAGGTTGGAAACCCCGATGGGCGTGTACCTATGACTAAAGTTTGTCTCTCATTATGTATATTTCACCCATCTAGTAGCTATTAGTGACCACTAGAAATTGTACAAATCATCTATAATACATAGATACAAAAGTGTAAGTTTACATAAATTTATGCTTTATCGATCTTAGGTTAATTTAGTGAGCTTGCTTAATTTTATGTTTTTTATTTCAGGTCTGAAGTTGATTGATGATAAGAACCGTACTCAGTTACGTTCGCTGTACTCAATAAAAGAAAATGCAAAGCAAAATCTGTTATTTTTATTTTAAATTATAAAAATTATTTAGGCTGGGTATTATTAAATTAATACATAAACATCTACATAAAAAACACACCATTCTATTATTTACTTCTTCTCTTCCCCTAAAGCCTCATTAAAACCTTTATTGACATTATTCAAAAATATGTCTTGGCCTGTAAAGCCTGTGATGGCTGCAATGTCATTGACAAAATTTGAATATACATAATAAATGTGGTGCAATGCAGTGTGTGTGGTGTGCAGCATTAACTATGACGTAGCCAGTCTTTTCTGGTGTGTACTACAACACTCTATGGCCCAGAAAACAACGAAAACGTGGTTTGAGTACACCTATGCAGCGCTCCACACAATTTCAAGCTCTAATATACGTATCTCTGTGTAATGCGCTGCAGGGCTATTAGTTTCCGCGTAAAGTAACAGCGACTTACTTACTAAAATGTCAAAATTACAGTGTACAATAGTATCGCACCGAACAGTCAAAAAGTTATGTCTGAATAGCGCGGACACGACAAAGTTAAACTATTCGATTAACCTGAATTGCCATAATACTGTAATTTTACCGAATCGGTCGGTAACTCAGTTGTCGAACGTGCCCGAATCGCCCTGCAGGTCTGAAAAGCACGAACACCTACAGTGTGGCCACTCTTCCGAGTGGAAATCCTTGTTTTTTTTTTGTATTCATAATTCGTTGTTGATTAATAAATGTGTTTTATTCTTTGATAAATATACTTTGATTTTATCATTTTACATTGCTTTGTATTTTCATCTCTTTTTGTTATCTTTAAAAATAAAAATAGAAATATTTAAAATAGCCTTTTGTTTAGTTTTCTAGCAAATAAGTGCAAGTGGCCAAGGCAAAATACACTTCGGTTACTTAGCTTCTTTCAATTTATTCCTTTATTTACCTATTCAAGTTTTTATCGTAAGCATGCTGACAAATATGAAATATTTCGTTGTCAAAGGAGCCGGCCAGGTTTTGTAATGAGATTTGATACCCGATGGAGTTTTGTATGAATAGGTCTTATTTGCATATTCTCAAACAAACATATTTTGTTGGGAATGTGTTTAGGTAATTAGATATAATAAACAATAAAGTGTCTCCTATCACAGGATTTAAGAATCGTCTTGGCTTCTTACGGAACTCTAAATGGAAATTTATAATTTTTGAAGACTAAATTACTAGATAAATTATTGTCTTTGAAGTTGGATAGGTTACAATAGTTCAAAGTACTTTTAGGTATTAAAAGCATACTTTGAATATTTAACATCGTTTTTAATTAGTTGTTTTTAGCATTGTGCCTCACACCAATAATTCATGTTCAATAAGAAAGAACTTACTTCAAGATTTATATCTACTATAACTATTGAATAAATCTTGTTAAACATCGTGGCCTACGTGGCATCTGGGTCTACACGACTTTGAATGGTTTTGAAGCTTGGATTAACTTCCGTTAATTGCTTCAACGTTTTTAATTCTATTGTAGTTTTTACATTCATTAACTACTTGCTCAGAGTTGGCCACCCCCAAAATAAGGATGCCGCTGTCGATTGATTCGTCTGGGAGACTCATCATCATTATCATATACTCCTAGTAAGCAAATACCTACTTACCCATTCAATATAAATAAAGCCAAAAACTGAAACGTAAATTTTTGTAGGCATTCTTGTAGATAAAATCTTTGCACAGCAGGTGAAGGGTTTATGATGAAATACCTACAGAAACACTCGTACCTTAAAAACAATCCCAAGATATTATCTAGGTGTACTTAAAAGAAAATGTAGTATGTAGTGTAATCTCTAGGCATCACTTACATCTTGTTGGTTAAAGAAGTCGTCTTGGGCGTCCTCGCTTGAACAGCCCATGTCTTGAAGGAGTGGAGTTACGTGTCGTTCCCAGTCATCCATTATTATAAGAAACTTTTCCTAAACAGTTATGAAGTTACCGCGAACCGTCAATCACAGATTAACAATCTTCACAAACTAGAAACCGTGCAGTCATCTTAACATCTACCACTATTGAGCATTCCTTCCAAGTACGGCGAGACGCACATTTCGCGCCAAAAACTTGTCTCTTACTTTTAGTTTTCCGGAATTGGCGGGAAATAGGTGCGATCGCGCGCGACACTCAGCTGTCACAAACTCGAGCGAAAGAGAAAAAACAGCTGTGGCCCGGCGTATCACGTGCCGCTGTTACCGGCGCGCATTCAAAAAACGTACTAGGAGAAAAGTCGGCGAAGGCAGCGTGCAGAGTCAGTGTGGCGAGGCGCGGGATCCCGGCCGCCCGTCGACGCGACCGGAACAGGAGTGCGTGCCGGACCGCGAGGTCGCACGCCCTCTGCGTCGCGCCGCCTCGCGCCCATCCCTCTCGCTCGGCCTCCGCCGCCGTCGCTTCGTCCCTCTCTCTCGGCCCGGCGCCGCACGCCTCCCATGGGCGGCCGCGATTTCCCGCCGTCCGTTCGAACCCGCAACATGGCCGTACCTGTGCGAAACTCTTCGTACCAGCTCTCAACAGCAACCATCATCGAACCGAAATCATTAAAGCCATCTCTGTTACATAGTACCGACCATACCTAGGGTTATCAGAGTATAACAATTATAGGTAGGCAGAAAACTTATGACACCTATCACGTGGATAAAAATTGAACATAACATTTTTAAGTAAAGTTTTCCTAGTATTACCTATCTATGCAGACGACGAGTACAGTTTGCAGTACTAACTACCAGTAAGTATAATGTAATCACTATAGTGATCAAAACTGAAAATCATTGCAATGAAGGAAAATTAATTAAAAATCTACTTTCATGAAAGACTGGCAAGACTGACTTACTGAAATACGGTGAGCCGCATCGGCCTGGGTATTTTGGGTTGATTGGAACCTACAAAATTATACATATAAGAAAGAAGAAGAAGAGTGCCTTAAAAATAACAGACATTCACATTTATTTAAATGTTATGTGGTAGCTACCATCTACTAGGTATGAGTCATGTCTTGAATTATTTTAACTATTCTAAAAAAAAATATTGTCAATTAATTTCATTTAACTTTGACGCTATTAGACACTTGTTTAGTTAACAAACTGTCCGTGGTTGGTGAAGATTCAATTAAAATATATCATTTACGGTATGTTAAAGATATCTCTACATTCACAAATCAAAGTACGAAACAGCATTTTCATTTCAAGTCACATCAAGAAAACAAGGATTTTAGAATACTAATTCAAAAATCACATCGTTTTTGTTAAAATCTATCACAACGATCTAGAAGTGAATCTTTAGAAAATAATCTTAAAGATTCAACTCAACTTCAGTTGCTGAGACGCCAAGTGGTAATCACTTGATCAAAGACTCGGTGCGTAGCTTCAATATTCGCGTTTGGAGCCAACACAAAGTTGCTAGTCTCTTTCTTTGTTACGTTGCCATTCGTAGAGTATGAGAGTGAGTAGTGCTGGTTATCGAAGGGACTCCTTCATGGGGCGAACATTAGAGGTGCACTCGCTCTTACTTTTAGATTCGATTTTGAGCATTACATCACAATACTGCCATACAAAACTTCAGGCAAGTGACTGTTGCCGTCATGCTGAACGGAACACTCAGAAGCCCTGACTCTGCCTACTTCGTTTGGGATAAAGTCGTGATGGAATATTTGTATGTAAAACTTCAGGGAGTGGTATCAAAATATTACATATTGTATCATCAAGTTGCGCACTTTAATGCTCTCTGCTTTTCTCTCACCAACGTAATGTTAGAATTTGTAACATTACAGTTTGCGCACTGTGTTGCTCGGTTCTCCTCCCTCACTGATGTAATGCTCGACTCTGTAACGTTACATTACAGGAAAATGCTTCCGGTGAAGGAGCACCTTTACAATAACTTGGACGCTCGAGCACTTAAATGAAATATGAATAATAGGCATTTAGCGAACAGACGTACCACTAGATGATGAAGTAATACAATTAGGCTTTAACAGGGAAAGCGACACATTTCCACAAGCGGATAGCCAACGAACGAACTGACAAAGGTCGCAGGATTAGGGTGCGTTTCCACCAGAGATGTGCGAGGATGCGTTGCGAGGAATGTGTTTGTTGAGAACCAATAGAATCGCAAAGCTGGGTGAAATTACATAGGCATTTAGCGACCAGACGTACCACCAGATTATGAAGTAATAAGATGAAGCTTTAACAGGGAAAGCGACACATTTCCACAAGCGGATAGCCAACGAACGAACTGACAAAGGTCGCGGGATTAGGGTGCGTTTCCACCATAGGTGTGCGAGGATGCGTTGCGAGGAATGTGTTTGTTGAGAACCAAAAGAATCGCGAAGCTAGGTAAATAAAACAATTCTATCAGTTCTTAACACACACATTCAACGCATCCTCACACAGCTCTGGAGACGCACCCTTACGGTGGATGCAGGCCGCCCAAAACCTCTTCTCCGGGAGTCTTTTGAGTTAGGCAGAGGGTTTTGTTCAGCACTGGATGTCATTTAGCTCCGAATCATGATACCGACTATACTAGTATGTTATTGCAATATTTACATACTACTAATTAACGACTATTTCTGCTACGAATACGAATACTTAGATAATACAAACTAACTAACTCGGGTAGGATATTTTAGCATATTACATAATGAAAAATACTCAATAATTAAACAGTTTGCTGTTGATAGTTGTGCGACCAAAAGCAACAACACATAAATAAATATATAAATAAATTCAGATTCAGATTGCAGAGTTTCGTAATCGTGTCAGATAGGTACTGTAGAACGATTCTGAACAAATGTGAACTCCAACTCGCTCAGGTGACCGAACCCAATCAATAGATTCATACATTATTTATTGTCAAATCTCATAATCTTAGTTTCTTTCTAAACCACGTTTGACAAGGTGCCTACGACGCCTGTAAATTTGAATTTCCACCGACCGAGGTTCGAAGTGTGTTTTTCAGAATAGCGGTGATGCAACTTTTCGTATTAAATAATACAGAGTGATTTTTAATATCTTAAGGAAAATTATGGAACTCAGTTAATGACGTAGACGTGATCGAATGTTTAAATTAAGTTGGATTCTATTGGTAGCGTAAACTGATGATACGATACATATTTTTTTTTTAATATACGCCAGACATCCCACCACTTGTCATGGTCTCGAAGTAAGGTTTAAATATCCTTGTATTTCGAGATACCAGACAGGGATTTAAGCCAAAGAGTCTCCCAGCACACCAAGATCAGAGTCAATATAGAAAAGATAGTTTCCTAAATTGACCCGACCGGGAATCGAACCCGAGACACTAAGTAATTATAGGCGAGAATCCGCAAAATTCCGTCTTAGTTAGCACCTACGTCATAAAAAGAACCCTTAAGCACAATTTGAAACTCCTAGCACTCCTAGTTTCTGAGATTTCGTGATGAGTGACCTTTCGCTTTTATAAGATATAAGTTTAATAAAATATTTAAATAATTTTCCTTTATCTTATAATTTTTAACTGTTTTTGAAGAAAGCTTCAATTTTGCTTCCACACCGCCTTTTTTCTTTCGTTTGTATTCGTCTCATGAACCTGTAATTTTTTGCAACCCTTCTACTGAGTAGTGTCTATATTTTTTAATAGTTAACTGGCCTGTTGGCGGAATGGTTGTGATTCAGCCTAAGCGTCGGAGGTCGCATGTTTAGATAATCCATGTGAAATATTCATGTGACGAATATTTATGTTTGTTGTACTGGGTGTTGTTATCTATTTAAGTATGTATTTTTAAATATTTAACTATGTTTATCAGTATCTGACACCCAAATAGTAAAAGTTTTACTTAGTTCGGTGTCAGGATCTGAGTGTAATCTATCACAGGTAGTGTTTATTATTAAGAACAATCACAATGTTTAGGATGCTATGAATACTCATATAAGTTCACGATACCGTGAACTTCATTTTTATGACATGAAAACGAATTATTTCAAAACAGATATATCTGTTACAATCTGCCTAGCAATCACTTTCGGAGATTTCCTACCTCAAACATACAAACTCACAAACGCTTACCTACTTACCTCTTTATAATATTAGTGTGATATACCATTTTAAGAAGTAGCCAATCTGGAAATACTTAACCGCCTTCGTTCCCAGGTTGGCCGTAGCAAGGACAACATTGCTAAATTGTGGTTTATTGATGAAGCAGATCAGAGTTATGACTGTGGTTGGTCACCTCAAACTACGGCTCATATGCTCGAGTTCCCACAGTGCCCAATAGTGTTGCAGGAAACTCAAGTCTTTTAGTCTTCTTTGCCAGACTTGAGTCGATTTTGAAGACTAGGACTCGTGAGTCACATGAGTCCCAAGCCCTTTGAGTCTTCTGAGTCTTTTAAGTTCTTTGAGCTAGACTGAGTCATAAACTTAAGTTGGCATATTGTAATAGGTAATACTGGGTGATTTTATATCGTCATCCATATTTATTTACTGATTGAAAATAAATCGCACATTAAAAATTTGAAACAATTAATTGCATTAAACGCGAACAACCTAATCTCATATCGAACTAAATACTGACCCTTTGCTGATTCAAAATGAGAGTTAAAACGTCTAAATAAAATAATAATCACACTTAACCGAAAAAACATCGCGCCATCTAGCCCAATCTAAGCAAAGTGTGTACTTTAGGTCTACACAACGGATAGATTACTCTCATTATATTTATAAACTTTTCTACCAATAGTAATAACGACGAAACCGATTGGGAAATAAAACTATAAGGGCTTCAATGTGCCTGTCTTCGTGGCTCACAATACTAAAATAATATAATATACATGTTATAATAGTTACGCACCAAATAAATCAAAAATTTATTCATTGATATTTTATTTACTTCAAACTACAGCTATGGATTTAGAGGACTCAGTCCTTTTAAAAAGAATCAGTATTTGAGTTCTTTTTGGCAGGACTCAAGTCTTTTTACAAAGGACACCAAGTTCTAAAGGACTTAAGCTCTAAGTTTTATTGATAAGACTCGAGTCTTCAAAAATAGCTTGAGTCTCGAAAAGTAGACTAAAAGACTTGAGTTTCTTAAAACACTAGTGCCCAACCTCCTACACAACGAAGGAACTGTACATGGCGGCGCTGTGCTGAAAGTTGCTGGGTTATCGAGCTCTGTGAAATCAAAATGAATCATTAGATTATATTTGACTCAAAAAAAGAAGAAGATTGTAAGAAGATAAAATATTTTTTCATATGGTTAAATCATATTTAAGCCATATCGTATCTCAGACAGTGAGGGACTTTTGAGCAAATCTTTGTGGGCTACCTAACGCTATATATAAAAATTAACAATCAATCCGTGCATAAATATCCCAAATCGAATACTCGTAGGTATGTAAATAAATCTATTTGGTGTATTTGACGATTTAATAGGTTGGGGCAAAAGTTTCTTCGCATTTTTTAAGAAAATTCAAAACATTTTTTAATATAGTTTATTCACATTTAACTAAAATAAGTAGATGCCATTTTGTTCGATTACTTTTGACCATCTTGTTGGTCGGGACATGATCCCATTGTTATAGGAATTTCAGGGCTTCTGATCAAAATACCGCGACAAGTGGTTTTGGCAGTCCTCTCGTGATGTTTTCGGTCTATTCAGAATTCTTTAGGCAGTGTCAGACTGCCTAAAGAATTCTGAATAGACCGAAACAGGTGGAAATCTAAAGGTGCAAGGTCAGGACTATACAGCGATGCATTTACACCTACCAGCCAAACTCTCTTAATTTTTGCTGAGTGGCTAAAGATGTGTGAGGTCTAGCGTAATCGTGATGAAAAACCACACCTTTTCTGTTGATTAATTCCGGCCGCTTTCTCTCAACTCCTTGCTTTAATCCCATCAGTTTTTCGCAGTAGAGTTCAGAATCGATGGTCCTGCCTGGTGGTAACAGCTCATAATGAATAATGCGCTTCCAATCCCACCACATACACAGCATCACCTTGTTGCGAGTTAACCCGGGTTTCGCCACAGTCTGTGAAGCCTGACCGGTCTTTGACCACGACCTTTTTCCCACGTTCTTGTCGTACGTGATCCACTTTTCATCACCAGTTATCAGCTTCTTCAAAAATGGTTCGGTTTCATTACCTCGTAATAAAGAATCACAAATGAGTACACGGTTCAAAAGATTTCTTTCAGTGAGCTCGTGAGGTACCCAAATATCGAGCTTTTTTTGTGTACCTAGTTTTTTTCAAATGCGCCAAAACTTGTGGTCAATTCCCAGTTCTTCAGCTACGTCGTAACCACCACTGATATGCCGATCTTGCCTACTTTTTCAAAAATAGTATCCATTTTATCCGTAATAACTACGTGCATCTTAGGCATCAAAATTTCCGGATTGAAAACGCTTAAACCAAATTTGTGCTAGTCTCACAGACACTGCACTAGGTCCTTAAGGATCGCAAATTTTTTTCGCGGCTTGCGTTGGATTTTAACCTTTTTTGTAGTAAAATTTTAAAATGTATCGAATTTCTTCATTAGATTCACTCATCTTGACAGTAAGGAAAACAAATGAAAATCACACATTTTCCTAAATTAAATTTGTAATTATCTTCTTTAAAATTTAAACTTTTAATGATACCAAAACCAGCCAGATACAAATAGTATAGCCAAAGAGATTTTATTACAAGTTCATTCATACTATATGCGAAAATACTTTTTTTCCAACCTAATATATCAGGTCAATATTTTCAATTGAAAATGAATAGCGATACTGTATCAGTCATATTATTTTTGAGAACTGTGCATGACTTTGCTTTGGATTCAAATATCACATGCATTTTGTATGAGATATTGGTTTGATTAATATCGGGGATGTATTTTTTCAAGCGGCATTTTGAATAATTTGATCAACCTATATTCGGCAGGTCGTGATGAACTTCGAACCAGAATATAAATACTTAGTTGAATACGAATGGCAATAATTATCACACTTGCCCAGTTCATCATATTATGAAACAGCAATGTGGTTTCCAGGCTGGATCCATTGATAATAAGCGTATGAGCCCACAATACCATGGTTTTAGGCTCCCCAAACGGGGTAGTCAGAGAGACAAGCTGGCTGTTGCCGTCATGGTGATCAGAATACTTAAAAGCCCATCTGCCTAGTGCCTACCGCAGTTATCCGTTTTGTTTTGGTTTTTATTAGTGTTTTCCATCACCGGAAAGTAGGTCGCAAATTCAAGAATGAACACAATTATGGTTCTGGCCAGATTTGTACTCGGGAACAGACAGGTTCCGATCCGGAGGGCTGAACCCTTAGGCCAAGAAGCTCATTCATATACATTTGTGCTGCAGGTAGAATCCCTGTCATAAAATATTTTTCCATTTACAAACATTATAAGAATTGAATAATAGGGTATCAAAGAAAGCTGCAAGGAAAAAAATCACAATGATATTTATTTACTTTATTCTTTAGAAATAATTATAATAATATATTCTTTATTGCACACAAAACTTACAGTACAGAAACAATTTACAAAAAATGAAAGTACAATCGACAATAAATCACACAGTAGGGGAGTGGGGTGCTAGTTGTAACAGGGGCAAGTAGTAACCAGCATTTTTACCTAGATAATAAAAGAATATTCATTTTTTATTTAATCTTACCTACCATTTAGTACCCATTCTATCATACCTATGAGCGCGATCAGTATCCCGTTGGAATGCGCAGCAAGCGGTGTTGTGTAGGCGCTCTGATAAGGCCAGGTAATAGACTAAACTGATTATTGTTGATTCAAAATTGTTTAGCAGTTGTTGGTTTATTACCTTTAGCATTGGTTTAGTTCGATTATAGTTACTGTACACCAAATAAGTTTTTTATGTTTTTTATAGTAGTTATTTAAAAAAAAACCTTGCAGTGCTACACGCAAAGATCCATATTTCATCGTGAGAAATCAGAATACGTTGCACCACGCAGCACTACGCCCGCGAGGCATCTCGTAAATAAAGTTAAATTTTGAGTAGTTCTATGAAAAAGTGCGCGCAGAGTCGCGTCGCGTCTCGGTCTGAATTGACCCTTAGGCGGTTTTAGCGTCCCTAAAGTTTCTGATACTAATTATGCTAAAAAAATGTTTTGAAATATAAAACTTGTATTAATTCCCCACTGTTACAATTTGCCCTAGACAAGTTACAACTAGGCCCCCTAATCACGAGGTTGTAACACTCGTCACTTTTTTGAAGCCGTTTCTATAAGAATTCGTCACAGGTTTGATCAAAATTTTATTTGAAATGGATTGTTGAATAGTAGCTACCTCGAACAGTACTGCTGCATTACCTACATACCAAACAAGTTAGCATACCTAGCCTAAAAACGATAAATTGTTACAACCAGCCCTCCGCTCCCCTACATCCTACTTACGAGGCAAATAGTAGCTTTCCTATCATTATTAATACTGAATAATCAAAAAATACTTATAAAATAAACAATGACAAGTATCATAATGCCGTTTTCTATACTTTTTTAATAAAATGAATGAAAATCCAATTTTTATTTAACAAGAAGAGCTGTAACCATAAAATATGCTTTGTTATAAAGACTATTAGGCTAACTTCGAAAAAAAAAGTAACTGCACTACGATATGCCCATCACTTAGGCCCATGTTTTACGTTAATAAATATGACTTTTATGGACTTGAATTAGTCAAAATAAAAATAAACATGATCGCCACCGTGTTAAGCGTCTGAGGAGCTTGCAGCGATTTCACTGAATTGGCTGGTTGGTTACGCTGCGCTGCTGGCCGGATTAGCCCTCAGGACAATAATTATTTAAGCGTAAAGCAGGTAACATGACTCGAATTAGGTTCCAATGTCAGTAGTCAGGTAGCTTCAAATATTTTTTTTGTAATAAACAGGGTGATTATAAAAAGACTTCCGAAAATGAAATGGCATAAATACTCCGTAATGTAATAAATTCTGCTTTACAATTTATTGACCTTTTTTGGGGTTTTCTTACTAAAAATACTGGCTGTTCGACTGATTTTGTTGATTGACCTTAAAATAAAAGTTAATAAATCTCGTTTTGACTTACATAGTTAGTTTGTGTATTACTAAATATGTATCGTTTATATAATAAGTATTTTGCTAATTACCGGGCGCATAGCTGGTAACATGACTCGAATTAGGTCCATATGTATTGACATAGATAAATTATATTTCGTAAATGTTGGTTTATTTTTAATCTGATACTATCACTGAAGATTGTTAACTATGTATTAGTGAACATTAGGGTTATCTAGGATCTTTCAACTAACGTACTGTAATTTCTCTTTCTTACTAAGATCTTTCAAAAAGCCTAAGTAAGTAGATACCTACTAGTAAAACGTGTACTTTCTTGAAAAAGCCTTAGAAAGATGTGTGGGTGAAAAATTCACTTCTCGCGATCAAAACTAAAGACTAATCAATTTTGAGTTTCCTAAATTGGAGACACAGAGAAATAAATTTTCAGTAATGACGCCAGTTTCAAACTTCAAACGTTAAATGATTCTTAACTTTGACGATGTAGTATAAAAAAAAAACTTTTGGGTTCCGGTCTGCGCTCCTCATAAATGTCTCTATGGCAGTGATGTCGACAAGCTAGGACATCACGGACTGTTATGCCAAAAAAGTGCAGGCCGCTTCTCGAGTCATGCCGCACTTAACGATATCATACGCCGGTCCCTTGCCACCGTTAACGTGCCAAGTCTACTTGAGCCGACTGGTATTGCAAGAGACGATGGCAAGAGACCGGACGGTATGAGTTTGATTCCATGGAAGATGGGCCGGGTGGTGGTATGGGATGCAACCTGTTCAGACACACTGGCCTCTTCCCATCTACATGGAACCAACAATAGAGCTGGTGCGGCTTGTGAAGCGGCTGAAAAAGCATGCAAATACAGGGGTCTAGGCTCCGAATATGATTTTGTTCCATTCGGTGTTGAGACCCTTGGTCCGTGGGGTCCTAGCGCTATAAGGCTTTTTAAGGAAATAGCAAAAAGGTTAGTCGACATCACAGGAGACCGAAGAGCTGGCAGCTACCTCGGACAAAGAATTAGTCTAGCTATTCAAAGAGGGAACGCTGCCAGTATCTTCGGAACCTTACCTAAAGGGACTCCTTTTATTAATATATTTTAGTTATTATATTTTTTTTTTAAGATTTTTATTTTTAGGTTCATTTTAATAACTTCAGATGTGCTAGTATTTGTTTTAGTAATCTAATAAGTGATAATTATGTCTTAAATCATGGCCAGTATAAAAAATTGTCCTTGATGTCTCCGAATAGGAAACTAAAAAGGAACACACTTTATCTCACAGACCTATGTTTTATACCAATTCGTAAGTAAGTTCCTACTTAAATAAGTTATAGATAATAACATATTGATAAAGTTTGAGCGGCTACGCTAAAAAGCACTTAAGAGAAAATTAATTTGGCACGACATATTTATGTATATTTTACCAGACAAAATTACAAATATAGCCCAGTCGTGGTTCGGTTACCTTTGTGAATACCGTTTTAGTATATAAGGTTATGAACCGAATCGGAACCTGTGACATTTTACATAATCATTCCAAACAACTGAAAGCCACACGCCTCAAGTTCATTATTAAAAGCGTAGAGCATAACATAGTTAAACACTTACGGCGGGCAAAGTTTCTGAAGACCGTACAAGCGGCCAATTAAAAGTTAAATGTCTAATTCTTGTCAGACTCGGGAAGTCCGCAACTAGCTAGCTACTAAACTGAAAGTTTTGCGTCGAGCGTATAGGTATGACAAGGATCGGGTTTAACCCGGGAACGAATCAAACGTTCTCTAATTGACAAACTATTTGTATTGATTTAATTTACCATAATTTAGGCCAATTTGAAAATGAACTGCTTTTATTTTCATAATAAAAACATCACAACATTATGGTAATCACCATTTTATTGTTACATTAATATTTTTAAATATTTTACTAACACATGACCAAGGTGTAAAATTGTACCTACCTACAGCACTGGTTCAGAATTTATTTAGTTAAAGAATTCTTGTTTTTATTTCTTACTGTGCACCACTCTTATTAGTGTGGATTATTTGACATCTCAACAGAATTTTTTAAGTATCTAGCTTACAAATTGGAGAAGATGCACACGAGCTAGCAAAGCAAGTTCTTATTTTTTTTGTACACGTATTCAACTTGAGCCACGCGTCCTTCATTCGAACTTAACTTAACTCTACGAGTTGATCCTACTTTCTACCGAGAGAATAACAGTATGGTAGTAGTGGTGGTAAAATAAAAAAGGCAGACTACTAGAGGCAAGCACAGCACGCAGCTTGTGTCTTGTTAAAAATATAGCTGAGTAGAACCCGTTTCCCCCAGTGGTATTCTATGTGGACCAAGTAATGTGATTTGTGGAAATCAAACGTATCCACAAGAACATACTCGTAGCGTAGCACACCTCTAATCGAAAAGCAGCCTTAGGAGTAGGCAAACAACCAATCAATGCATTTATACTACACTGCAGCTGTGATTAAAAAAAGTTTTTATCTTCAAAGGAGTTGCTGCTCGCGACTAAAACCTACTAAAACTAAACCTAGTGCCTGATGTCCGAATCGAACTCTGTAACAGCTAAAGCTAGTTTCCTTGTATCAAAAGGTATCAGGCTCAGGCGATAATGCATGCAGCATGACCCTTGAGATCGACAGGAAGACGTTCATCACGTTTTAGTTTACTCCTGAGACCGAGCATTTGCTGTCCAAGCTCTGTAAGAGTTCTTGCGAGTTCCCCTGCCTGTAAAGGTGTCGGGTTCACTCGACAGTGCTTGAGCATCATGATGGCGATCATGAACAGCAGTAAGACGTGCTGGCCGTTCTTTAGGTTTCACCTGAGACCGAGCACTTGATGTCCGGACTAATTTGAACGTGCAAATATTTTCTTTACACATAACTTAACTAATATTAATCTTTACCTTATAGGCGTGTTAACTTAACTCGTTATAAAATTATGAGAAACTAGCTTTCCGCCCGCGACGTCGCCCGCGTAGAATATTTTTTCTCACACGTTGGGTAACATATCAAAGTTTTCATACGAGCCCTAACGTTTTGCATGGTACCTACTGGTAAGTACCTACCAAGTGCAGAATCACACGATTTCGTTGCGGTGTATAAGCGCGCGCCGCGTCTACCCCGAGCGCCGAGAGCCGCGTGCCGTGCGCAAAAATATAATAATCTTGCGTGTGTTTTTTTTTAATTTCACGATTTATCAGAATCTATGAATCCAATTAATGTGTTGTAAAGGACAAAACCTCCTAGTGGTTCTGAAGGTCCCGGGTTCAAATACCAGGTCGGGCAAAGGGTATTTTCGGACATAATGTTCCGAAAAATGTTCATGTGTGGTTTGTAATCACCAGCCCCCATTTGGCAAGCGTGGTGATTATACCAAAACCCATCAATTGTAAGGATGACTTGATTTTAATGATGGAGGCCTTTGCCTAGCAGTGGGACAGTTTATTAGCTAATTACTTAATATATGTGCAAAAAATAATATTGTATGATGATCACCTACTTGTGAACAATCTGCGTTACGAAAATGTTACCAGGGAGGGCCGTGCGTCTCCCAAACACGCATGGTCGCGTTCAATCGACACCCGTCTAGCTTAAGCTGAACCTTATTTAATAAGGATCAAACTATACCTACATCTGAACTCTACTTACACTAGATATTTCTGGAACCTTTTTTTTTAACTTTATATAGTTTTTTTTTATCAAGATCATTTTACAGACCTCAATGCATAGGAGGTAACTAAAGAGTTACCTACAGTCAATTTAACTGAACAGTTATTACGTGATTCTCTAAACTCTAAACTGATATAACTTATTTATGAATTGATTAAAATGAAACATACACTAAATTTTAAGTGAAGATTACCACAATATATTAATATTCAAATCGGTTTAGCCGTTTCTGAGATCAGCGCATACATACAAACGTACAGACAAACATTTTAAAAATCATTGTTTTGGGTTGTATTGCATTTATAAAAGCCCCCAATAATAGTTTTTCTCTTCTCTTCTTCTTCTTTAGCCATTTTCAACCGCTAAGGTGTAGGCCTTCTTAAATTTTCTTATGCCATCTTTTTAGTTTCTCTCACTTATCTTTAATGTACAGACAGCGATGAGTTAATTTTATTTATTTGTTTATTTTTAAATTATATGTCATCAAGTCCACTGCTGGACATAAGCCTCCCGCATAGAACGCCTCAGCGAGCGGCTTTGAGCTAATTGCATCCAGCTGCTTCCTGCAACTTGCACCAAGTCATCGGTCCACCGGGTGGGTAGGCCTATCTTCGCTGCGTCTTCCAATTCGTGGTCGCCATTCGAGAACCCTTACTCTTCAGCGGTTATCAGTCCTGCGGGCAATGTGACCCGCCCATTGCCACTTCTGCTTGGTTATCCGAAGAACTATGTCGGTCACTTTGGTTCTTTTGCGGGTATCCTCATTTCGAGTCTTATCACGCAAAGAGACACCGAGCATAGCTCTTTCCATAGCGCGCTGTGTAACCCTGAGTTTATTTAATAAGCCAAATGTCAGGGAACATGTCTCAGTACCGTGAGTCATCCCTGGCACCACGCACTACTCGAAGACTTTAGTCTTCAGGCTCTGTGGGATATGAGACGTGAAAATATCGCGCAGTTTCCCGAACGCTGCCCAGCCGAGTTCAATTCGTCATGCCACCTCTTTGTCAAACTTGCACCTACTTAGACGGATGGTTTATCCCACATAAACATACTCGTCCACAACTTCGAAGGTATCATTCCCAACAGCTACTGGGATTGGTGTGACATGAACGTTCGACATGACTTTCGTCTTGTCTTTGTTTATTTGTAGACCCACCAGTTTGGATACTCTACTGAGGTCCGTTCCAGTCCAAGAGCTTGAAAATATCTTCCAGAGCATTAGTGAAAAGCTTTGGAGAGATAACATCTCCCTGTCTCACACCTCGCTGCAATGGCATTGGTTTAGTACTCTGGTCAGGTTTACGGACTGACATGGTGGCTTTACTATACAGACACTTCAACACTTCTAAGTACCTTTAGTCAATCTGCCATCGCTGCAAGGACTACAGCACTGCCCAGTTTTCGATCGAATCGAAGGCTTTTTCATAATCCACAAACGCCAGACAGAGTGGCCGATTATATTCCTCTGTCTTTCGTATAATCTGGCGTAGCGTGTGGATATGATCAATGGTGCTAAAGCCTTTTCGGAAACCGGCTTGTTCGGGAGGCTGAAAGTCATCAAACCTGCCCGCAAGACGATTAGTTAGCTGGAGAACAGTTTGTACACGTGACTCAGGAGCGATATGGGTACATAATTCTTCAAAAGGGCTTTATCACCCTTCTTAAAGAAAAGCACCACCAGGCTCCTGTGCCACGCTTCAGGTGTAGTGCCGTGAAGGATGACGGAATTGAACAACTTCTGGACTACAAGTATTGGTTTACCACTCGCTCTCAGTATTTCCGTTGTTATTCTGTCCTCACCTGGTGCCCTGTTGTTTTTAAGCTGTTTCAGTTCCGCTCTGATTTCGTACAGGCTGATGTCCGGGATGTCCTCAGTATAATGAGTTTGGCTCTGGTGTCCTGAGTTGCTCGATTTGAGGGTTTGCGTGTTGAGGTGTACAACTGTCCATAGAAGCTTTCTATCTCCTTCAGAACTTCAGGCTTGGAGGAAACGATGCTGTCTCTGTCGGTGTTCAGTTTAGTCAGCTGGCTTTGTCTCCAAGACGAATCTCTTGCGAACACTTTAGAGCCTTGGTTCCGCTCGATTGCCGTCCATCCGCGTGATGTGTTGTAGGTACGCAAATCATGCCGCATTGACTTCGAGATTCGTCTGTTCAGCGCACTTTAAGCTATCATATCGACTGAAGACTGCAGCTTCATGTCTCTCCGATCTACCATTACTTTGAGGGTCTCTTGAGAAAGCTTTTGTGCCTTTTTTGGTAAAGGTTATACAGGTATAAACCCGAAGTTACATGTACCTATAGATAATAAGATATACCATGTTTATGTATAGAAAAGTAAAGGTCAGCCTGTAAACTATTCTACTCATGGGCAAAGGCGTTCATCATCGAAATCATCGCTACAATTTATGAGTATTGACATAATCACCACGCTTGCCAAATGCAGGTTGGTGATCGCAAACCTTGTCTATGTGTCGAAATATGCAAATGAACGAAAAATAAAGGTGCTTTAAGTATTGTAAATTATAATCAACGTTATATCCGAAAGTCAAACAAAAATAAATGATATTTAAATAATACACATACAATGACATGACGTACCAACAGTCCTGAGCTTAGGTACCTACTGGCCGAGCCGATATAAACCAGTTTCACTCCATACGAGACAAGGCCACCAGTGCTCACGTACCTGCAGGGCCGTCTTTTGCCTATTTGAGGCCCTGGGCAAATTAAGATGATAGGGCTCTTTTGGTGCAAAACACAAGAATTAAAAATTAGCCAGAATTTATTTTCATATCAATTTTTCATCGTTATACAATGTGACCCTTTATTATGTCATGTATCAAACTTAAAGGCTGTAAACTAGGGTTGAATTTCTCGGCAAAAAACATGAAAAGGAATTAACAACCTATTGTTGTTAATTTTACAGGGGTTACAAACTTTTTTGAATTCTCCTTTTAGTTTGTTTAATTACTTGTAGCTTTGTAATTAATTTTATGTACTAGAGATATGTTTTTTATTTATTTAAATAAGTAGGTGATTCAATAAATTTTGATGCAAAAGCAGGCCTAGTAATCCAGTCGATTTATTCACCTACACGCTCGGTCCACGCGCGTGAGCAATTTAGTCGAGTCTTACGCACGCAGTAGGTACAAAGGACGCGACAGACGCGGCAGTTTATTTTCGCAAGTTGAAAGTTCACAGGATGGTGAAACAAAAGCGTTACTGTACTGCATTCGGATTCACGAACACAAAATTTAAAGTTATGGACCTTTTACAAACTTTCTGAGAATACTGAAAGCCCGGTAGGTACAGCCGCAACCGCTATGTCCCTGCAAAACTGTAATATCTTTGAAAACATTCATTTAAATTACATGCTACAAAGGGTCATATTGATCTATGTTAAATGCACAGTGTATTCAAAGTACTTAATTTGATGAGTATCAATTCTGTATTGCTTAAAAATCACTTCCTAAATAAGCCTTATTTCACGTAAAAAGTAAAGGATAAAAAATAGTCATTGTGGGTTTTCCTAATGAGATAGGTGTAAGTACATACAATACTGTAGTACCTACGTACAATTTTTGATCTATCTCGTAGACTTCAGCCAGCGTTTGCAATGTAGGCGCGAAACAATGTGTTTATTTACGACATCACATTAGAAACCTCTATGGCCCGTATTCTAAAACAAAATCTGTACCTACTTCGCCACGACGATTTCTACAATAGAAATCGTTCAAATGTATGGGGATGATATAAGCTGTCACTGGCGCTTAAGCCATCTCCATACATTTGAACGATTTCTATTGTAGAAATCATCGTGACGTGTTGCTCTTGGCTAGCCCCCCAGTGCTTGAGTACGATTCTAGAATACAGGCCTAAAATTATCAGTGATTCTCTACCATGCATGCATGTTACATACATATAAACCTTCCTTTTTAAATCACTCTGTCTATAAAAAAAATCCGCATCAAATGAGTTGCGTCATCTACTCGTATCATACATAGGGACAGGCAGACTGGAAGCGACTTGGTGTTATACTATGTACTAACAAACAAACCACAAAAAAGCGTATTTGTTTACAGTATTTATAGGTAACACGTGGCACACGCAAGCGCTTCATTTTGCGGTATTTGCATGCACAACCCCATGAGCGACACGCAGCCGGGTTACGTCACGGTCGCCAGGCAGAATTTTGTGAAAGCAGCGGCGAGCGCTCGTAGCGCCTTAGTTAAAAGATTCACTTTCGATTGTCCCGGCCGTTAAAAGAGTAAGGTACGAGTACAGGTGCAGAGTTGTTTTGGAACGTATTATAATAATTGGCACGCACCGAAGGTTGATATTGTAAGTATTGCAATTGTGTCGAAAGTGCGTCTTCTGTTTTTATTTTATTGTGACGAAAGTTAAGTGACTACCAACACAAATTAGACATACGCGGCGCTCTGACAGATAGCCCGCTTAGAACCACACGCCATTTTTGACGCACGCACACAGAGACATGAGTTTACAAGCGAAGTCAGTGAGCTTCGGTGAGTCGGAAAGTCGCACTGTCGCGAGTATTTTTGTTTATGTCGAACTTGGTGCAATTTTGACATGATGAATTTTGGTTTTGGCCGGTTCTGTCAAGTAGGTATAACTTACTTTCTTCATTTTAAAAATTCAGAGCGAATATAGTAGTAACCCTAGGCGGTTCACGCAAGTTTTGAAAAAAGGTGCGAGCGGTCCTTCTCTAAACTCTCCATTTTGTGCTACCAACGACTTCTTCATTTCAGAAGAAAAAAAAGTTGTCTGTCAAATTATAAATTTTATATAAAGCAATACAGCAATTTTTTGGGAAATTTTGAGTCTGTTTATTTATTATTTAATTATTTTATTTAAAGAAAAAAAAATATTTTTCATTTCTATCGTAAATGCTTAGCTCAAATTTATTCAATTAAATACTAATTAAGTGAAACATACATTAATGAGTATATTCCTGCTTCGATTGTTTAAATATTCATTCGAATCAAGATAATTTCAAATACAGCTGTGGCTGAATAGAATACATCGACTTGCCGCAAAAGGAATGTCAAAATAGAAGGTGACATTTGACAGTTATTTACTTTCAGCCCTAGGGCTGAAAAAAACTTCACAGCCTAGGGCTGAAAGTGAAGCTTTCAACCCTATGCTCAGGCAACTTCAAGCGTACTTTCCGTGTATGAGTAATGAAAAAGTTTATTCCTAGTTTATAGCTTTAAAAATTTGATACATAGGTACGAACGAACGGGTCACATTGTAAACATACTCGTATAGGCAGAAACATAAACGTGCTACAAATCCTTTTACAAGAGGTACTTTTCTAGTGCAAATATAGGCGAAATCATTAATCACCAAAAATACTTCTTTCGGATGTTTATGGTGAAACATTAATTTTTCAAGTTTGCCTATATTATGTGTGTCTAATGCTAATAACTCCAGTAAGGTAAAAAAGACTAACTATCCAAGTTAATAAAGATGAATTTGCCAATGCACTCGCGCCGGAAATGGTCGTGAAGACGGCACTGAGTAGGTAACAGTGAATAGTTTACTTACCTTTCTTTCTAAACCTTTTTGGGGCGGGGGCCCCTATGGTCACGCGCGGGGCCCTGGGCACGTGCCCATAGTGCCCAATGGGAAAGAGGGGCCTGCGTATCTGTCACAGCCACTTTGAGAAGCTTTAGTATATACAGGTATTTCTGTTCCGTTTATACAGGGTGACAGGAAAAGAAACTTACTGTCTGATTAGTAGAGGTTATATGCCACAAATTCACCTCCATCAAAAATTTATAGTAAACGAGAGTTACAGTTTTAATATTTTTTCTAAACTTTGTGACCTGTCTACGAAAAATAATTCTAAAACAAACTACGAAAGTCGATGCACTGAATTGATACTAACCTACTTTTTAGATTTTATAATAGTAGCGGAAACAAACAGTTTTACAACTTACAAAAATTTGTAACTCTTTTCTAAAAACTGTATAAATCGATAATAATGAACCACAGATGGTGTCAAAATCAACAAGAATAAAATTCTTAGACTTCCTTTTGTGTAGGTGAATGATGGATCAGATCTTCGAGCTACAGCGGCGGCGCACCACCATAACTACCTAGTAACTAATTATTACCTTTTTGGAAGGCGATGAAACATTTCTTAAATTTTTATTACGCTACTACGGGGCGCGCTAAAAGTTTCCGGAATCAATTATAAGAAAATACTATTAATGCACTTTTTCATACGATTGAACCAATTTTTAAAACATTTGTGCGACTCCTCCGTGGCGACGTCACATACGTGTTTTTCATACTCTTCCACAGCCTCTTCTGGCGATGAAAACTGTTGATCGCGTAGTTGGTTCTTGATTTTTGGGAACAGAAAAAAATCACACGGTGCTAGGTCAGCAGGACTGTATGCTGGATGACTCATAAGTTGTACGTTTTACGCCTTCAAAAACTCATTTGTCTGTCTGACCGTGTGGAACTTGCATTGTCGTGGTGCAAGATGATACGACGTTTACCGTTATTTTCACGGAGTTTGCCAATAATTTCCGGTAAACAACTGGTCGTGCACCAGTCACTATTCACGGTACGACGATTTTCTAAAGCAACAGTAGCCACGTGTCTAGTTTTATTAAAAAAAGAAGCAATCATCCGCTTCGAGGCACTTTTCACCCCCGCCACTTTGGTTGGGTTCGGCTATCTCTATAGACCCATACGCTCGATTGCTGCTTCTTTTTGGGATCATAGGTGGAAAACCATGTTTCGTCACCTGTTACTATGCCCCACACCAAATTTGAAGCCACTTCATTGTATCTGGCAAGCATAGCATGGCACCAAGTGATGCGGTCCGTTTTTTGAGCATCGGTCAAATTGTGTGGTATCCATTGAGAACACAGCTTTCTCACACCCAAATGTTTGTGTAGGATTTACTGTATTGACTCATACCTATGTCCAAAGATGTCCGAATCCGAATCGCATGGTAGGTCACATGCCAAGCCTGTCTGTTTCAATCATACGGCGCACAGCATAGATGTTCTTGTTATTCACAGCGATGCTAGGGCGACCTTCATGAATTTCATCATGAAGATTGACACGACCGAGTTTGAATTCTGCAAACTAGCTATAAATGGTCGTCTTGCATGGTGCTTCTTCGCCAAAAGCAGATTGAAGCCGAACGGGGCTCTGCTGGGCTGTCAAATTACACTTAAAATCGTAAAAAATCATGCAAAGAATATTTTCCCGAGTTAAATCCATTTTATTTTATCACGCAATTTTTAAAATGACGCCATAATGTGAAAACAATTGACAATCAGATGAAACAAATTGTATTCCACGGCTAAAGAGTTATATTTTCAAATGTAGTATTAACTTATATTATAACTTCAAATGGAGTATTACTAAATATTGTTTATGTAAGTGGCCATTTCCGGAAACTTTTAGTGTGACCTATGTATCTGTGCTACATTATTTTTCAAATTATTTATTTCGAGTCATTGGTCGATTGATAGTGGGAGAAAGTAATTAACTTATAAAATGAGGGATCTATTGGACAGAGACCACCATCATTGAAATCAAGTCATCGCTACAATTTGATGGTTATTGGCATTTGGCATAATCACCACGCTTGCCAAATGCGGGATCGCAAACCCGGGCTTTTTTCCAAAAAATGTGAAAACTCTCTTTACCCGACCTGGGATTTGAACCCGGAGTCGTCCTTGATATCTATCTCGTTTACTTCGGAACTATTAAATGCTATTTGGAAAGGTTAATGCTAGCTTTTTTAAACAGTATCGTTTCAGTGCCCGGACTTCAGTAGTTTTTTTTTACTTAGTTTTATTTCCTCGTCAGATACTTTGAAAAAAAAAGATAGAATAAGTATACCTACCTAGTTAACTTTTAATTTTAGATTTGACGTTGATGGAGGTGAATTTGTTGCAAATAACCTGCACTGTGTGTTCCTATTAACGAATAGGTCTGATTTTCCTGTAACCCCGTATACTCATGAAGGTGCAAACTGATTAAGGTTGCTCAAGGTTGAAAGCTGCTGTTCTCGGTAAAGTATCTACTGACTTCTCAGTCATAGCACAGAATGTAAGTACATATTACCAAGGTGTATTTTCAATTTCTATAGATATGTTACAAATAATATATAGTAGTAATGTAGTATGGTCTGTACCGCGCACCATCGGAATAACAAGGGCACAATTGCTGTTTTTGCAATTTTACAGGAGAGCCATTTCAAGTTTTTTTTTGCATTTAATATGGTCCAGCTCTGTTAATATTGCTTTAAAGTTGTCCACCTTTGCAAAACGTAAACTATATACATACTTTATACTTTCTAGACGCGTTGTTTACAAGAATATAAAACGGTTGTATATTATTTTTAATTATATTTTTAAGGAAGGGCCCTTGTTCCATCAACATGTAAATTATTCTGTAGTTATGACCATATATTTTTAGCTTTAATTTAGAAGGATTTTGGGATAAAAATAAGTTGTTTTACCGCTTAAATGTTGTATTGTTTAATAAATTAAGAAGTGTGTGGCGTGTGGTAACTGCTTAGAGCATTCCAGCTCTAAGGGTAACTGTCACGAAAAAAGTAAACAAAACTTAACAATAATAAGACTTTTTATAATTTTTTTAATCATCAGTCTTCACTATTTTGTAACTACTGTCACAAATTAATATTACCTACCTAGTAAAACTTATTACATACTGCATCTGGGCCTTAACATAGACTCCCACTCCGTCAATCATCTGTGGATTTGGGGTGACACGCATCCGAGGCGCCGGGAAGATATATATTATATAGCGCCTTTGTCTTCTGAAGGCTTTCCTCAACTTTCAGGCCTAAAAGCTGGATGAATTTGGTAACGAGTGTCCCCCGCTGTAGCGAGACAGGCTGCTGCTCCATATGTCTTCCCTCTGGTGTCGTTGGCGTAACAAATGACACACATGCCAGCTAGGAGGACTCCGCGGAACAGCTAGTCGTACCCTATGTCCCACAGGAGCGGCCACAGCACCGACCCCTGTGGGACGCCCGATTCATGCCGGATGAGACTGCCGTCCTTGTTGTTGCAAAGGGTCTCCCTCTCCTCCAGGTAGTTCCGGAGGAGTTCCTACAGGTATAGAGGCACCCTATAGTAGTTTAGTGCCTCGATAATGGTTGAGTGGGGGAGGGAGTTGAAAGCGTTTGCTATATCAAAAGATATCGCTAAGACACCCTCCCTACTCCCAGCCGCCTTCGCTGCAACGTGGCTCAGCCTACTGACGGCGTCGATGTTCGACCTGTCTGACTTAAAGCCCTATTGGGCCGTATTGGGCCGTATTGTTGATAACAGGCCAACAAAAGTGAGGCAGGCGAGAAACGTTGGTAAAAAATTATCGCGTTTTTTTCTCAGCTACGGGTCCCATCTGTACAATTCCACTTGAAGATCAAAAGAGGGTTAATGCCGAGTGGTATTCTACCATTTGTTTATCCAGAGTGTTAAAAAAAGTTCGCGAAAGACGACTCAAAAGACGCGTTCTCCTACATCATCACAACGCTTCTTCACACACGGCCAACAAAACAAAGTCATTTTTAGCTTCCGAAAAAGTACAACTCGTCACCCATCCTGCTCATAGCCCCGACCTAGCACCCTGTGATTTCTGTATTTTCCCCAAAATCAAAGATTTGTTCAGTTACTTGTAACAAAATGATTACTTCAATATAGCATTACTTTCCTGTTATCATAACCAAACTATTTTTCTATCTGTAACAGAACTTTTAGGTTGATATTTACTTGTAGCATTTTTATTGCTTACCAGGTTTTTAGCTTGTAGCCAAAACAAATAGATGTGAAATTTCAGCAAGATTTATCAACAGATGCACGGATCTAGCTGTAACTCCTTATATATGAATTTCGGCTACAAACGAGAAGTATCTACACAAAATAAAAAATCTATAATTGTACAAACATAACATAACATACCATCACGACTTTATCCCAAGCGGGGTAGTCAGAGGCAAGTGACTGTGCCGTCATGGTGAACGAAACACTCACAAGCCCACTTTTCACCAATGGTATTAGAACCCAACGTGGTAGGTGGTGAGCCTTCCGCCGTTATCCGGGTTGATTTGGTTTGTTCTCGATGTTTTCCGTCACCAGAGAGTTAGTCGGATATTTAACAATGAACACAAAGATTTTGGTTCTGGCCAAATTTGAACTCGGGACCACACGATCCACGATCTGAGTTCGGGTGCTGAACCACTGGGCCACGACGCTCTCTTTATTTGTACAAAATTATCATATAATACAATTTAATTAGTACAATTCAAACAATTTAAATTATAACAATTCACATAATTAATCACAGTAGTGGTAACTTTTAGACCATTTTTTTATTATCAATAACAATTCACAGTTAATCACTGTGGTAGGATCTTTAGTAGGCTCTTAGATACAGCTATTACTTAATTATTAACATCTTACACCATTAATCAAAATGGTAGGATCTTAAAAACTGATTTTTCTTTATAAGTAGTACCTAACAATTCACACCAATAATCAAAGTAGTACTTACTAACATAAAGACCGTTTATTTTATTATCAACAACAATTCACACAGTTAATCGTAGTAGTAGGATCTTAGACACAGCTACTACTTAATTATTATCATCCCACACCATTGATCACAATGGTAGGACCTTATAAACCGGTTTTTCTCAATTACTAATATCACACAAATAATCACAGTAAAAGGAATTTATACACCGCTATTTCTTATTATTAACATTTCACACAATTAATAACAGTAGTAAGAACATATACACAGCTAATCCTAATTAGTTATAATTTACACAAATAATCACAGCAGTAAGAACTTATACACAGCTAATAAGTAATTAATAGTTTAAAACAAATTAATCACAGTTGTAGAAATGTATACCCGGTCTTTCTTAATAAGTAACAATTGACACAAATTAATCTCAGGGTAGTTAACTTAGCCCGGTGTCCTATTATTGGTACTAAGTCACTCAGGTCAGCCTCCGACCACATTTGGAGTGTTTCCACATCAATGGAGTGTTCTGAAATATATGAGAATTGTTACTCGAACAGATTCATCTTAGACTTATTTTTTGTTACTTTGTATACCGACCTATAATTATAGATACCTGAGTCCCATGGTACAGTTACAGGTAGTTTCAAGTTCAAATAGTACTATTTGGTAAGGTTCCATTCATGACTAGACCTTTCTACAGCTAAAATATCTTAATCTAGTTTGTTTAATTCCTTACGTAGTTTTTTCAGAAGGACTCTCAATAAAAATATACCCGACATAGATATATAACACGCTGTGAGATACAGCACTTATTAAAATTATATTATAGTCCGGACCTGCGCATTGAAAGAATTTAGGGCCAGATTAGTGGCATGAAACCTTCATACCTACTGTACCCTTGCACAGAACCACCTCCTGTCGTCGCCTAGTGACGATAAGTACTTAAATGGTGTCGAGGGGGAGCGTAGGGCACTTTCTGTTCGTTGTAATATGTTGGATCGCAGATTCGCACGTTGTACAAAAAAAGTCAAAGTAACCCTTTTTAAGGCTTTCTGTCAATAATTTTACTCGTGCGGTTTGTGGGTGAACTATACACAGAGAGCCAACGGCAACCTGCGCGTGCAGTATAATAACGCATTCCGGGTGTTGATGGGGCTACCGCGCTACTGCAGCGCCTCCACCATGTTCGCGGTCGCGGAGGCGTTTACAGACGGGTTTCCCGCAATCATGTGCAAGCGCTGCGCCTTCTTGCTGCGTCGCGTGCGCGACAGCCCCAACACCATCCTGCACGCGTTGGCTGAACGCTGGGATTCTCCTGTGCTGGCGCGTTGGATAAGATTGCATGCTGTTAAATTACTCGACTTGCTGGCATCGGGGGCCCATTATTTTTTAATGTATTTCTTTTCTTTTTCTTTTTTCATTGTACAACGTACCTACTAACACTAGCCATAAGTCAAATATGTAAACCAATATGTATCTTTGATGTCCGAAATAAATGATTTATTATTAGGTACTATTGTAAAATGGCATTCCCTAAGGATCCTATGCATTATACCTGAATGATTAAGATGAAAAAAATACCGGTATTGATAAAGTTAATTTAAAATGTATTACAGTATGTAGAATTAATAATACCTATTTATTTCACTAATTTGCAAATAGTTATAGACTTGATCTTTTAAGTCCACACAATTGGGTACCTACCTATGGCAACAAAATTTTTATATATGTTTTACATATTTTTTTAATACCTTTTACTATTTTAAGAAACTAAATTGAATATTTCGTTGATCTAGCCGGTAGTTACTTTTTTAATAGTTTTTAAACATTGTGAACTCATGACGTCTCAAATTCACTTATTGTTCCCACATGTGTTTAGAGTAAAGTAAAGTAAAAAATATATTTATTCATATAGACTTATAAAAAATACTTATGACAAGTCAAATAGTTACAAAAAAAAATTATAGCAAAAATATATCTACTAAATTAAACTTACATAAAATAATACTATGATAGTAAGTATCATAATTAAATATAATGTGACTCTACCACCGGTTCGGAGGTTGTTTCCGATCGAGAAGACTCCGTCAAGAAACTCGATGGTTACTCTATTCAATCTTGTTTTTATACACAAAAATTTAATTGACAGAGTAAAGTCATAACAAAAAAGTTTGCAGAGGAGCAGATTATACCTAAGATGACCACAAATTCTTATCATTTAAGAAATCCTCAACACTATAATAACCTCGCTTTATTAACTTAGCTTTAATTTGTAACTTAAACTGGTGAAGAGGCAGTTCAACAAGAGTTTGCGGAATTTTATTGAAATATTTAACACATTGACCAACAAATGATTTTCCTACCTTATGCAGTCTTAGACTGGGAGTTACGAGCTTATTTTTAATTCTGGTATTGAGTTTATGAACATCACTGTTTTTCTTGAAGAGATGCAAGTTTTTACGGACATATACTATATTATCATTAATAAATTGAGAGTACACCGTTAAATTATCTATCTCTTTGAATACTTCACGAAGCGAGTCGCGTGGTCTATGGTTGTAAATGAAGCGGATGGCTCTTTTTTGAAGAATAAAGATGGTGTTGAGATCCGCTGCCGAGCCCCAAAACTGTAGACCATACGACATAACACTGTGAAAATAACTGAAATACACTAATCTTGCTGTTGCGATATCAGTCAGGAGCCTTATTTTTCTAACAGCATAAGCTGCCGAACTAAGTCTCCCTGCCAGAGCAGAAATATGCGGACCCCACTGTAACTTGGAATCGAGAGTATCCTAAATCCTAATATCCTAAAAATACTGTGGAATTCGCAATCTCTAATGGCTCGTTATTCATGTTTATAATGGTATCGACCTGTCTTACATTGAGCATAGAAAATTAGATACATTTAGTCTTCTTAGCATTAAGCAGTAAATTGTTACTCGTGAACCAATGCAGCACCTTAGAGAGCGTATTATTTACGTCGTCAAGTGCTTTGTTACTTCTATCTACGTTAAAAATCAAAGAAGTGTCATCAGCAAATAATACAATCCCACATAAGGCAGGTCATTTAAATAGATCAAAAACAGCAGAGGACCTAATATTGATCCCTGGGGCACGCCCATACGTATGGTGGCACCGGAAGAGTTCGTACCATTGATACTCACTTTTTGTATTCTATCAGTGAGGTAAGATTCTATAAGGCTAAGCGAAATATTTGAAACACCGTAATGTCTCAGCTTAATCAGTAGGATTTCATGATCTACGCAGTCAAATGCTTTTGACAAATCACAAATAAATAATGAGGGTAAAATTACTGATTTACAACACTTACGGGTGAAACAGAGCTCGCCGTTCATTATCTAGCATCTCATGAGAATGTGAGAAGTAGACTTCAGATACAATTTATTTTGCCAAGTTCAGAAACCAAGCCATACCTGAAAGGGTTGGAATTATAGCGAATGCTATTTTAAGTCCTACCTACCCATCGGCATGGGCAATGGGCGTAAATGAATGTACGTATTATTAAAAATATCTTTGTGGAAAAATATTTTTTACCTGGAGAATTTGCTATCTGGAAACACCATGCAGTAATTAATACCATGCAGTAGATCACCTAGCTAAAAGTCTCGCGTATGATACAGATCGCGTCATTTGATTGGTTTATGGATAGAATAACAACCAATCACGTTCATACGACCCAATAGGTTTCAATTGTGAGATGTCAATTTGATTACCGTCAAGAGTCCAATAAGAACCTTATTGTACTCTTTGCGGACGTTGGCAAACTGGGGTCATTCATTTGACCCCAGATTGCCAATGTATTTAATTTAAAATATCTTAGATCCTTTGCTTTTAAAAATGTTAAATATTTAATTAAGGTATAAAATACAAATACCTCGGAATGGTTTTCGAATAAAGACAGGTTTGATTTTTGTTCCCATACTCAATTAAGATTATAATTTGGAATGACAAAGACTTAACTGCCTGACGGCAGTTACGTCCGTCCAATAAAAAAAAATTGACGGACAAGGACACGACTGTCTGAACCACTTTGACCTTCCGATTTTAAAATTTTATACTAGGCATAAGTGTAATAGATGAAGCCTTGTCCCTCCAGAAAACAAAAACATTAGAGGGCTATTAACCTTTACGGCGTTATTTCGCTTCGCTACCCGCCGACGGTGAAACTGACCAAAGTCGTCAGTTATGTCGCGCTAGGAGAGTGAAAAAGATTCACTATAAGACAAAGCCACTTTTTCACCCTGGCGGTATTTTGAAGAATTCAATGACTGTATTTTGTCCCACCAGATGAAAAGGAATTTTTAAAGCATTTCTGCATACTTCTAATTTTTTCAATTTGTGGCATTTGGGCTCTTGTCCAATCGAAGGTGTGAGTGAGTTTTAAATAGGAATCTAAAAATTAAGTTAAATAGTAAAATTTACTTTTCGCGCGCGTGTGAAACGGAACGTAATAATAAACGTCAAAATAGAGTCGCAACAAGTGACAAGAACGAACACGGAACGCTGCCTGTCGTCGTGCCGAGACGATAAACTTGTTTTGACGTTTCTTTGATTTGACATTTAGTTTCATTGAGTTTAATTTATCCCTATTTGGTTATTTTCAAAATAATTATTGTTTACCATGATTTCTCCGCCGGCTGAATTGAGTTTTGATGAAATTCTAAAGTTTATGATAGCACACAATGGGAAAGTTACGAACCACGAGCTCGTTAAACATTTCAAAGTGTTTCTGAAGAACCCTGATATGAGAGGTGAGTAATCTGTTTTTTTCTACTGTTATCTTTATCTATTACACAGAGCACATTAATCCAATACTGAATAATGACTTCTATTATGTTGAGCCCGAAGGAATAACTGATTACTCCTTAATTTGAATACTTCCACCCACCACTTTCTTTCATTGTTTTAGATTAGAGTTTGACCTACTTTACAATGCCAAAAACTATTCTGAAAAGAAATTGCATGTACCTCATTGGGTCACAATCACATGTAAACAATCATTGTTGTAATAGGCAGAAATATTATTAATATTATACCTTTTAACAACGTTACAGACATACACACCCACAGGACTTACTAAAATAGTAACAGAGCCTTGATGATGACCCACTTTCGAGCAAAGGCCTCTATCATTGAAATCAAACAATCGTTAAAAACTATTGAACACACTGGCTGATCAAAACACTGTGTTAGCTAGAGATATCTGACTAGTCGGCAAGGCCTATCATATTTTTGAATAGTAATTGCCAGTATATTACTGTTCATACAATTATTTGAACAAGTGATTTCATTTAAATCATTTTTTTTAAGCGGATGAATATGTTTATTTGTAAGTTGGTATTAAACCAACATATAACTGTATGGTAAGCTGTTATTACAGCCTAAAGACACATCCTAACCCAGACTCAACTTTTAAAAATGGTTTTAACACTTATTTATGAAGTCCATGCTTAAGTAATTAGCTTAAAAAATATTATACTACTGTAAAAAAAAACTATTGTAGAACCAATAAAAATCCTTGATGAGGATCTAGCAAAAATGATGTTTGGGTAAGCCCAATTGTCTAAAAGTTGCATTAAGATGCAACTTCCATATGTTCAGCCATCAATAGATGTCTCAAGGTACTATTGCTAGAACGCCACAACCATTATTATGCTCAAAAAGTCAAATTAATTTAGTATTAGTTTTATTTCTAAATCAGCCTTTGTTTATCTGTGCGATTGTGGGACAGCAGGAAAACGGAACGTTTTGTTCTTTGAACTAAGCTTCAAGTATGGTACAATGGTGTCCTGTGGCGATTTCTGTGACCATACGAAAACGACACTCTAGACTAAACAGGCACCTAACAGTAATAGGCATCAAAGACAACCCCACATGCATGGAGTGCATGGACAGCGAGGAAATGAGTTTCCACCTACTCGCCGAATGCCCGATGTACTCACACATACGGTGGGAGCTCATGGGGTCAGACTCGTTATATGAAGGAAATCTGAAAGAACTGACGGTGGACCAGATAGTAAGATTCTGCAAAGCAACGGGAAGATTCGACGGGACGCCGTGAAAATGGGACAACCTAAAGACCCCCTGCTAGGGGGCCCGGGGAAATGGGTGAAATGGCCCATAACTAGCGGACCGATCACCCGGCCCACTGCCAGCGTCCCCAGTCGAAATAATAATAATAATAATAATGGTACAATGGTAATTTTAGACCCCTCTTCACCCATGAACTGACTGAATACTAAACAGTACAAGTGAAAATATTACTCAGCTCTAATGATGGATGATTATTAAACAATTTTGTTTTGTTCTCAGATGAGGCGAGAAATACATTTAAAAAGCATGTAAATACACTGGCTGTTATGAAGAATCAAAATAATGAAAAATGGTTAATATTAAAGAAAAAATATTTACCAAGTAGTACCAAAGATGTTGAAGAACCAATTGAAAAAGAAACTCTTGAAATGCCCAGTAGCAGCATGTCTTCTACTACTAATACTGCAGTTCAGTTGACAGAAACTAATGTTCAGCCACCATACCGCCCACCTCCACCAGTACAGCTCAATCAAGATTTCAGTATTTTAAATAACATTATTCAGGATAGGCAGGAGGCAGCATCAAGAAATCTGCCAATGGAAGTTACTCCAACTGAATCCAAAGAGAGTCTGGTGTTTCCTGTAGATGATATACCACCAAAAGTGCATCCCCGTAGAAAGTCATCTTCTGATAAGTCGGTTACTGAAAAACGGGGCAGTGTTGGCCAAATTGGACCCCGATCGTCCATATCAAATCAAGAGACTCTTGAGATGGAAGACACTGTGTCATCAACATTAACATCTTCAAGAAGTGAAAGTATGCTAATTGATAGCGAGCGAAAAATTTCAGTAAAAGAAAGGAAGCAAATGTTTAACAGGATGGCATCGGAAAGTGATGTGTTAAGGTCAAACAGATTAGGAGGAAACTTCAGTCAGGTAAGCATGTTTAATTTTTTATTTCCCTTAAGTGATCACTACGTAGGCCATATGCAGAAAGAATGTAAATACCTTTTGTATGAAAATCTGTCCTGTGACTAGATATTTTTTTCTTACAATATTGTATTTCTGGTTCGAAAAATCTTTTTGACTTTTTTTTTTTATTATTATTTAATAAATGAACTATCTGTTTAGCACATTATGATAAACATACCTTTCTTTACCTTTACCAAATCATTGAAAAATAGGTCTTACATCAGCAGCATAAGGTGCCCCTATGTAAAGGTTGATGTGAAAGCCTCTACATCGTGTAAAATAACAATAACCCATTTCGATTTTAGGCATTAAAATGTTTTTCATATATTTACGTCGTAACATAAGGATCGAGCAAATTTCATGACAAAAAAATGTTTGATTCTAGTTTATTACATTTTTGATTATATTTTATTCTTTCAAATCTTAGTGTGATTGAGTTGTAAGTAACTGATTATTTAATTTAAGTTTTCTTTGCTTATAAGTGATTCAAATTCAAGTTATTGTTCATATTAAGTACATCAGTAGTTCTGATATTCCTTGTAAGATATTTACCCTTATTTCACCCCCTTATGCATTATGGAATAATATAACTATCGATGCAATTATTATTACATCTATGATTTAAATTAATACTTCGTATATAAATTTATACATAGGTAGGCTTTTTGATTCGTGTCCGGCCAAAATAAATGGTGTCCGGCTTTTGTTAGGCTTTTTACATTTCGCAAACGAGCGAGTGCCGAGCGTGGCCGAGCGCAGACGATTTATTTATTATTTTTGATTTTGTTTATTATTTCACTAACAAGATTTATGGCAATAAAATAATCAAAAAAACTTGATTTTACATACAATTTTCTGTCTGTCCTTGAGTCATATTCCTGTGGCCTTAACATCGATCATCGAAGGGCTTTAAAGATAAAATGTACTGAGGGTTATATTGTCAGTTTGTGAAACCCTATGTGACGATTGCGGCACTTAAAAAAAATACAATAATTCTGATATTTTCCCAACCCTCGGCTTTGCGCATTATTTCTTTTACAATACTTTTACTTAGTGGTCCATCCATAGACCATAAGGGACTTGCCCAACGCCCATGGCCTGCAAAGAATCACCCCATGACCGGCGCAAAAGAAACCTTGAAGAATATTAATACAATTTGATAGTTTGTAGATCTAAAATGATGTCTAGCGACGATAGTTGCAGTTTAAAATTTTAAAATTGCCTGGTGATTTTGTTCAGGGGCAATGTTTTATATTTATGCATATTATTTCGAACAAAGAGAGAGCGTCGTAGCCTAGTGGTTCAGCACCCGAACTCAGATCGTGGATCGTGTGGTCCCGAGTTCAAATCTGGCCAGAACCAAAATCTTTGTGTTCATTGTTAAATATCCTACTTACTCTCCGGTGATGGAAAACATCGATAAAAAACCAAATCAACCCGGATAACGGCGGAAGACTCACGTTGACTCACCTAACACGTTGGGTTCTAATACCATTGGTGAAAAGTAGGCTTCTGAGTGTTTCGTTCACCATGACGACACAGCCACTTGCCTCTGACTACTCCTTCTAAAAAAAGTCGTGATGGTATGTATGTATGTATTTCAAACAAGCCTTTGGTTTTTTACGCTTAGATTCCCAAGTGATAATCAGCAAACAAAGTGAAGCCACTCTGTATAATATAATTTAGAATCTCACTCAATCAGCAAAGAGTAAATCGCGCCCACCTATGTCCTGCTAGCTTCAGTATTCGCCCCAGCGTTATAGCGATCTCGCTCGTTTTAAGTGTGTCAGAGTAAGACCGCGATAGCAAGTTAGTACTAAGCGACTCTTAGTGAATAGCTTGCAAAATCAAATACCTAAACGAAAGACTTAACCAGCATGTGTTTTTTTTAACTGTCGGTTTTTTAACAACGTAATATGACACCCTATTTAAAGTGTCGTCTGTTAATAAAATCTAGTGTGAAAATAATCGAATAAAACCAATTCAAGTTTGGCATAGCAACAGTCACGGTCAACGTAGCTAGTACTATACTATCTTATCGAACTCTTTTTTTCCCAGTGAAAGTTTCACTGTTAAAAATCAATGTGCTCCCGGAGATTTGTACATAACATTAAAACTACCTGATACATATCGCGTCCCATAAAAATAAAGCTAGGCGATAGTGGAAGTGGTGATTCTGCGCATGTGTACAGTATGAACGGGGGGTTCATACTATATTGTACTGTACCATACCACCCAAATTAGCTCACTGCCCAGGTCCTGGCTATCATTGTTTTTAGGCGATGGAAACATATGAAAATCTTCGTTAAATGTAAGTTACTATGGCGATCGTCAAAAATAACATCAGGAGAACTCGACAAAAATTACCACGTTTTCTATAATAGTTTATTAGTAGATATCAGTTTCTTTAAATGTCCTCATCGGCACACAGCTCCCCGATTCAGAACGAAGTTATCGACCGATTCGTTAAATTTGTTTTATTTATAGTAAATGATCTAAGCGGTAGCAATCAATATTTTGATATGTTAAACCCAAAGGCCCTAAGTTTTCATAAACCAAATTACATAAAATCTAACCTACTAAAAAAAATAAAAATATAAGAAAATAACCGAATCGGTCGATAACTTCGTTCTGAATCGGGAAGCAGATCGCATTCAAAAAGTATTAAAAAATTGCCCCATAGCGACAATATGAGTCCATATGTTGTGCGGTCAGCGCCAGAGCCGAACACTTAAGTACTTTTTTATAGTAGCCAGCATTGATATTTCAGCGGTCAACTTCAACAAATTTAATTGTAATATGAAATCAGTTGAAATACAGTATTTAGCCAGCTGCCGGCGGTTCTAACCCCTGGTTTACTTTAAACCATTCCCACTGCTACTCACGCTACTGGAAATATTTTCCAAAATTTGTAATGATGTTTACGCAGGCAACGGCATGACGAGTGACCCGTTTACATACTTTCACTGCCCAATTCCCAGCCCACTATCCACCCCATGTGGTCTTATATAAACCGGGCATAAGGCCCGAGCGTCTCATACACGAAGATGAATATTTATAGACGAAATGACGATTTTTATTAGTAAGGACCACTTCTTATAAAAATTAACCAAAAACATTTATCGACTGGTTAGTCACATTAGGAAAACACTCTTCAAGCATATCACCTGTTGGTAACCTGTTGTTACGTTATCAACGAACATCCATTCTCTAATTTATCGGTCCGATTATTCTGTAATTGCGTTTTAATTATATCTTAGGCTAGTTAAGTATCATTTTGTATTTGAGATCCGCATACAGTATTTACTTAAATAATTACAGTTTTAGGAGATACATAATTATAAATGTTTGGGGACCTCACCTGTTGGTCGTCGGCTGACTATTAATAAATATCTTGGCCCACCGCGTGATGGTTAACATAATATATTCCTGTTTAGTTATTTTAACACCTGTTGCATAAATGATGAAAGTGAACTAATTATTAAATAATCCAACAACTTAACTTTTGGGTACAGATGATGATTTAGATATAAACGTGAATAAAATTTCGGCGTAGTGCAAAACAGGGTTAGATAGAATACTAATAAAATTTTTTGGAGGGCGTTGCCAGAAAATCCTTTATGTTATTTCTTTTTGAAGTTCTGAAACCGACCTTTGCCGTTTATACTTTTTTCATTTTATGTGTAAATTATTTTGACATATTTTCTGGTGTTTCAACTCGTTCAACTTTTAATCACCTTTCTTTTTGTTGTTGTGTTATCTTTTCTTCGAAGTAAAATGGGACCAATCGGAAAGTAAAATAAAAAATGTTTTTTCGAATCTATTAATTAATAAATTAGACAAATCATTGTTGTTACAAGTACTACAATTTAAACGTACTTACCTATATTCAAACTATAAACAAATTCAAAATATTTCATTATTCCTAATCTTTTGTTGTCATCACTTATGTTCATTGCAAGCTACAGATCCGACTTGTGAAATGAACTACAGCATTGTTTGTTAGTCCGGTCCGGTTGTCTAAATTTGTAACCGTGGGAAAATTAGGGATGCTGGTGATGATTTGAGTAGGTACTTTTCTTATTATAAGTGATAGCACATACCTTATCACGTTTGCTCGCCTCTTGCAATTTGTCTGATAACTAACAAAAACCTTAAATTGCTCGCACTGGAACTAAAGAGCCGGTGGACGTGAGTAATTTTTCTAATTTGGTTTTCTTTAGTAGAAACTGAAGAATAATATGCGATTCTGTAATATTTTTTTATTTTTTGTGTAACATTTTCCTCCGTAGCCGACTGGTTTCAGAGCTCGGCCCGAAACCCGAAGGTTCCGGGGTCAATTACCAGGGCAGGCAAAGTTTAGCCATCAATTGTAGCGATGACTTGATTTCAATGATGGAGGCCTTTGCCCAGCAGTGGGACAGCAGTTATATAGGCTTATTACTTACTACTATCCTCCTACTCGACGTTACTCATTTTGTGTTGTGTTGTTTTTATTTCATGATAATATGAACAATATAGTGTTGGCATACACAAATCACTACAAAATGAGACAATCGTTACGTTACTCTTACGCAATAACCAATGTTAGTTAATCTGATAATTTAATTGAACCAGATCGACATATTTGTTGTACTCAAATAAAATCATCATTTGTTTTTGCCCGCTTTGTGTCCACGTCGACCCTCTCTATAAATAAGCAGTTAATTTTCTAACAACTCATTAATAGTGTAATATTATTATTCAACCTTTAACCGAGTAGAAAGGCCAACTGTAAATTACTAATATACAACTATGAATTTCGTTATCTGCTTTAATAAAACTCTTTTGAATATTACATTGTTGCGTTGCGGTGTGGGTGAAAGTTTCCTGCCCTTCGACACCTGGTGTAGCTAATTGAATTGTAAAACCTTCGTCAAGGCCCTTTGGCGGTTAAAACGACGTCGAATCTGATTATTATCGAAATTATTTTTTCCCGATCGCGAGGTATCAAGAACATAAGGGAAATCGCTAATAATGATAATTATAGTAAAAATACCCTTTAAGACTCTCTGACAAATTATTATTGTTTATATACGCCATATCGGCCTAAATTAACAACAGTAGTACACCCAAAGGGCACATTCGTAAAAATACCAGAGGGGATGTTCGTTGGGAGTTGAGCAAAAATTTGTATAATAATAATTTTAGCTCATTCGAACGAGTCGTGCCCTCGTGGGGGGTGCTCTACACAAACAAGCACCTAATGACAAATATTAGGCTGCGAGTACGCCTCCACACATCTAATGGACTTTACAATTGCTTATACAGCGTGCTCCACATTGTAGCCTATTAAAAGGACGAGGGAGTACATTAACTTCCCTATAAATTAATGACGTGAATACGTGAAAGGTGTTAAAGAACTGATTTTACTGGCAACTGGCACTTATTTGCCCCATGGGATTGTATCTGTGCCAGCATTCGATATGTTTGTCTATTAGCACCGCGATAGTGCAAATTGGATTAGTAATTGACACTTTGAGTTGAAATTTACTTAGCGCGCTTTGGAAGGTAACGAATAATAAATGAACCTACCGATTGTCACTAATATGCTACATTGCTACCCGTCCAAGTGAGTTCCTGATGCATAAATCAACTCTGAAATAGAACGACGATGTATAAACTCTACGCTTCCGCTCATCAAACTGAATACTTTCAAAAAATTAATCTACAAAGATTTTATGAAAGCTTATTCCTCTTTCACGGCTGCGCTATAAAAAGGGATACTTTAAGCTTCGAAAAGCTTAACATTTAAGTTTTTTTATCGGCTTCCTTCAGATGAGTGAGAGCCGATTACTAAATCGAGTCTCACAATCTTCTTTGCGTTTAAGTATTACGTTGTAATTTTATCCGGATAAGATTGCTGTATTTCGGTGTAGCAGAACACTATTATTTCAACGCTACAATATAAGTTTGATTCATAATTGTGTGCTAGTGTTAGTTCGGAGCGGTGGCAGATAATACGCGGTCCGATTTAGCTTAGTTCAATTGGGTGTCAGGACTGTCAGGTCATTCGCCGAATATCACAGTATTAGGTGCGGACGAGTAATATTGGAACTCAATATTACTATTCATGGTGTATCGCGCATTGAACACAGCTCGTGACTTGTGGCCGATTGTGCCTCGACAATTATTGTCGTGTGACTCCAAAGCGCACGTGCGCCATTAAAGTTCTAAAAAAAGGTCACTCGTGATTTGTGCCAGCCACGTTGTCTGTTGGGCATTGCTGCTGCCATTCTGTGTATGAAACTGGCACCTAATTCTGTTAAATACTTTACCTCCGCATATGTGTTCCTCAGTCATTACTTGTTGCTAATGTTGCTTCACATTGAATTATGTAGAGTGAATTCAGACAGAAATGAACCTTACGGACCTCAGCTGTCACGGATACCACCTTGTCTTAAAACTCACCACACCTGTTAGTAAAGTGAGCAACAGACTTACACGGTTGTTCATCAAAATACCTCAGTCTCTACAAGAATAGTGATAATAAGGTTTTATTAGGCGGGCCGCTATCCTAAATTTCACTCAGGTGCAATCAGCAGTAACTGATGATGCACATATCCTCCTCAAAACAGATCTCCATTTGTAATAGAGATCTGATTTGATATCGAACATTCAATCATACAAATAAAATAACTGTTTTGTAAACCTCAAACGAACTTTTAATCAAACGGTAAATTACTTTCCGATATTAAAACTGTTAATGGTATTAGTGATCGAGAAGCTAGTGCACTCTTATTGCATTTCGCCTCTTAGAATGTGCTAACGCGTAGTTCAATTCGCTACAGTGGCAAAGCACTCTGTAAACCATTTTATTACTGCGTTCCTTCGTTTAATCTTTAATTTTAGGCCTTTTAAGATCATTAAATACGACATCATTAATGCTGGCACCATTATTGCTTCCTTAATATCTCATATCTTTCAAGTTATCTTTCTCAGGCACCTCAATAAATCCTTCAAAAAGTTAGCGAAAATAAGCTTCGTTTTAAGTATACGTCATCATTGTTTTGAATAAACGCATTCTAGTTGTTATGCATGATGCTGCAGATAAGCCAGCACGGTCCGTTGCAGGCTGGCAGGAAAATATGACCGATTTCATTGTTCCTTCGCTATTCGGGTCTGAGAATCACTTGCGGCCATCAACAACACGGATGCCACACTTAACGAGCCTTGTCGAAGTGATGGAAAATAGGAACAGATGAATTAGCTGTCAGCTATTCAAAGATAAAAGTAACGCAGTGCATAATAGGCTGGGGATAAAACAATTGAGTGTTCGCGTCAGTCACTTCGCGAAAAGATTGCCAGAGGCTCGATTTCTTTTTGTTTACCAGCTTAATTGCTGTTATTAGTACAGCTGTTGAACTCTGAAATGGCACTACATGCCGTAGACGGTAGACGGCCATTAATTTTCTTAGATAAGCTCCCGTTTTGAGTGATAAGGTAATGCCAATTTTAGTAATGATAGGTGAAATACAATAATAAGCATTGACCTCATAATTGCAAATAGAAACAACCTTGATCAAGTTTCCTCATTTAAATTAATTCGTTGCACCTTTTTATGGAAAAGTTATTAATGTTTTTACTGTTGTTAATGTACTAGTATTATTCCGATTGTAATATTACAAAGTAATAAAGGCTTTATCAAAAAGTAGTGATGAATGAAAAAAAATCTGGGCTGTAACTTGTTTGGTTACTATCTCGCGAATAGTTGAGGTACATGAAAATTTTTTTTTCGTCGTTATCTGTAGGCTTACTTGATTCAGAAGCATTTACATTTATAGCACGGAATAATCATCTAGAAAAAAACATAAATAGAAAAAGTTGAAAACACTGTCTTCTCCCTACCTTTTGGAGGCCATTTTAATAAAAAAAGAACACTACAACATGTACCTAAAACATATAACTCGAAATCTACAAAAAACCGCGTAACATACATGGGCGTAATTCGGGTAGCCCTAGTGATGCTCTTCCACTGGGCTTCCGCTTATCACTACTTTTTGGGACAGCCTGTATAAAGTTTAAGTGACTTTACTTAATTTTTGCAACTACATACTTAAATATGATACAAACGTAAGAATGATCATAATTACTATTGATTCTGGAGCTCATTCATGCATTGCCTTTTAGGCGACCATAGGTATCTTATAGGCATTTAGTTACGACGGCTTATTGTTTTGCTGATTCTGTAAAGTTTCTATAAGTCGAGATCGTCCTAGTTAGCTTATGATTTTGCATCGAGGTGATTCATACGGCTTATGATTTTTGAAATTCTGAAAGTATAAGTAAGTTCGTAGGGCTTTATAAATTTAAACATTAGTTGGCTTTCACTCTCTCTGAAATCCTCCTCCACTTTGCTCTAACTTTAGGTCTATTTGCATAACTGATAATTAAGGGCATGTTGTATTAGTGAACAATTTAGTAATTTGATATTTACGTTACAAATATGCATTTCACAAAATGCTTGGAGGAATTCCTGCTGGCGAACTAGCGAGTAGTGATGTGTATCGATCGTAATATCGTCCCGTCGCCACCATAATGTGCCCAGCGCGATCGCCGCGGCGTCCCGGGGCGAGCCACGCACGCTGGCGACTCGGCGACGCAGTCTTTGTGGCCCGTCCTTTATTTAACGGTGCTGTGAAAAAATATTTAATGGATGACATTTGAATGAGAAAGTAAGATAAACATATAATTATTTATACAGATTCTAGATTCGTCATTAGACGAATAGTAAGTATCGGTTCTGTTTCTGTGTTCATTTCTATGAACTATTATTGTTCCATTTTTACCTAGTATGGCTAATTTAATATTGCAGGAAATGATTTTTAACTTTAATTTGGCAGTTTACTATCAAAATAAGAAAACAGAGAGTAGGGCGCTGGCGCAATGGCACAGAATAGGTAATGCAATGGGTAGAGATTATGAGATCCTGCCTGCGACATAGATACTAGACTGAAAATGAAATTCACAGTTTTTTAAAACGTTTTTTTTACTGTTTTTTTAAATGTCAATCGTATTACTGTACCGTCGCTGTAATGGTGAGAGCTCGACTGCCGCGCGGCGTCCCGGGGCGCGACACGTACGCTGCCGACTTGGCGTTGCAGACCTTTGCAGTTTTACTAGTAAAATATTACTCGTACTTTGCCAAATTTATCCCAACTCATCGTGAAGAGCTATCAACGAAAATACATTACTTGATTCCTTATAAATTCGGTATAAACTTATAAAGGACCTTGATTACTAATCCACCAATACACGAGATGGGTGTCAAGATTAAAAATCTTGAAACATTTTCTTTGACGACTATAAACTGCCAGGCTAAGTGTTCTCTATCGCTTCTACAATGTGGAATGCACTGACGAGTTATTCCAGCTTATCCCACCCTCACCTTTCCACTCCCGTACCACGCGTGCTGGACTACGGCGTCACCCACACACAATTCAACATTTGTTGGCCCGAACTAAACGGTTCGGTGACTCGTTTCTTTGTCGTACCATCCAGACGTGGAACGCTCTTCCAGCACATGTGTTTCCTTCCTCTTATAGTCCTGGGTTGAAGAACCCAGAACTTGAAGAAGAAGCGGGGCGTGAAAAGGCATTTCTGCAGGCCTTCAAGGTGAGGATAGCCAGCCCAGTGATTCGTTTGAATGACTGGGCTTGTCAACCTCATATCTGGACCTCACAACCGCTTTCCATCAGGTGGAGTGAGGTCATCTTGACGGGCAATATATAAAAAAAAAAACTGTAACTGCTAAATGGTGGACAAACAAAAGAGTATTCATTTTGCGTTATTTTGGTTTTCATCTATACTGTGGCCAAGGGTTAACCACCATATAATTAAATCTTTCCATTTCTTGTGCTGCAGTTTATGATCGACCCTCATCCGTCGAGATCCATATCTGTCTATCATTGTCTTCAATGTTATAACTCTTTAAAATCGAGTAGGAATCTGCTTAGGCCAGACGACAGTAGATGTGGCAGGTCAACTAACTTATTGTAGATCTTTTTTCTTTCGCACTTTAAATTTACTTGCTAATAGGGTTTCATGAATGTTTCGTTGTAGTGTTGGTTAGTATTGAAGGAAAGGGAATTTAAGAATGAAATGCTAAATAAAAATATTATGTCTATGTTATTCAAGATTTTCTTAAAGCTAAGGCGGTTTTATCAAAGTTCTTTCCTCAAGAGGTAAATGAAAGATTCTCGTGATGAAACAATTAGTTCGCCTTAAAGACGAATAGAATCGTCTTACATTCATAAAATCAGGGGTTCTTGTACAATGTACAATTATTTAATTTAAATTTAATTATTTAATGACGACCGACTTGGTGTAATGGTTAAGAAGTTGGCTACTACACCAGAGGTCGCGGGTTCGATCCCCGCACAGTACAAACATTTGTGTGCATGAACATGTCTGTTTGTACTGGTCTGGGTGTCTCCTATGTATAATAAGTATGTATTTACAAAAGAAAATGTATTTAAGTACCTATGTTTATCCGTTGTCTAGTATCCCATAACACAAGCTTTAATTAGCTTACTTTGGGGCTAGATGGCGCTGTGTGAAAATAATAATAATAATAATAATAATATAAATAATATTTATTTAATGATAGAAAGAAAAAGCTCATATCAGGATACTGATTTTTTGAATAAGCAACAATAAATAATAAAACTCGTGGCAAACATTGTATCTGTATTCAGAACTTATCAGTGGACCACCACCCGGACTGACCGCAGCGCCGGTAAACCGCGATTCTATTCGTTAGTTCGTTACTCTATTTGTAATACCAACACATGATTGATACCATTGTTCCGCAATCAGGTCATCATAAAGGTTTCGTATAACGGAAATCACAATTGGGAATAAAATACAGTGACATATACACTGTTTAGCATTAAGGTAACTAGACCCTCTGATTCTGAATTCATTAAAAGACCAAAAAGTTTCCTCAAAAATATATTTTACGGATCGGCTATCGTGAATTCGCCTCAGATGCCTCAGGGTCCAAAACTTAGCGAAATAGAAGTCATGTAAAGTTAACAGCTACATAGAGTTAGATCAAGATTGAATTTACTGTTGTCAACACACACGATCTAGTGTTCATTGTCTTAAACGCAGAATTTAAAAACGAAAAGGGGAACAAACTGAATCTTATTATTAAATCAAACACATCACATTAAGGATGTTATCTTGTCAATATCGAAGTCCCTAACAGTGAAGCCAATAGTGTAGACATAAATATGTAACGACAGGTGGTAAAGTGGTCATGCTGTGCGACGCACGCCCTGCACGCCGGAGACGAACGTTGTAACTCCATACATACCCTACTCAAAAATGAACTGTATTATACGTTACGTACGGATTTTAATTATTCCTATTTATTCATATTAGTTATGATACGCATTATAAGACATCAATCGCAGCGCAAGCCTGAAGACGGGAGAATTCGAATTTATTGACCATTAATTCAAAATATTATTTTCACAATATAAGTACTCATTTATTAATTTTGAAATATTAGGTTCCGATTAATTTATATGTGTCGTTAAGATATTTATTATGTATGTAAATATCATCTTTATTTATAATCCTAATCTTTTGTTTTTGGCCGTTGAGTGCATTGATGTACCTCATTTAATAAATGTTTTGCGGCATATGAATGAACGGTTTGACTTTATTGAAGGTAGAGTTTAAAGTTTTGACGGCCTTCCGACCTTACTCTTGGCATCACATTCATCCGATCCGATCTGTTGATTTCGTGTATAGGTTATGATGACTCATCCAATAAAAATATCTACTTATTTGTTCACAGGGCATGGACGAGGAAGATCGAGTATCTGTGAGTTTCTATTTTTTTACATAATATGTTAGATCTAACATTAGACATTTTATCCTATCGATTGAACGAATCGTAAAAGTGAGAAACTGTTTACTATGTCTTTCGACAAATTTGAAATACTTTCAAAATTTGCAAAAATGTTACTTTTGATATGTACGAGTAAGTGACATCTAAATAAGGTTCCTTCCTTTGACCGTCTTTATTCTCTGACGAGCTACAATAATGTCACGTACATAAATGTTGACATGTATCTCGACAAACTATCTTGATTAGTATATCGTATTTATCGAGTAGAAATAGAAATACATTTATTTTGACACTTTCAATACACACAGGCTACAAACAGACAAAAAATATCACGAAGTGTCAAATAGACTACCACTCAGCTTATAGCTACATAAATATAATAATTAAATATATGGCACAAGCTACATTAAGATTCTATACTAGTACTGTAACAAGCTTCTCCAGCTTGTTCTGTGGGTGTCAGTCATTGATAGACATTCTAAATCCATTACACCTATTTTTTTAATACTACGTCTACCATGAGTTGCCACTTTAAATTTACGTTACCGTTCTCGTATACAATTGTATTGGGATTTGACATGACATGACAATGTCAAAACCCAATAGATTTTTTTACGCGAACGATAACGTAACTTTAATGCAACTCGTGGTAGGCGTACTGATTATTCCTGTTCGTCGGTGCACTATGTAGCTGTGATCTAAGTTCGTTATTGCAGTTGGATCAGAAGAGTGAAACGGACCCTCTAGATGTGAAACAGAAGCAGTGGATCTTGTGTGCTGCCAGGGGAGAATATCATGCACTGGCTAAAATGTGCAAGGAAAATGTGAAAGTAGTCAAAACCAAGGTAAGTTAGTTATATTTTGTCTAACACATAAATTATATTTCACAGAAAATTCCGGGTCCAATTCCTAGGTCGAGTAAATTGTGTCGGATTTTTCGGGACATAGCTCCGTTTTGGATCACCAACCCGCATTTGGCAAGCGTGTTGATTAAGCCAGTAGGTACCCATACATTGTAGCGATGACTTGATTTAACTGATGGAGGCCTTTGCCCAGCTGTGGGACAGTACATAGTTTACTTTGCTTTAATTGTTATCACGGGTAATTAATTGGGTACTTCAATGGATAGTTACATTTAGAAGCAACCCATATACAAGCTCTGTTTAGTTTGGGGTCAGATAATCTCGGTGTAGTTTGTCCCAGATATTTATATTTATTTATTTATGATGAAAACAAAATAAAGTAGTCATTTAGGTGGTCGTCATAATGCAACCAGGCCATGTCGACCTATGTGACATTGTAAGATTTTGTAAACATCTATTGTTTAAATGGTTTTACCGCCGGAAATGCGTAAGCGCTCAATACAAGATACACGAAGAGTTAAAAGGACGTTGGTGATGCAGAGGTTACAGTTTCCGGCTGACGTTTATGATGGAATCCCAGACTACATGCAGGTCAAAGGTTTTAAGTAGTTTGGAGAAAGAGGAATGGCTTATGTGCCTGTTTCTTGTGAACTATCAAATTAGCATTACAAGGTTTTCCAGACTGTAATGCTTTGCTATTATGTCTTGCTGGGGGCGTTGTATTTAGTTCTATACTGATTCTGAGTCAAACCCAAACAAAGGGCTTTTTTTAATGCCTATTAAGAAAGCAATTAGTAAGTCAGTAATAAATTATTAGTTGACGTGGTGGTGTGACGCGATTTGACTTGAGGTTTTTTGCCATTTACTCTATGATCATCATCATTCTCTGAAACGTTTATTGCTTATTTAAATAATGAAATATTACATATTCCAATAAGAAATGAGACTCGTAATCTCATCAACCGAATTCACTAATGCAGGTATACAAGAGTCCCATCAACGGCGACCCGGAAAAAGGTTTCAAGTTGTAACTTCCTATTTTTTTCTCAAGTGACAAACTACGACGAAATTTGGTGTTCCAAATTCAAATTCTTGAATTTGAGGCGTTAGTTAGCGCCGAGCGAGAGCACATGTCCAAAAGGTGTGCTTCTAATTGGGTCCCGGGCGACGGCGCCGGCCGCGCCAGGCCTGCGCCTGCGCCCCCCGCCGCATGCTATCTTGACACATCTCCGGACGTAGTCCCTTGTTTTATTTTACGAGCCATCTCTCAAACCCCCGTCCTTTTTTCTATCATACTATTGTGTTAAAGCAGTTACAACTTGCGCACTTGATTTGTAGACGTCATATAAATCGCAGCATCGCTAAAGATCAACTGCACTGATCTAAATTGGTGCGTTGAGATAATTACAATGGCTGTTTGCGAACTAATTCCACCAAACATTTAAACTACTTGGGAGTTTATGATTTGCAATTATTTCCGATTGAACAGGATTTACTGGCGGTGATTTATAAATCAGACAGCAACTATAGTCGTAAAAACGGTATGAAAGATAAATTTGACGCCATCTGAATTAGTGCTCTAGACATCATAATTTGTTTTAACAACTAAATTATTTTACGTAATTTTCGTATATCTTATGAAAGAACTGTCTCATCCAATAAAGTCATACTGTGTCTTTGGCAACAGTTTTAATTTTAAAATTGTAATTGATAGATACTAATTAACCTCGACAAAAGACAAAATACAAGAGCAGGAATACTGCTTGACATGTCCAGCCCTAGGCCTTCATTTAAACCTGTTGTCTTGCAGTCGCGTTGATTACGAGAGTACATTACTTTTATTGAATACGCAGTAAAAAAGGTAATGATAGCCTTCTCTTTTATTGATTCGTTGTAAATCAAGGGTCGACGCAATTGGATTTGAATTTTATTGGTATCCTTGCGTAGGTATGTGAATAGTTGTTACCTGAACTTGATGAGTATTACTTAAAACCGATCTAAAAGTCCTCGTTTCTCTAACGATTTAAAATGTGAGTTCTTTCATTAGATGAAAAAGTTTTCGAAATACTTTACGTATGTATACGAGGCAGCTCCGTAAAGATTATCTTCTTCGAAACTGCTTTGAATTTGTTTCCAATTAGTTCATCACACAATGTTGATCATAACACATGCTTTGAAATGTAGAACGTTGGTTATTTTCATTTTCTTGTGTCCGCCTCCCGAGTTAATAAAATAACAGTAAATATTGTCAGACAATATGTAACACGTGTTAGCTACTGGGCCTTGCTGGTTGACATTTGTCGCCTTTCCTCTAAAAAACACTTTGATGCTTATTTTCGTATTTGCCTCACTTGCTGAAAGAATTATAGATATGTGGAAATGTCTCTGTGTGTGGGTTCTTATGATATTTTTTTACTGCACGCTTTGCTTGTATCTCTTTGAATCGAGATACTTAAATGTGTCATCGATGTTTCCTATCTAAAGGAACTCAAGTTAGATATTTATTCATTAATAACCCCTTGATGACTAGCTGCTCTTATAAATTAGACGATCTCTTGTAAACTTTTTGACACTTCATGACTGTACTGTTTTAACATAACTAATCTAACAAAAGTATTTACGTACCTATTAAAGTTATGCTTCTGAATTATCGTGTATAGTGAATTTTTAGCAATACTCCGCCTTAAAATATTCTTTTTGGTAATTTTTTTATAATAACCATGATAGCTATCAACTTTTAATAATCTTGTTCTGTTATATTTAAAACAATTTCTGTTATATTTTGGGTGTAGAAAAGAAAATAGTTGCTGGGATTAGCTAAAATAAAATTGCTTCTTTGCCAGGCAAGTTCGGTTGTATTCTAAGCAAGTAAAAAATGGTTTTATGTTACAAAGTAAGATAACACGATTTCAGATAAACGCCCTTCGTTCCCTTTCTGAGTGAGTCACCTTTGTCTCTAATAGAGAGCATACCTACTGCTTTGTTAATACGAACAAATTGTGTCAGGTAAGATAAGCCTCTAAAAAAATGAAGAAGCGCTTCCTAACAATCTTGTAATTACGTTGATAAAGATTCGTTTTAGTAAATAAAAAGGCTAAAGTCCAGTGTTATTATTGTTGATTTACGACTGTTCGATTTCGGACTGGGTGGAGTCGTCGATCGAGATAATTAAATCCAAATCATCTTATGTTTGTTGTACACAGTGATGTTGATGCGATTCAATAATAGTATTGTTAATTGCTTTTACATCGGGTATCTTAGTAATAGGGAATGTTTTATGGACGTTGAATAATTAACAGTGTAATAATTTTGCAATCGATTTTAAAGTTATCGTCTTCAATCACCTGTAGAATTCCAGAATATTCTACAGACAGTTATCGATACATAAATTAAGTTTTTGCAATTAACACTGTTTGTTTAAAAACTGGATGCAATTAGTCATCTTTTTTAGTGGGGTGGCGCCTTCTCGGAGCGACAGGATTCGGTTTCAACGTAAAAAATATTTCCGAACACTCGTCTAATATTTCGGTTGCACGCGCTATTAACGCCGTCCTGCGGTGGGAGTGTCGTTGCGGAAAGCAATTTCGGTCCTGATTTATTCCTGCGGAGGGGCATCGGCTTCGTTGACATCTCTCGTTCTAATTAAGACACTGATTTTCTAAATGATTTATCTTTAGATTTACAGCGACCACGTTGTGTATAGTGCTGTTTAATTGACCAATTAAACTAATTCTAGTCTTCGACATTCGAGAGATAACGTTATACAGTTTTTATTTTATTTTGAGTGGTAAATATTTCGATGGCTGTGTCATTAAGAGGGCCCTGTTTGATGAATTTGAATTAAAACAGTAAATATAAATGTTTAGTTCTGTTTATAAAATAATATATTGGTTTTACGTTTTATTTAAGCAAATATTACTACCATTGTGTTCGTCGTCCAATTTTGCGTAAAAATTCCTATTTTTTATTACCGACGTATTTGTTAGGTCGTAACACGTTTGAAGAAATCGATTCCTCGTCGAACTCGTTTGTTACGGTCGCTTGTTACTTTGTTTAGTGAAGCACGACGAAGGGAACTTTTGGTGCATTGTTATTTTTTATTCTGTTTCAATGGTGTGCTAACTTCTCGGATGTGCCGGCGCCAGCGCACTGCAACCCGAGATTTGACGCCGCGCCTCATTTGACCCAGTAGGGTGACCATTCTCATATCCCTATAAATATATTTTTTACTTCTAGTTTGCGTTTGAAAACCATAACTGGTGTGTGTATGAATATCTAATAGAAAAAGTCCAGTTTTGTATTAATTATATTCTTATTCAAACAGGCGTCATTGAGGCAGATACAAAACAGAGGATGCATTAAAATTAAGATTCCTACACAGTCTTATAATTATCCTGTTTTTAGTTCAGATATACACATTCCAGACATCAGTGATTTTAAGATACTCGTATATGGCCATAGAAGTTTCTAACAAAAAACCTAGTATGTGGTATATACCTTAAATGGAATGAAAGTCAATTTAAATATGTCATCCCACAACATAGTGCTAATTGATTCTCGTGATTCTATTATTTTACACCGAGATCAACTGACTAGGCGAGCTTGGGTGTCAGAGACTGATGAACATACTTAAATATTAATAAACGCACACAATAGATTCTAACACACAACAAACCATAAATGTTCTTTACATGAATATTTGTAATGGGTGGCGATCGAACCCAAAACCTCCGGCGCTACAGGCAGGATCGCTACCATTGCACCTTCAAGCTAATCAATACTAAAACTATAAAGTAAAATTACCCAATGAATGCAAGTAGACACATTAAAATAATTTTATGGTAAATATATATATGGTAATAATATGCAATGTTTTTTCTTGCAGCCAATTTGTTTGTCACTTACCATCTCTTAGGTAAGGGCTTCATCTTTATGACAAATATTAGTATACTATCATGAAAAAAATTAAGCTGGCGAAGCCGCACGCCATTGTTTATGCATGTCGGAGTCAGGTCGCCGACAATAGCCCACTATTATTTGTTTTTGTACCTGTCACACGGGGCACTGGGCAGCCATCGTCGCTGTCATGCGTTATTTAAACTATACATTAATACCAATTTCACTAATGAGGCCTACAACAAAACTATTTACGTGACGCTAATCATTCGCGTGTTAATAAAATACAGCGCGGGAAAATATTATCTATTTTCGTAATAATAGGAACGACTCACGCTACGATATTTAATAAAATAAAACATCTGTTATTTGTTTATATTTTATTAATTAAAAATTATAGTAAATCTTTAATAAATTATGGGCGTAAAAAGCTGGAATGAATAAATGAATATCTAGGACAATTTTTACCATCCGGACACAGAACAAATACAAAATGTTCGTCTCCGAAATGTTTGTGCTGGTTGGGAAGTGGGAATCGAACTCGCAATCTTCTGCAGAGACAAAGAAAAAAATTTAGCAAAGCAGTTGGAGTTCAGAAATCGATCATGTTAAATGTTTGGAGCTCTCACTGATGACATTACGTTACGATGGTACGTAACCGTTAAAACGGGGGGTCTCGCTCGAACACGGCCTAGGCGCGCAGCATAAGGCACTTGCGCCGGAGTGCAAGTCACTCCCACAATAAGTGATTTCCAACACAGTGACGCAGCGATATTGTAATAGTTGTTTGTTTAGTGGTTCTACCTTACTCGTGTATCGGCCTAATCATATATGCCCATAGTTTTGTTTTTATATGGCCGTTTCATTATAGAGTTCATGGGCGTGTGATGTTGGGCGCAATCATCAAATTTGAAAGGAGACAGGTTAGCATTCGTGCTGCTTTGGTAATTTGGTTCTGGCGCCAAGTCTTAAAGGTGTTAGCATTGCCCGATTCAATGTTCTATCAATGACTATTCTATTGTTTATTAGATTCAAAATATACATTTACATTTAGCATTTTGTGTTGTTTAATTTTTTTTATTATTTTCTTCATCTACATATATCCGCTTTAGATTTACATTGCTTTCTAAGATATTTATGAGTTTTTCACACCTTCTGTGCAGACAACAGTCCATCTGTTTAACTACATAATTACTAACATAATTTGCAACGCAAGGAGAAAACCTGATCCGTACATCCCATTCCCTTTCTGAATCCAGTTTGCGCATCCCGAATCTTTTCTTCTAAATTATTGATCAGTGTTATAAATGTAAATGCTTCTAAATAAAGTAGGCCTGGTATTCAGCCATCGATGAAAAAATAGGATATGTTCCTCGATTATTCTCGCCACAGTGACCAAAAAAGTGACTCAACCAAGAATTTTTTAAAAATTCGTAAAAAAAGTCATAACCCTTAACTACCAAAAATCGCGTAACATACATGAACGTGATTCAGGTAGCCCTAGTGATGCTCTATCACTGGGCTTCCGCTTATCACTACTTTTAAGGACACCCTGTATGTATCACTTGTAATTATTTTGGCTAGTCTAATTTGCTCGTCTTTGATTTTTGTATCCTGATCCGAAAATCTAAGTTGAGCTGTCCTAACATGTATAGCTGTCACTTTCATTTATAGTGACATGTGATAGGACAGCATCAATTAGAGGTGTGCTTAGCTTCGATTATCGTTTCTGGATTAAGAGGTAGGCCATTTAAATTGCGCAAGCAGACCTTAATTAAAGTGTTTGTATTGTTAATTATGATTTACTCTACATGATAATTATACGAAACTTGCATTTGCAATAATTTGTGTTGTACTCTGAGTGAATTTCACGTAGCTACCCCAAGGCTGCCGTCAGGGGCGCACCAGACGCGGCGTTGTATTCGCCAACCGGGCTCGGTTTGTTATTGCAAAACACGAAAGCATGCTAATTGAAATTCACCATGAAAGGGATAATAAGGGCGAAGGGGAGCCGTCGCCTCCGATCCGTCACTCAAATTCGTGGTTCTGTATCACATAGTGAACCTTCTCTCGAGTTGAGGCGGTATCTATTCCTATATTTTTCATTTTCAACAACAATATTGGCCTTAAATTATTTTGAATTTAAAGATCTGTTGATAGGAACGAACGACTTCAGTTGTTAAGTACAGTAAACGTCGTAAAAAGTTTAAGCCTAATTTACATGAAACAAAGTCTGTTCGGTTATCCAAGATATTACCCGGATAATAACACCGTTTACTAACCCGTATTTGTCAAGCGTTGTGATTAAACAAATAATATAGCATTTTAGCCTTCAGTGAAATGTTATGTTTTTGACCATACTAGGATGATACTCGTATCTTTTTGAAATATTATCAATTTTTTAATCGGATTATTACAGAGCATCATCATATTTTGCATAATAGTTTAACTCTAAATTATTCTACATTTCGCGAGAGAAAAATTCGTCCGCAAACAAAATCTTTTGGGCTTTGGATTTTAATTTGGCAAAATTGGAGCCATTGTACGCGCAATTTACGAAAACCGACTAGGGATGCGAGGGAACAGCCTCGCACTTTACCATGGCACATTAATTACCCGGGCGGAATCTACATACGGCGCCGCAACTACGAGCAGCGCCCACTGGTGGCATGAGCGTAGATTTACGAGTCGTTCGAACCACCATCTATCGGATAAACTAATTGCAGCGCAGAGCTATTGTTTCTAAACACTGGCCAGAAATAGAGCCTGCAGCCGTCGAGTTAGGCCACCGATTGTTCGCGGCCGACGACAATTATTCGATTGTCCTATTTGAATGCTCGGGATCTTCGGCTGTGTTGCGGTGATGATGGATCGCCCGACGTCTAACGGCACATAGCCCACTCAACGAAGACGAAAAACTGCCATACACTTCCACGTCCCAATTTCTGAGATTTTTTGGGTTAATTCTGGTTTAGCCGTGAACAGCTTAGCAATTCCCACTTTGCTTTTTCCGTAGATCGTAGAGGTGGTGGAGCTGTGGAGGAGTAGAATCGTCTTGGCAAATGGAAGCTGTTGAAGTTGTCGCACTGAAAACCATTTGGTCTCCACCGTTTCCACGACCTGGTTTCATAAAGAGCTATGAGCCACCGTTTAAGAGTTGTTTAAAAAAAAACCTTTAAAAGTACCTTTACCACCCCATCCATCAATAGTAGGTACTTTGAGTATGTGGCTTCAAATTTTCAAAAAAAAATCGCTTTTACACGAATTGTTTCCCCTCTTTTTGCGTCGTTATGTGACCTTACGTGAATACAGTGATCTGTGTTATTTTGTGATTAGTGTAATGTTTTTAATGGTACTCGCATTGTGAATATAATGTTTTAAAGCGGAAATTTACAATGTATCTGTTTCCGCTGCCTTGTTATTTGTAATATAAAATGAATATACTATTCAACGACACAATGCGAAGAAAATGAAAGCTCAGGCTTATTATTATTATTTACAAAAGCATTTCTAATAAGTGGCATTGGCCTCACTGATTATTAGATGCGTAACCTAACGATCCCCTTGCGGCCGGGTTCAAGTGGTTCTGTGTAAACTTATTAAAGGAACAAAAACCTTTTGTGTGCTACCGCGGCTTTTGTTTGGAAAAATTTAGTATCAAGTGCATTTGTCTAACGTATCGAATGGTATTCGGGGAGGGATCGGCGGATGTCGCGACTCTCGCCCGCGGCGAACACGCGAGTCGCTCGCGGCGTTCCGCGTACAGCCCCTGTCTGAACATATGGAATTCGTAGATACTCGTATTTAAACCCTGTTTGAGGTTTGTAGGAAATTTCGGCTATCATTGTCTGTCACAATAGAAATACCTTTGTGTTTTGTCTATCACAAACTTTTTTCTTTGCGCCAAATTTCTGTTTATTCAATGCGATTTGAAAAGGGTATGCTTTGTGATCATCACGCAGAACGCTTTTAGCGTGAGTGCTTTATCACCGTGAGGCAGTAACCGCCTATTAAGAGCCAATGGCTGCCTTGCCACACTGCATGTTGTAAAAAAATATTACAGTTCCTCATCGGCAGTTTACTTTGACAATAGTCTCTAAGCCAAGACTAACATAAAATCATCGACCCTGAACTCAGAGTACCTTCTATTATGGCTGTTAGTATAGACATGTATGTATAGCTATCTTCATTCTCGTAGCATCATCTTACACACCGTTATTTTAAAACGCAATAACATTAGTAACATCCTTGATTTCTACTGCATTAATTACAGCCATATAAGGGCAAACCGTTATTAAAACATTTTATTAAATTACTAACACTCACTTTAAAGGCTGCCACCGTCTGAAATATAGCGAAATCATAACGCAAATCGCTAATTCAAGTTTGACAGTTCTACATTTTATAGTCTGTCCAGTTTCATTTAGTTACTTAGGGAGGAGGGGAGAGGTGCAAGGCTTAACTGTTATGGCTCAGTCAGCGTTAAAACGATTAAATGTAAGACACTTTTGATCCTGGCTGCTAAATGTCGTAACGGAAGTGATTCAGTTGAAACCACTTCATTCTTGTGTGGTATATCCGACCAATACCAGGTCGATTAATGAAATAATATATATGAGGTTTCAGGGACCACAATACACACGGCCAATTAAATATTGGTGCTATGTAACTTTGAGTCGTTTTAATTACAGGGTCAAACTTGCAGTGTAATCAGTCACCATCAGATGAATTGTAGCAGACAGGGTGACCAAATACTTCTGAACTATTTAGAATGTCCATAAGTTTTTAACACTACAACCTACCAATAATGTCTGAACATTAATAACATCGTTATTATCGGAGCAGCAGTTGCTCAATAATTTCTATACGCAAATGTTTGTGCGTATAGAAAAAATACATAGAGCGCCGCGCTGTAGATCAGAAGTTTATGGGCACCCTGTCTGCTAGCATATATCTGATGGAGACTGTATCCTACAAAACAAGATAGCTATGAAAATCACAGCAAGGATGTTCCTTATTTAATTTTGTATGTATTGGTTCTTTCTAAGGATTAGGATTAAATGTTTTTTTACTGCAAATATGACATGACAACACAAACATTGTTTGGGTTGGTACTGACAGAATTAGTTAAATAACAACTATGAAGTTAGAACACAGAGTTAAGGGCGTAGTAAAAAAGATCACAACGCACAGAATTACCTCGATGAAGACCACGTGTATTTTCGTTGAGCCTTGCAATTATTTTTTAATAACACGTATAATTTCACTTTTAATTACACACAGCTCACCTATAAGCTATATTGAGTTAAAATCTTCTGTGTTAAAGAAATGTGGATAACAGGATTATAATTCTTATTTTATGCGTTACCACGACAGAGCCTGGGCCGTGTTAGTTATCGAAACAATCCTAATCAGTTAATCCCTGGAAATGGCTCGGGCGTCGACTTGTCTCGATTCACTTTCATCTCGATCTATACGCGTCTATCGCGACAAAAATAATTATAACCACCAAGGCGCGGTAGGCAAAGCCCGCGATACTTCGCTAAGCCACTACAATTCGTTTGCGGCGGCAATGAGCGGCTTGTAAATCAAAGGGATTCTACATAATTAAGCTCATAATTAATGTAAAGACTCCTTTATTTATAGGCGCAGTCATTCTTAAAATTGCTCCCGTTTTGATAAGGCGGCCCTAAGAGGATGTGATTAACACATGTAACATGTTAATGGGTGTAGATAATGGTCTCAAGCTGGATATCAACTTATGAAACCCCAATAATGGTGTCGTTTTTTATCCGGGTCCTGTTAATTATTTACTTTTTTATAACTTTAAACGTGTTTTGACACTTTCATCTCGGAGTGATTTCCTGCGAATTATGTTTCCTTTGCTTATTAGATGATAATCAAATACTGCCGGAAGTGCTAGTTTATTAAAAGAAAGAGTCCCATCTGATTTACAACTGGCGTGAGCAATATTTTTCTCTTAAATGCATTAATGACACTCTGGAGCGGTCCTTCATTGAAACCCCGTCAGTTCTAAATTACTCCCGCCACCACAGCGGGGCGAGTAGCTATTAATTTGTTTATATTAGAGTTGTTCACTTGCGCAGTCAATCACGATTGTCGTCAAGCGCCCGATACACGATTTGTTTTCAAAAGATCTTAACCGTGTTTTGGTTATTTCTGTACAATTGAAGCTTTTAAATTTAGTGTCACCGCAACTCTCCGGAGACGTTCTAAACATTTGTCTCGGAATATTTATCGTCGCAGCTTGTGGAGTATATCATCCGGTCGCTATTGTGGCAATCGATCAGGAGCCGCGCGGGGTCGGCTAAATTGATTATTTATTCAGGCTTAGTTAAATCTTTGAGAGCGGTTGCGTTATTTGTAGACTAAAGAGACAGGAAACAGTTTGATGTTCATTTAAAATGTGAACGAGCGGCCGAGGATCGTTTGTCATAGTAGCAAATTTTTGACGCAACTTTAGACATGTGTAAAATGTTGCTCTTTATTAATTAGACACTTTTCATTTTTTTTTACTTATGCCAAAGAGTTATTAGTCATACTAGTTAAATGTAGTTTACAAACAAAAATTAAGATAGTTTGAAATTTACATCTTTTGCATGGCATACCTATTATATGTTGTGATTGAATTGAGCAAGCAAATGATAATATAACCATAGTGAGATACACATTTAACTTTTTTGTGCTTCGGACCCTGTGCGTTATAGTTATTCTGCTTTTTATTTTATGCGTTTTAATACGTATGAACGCCAAACAAGTTAAGGCTACACTATATTATGTTTTTTGGAAATATGCCACTCAATATGAAACTCGTGACGATTCGCAAAATCTGAAACATGGAACACGATATCATGACAATGAACATTACGCGTAGATTGTCGTTCAAAATAAGTATTTCAGTAAACTAAGGCCAAGTTTAAAGTTTTAAACATCTTTAAAGTTAATAGCCTTACGTCAAATTGAAGGGCGAAGTCGCCAGTCACGCACAGTTCTGTCCATCTTACACCTGTCGGGCAAACCACGTGTATGGTAAGCTAATAACACTGTATGATTCATTCGATGATTTCCCAACACTACGAATTGGCTATGGTTGTCAATACGCCATGTTTTTTTTAGAAATAGGACATGTAAGATAAAACAGACTATAGTATAGAATTGTTTGTCTTTGATAGTTCTAAATAAAAGTCAGCGACAGCATATATCGAACTGTTATGTGGAAGCCACTATATCCAAAATAGTGAGCCATTAATAGAATTAAATTTGATACTTTTTTTACAATGAAGATTTTTGAATATTTATTAAATTCTTATTATATTGTTGCTTTAAGCATTTTATGTAGATTAAATTTGTCTTAAACACTAAGCAGTTTGGACGAATACTTTAAAAATTATCACGATTAGATTGAACTGGATGAAGCGGCATTAAGCGCCTACCTACTACTATGAGTTGGCGCGGCGATCGCGAAAAGAAGGTAAATGAGAAAAACTATAACTGGGGGCTTTTATTGACCCAAAAGAACCCAAAACAATGTTTTTAGAATGTTTGGCTGTTCGTCTGTATATCTGTTTGTCTGTGCGTTTGTGTGCGCTAATCTCTGAAACCGCTCCAATAATTTGGATGCGGTTTACACTAATTGTGGTAACTTCACATAACTTGAAGTGTTAGCTTACTAATCTTACTATTTTACCTCTTACTAATGTTATAAATGCGAAAGTTTGTGAGGATGTATGTATGTTCACAGTAATACAGCGTAGACATCAGATTAACTCATAGGCTACAATTTATGAAGATTTTATGTAATTTTGCCATTGTATAAGTATAACGATAACGCGGGCGAAGCCGCGAGTGGAAAGCTAGTATATCATAAACTCACTAGTTAAACCATTACACTAAGATTATTAGGCATAAGCATTGTATAGAGTACCTACTAAAGAACCACTTGAAATTCATTAAAACACTGAAATTGCTTCTTCAAAATCTTAGCTATGTGAATCTGAACTTTATATCAGCAAAGCATTGGCTGTATGACGAACTCAAAATGCAAATTTTACAACTTTTGCTGCAAATTAACTTACATTTATTGCGTTCTCCGTTTTATATAAAACGCTTCCATACATAAATGCTGATTATTGTTTTATAAAATACTTTTATAATATCATTATGACGTACACATGCTAGGGATGTTCTTGCAGCTATTAACTAAAATTAGGGATTTGGATGAAAATTGTATTTATCCTAACATCATTTATATTACGTAACTTTCTCATGAGTGGTTGAAGGATGTTGTATTGATCTAGCCATTTGTATTAGGTAGTCATAACGTTACCGCTACATTTCGCTAATAAATAATAATAAATAAATAATAAATAAATATCCCTGGACATTATTCCACACAGCGCCATCTAGCCCCAAAGTAAGCTAATTAAAGCTTGTGTTATGGGATACTAGACAACGGATAAACATACTTAAATACATTTTCTTTTGTAAATACATAACTTATTATACATAGGAGACACCCAGACCAGTACAAACAGACATGTTCATGCACACAAATGTTTGTACTGTGCGGGGATCGAACCCGCGACCTCTGGTGTAGTAGCCAACTTCTTAACCATTACACCAAGTCGGTCGTCAAAGGTAAGGCTCTGGTTAATTAATTACAAAATAAGATTATATTCCCAAAGCGCTCACATTGTATGTCCGTCGATTGTTCAATATAAAAGGTTTTCTAAACGGATATTCCTAGCTTTCCCGCAACATCCCACCTCTAGGGTAACACCGTATGACCTCCCGGGGCAACCGGGACGAGTACACGCCGCACTCGGGTAGAAATATAAAACATGTTCATTATTTAGGGCTAATTGGGAGAGGCCGCGTGCAGCGAAGTAGGTGCCAGCCCGCCCACGGCACTGCCGAATTTGCCTCATTATACAGTACGGGAATATGTTCTATAGACACTGTTTCTGCATTAACCTAAAGCGTGTTATAGCCGCCGCATGTGTATATACGTGTGTTGTATCAGACATATTCATGAGTAGAACTTTGTTCGCACCGGATTAAGCACTTGCGGTTATTTAACACAGTCAACGCGTTGGTTTTTACAAAGCCTATTTCCCTGAGGTTCAATTTATCTCTGTATCTAAATTATCGAAATTGTTAATCGTAACTGAACAGGAGTTACTTTCACTTTTATAATTTTAGTATGGAATCGCAAATTAATAATTGAACTGTTGTAAGGACTGGGCACTTTTTGTTTATTAGTATAAAATAGGTATTATTTCGTAAAATAACTTGTTAGATACTTTTTGTCTCTCCATTATCCTTTGTTTATTGCTTTCTTTTAAATAATACTTTTCGGTAAATAGCAAGTTTAAAGAGAGGATTTATCCTCGCCTTAGATGATCTTCTCGCCCGAGGCGTATACGTTATTGTAAAACTTTTATATTTTGTTGCAGATTGAGCGTTGTTTTACTGTAAAACTTCTCTTTATAGGAGAAAATACAAAAGAAGTTTACTAAGTACAACCCTTGCGTTAAGATTACTCTTTTCCATGCAAAACTTTTAATTAATCAAAATTAAAAGAGACGGATGGAGACCGGAGACGACTAAGTACTTTGTTTTTAAGATTTCAGACTTAATTTATTTGACCCTTTTAATTAGTTGCGCGTTGTTTCAGATCGTAAGTGCAAATATTTAAAAACATTGATTTCAAAGGAAATTCAACTTTGTAAGCGTAAGAGTTTCCGATGGCATTTGGAGCTTGGCGGACCTTTGAAGACTTAAAAAAATCGCACTTCGTAATGCCTGGAATCTCATCGTGACTGATTATATATATATTTCTTAACAACTAAACAAGTCAGGTGACGTTATTACCTTCTGTTTAATTTCTAATTCTAGTTAAGAATTGGCGTAGTGTTGGTTCTGCGTTCAAGCGATACCAAAGGCGGGCTATAGTTAATCACTATTCGCATCTGTGATGAAGTGTGCCTCGATTGTAATTACTTCGTGTGTTGATTTAAGCTTTATCACGACGTAGAGAGAAGGGATCCACGGACAGCCCCACGCCGGTATATTGAATTTATTCCTCCAGAGATACTTTATACAATTACTGGTGAAGGTGCCGCCACGGGAACCTATTAAAATATTGAAGATAAGATCAAATTTTTAGTGCGGGCGAGGTGGGCCGGGCGACTTATAAACAAGAATCGGATGCCGGCTACTTCCATCTCGCGTTCGCTTATAGCTTTCGTATTTACAATTGTTTCTAATTATGAACTGATCAAACATTCAATTCGATATTGTTTGTAATTATCTTAGGATATTTTATTTTGTTTGTAATTTGTTGTTTAATTGGCTTCTGAATATGAACTCGTTATTATGTTTTTAATAAGAAGTTCCGTTTGTTGCTTCATTCACATCAGCTGTATAGACGTGTATCAAGTTACCGTTGCTAATATTTGGTATTTAGCCCATTATTAGAAAGTTCTTTGGTAAATAGTGAAGTCACGAAAGTGAACTGTTATGTTAGGTCACCTATATAGTTTAGGCTAGAAAGCCAAGTCATTTTTGTATTTTGATAGTCCATTACGAACTAACGTTTAGTCAGTTAGCTGAAGACGAAATCTTTTTTTTCCTAATATTTGAATGATTAGATTTTTTATCGTATTATGCCAGAAGTTAACAAAATTGCGTTACAAATGTAGATGCCGCGTAAACCTTGATTAAGGAACAATATACTTCCGTCGCGGCAAAGCCATAAACACTAAACGACTGGGAGGTGGCCAGACAGAGTGACTAACTGCCTAAGGGCTACATCTGCGTAATATACGGTAGAGGCTGAATATAGTTTTTAATTAGGATCTGCCTACCGACCGAACAAGGCCTCTATTTGTTTAACCAAATGGAAGGAAAAATGAGATGAGAACGAGACGATAACCGCTATCACGAATACTTGACTCGTGGTTTTATTTGAGGCTCGTCCGTTAGAAAGATTTACGAACAGCTGCCGCGAAACGGGTTAACTGCCACAATCAATTGAGCGAGCAGAATTAAATACAGATGGGGTAAAACCCCTTAACAATTTTGATTACAGCTTCCTAATTAAGAATCACTGTTAGAATTGGTCCTTAAATCTCGTACCAACCCCGCTATTTTGCCTTATTACATGTTTTTTCTTTTCTTTGTTGTTTTAAGGATTCACAACCTCTTAATCTTTACTTCCGACCTTTTTTCCTGTTGCTACTCTCGCCTAGGGCTGGGGTGGATAATACGACCAGTAATAAGATAAATGGTTTAGCGGATGTTCCAAATTAGTGTTCGTGTCCAGATATTATATGGTTTTTGTCAAGAGTTTAGAGTTGAGATAAGTTCCTGGGATAAAGCTTTTACGTCAGATAAAATAGATGCAAGCTACGTCTGTTTAAATTGTATATTTGGACTAATTGAACATTTTACGATTAGTGACTGCTACTTTGTATAAATAAAGGCTTGTTAGAAGTTTGTCCTATTTGAAACTCTCCTATCTTCGCTACCGCTGTTAAAATGGGCCAATGAACAAGTCGTTTTGCATAAATGCCCGCCAGCTGTTTACAATAATCGATGATATGTTTTTACGAGTTACATTTTCAATTTATTGATATTCATTCTTGGTCGGACAATTTATTTGTATCGATAATGCTTCAAAGACTTCTGTTTATTTTTATAGAGGGCATTCTGGCGGCTTTACGACGGTTCAACAGAGCATCAAATGATATATCGGTCGCCGCTAATTTCTCCTATATTATGATTTTTAAAATTACTATTGAAATATAAATGGCCATATTAGACTAAATCGTCATGTATAGTTCCGATGTGTAAAGGGTTTACTAACACAAAAGTGAAGCTTGGTTTTAGTACAGAGAAAAACATAGGAATAAATTAAAGAGAGAAAAGTGGGACTTCTTATTGTTTCTCGTTTGGGCCGATTGTGAATTGTTGCTTTATATTTGTTGGGTCTCCAAATCCTGCCTGAGCGTAACCTCTGAAGGCAATGACTCTGCGCGTACGTCGGCCGCATTGTGTTGGCGCAACTGACCAACGACAGCGAGTCGAGAACAGTTTCTCACATCCCGGTGAGATAAGTGCATTTGCTTGTCGCGACAAGGCGCGGCGCGGTGATCGCCTCGCCGTCCGCCTCAATGGGCGCGCGTTCTTTATTTATATACGCCCTTCTGTAATTAACGATAGTAAAAAGAAATACATATATCTTTTGATTTATATCATATCATTCTTTAATCGTATTCCTTTTTGGAGGAAACGGTTTCGTTATCTCCCTTTTGTTTATTTTGAAATGTTTTAGGTGCTCATAAATAATTTACCTTCCCGACGACGAAAAATTTTAAATCACTGATATTTTATGATTCTTTCCTAGATATAATTTAAGTTTGATTACAACCAACGGGCCAAATTGATAAAATGAGACATCTATGAAGGATAAATCTCATCTCATTAAAATAATCGTGTGAATTATATTGTAAAGTGTGAACTGCCTCTAGTCTCTCGCTTTTCTTCTTCATACAATATTTTTGCAGGCCTACGTGTGATCAGTCTAAGCAATTTAGTTGAATACTCTAATTGATGGTTGAATAGCTAGAAAACATTGAACAGCCACTAAATGCAGCCAAATTAAGACTTGTTAAACAAAAGGGATCTAGTCCACATGTGGACTGGATCCATTCCCTTAACTACGTCTTAACGCAAGCAAACAGTGGTGATGCTTTAAGTGAATTAATTGTATTATAAAGCGTCAAACAATAAAAATACTTCACTTTAATTAAGGGCTGTTTTTCAATCCTCAGTTAATAATAGGGGTTTGAGTAACTTTGCATGAACCCGTGGCGTCATTTTTTCTATTAGCGGCCAGCAATAATTTTACCACTGTTTTATAGCACCCTAATAAAGAAACCGATCTTAGAAACAGCTGTTAAAAAGGATGCAGAAATAGGAGAGGAAGGTTTTTCTTTTCAAGATGTAACTGTTGAGTATAATTTTCCAATAAAAGTACATCCAGCAATACTTCAAGTTATATATCCATAGTTATAATGCTGTCTATATAGCAGTAAATGTTAAGTATTGGCATTAGGAAGTAGAACACAAGCTACCACGAAAAACGACCTTAACGTCAATGACATCAAACAGTCATTTTTTAATAGTCAATATGTAAATAGGAGATGTTGGTTCCTAACCGTAGACATTAAAGACATTACATGGGAAAAACACCTAAAAGTCTTTTTACCCACAATACAAGAATAATATTGGTTTAATATTGAACCTGGCGTATGAAAACTAGCCTTCTTAAATCCTAATTACGTCTAATAAGGATTATAAAATAATAATACCGCATTTTTACCTTTTTCTTGATATGGATCAAGTACAATTGAGTAGTTAGTTAAAAATACAATTCCTAATATCTCAGCTCCGATACACTTTAGCTATATGTGCTCAATATAGAGTTTGTTCCTCTCGATATGTTTTTCATAAAAATAAGGTTTGGTGAGTGGCCGCGATATTTCAAATTTAACTGTAGAATAATGTTTATTCGAAGGTTAACAAGATTTTTAATTTTTCAACAGTCAGAGAGATGCTATCTTTTGAATAAAGCTGCTAACTGAGGAATAAAGTTATCTGCTTCTTGGGGGCTGGATAAGATTTTACTTATATGCAGTTCTGCGACATTTTGAGGATATGACATGTGGTGTGTCATTTGAGATTTTTTCATTTTGTTTGGTGACACACATTTTAATGGATATTTTTGACCAAATCGACGACGCAACGATTTTGGAGCAAAGGCAGTTTACTTAACTAGGTATACAAACGCTGAGCCCAATAGAAAAGATCGAGTTGTTAAACAGATACCTAACATTTTAGTACATGGAATGACAAAGAGTTACGCAACGCAAGCAGATATCCTCTTTGCCACAACTTTAGGCAACAAAAAAAGTTGAGGTTAATTTTCTTATCCGACAATGTGAATTTGTCAAGCATCAACTTTTGTCATGTTTCATTCTAACATTGCAATGATTCTATGAGTGCATCTCGCTTGTGGATAATCAGTGTGAAGTTAGCGATATATGTACATACATAGACAACCGATAGATAGCTATTCTTTGGATAAAAGACGATTGATTTTTTTAAATATCTATTCGCTGGATAAACAGCCAGTTAATTTTATACTTCAGTTAGCTATCTAGGAAATAAACTAAGAATTGAAAAATCGGGCCTAAATAGATTTTTACAGTAAGTAGGTAATTTAACATTTCCAATTTGACATCCATTTTCATTTGACGACACGATTAGCGCAGTGCGCTCTAGCTCGATTTCCGTAGTGGGTCGGGTTCTATTCACAGTCCGGTCAATTCAAGAAACGATCTCTTCTGAACTGCCTCGGGTCTGCGTGTGCTGGTAGACGCACTCTGCTTAATCCTTGGCTGGTACCTCCTAACACAAGGATATTTATCCTTATTTCGAGACCATGACAAGTGGCGTTGTCTGGCGCATATTAATTTATTTATACTTAATTTACAGATCAAAGAAAATAGCAATAAACCTTATGGACCTACAAATGATCTATACGTAGTATCTAGTCAGATGGTACAGTCCGCCGCCGGTGGTACAATCGTGCCACCTATCGGAAGTTATTTCTAACTGAGAAGACCCGACTAGAATCTCAACAGTTACTTTTTCAAGAATACATAATACTCGTATGTTAGTTAGATTCTTACATTGAATAGTAATTTTCAAACTAAACAATGCTACTCAGAGCCTGCGACAATGCACGCAAATACACAATATGGTGCAGCTGGTGCAGTATTGTCACCTTTGTGACGACCGCTAAAGGTATAATAAGATAATGGAAGTCCAAGTTAGAAAGTATAATCTATAACGGTAACTCTTAATTCGCCACACACAATAAGTCTGTATCTCTTATCCATCATTTCTAAAAATGTAGCCACTTTTAGCCAATTATCAGTAACAAGACAAAATTTTTGAATCGAAGTCACCACTTCAAATTATGGTTATTAAAGCCAATATTGATAGCAGACACAAACTGCAGTTGTCTATGGACGTCATAAGGCCATAAGTGTTGCATTTGGAAAATATTAGGCCTACTTTTCCACTGTGTTTTGTAGATACGCTGCGAGGATGTGCAAGCTAAGCTACAAAAATATTAGACCCTTTCCACTGATGCTATGCTATGTAACGGATCGAGTAAGATGTGCTACAAAAATACGCCGCCCACTAGGTAGATGAAGATGCGCAGCTCGAGCTATACGATGTATCGACAGAAGGGAAGGCCCGCAAAGCACGCATACATAGCACGCCTCCATAGCACGCATTCACGGCACACATCCATAATAATTAACCTATGAATATGATTGGTGAATTTGAAACGCAATCACAGCAACGTAGCTCAGCATATCTGTGGCGGAAAGCACCCTGTAGAGTGTCATACGCCGGGTCAAGATATTTCTTTAATGTAGCTAACTTATCCCAGGGAAGTCGGTTATTCAATTGAATTCTAATTTGGTTTTTCACCGCTTTGGTGACCACTTAATCGGTTGATTTAACAATTGAGCTGCGACAGCTATAATAATCTTTTTACGTTTTTTCTACACCGTTGCTGTTGATTTATTCTTTTCAAAATTGCGATGCATTCGTATCTTTGTGTGGTTCGCTGAATTTAATTCGCTGACACTTATAGTTATTAAAAACATTATTATTTTTGGTACCAGCATCTTTCATTGTCATTATTTTGAAGTAAGGTCATGGACTTGGACTTGTACTTATGCGATTTTCTATTGTTTTTTATTAGTAAAGAGATACCAAAAATGGATTTGCATTCAGGTGCTTAGGGCAGCTGCATAAAAATATTACAACTGTCCCATGTCCTAGCTATTCACACATTGCTTGTTAAATACAACTGGTACCTTGTATTTGAGAAACAAAACATACCTAAATTAAAACTTAAAGTCCAAGTAAGACGTTTTTACCCGCTAATGTAAAACCGCAAGCCGAACAGATTAGCACAACCAACACGAAAATGCTAAAACAAACAGTTAAAATGACGATAGAACGAAACGAAAATTGAACGGGGCGTTGATAAAATAAGAGAATTTAGGAGTAGAACGTGAGGAATGAGACATCGACGCAAGAGAGCAGAGGCGGTGGAGCAGCTGACACCTGTCATCACGCAATTTATTACTCGCTCCGAAATAACAGAGTCAGTGAACGTTCAAACAAAATGAAGAGACACAACGCTCTATTAACGACATCACCTCCGGGTGCGCCGTTAACGGATCCTCAATTAAATTCACAATATTTTGACTAAATTAACGCAACCAGTCCCACAATTTGTCATTAAGCTCTTTGAAAAATGAATACGTAATTATAACTTACACATTTTACAAAGCAGGACAAGCCTGGAAATATTGAACTCAGCGCTAACTATCCAGGAATAAATTAATCCAGCGCAGCGCAACTTTGTAAATAATCTTCCGCTTCGAATTACCAAATTAAATTCAAGACAACTTTGTTAATTGATTTTCGTTAATCAGTCTCCTTTTTTATTTCAACGTTGTTAGTTGCGGTGACTGGTATAAACGATTCAATACTCGAAAAAGAATTATTTATGTGAACTTATTTGTCTTGTGTTTGATTTATGCACAGTTTCAGATGAAGCTCACAGGATCCTCAGGCGGGTCGTGTTCACTTCATCCAAATGCACGGTCCCCTACCATGAGTTTACGTCACTTAAACTATGATAACTACACCAACTTCTATCACGTTTTTAGTTGACTAAAAGCGATGTTAGGAAATTCCATACAAATACGTTGCAACAAACGCAAGCGACTAACGTTGCCGTAAACTTATAGTAGGGCTACAGCTTTAACGCTTAATAACTGTCGACGAATGTTCGCGTCGCTGTGTCTGCAATGCTCAATAATAAATTGCATCTTATTTTAGAAATTCTCATTCAGCGCGTTCCTGTCCATATGCGGGTGCAGTCATACGACAAATTTTTGACATTTCTGACTGATTAATGATTAAACGATGTTTTGATAAATATAATAGGTAGGTACTTCATTTGGCTTGAGTAATTATGATAAACAGTAGTTTTAACAAGGAAGTCGTATACTTTCGTACAGGTACTTACAGTTCGACAGGGATCTGAGGTACCAACGATATACCGATCTCAAACATTTGGTATTTTACCGCTAACTGAAATTATTGGCTGTCACCCGCGCGGCTCCACCGCGTCAGTTGCTTTGATGACACCATCTGGACTGCACGTGCGCCAATAACGATTACACTGTCGAGCAATATTACTGTCTGCTTTGTTCATTGTTTAGTTTTGTGGACTGATTTATTGATTAATTTGTGTTTGTAGCAAAACATTTTGCGTGTGTAAAAATAATGACCTCTCTTAAATCTGGAAGACCTTATAATAGCCAAGTGTCAGAAGTGATTTAGTATTCAAGTTTATGACAGAAGGAGCATTGGAATCAAATAATAAGATTTTTGGTAAAGATCATTTCCAATCTATTCAAGAACGGACCGCTTGGGCAACAGGTATCTCTCGAAAAACAATAAGAATCTACCAGGCTGGCTAGTCCACCTAAATTCCATACCTACTCCCAAAAAGGGAAAGCGTACTAAAGAACGACGGTTAAGCCTTGACGATTTCGACGGTGGTGGAAAAACGACAACCAACGATAAAAGGGATATTGCGAAAACTAAAAGAAGACATACATTTTGAAGGTGCTCGTAGTACGGAGTAAATTTTTTTACATGAACTTGGCTTCAAATTTAAAAGAACAGAAAACAATAGAAACCTTTTGGCTGAAAAAGATGAAATGAGACTACATCGAATAAAATTTCTGCAAGAAATTAAATAATTTCGGGGTGAAGCACGCGATATTGTATATGCTGATGAAACATACATTCATACTACTCACACAAAAGAAAGAACATGGTCGGACGGAAGTTCAAAGGCCTTAAAGAAACCTATATCGAAAGGAGAACAACTAATACCTAATAGTGAAAGAGGTTTTGTGCCTGAAGCTCTGTTAATGATTCGTGAGATCGATTGAGAAAATTACAAAAAATGGATAAGGGAACATTTAATACCTAATCTTTAACCTAACTCTGTTTTGGTGGTAGATAACGCCTCGTACCATAACACTTTACTCGACAGACCACCAAACTCAAACATGAAAGAGTGAAAAGCAAGCTTGGCTTACAAGTAAGAAAATATCATTCGATGCACACATGTTAAAGCCAGAATTATATAACATCATTAAACGACACAAGGCTGAACATATACATTATTCAATTGATCAAATAATGATAGAGCACGGCCATACAGTATTAAGGCTTCCTCCATATCATCCCAATTTTAACCCAATCGAAAACATTTGGGCGCAGCTAAAAGGTTATGTGTCTGAAAGAAATATCGAAATGAACCTTACTAGAGTCAAGCAACTTCTTCTAGAAAAAAATATTTCAATCGGACAAAAAGAGTGGACTCGAGTCGTAGCACATGCTAAAAAGTGTGAAGGAGAGTTTTTGGGTCATGAAAACACCATTGACGCACATTTGGATCAGTTTGTAATAAATACCAATGACTCATCTGATAGTGACGACTCCTCTTTCAGTGGTGATGATCAGGACGTTAACATGGAGGGCATTTTTCTACTGCCGCAGTGATTAATATTGAAGATTTTATGATAATTTCTTGTTTTACCTATAATAATAACTACAATTAAACCCGACTACAGCATATTTGTGTTTTAATTTTACGTACCTACAACTTTGTTACATAAAAATATTTATTTATTTACAACTAGCTGTTCCGACGAACTTCGTACTGCTAAACAGTCGATGAATAACGTGGCGATGGCGTAGTTCCGAACCGATTTTGGTTAAAAAATATTTTACTGGATATATTTCTACCGCCGGTTTCTTTCCATTTTTTAAGTTATTCTGCTATTTGCGGCGGAGACAAATCCAACAAATCAAAAACTATAAAATTCGGTCCAGCAGTTCTCAGTCAGAGTTACAAGTGTTGTAACAAATGTAAGAATATTCTGTAGCTTTGCTGTACTTGTTAGGTTGTTCTGTCTATTAATGTTAGAATTTGTTAACCAGAAACATCTCTCAATGCTACGGAAGGTACAATTTATTGCTTAGCAATTACTTATACTTATGGGCTTAATGAGACTATCAGCCACAGTCCATATTTTTTATCTCCTCCTTTATGTTTTCACATATTATTATAATATCATAGATTCGAATTCAGCCAAAGTATCACAATAAAAATCAGTGATGGAATTTATATTTCGTTTTTACTTAATTTTGCACTGATGTGTAACAAATCCTTGAACATAAAAAGTCGAACGTGTTGTCTAAGAAATTATTTACTTTAATACTTTCAGGTGAAGTAGCTTTTTACTTTCTATTAATCTGCACATTCGTGGAAATGAAGTAACATTTCATTTGGCAACCTTCGGTTGAGGCGTAGCCGATGAAACCTCAGATCCTTGTCGAACTGTACTCGATTTTTACGCATATTTTTTCGTGTTTCCATAGAAATATTAGGTTGGGAAAACGTTTCTTCGCATTTTTTAAGAAAATTCATTTTTTTTAAATGAAGTTTATTTACATTTAACTAAAGTATGTAGGTGCCATTTTGTTCGATTACTTTTTGCCATCTTGTAGGTAGTGTTTACCAAATCGGTCTTGGTCTTGCAGTCTTGGTCTTGATCTTGCATTTTCGCAAGACCAAGAACAAGACCAAAACCGCCTAATTTTAGCAAGACCAAGACCAAGACTGACCGTGTAAGATTTGAGCAAGAACAAGACTAAGCCTGCGAGACTCTTGCGTCTTGCAGTTGAGACTGAGTGTCGTTTCAGGGAGTATAGGAGTTCGGTTATACGCTTATGGACTCCATGAGACGCAAAAAATGTGAAAAAAAATTGGAAAAACGTAATAGACTTTGAAAAACTTTATGTATTTTTCTTTCAGTACCTGCAACTTCAGTACCTGCTGAAAGATTATTTTCTAGACCGTCATTAGTAATTAGAAAACGTAGAAATAGGTTGAGTGATGAGTCAGCCAGATGGTTACTTTGTATTAATTCTTGGTCAAAATAATTAATATAGAGTAACAGTAATGTCAAAGCTATTGTATACTGTTCTGTAATTTAATTTGTGTTGTATTTTTATTTCAATAAATGGTAAATTCAATAAATTGTATTACTTTGTATCAATTCTTGGTCAAAAGAATTAATATTGAGTAATTTACTCTAAGTAACAGTAATCTCAAAGCTGTTGTGTACTGTTCTGTGATTATTTAATTTGTATTGCATTTTTTTATTAATAAATGGTAAATTGTATAAATTGTGTAACTTTTTAATTTCATTTCATATAACGTGAGTGTCTATAATTTTTTTTTCTAAACAGTTAAGTTTCCTAAAATTGTTGAAGTTAAGTTAAAAGTCAAGTTAATGTCATTAACTAGTTTATTATTTGTCTTAATTATGTTTTAGCACATGTAAGCTTATTAAATGTAAACGTTTATTCAGAAACAGACCGATTCCCGTAAGTCACGGTAGATAGCTCAGTTGGTTAGAGCATTGGCACGGATCGCTTTATCGGTGGGGTTTGAACCCACGACGGTGTCAGTTAATTTTTCGAATTTTTCACTAAATGTTTAGACATTTATTAATTTGGTTGATTTTTACTATGGCTATGTTAGTTCAAGCGCAAAATGTACCTACTCTGTTAAATTGTTCTAAGATATAAATTAACGTTCAATTAATAGCAATAGGCTAATAGGTAATTGCGAGACTTGCGAGACTCTTGCTGCAAGACCAAGACCAAGACTGGGAGCGCAATACCAAGATCAGGTGTATTGGCGCCAGACCAAGACCAATACTGACTAAGTCTCGTCTTGTTCTTGCATTTGGGCAACACTACTTGTAGGTAGGGACATGATCCCATTGCTATAGAAATTTGAGGCTTCTGATCAAAATACCGCGACAAGTGGTTTTGGCAGTCCTCTCGTGATGTTAACCTGACAATGCTTATATAATTCTGAAGAGACCGAAAACGGCAGATGCATTAACACCTTCCAGCCAAACTCTTAATTTTTGCTGAGTGGCTAAAGATGTGTGAGGTTATCATGATAAAAAACCACACCCTTTCTGTTGATCAATTCCGGCCGCTTTCCCTTAACTTCTTGCTTAAATCTCATCAGATGTTGGCAGTAGAGTTCAGAATCGTTGGTGCTGCCTGGTGGTAAAAGCTCATAATGAATAATGCCCTTCAAATCCCACCACACACACAGCATAACCTTGTTGCTAGTTATCCCGGGTTTCGCCACAGTATGTGAAGCCTGACCGGCCTTAGACTACGACCTTTTTCGCACGTTCTTGTCGTACGTTGTCCACTTTTCATCACCAGTTATTAGCTTCTTCAACAATGGTTCGGTTTCATTACGCCGTTATAAAGAATCACAAATGAGTACACGGTTCATTAGGTTTCTTTCAGGAAGCTCGTGACGTACCCAAATGTCGAGCTTTTTTTAAATGCGCCTTAACTGTTTTGTGGTCAATTCCCAGTTCTTCAGCTACGTTGTAACTACTGATATGCCGATCTTGCTCCGCTTTTTCAAATATGGCATCCATTTTATCCTTAATAAGGCGACCAGAGCGACGTGCATCTTTGACATCAAAATTTCCGGATTGATAACGTTTAAACCAAATTTGTGCTACTCTCACAGACACTGCACTAGGTCCTTAAAAACCCCATTTTTTTTCGCGGCTTGCTTTGCATTTTTACCTTTTTTGTAGTAAAATTTTCAAATGTATCGAATTTCTTCATCAGATTCACTCATCTTGACAGTAAGAAAAACAAATGAAAATTACACATTTTCCTAATATGAATTTGGAATTATCTTCTTCAAAATTTAAACTTATATTGATACCAAAACCAGCCAGATACAAATAGTACAGCCAAAGAGATTTTATTACAAGTTCATATATTAGAATTAATCCGGTCGAAAAGAAATAGAAGGGGTTTTCAACTTTTTAATGCTCATTTTGTCTTTTCCTAGGTTCTGCCGTAACTTTAAAACCTGTGAATTATACACACTACCTAAGGTACCAAACATCCTCAGACAGAAACCTACTTAATTATTGATGAAGTTTTTTTTATTGCGCTAGACAACACACCACTTCTCATGGTCTCAAAAAAAGGAAAAATATCCTCGTGTTACAAGGTATCAGACAGGGAAATAAGCCTGGGGCGACTCCCAGCGCACCCAGACCCAGGCCAATTTAGGAAAGATAGTCTCCTGTCAGTACCCGACTGGGAATCGAACCCGGGACACCACGCAAGCCAAGGCAAGAAACTGTGCTAAAGCACAGTCCGCCAATCGTTTCGTCAAGCTGTATTTAACTGCATTGGTTGGTCTTTGATGTTTGACCATTTCTTCTTCTTACGTTCCTTTTACTAAATAGAGGCTAGCCTATGAATTTTGTTCCTAGATTTATTATTCCGCAAAAGACCCAAAAATTACGATGCGTAGGACCTACGGCAAGTTCAAGAGGTTTAGATGCAGCTACAATTTTTAACTCTTCTTTCCTTAAATTTTGTTTTTAAAGTAGGTATAAAATTAAAAAGGTATAAGATTATCTTTATTTAATTTAAATTTAAGCTAGTTAACATAGAAAACAGAACTCATGAAACAATATGCATATAAATTTTTAAAGCACAGTTTTTATAACCACCAGAGATCATCCCCTACAAACAAAGTGATTGTAATATTAGTATAGATAAAGGTGAATTATCGTACGCAGAGGCGGGCGCGGGCGTCGGTCGAACAACAATTACCCCCTTCATCTTTGTACACGCATGGCGCATAGCACTGATGGGATATTAAGGTTATTACGAACGGCAAAATTGGCCCAGCGACCGCTGAGGAAGCTGGCCACCGAGACCTATTAGCGGTATTACATATTTCATATGATCCACCGGCGATCGGCGATTATGGGTACATTAAAACGCCGTCGGTCCGTCTCCCGATCATGGGAATATACAGCCCTCACTTTTATCTACGTTTTTTAAAGTTTAGTAGGTAATTCGGTACTCACGAGCGTCTGAGGCGTACATTATGGGAACTGCACCGAAACTTTTAATGGTCAATCTCGCCTTACCTCGTAAGTGCTGTCGTGTGAGCGATAAAACCGCGTAATTGATTAAAACAACGATGCAAAATCAACCTTAATTTGTTTCCATGCGCATGCGTAAACTAGATTAAATGAAATAAAATTACGAATCAGTAAAGTAGTCGTCAGGTTAATAATGTAAATCCAATACTAATACTTACTATTAGGTATTTTAGAATAAATATAAACTGCATTCTGAACCGACGTCATTTTATTCCAAAATCTGTTATTATATTGTTAACGTTTGGGTTACAACTTATACCACAATCTTGCTTGCGAAACAATATTTGTGCTGATATATTTAAAAGGCACTAGATGTATTTTACCGCGGTCTACTATATAGTTAAATGGGGGTACGGCTGAAATAGGCTTGCCTTGAACAGTTACCCTTCGTTGAATTGTAAAATGTATGAACGAAAGTCTTCAGCACACATCTAATCGGAAGTAATATTTTTTATCCTTAGGACTTATGCAACCACCTGAAGTTATAATAGTAATAAATATCTGTAACAATTTTACACTGAGATCACCTGATCCCAAACTAAGCAGAGCTTCTACAGAGGCGTTGACATCAACCTTTACATAGGGGCACCTTAAAATGTTTGTCACATATATTATGTTTGTCATGGGTGAGGATCGAACCCACAACCTTCGGTAGGTTGGCTAGTAGGATCGCTGCCATTGCACCAACAGGCCAGTCAAATATATGCTCAACTTGGAGGCTTACTCGTTTATTCTTGGGCTAAAATCCAGGCTTAAAGGAGTCTGTATCACAAAAACTTTAACACAACTCCTAACAGTAAATTTTTTGTGTATTGGTTTAAATATATTTTTGCCATAAATGTTTCAACAATGTAGGAGTCAATATTTTACTGATTGAGCCCGATCTGTTAAGATAAATGCCCGATTTTTTAAAAATATTAGATGAATAATAGCGCTAGATGATTCTAAAAAATTCACATCCATAACGCTTATCACAACTCTAAAAAAATATATGAAATTGTAAAAGTTAGAAATACTGTTTTTTCCCTGAACTTTAAAGGCAGTTTCAAAAAAGTGACCTAAAAATTTTTATCCAAATCTGTTTTAAAAACTTAGCTACACGTTTAACTAATTCCCATGTACATTGCAATGAGTAACTTCAACGGCATCATACCTAAATTTTCATTCAAAATGTCAGAAGTGTAAAGTTCAAGTAATCTGTGTATTAACTAAAACTTGATTTTATGTAAACTAAGAACATCCCAATTAAAAAAAGTCATAAATAGCTTTTAAAATGACTATTTTATTGCTCAATACAGATAAACAAAACAAAAATTAAGGCTATAAATGTTTATTTAGACGACTTTTTGGGATAATATATTTTTTGGTAATGGTAACATACATGAGGTATTTTCGGATACCCCTGAGTGTAAGGAGTATAGCCTTGCAAAATTGGAAACCTCTTTCGCCACAACATATGAAGAGATTATGTAACATTATAAATTTGGTTGAGTTATAGTGACAGTAAAGTTCAGAAGACAAAGACAGTTCTTTTAGGTTTTTACATCGACAATATAGTTTGAGGCTAGACAAAAAAAAAAATTAAGCAAAAGCCTCTTAAATACTGAAGTTACTTCACTTTAAATGAGAACAATTAAGTGTGACAGCTGCTGTAGATTTTAATAAATTCGGCATAAATCTTAAAAGTATTGTTGTTTGTTTGTTTTTTTGTTGGAGAGCGTCGTGGCCTAGTGGTTCAGCACCCGAACTCAGATCGTGGATCGTGTGGTCCCGAGTTCAAATCTGGCCAGAACCAAAATCTTTGTGTTCATTGTTAAATATCCGACTTACTCTCCGGTGATGGAAAACATCGATAAAAAACCAAATCAACCCGGATAACGGCGGAAGGCTCACCACCTACCACGTTGGGTTATGATACCATTGGTGAAAAGTGGGCTTTTGAGTGTTCCGTTCACGATGACGGCAACAGTCACTTGCGTCTGACTACCCCGTTCGGGATAAAGTGCTGGTATGTCTGTACTTTAACCACAAAGTGTACCCTAGAAAGAACCTTTTTTACTTCTATCTAATGCTTTAATGAATGGATATACTCCATTCATTAAAGCATTAGGTTATTGTACTGGCTAGTGCATCTCAAGTATGATTTTTATTTGAACTAATTGATATGATTTCCTCAGTTTTTTTTAATAACGACTTATCGTTAAACTTCGAGTACGAGTGTAACAGAGCTAAACATCATTAATGTTGTTTTATTTTTGTTTCAGGACCCTTTCACGGTAAGATTCATGAAACGCCGATACGGATTTAGTTAGTAACTGTAAAAGACTGATTCTTACTAGTAAGCTCGTTTCACACGACACTAGCTTTTGCCCGCGGCTTAGCTTTGTCCCTTTGACGTGGGAATTTCGGGAAATCCTCTCTGGGTGCTACTTTACTCTCTCCCCATGCAACCTAAATACCAAAATTCAGCTTTCTACGCCCAGGAGTTTTAGTCAGTCACTCACTAACGACAGATCTAGTAAGAACGAGAGACAATCATTATTTAGAATTCAGTTTGTATCTTGTTGTGAAGAATTATTCAATTATAACAAACCTAACTTAATTGGTAATTAAACAGTTATTTCTCTTTTTTTCGGTTACATCATCACTGCGGGTTACTGCAACAGGGTGTAAGTATTGATTCCTTTTTGTTACATTTTTCATTAAATAATGGTGAAATCAACATTGATTAGAATAAAACATCTAAATTATTGTAATTCTAATTCTAATCATTTCTCTTAATCATTTGAGTAATACATTTCGCAACAGAATTTTCATACACCTACAAATACTCGTTTAAGGTATCGATTCAAGACATTTTTACTTCTTTGTATTTGAAATAAAAGTTGAGTATTTGTAATTCATAAGTTTTAGGTTTAGGTTTTGTCATTTTCGTGCAAAGCAAACCACGTGTAAGATATTCAATTCAATTAAATTTGTTTATTTGTTTTCATTAATGTTACAATATGTTGGTAATGATGATGATAACCAGTACATCATGTTACCTTTTTGACATTATAAGAACTATAAATTAAGACATTATAATAAAATAAAAAACATAAAATGCAGGAAAGTGAGGTGGGTATCCAATCCACAGCAAAAAATTCAAGGATGATTTACAATTATAATCATTATGAAAACAATGTTTTGCACTGGATAATTAGTTCACAGTTATTAGAATTTGATATTGTAGGTGTGTTTGTACATGTTTTGTATTAAGTGCTTAGCTATAATCCAGATGAAGGGTTGCGTTGATTTGTGCAGATCGATACTGACAGAGCAACGTAGATGTCAATATACGTGTAATTACGCATAATTACACACCATAGCCAGTGACAGGTCGCTAATTAGTGGTGGTGAAGACGCATCGTTCTGGGGATCCTAATTGACGTACACGTAAAGGCAATCAATTCGAGGTAGTACCGGATATTGCTAGCTCAAGGCATGATATAAGCACTGCAATGACTATACCTAGCCACTCAGAACAATAGAATTGTTGGCACCGCCTCACACCGATCCGTCTAACGCATTTGAAAACGTTCTTGTTAGTGACACAATGCCTATTTAAGATATAAAAATTAAATCCCGTTTTTAACTTTACCCGTCTCTATCTCTCTCGTAGATATTTTTCGATAAAACTTGAATTACTGTTTCAACAAGTATAATCCAACTATTCCTAACTTTATGCACAAATATACCAAAGTGTGTAATTATCATACTAAGGTATTTCCAAACAACAAACAAAAATCATTAAGTACTACGGTGTCACGTACACCCGTAGGATGTTCTCGTAAATGCAGTAGTTGATCACAAACATGAAATTGCTTTTTAAAACGCTAAAATGGAATGGCCTAAAACAATTTACACTTTAAAGTGGCCGGAAGTGGTACGTTTTATGGACCTTTAAAACTCTTTTCTTTTATATAACATTAAACAATATTAGACTCGTCACTTGTGAGGATTGATCGTTTTCGCCTTAAAAATAACAGAGACATCGTTCCAATTAAATACTAATAGGGAGCTGTAAAGACGTTAATATCTTAAATTAGCCGTAAATGATAAAGGCGCTCATTTGACATGGAAGCGAGATTTATCTAAACCAAATTATAAAGCTTTACTTTGTCCATGGGCAACGTAATCCTGCTCTAAATTTATTAGCTTAGTCAACGATACATTAGTAATTCCGGTGCCGGTCGACCCGGAAACGTCGAGTTAATTACATTTTTATTTTAAGTGCCTAAAATAAACTTTTTTGAAAACGAGTCCTTCATAAGCATACGATATATTTACCAGACTGATACTACTACGAGTAGTTTGGTCAAGTCGCCTGTCCGTTCTATTTTTGCAAAGTGTGAAAAACAGTAGGTATAAGAAAATTTAGCTGAATAAAAGCCCAATAATTTGAAGGTTGATCAACGCAATCTAATGTTACGATCGGTTGTTTGATTTTGCGTCATCTTATCACTTTAGTTAACAGAAGGCTTGACAACTGATTTGCTCGTCTCGTGTGTTGATGTAAGAGGACATAAAACATTTTAATAAATGTTTTTGTATCTTTATTCTCACAAATTCTACTAACTGACTATATCACTGTTTTTTTTTACATATTGATGCGGTTCATCCACGTTCCGGCGGAACCTGCAGTATGTAAGTGAATTTGTATTACTTAAAATATGATAATGTTTTATTAAAATAACTTTTAAGTACCCCAATTAGTAGGGCTATTTATAAAACACTGCTCCATAAATCTATTCAGTGTCTAAACACACTGTATCATTCATGTTGCGTGAATTGCATTGCATTATTTGAGAGTGCCCCACAGAGTTGTGGGTAGGTATGGGGCACTAACGTATTGTACGTGGAAAATCGCACCAGTACCCAGCGCTGCAAATTAACAGCGTTTCCCCGAGAGGCCAATATTTCTCCGAGCGACGTCGAACCTGGGACCGCCCGCCACTAACTACCCGACTGAATCAGCGACGATCACGCCTACACCTTGTACATACGTCGATTGCTACGTAACTCGTACCCTCCGATAGAGTAATATATATTCGCAAAGACTTTACTGCTGACTGAACGGCTTGTTTTATCTCGGAATATCCCTTTGTGGGTTTCTTGCCAAAAATATAGGTACATTTGTAGAGTTATTTGTTTTAAGATTTTGGTTTGGTTAGGTGATGCAATTTGGAAAGCAATCTATGCTTATTTATAATAATAGTTTGCATATAATATTAACACATAAGGTGCCATAGGGGTCACAGGTGACCAGAGAACGTTCTACAGTTACTGTTTATTGAATTTCTAAGTCTTTTGTATCTCAAGAACATTTCTGATCTTCAGATAGTTTTAAGATAATGAAAGGTATTCTATTACTTATTATCAGATATCAAATGCAATGTGACTAGTATTGTAACACAAAAGAAATTAAATCTTAATTTGATAGTTTTATATTAAATATGTTAGTTATACAACATCCAGTCTTACATCAAGATAGGACTTGAATTAAAGCTAGATCTTTTAGTTAGGTCTAGTTTATTCTCACCATGTTGTTGTTTTGCAATAGCATAATTATTCAATACTAAGCAAAGCGTGTAGTCTTCCATGCAAGTCAACAATGTATGAATTTGAGGTGTTAAGGATCCTCAAATGTTTGATTATAATGCCAACAAAACTTTGATGCTTTTACACATCCAATTTGATCATTGCAATAGCTTAATCGTACTTAAAAATTTCGTTTATAAACTAGTTTTGAATCTAATAAGCTCTATTAGCCGGAGCGTAAGCACCGGCTATTTAAAGTTAATCTTTTATCTAAAAACCCGTTGTTTCAAATTATAATTTGGTTACCATAACATTTTAAAAATTAAAATGACCACCGATGATAGTAAGTTAATTCCTATAACTATGCTAATAACACCTACCTCCACCAAAATATAATCTTTAATCTGGATGGAAATCATTCTAATACGTTCCGATTATAAAGAGCTATAATTTCAGCATTATATTGTCCATCAAAGTGTTTTACATATATAAAAATAAAAGGCTGGCAATCAAGTAATTTGTTTCTCGACCTACTAAACTTTTCGTGATCGTATCGCGTTTAGGATTTTGAATATTTTACTTAATAATTTGGCATCGATTTCAAAATTACACCTCGATTATATTGCCAATTTGACTACTTTGCTCAACTCTTCATTTGTTTGTTGCTTTTGATAATCATTGTTTAAGTGTGATTTAATATTTTTATATCGGTCACCTTGTAAGGACGTGCAGATCCGTTATCAATTCTTGATCGAGGACGACGTTTCGACCGAGTCGGTAAATTTCCTGTAAATCATTCGTTCAAAGCCGCCCCCACTTAATAATTAAAATGAAATAATCAACGAAATATACCGAAAAGGTCGATGATGAGGTTCTGAATCGAACTAAAGATCTTGTTACTCTTAGCAAAGTTGTCTTAGTTTTGATACAGAATGAGTAATAATAAGTAATTGTGAACCGTAGTTTTTCCCAAATAACCGTTTCACAGGACTTCTCTTGCTGCAAAAAAGATTCTTAAAAGTCAACAAAGGTTCAAACCTAAAATCTATCTACGTGTGTTTCAGCTGTTCTAATGTCCGCTGGTTTCACTTATTGTTGAATAGCGATGAAGTTTAAGTAAAACTGCAAGATTAAATTACAGACGGCGATGCACTGGGCATGCAAGCGCGGCGATGAAAACTTAGTCAAGTTGTTAGCTGGCGCTGCTCGACACTTAGTAAATGAACGTTCCGTGAGTATAAGTACATAATATTGCATTTCGAATTTTTTCTATAATCAAACCCCTTGTGATTCTAGAAGAAGGAATAATTTCTACAAAAAAGACGGGTAGGAACTAGATTCATTTGACCGGATCCTAGCTATCAAGCTGTTTGTGATTAGCTTAATACTCTTAGCGCCGATTTTTCAATCCTCGGATACTGAAATTTATCTGTAGAATAAAGTTTATTCGAAGGTTAACATGATTTTTAATTTTTCAATGGACAGATAGATGGTATCTGTTGAATAAAGCCGCTACCTGAGGCATAAAGTTATCTGCTTTTTGGCTGGATAAGATTTATCTATCGTTTTCTTTGACATGTTGAGGTTATATGGTGTGTCATTTGAGATTATTTTAATTTTAAGGAGTTTTGGTGTGTTATTATAATCACAAACTTTTTACCACAACTTTAGACAACAAAAAAAGCTCAGGTTGTTTTTCTTATCAATTTTCAATTTGTCAAACATCAACTTTTGTCTTGTTTCATTCTAACATTGCTATGATTGTATAAGTGCATCTCGCTTGTGGATTATCAGTGGGAAGTTAGCGACATAAGTACAAAGACAAACGATAGATAGCTATTCTTTGAATAAAAGACGATTGAAAAATTTAAAATATCCATTCGCTTGATAATTAGCCAATTAATGTCATACTTCAGTTAGCTATCTAGGGAATAAACTAAGAATTGAAAAATCGGGCCTTATAGAGATCTTTGTTTCGATCAAACAATTTGATGGCGAAAAACAAAAAAGTTTCAGTTTTTTTAGTAAACCACTTTTGGAAATATTTATTCCTTTCTTACCCTCTGGCCTATGCACCCGAATGTTACTTGTTTCAGGAAGAGTGTCGGATAGAATTATTTGACTTTAAAGTGGGCAGAACTGTGGTTATCATAACACTGATTTTAAAACAGTAATATTCCTATATGCATCCTGATATGGAGTACATCAATAATTATTTATTTCAATAAAAATCATGACATACCTAAGTAGGTAAAATCACCATCACAAGTGCGCACTGGATTAAGTAAAGAAAAAGTTGATTTTATAATTTACCTGTCAAGAGATAAATAATAAATACGACTGAATGAAGTCTCACGACATGTTTACATCTGGACCTTGGCTGTCTTTATAGCCACAGTTTTAATGTACAATCAAATTGACTTACAGAAGGTTATTTTGCCTGTTTTACGGTATCGTTAATGTGTCATTACACTTTTTCATGTGGTGTCGGGGCGTCGTCTGCGCTACCAGAATGGGGTAAGTTAAAGCCAATTTTATTGCTGGACTACTGACTACTTGTGGATTCTGAGGGTAGCCTTTTAGCTCTTCGTTAAAGTTACTATTATCGTGTATAGTGTATATCAGTACTGTTTATAGCATCCTGTTGCTTGACTGAAGTATTTTTTCTATCCAAACTTGTAGATGTTTAGATTTTAAAAAATCATCTATTCGCACATGACGACACAAAGTAACAAAATTGTATTGGATATGATTGTGTGAATTTACTTTGTTGCAATTCGCAAAAAACATCAGGTTAATAAAATGGTCTTTCGCATGTTGGTTTGAGTAAATTATTGCTTTGGAGCACAACGCACAATTATCCTAAAATAAAAGTCAATTTATAAAATTCGAAGAGGCATGTAAAGTTATCTCTATCACGCCACAAAACTAAACGGAGTTCATGGCGTTACATTTTTGATATGGAAAATGAGCCAAGTCTTATGTGGCCAATAGCTGCCAACCAATTGCAGTCGCCTTATGTATAAACAGTAGCCGATAAAAAAGGCGGCGCATGTTACTTACAAAATTAACTTTTGTAGACATAATCATTTGACAATTTAACCCTTCGGTGATATAAATTTCTGAAAATGAAACTCTCGATCATTCTATTTGGTAGGCATTTTACACTGCAAGATTAAAATGAATCTTTACTCAAAGTAAAGCCTACCTTACAATGTTAACGAAGAAATTCTGAAAGATAACTGTTTTTGTCATTTTTGTAAATAGGCTTCCAGATTTCTTAGAGAACTATAGGTCTGGAACATACCAATTGAAACCAAATTATCGAACAATCTGTTAGATTCACTTATAATTTGTTATTAAAGTGGACCTTTTAGTAACGTAATATAGATATACCTATCTAAATGTGTTGTAATGATTTTGCGGCCCGAAAGTCTTTTTTATTTTCCTTAGTACAAGGAAGTTTAACAGCTGTCGTTCCACTACGTATTCAATAATATCCACCAAAGTTAATATCTACCCCGAATGATATTCAGTATAAATATTAGAATCGCGTGTCGATATAATATAAGTTAAAGGGGTACCAGATGTGTTAGGGGCCTACGGTGCTCTTTGCGCCTCCGTTGTCGATTCTTACATTTGTATATTTTTACCACATTCACTGGACTTCAATCTTAATAACTGTTTTCGGATTTTGTATTTCGACTCATTTACCTACAGCAGTCGTGCGTTACCACGGGATGACACAGATGTTATTTATCAAGTAATTATTCGCTTGTTAACTTTCACTCAAGTGCCGTCGTGATGTTTCTCTTAGTTTTCCCAGTAGATCTTTCTTAATTTTAATGGCCTTTCGTATCACTCTAAGATAAAAACATACCGGTTCTTACTAGCGAGGACCTGGGGCTCATAAAACGTAATGGTTTAGTTTTGATTTAGTTTATCAAGGGCATGTTCACAAACAGCTGGTTTATTACTTCATACGATTTTTATCTCACCGTTATGCTCTTTAATTCGCGTACCGATGTTCCTTTTGGTCTGTCCAATGTACGAGAGCCTACAATCACAATTAAGCTCATACACATCCGCTGAATGAAGATTATTAATACACTTCATAGGTAAAACCAAACTAGGTTGATATTCTTTGGTGGCTTGAAATACGTTTTTGAATCCCGCTTCAAGATGTTCCCAATTTTCAAATATGGCAAACCAGCAGGTTGACGCTTAACTGTGGCCGGTTTCACTTGTTTTCTGTGCTGCTAACCGCTACTATAAGTTTTTCATCGCAGTACACGCTTAACATGCTGAACCTCAGCGAGCAAAAATGGCCTTGAACGTCACAACTTCACAATCCAATAACCTCTTCTTAGTAATTTCAATAGTTACAGCGATTGTTAGGTTTCGTATAAATATTATCTTACGTGTATCTCGTGTCTCACGTTATCCTGAACTCATAATAAACTATACAAGCATGTTTTCAATATTGCTATGCGTGTATAGCCTTGATGGCTTTATGCATCAGCGCCCCATTTCGATAAAGATCCTTGCTACCACAGCAATGTGTGCGCGCTGTAATTTAGCACATCGCTATAGTCGCCGACGAGACGTGGCTTTATACTCATCATATTTCAAGCGTGATAAAATCAATCCAGTAATTTCGATTGACAAAAGCAAACACATTGCAATAGCTATTGAATTTAGCTCTAATGAGAGTTAATTTAAAGAGCTATTTTCAATGCAGGATCAATAGTGTTAGGATTGTGAATATCATCCGGTAGGTGATTAAGACACCTATCAAAATCTAAAAACTATGAAAAATAACATAAAGTCGTTCACTCGGGACAGATTTCACGTTTGACAACGAATGACATTCAGTAAAGGCAAGTGCTAATGTAACGAAACTTATTTACTGTTATTTCACAGAGTTTTAAGGCCATTTAAAAAAAAGCTACATAAACTTTTTATCCAAATGTTTTTTAAAAACTTGCCTATAAGTCTACTATTTATTTACTTACTTTTTTTAAATGACCTTCAAAGCTTTTTCAGTTCCATATTTTCTCTTTATTTTTTATCAGTGTAAATGCTTCTTAATAAAGTAGGCTTGGTATTCAGCTCACGATGAAAAAAAATGGGACATGTATAATTGTCACGACTCAAAATTTTTCGAAAATCGTAAAAAAAATCATAACTCGAAAACTACCAAAAATCGTGGAACATACATGGGAGTGATTCGGGTAGCCCTAGTGATGCTCTATCACTGGGATTCCGCTTATCACTACTTTTTGGGACACTGTATAAATAAACTTATAATAATATCCTGGCTAGAACCTCTGCTGGTATAACAGTTCCAAAATACGACTCCATGTTGTTTTTCATAGTTTTCCTGAAAGTATAAATAAGCACACGATACAGTGTGTTTACAAACTTGTTTGATTAGGTATGACTCGCTTGTGGTACTCGGTATGCGGCGGTTGGCACGGCTTTGTAAACTTAACGATTATTCTTACCTCCTTTTTATTATAATAATATTTCTGTATTTTTTAATAATTCATTACAGGGCTACACACCACTGCACATCGCTATGCAGTTTCGACATGAAAATGTGTATAGACTCCTAGTAGAAGTTTACGGTAGGTACTACTACTTATACAATTCATGCATCTATATATCTACTTTGCTTGTGAGAAAGTTGTGATAATTTGGGAGAATGAATGGTAATCAGTATTAGACTTTCATAGTTAAGTTTGAAAGTACATTTACTTTCGCCTGTAGAAGTTGAATCATGTCATTTTTGTTGGGTTTACCAGTATCAATTTTACAACAAGGAAACATAAAAGGTAGCTGTACTATTTTTGGTTATCTTAGCAGAGATCTTCCATGGATACACGGAACGCCCTTTCTATATAATTGATTTGTGTTTGATATTATCACACAACCATTGTTATCGTAAAACGAAAACCAATATATGGATTAGACCTACAAACTGATCTGCCATCGATCCAAATTACGTAAATTAAAAAAAACACAAGTTGAAAGCTGCAAAACATCGCGAAACATACATAGGGGTGATTCGGTTCGGGTAGCCTCAGTGATGCTCTACCTCTGGACTTCCGGTTGATACTGCTTCTAAGACATCCTGTAGTATACATAGATGTAAAATATATTTCAGCTTATGGCCTTCAAGAGAGAAAATTAGATTTTTCTATGCGGGTAGAGCTTGTCTAACCAGAAATGACTTGCCACTCTACTTTTTTATTGCGACCATATAAAAAAAATATGTTTTTCCAATTACCCCTCCATTGTATTGTATCAATGACAAGCAGGCAGTGGGACAGTATATAGGCTAATTACTCTACTTTTCTTCACTTCATGAGTGCGTGAATGCGGTGTAGGGGCGCGTCATTTCAGATAAGACAAGCTATGTTACAACTAAATACCTCGATTTTATAACAAAACCGAGACCTAGCGCCATCTGGTTGCAACCTTTAGCGGCATTAGCAACGCAACGATAGCATGCTACATGTTGAATGAACGCCATCTAGCCTGTAAACAATGCATTACTAGCTTAGAAATGTATTGTGTAGTAAGATGACGAAAAGCATATCACTTTACCCTAAAAAAAAAAGGTCTACCCCACGCGAGTTTGAATGGCCATAAAATAAATTAATGCATAAGTTATCAAACGAAAAGTTTCCAACTTGCCCTTTTTTAATGTATTTTCCCATAATATTGAATAATTATTAGAATCAGATGATTTTATCTGATACCTAATTGATTTTTCGAAGTCTTCTGTAGAATGTCCAGTTTTACAATAGTTAGTGTAAATGTTATGTCATCATGCCCGACAGTGAGGACATATATTGGTGCAAACAATTAAATATATATTTCTCTTGTGGCATCCATCTCATGCAGTACAATTTATAAATTACAGATGCTGACCCAAACGTCCGAGATTGGTCCGGAAGGAAGCCAAGGCAATACTTGGTACATATGGACACATCTTTATCACCAGGGTGCTATCGAAGTAAGTATTAAGTAATTTAAATTGAGCTAAGCAATAGTCCCTGGTTTAAAAGTTAAATCTAAGGCAAACTGAAAATAAATTTTATCGAGTATCTTTTGTTACAATTTGTGCAAGCAGTAGCAATTTTTGTCAAGTCTGATCGACTATCTAGAATCGATGCGCTCGCTTCGTTTCAATTTTGCTCACATTTTATTAGGCCAATGTTCATTAAGAAGTAACTAGTTTTAATGAAGGTTAAGTTTAAAAAGGTAGGTTAAATAAAAATAATATGTAAATATGGTTAACATTGTTTTAATGACCAATGAAGTTTTTAAACCTTTTTTAGCGCTGTTACTTAGTCATTGTATTCCAGAGGCCGACACGTCTGATTTGAGACGCACTGTTGCCTCCCCTCCGGCTATACGAATCACTCCAAATTCGCTCAGTACTATGTCAAGTAAGGCAAATATTTGCGCACATTTTCACCGTTTTCTCTGTACTGCACTTTCATGGATCATCAAAAACCATTCAATGGTTATACTTTGTTAGAATTTGTTCTTAAATCACCTTTTCTGATAATGGTCGTCATGGAATTAAAAACGGTTAGTTATAAGCTAGTATTTTTTAGTGCACAAATCGCTTTCACTTATATCAGGGTGGCGCCTCTAGTGGCACGTTATTGTAACTTCTTTTTATATGCGTGCCCGCGCTTACTTGCCTGTGAAGTGTTATCGAAATAAATAAAATAAAGCCCATGACTGCACTGTAAAACAGTGTATCTAATACCAAATCGTAATTAATTAATATTAGTTTTTTTTTTAATTGTGAAAACAATTCTACAAATAAAATATCCAAAAAATGAATTGAATAAGGGCCCTATAAAAACTTTTAGTTTGTTTACTTATGCACAATTAATTTTATGGCCCTTCAAACTTGAGTAAGAAATTTTTTTTCGAAAGTGTAGAGTTAATTTGAAAAAATATTACATTCGATAATGTAAACAATTTAAGGCAACTTTTGTTAGTTAACCATATTCACAAACGCAAAGTTTGCAAAACAAATGTATGCAAAGAAATATATCGCAAATGACGTCATTTGAAGGCGGCAGTTTGTAAAGTGTATTTATTTAAGGATGTCTTATGACCAAAACAAACCTGACCTTGGAATCACCTATAGAGTTGGGCATAAAATTATCAATTGAATTCAATTCGTTTTCTGTTCGATATTCTCGATTTTTCAGATCAGTTCATTAGTTTAACGCTTATTTGTAGTTTTCTGTTTTACTGACTGTTATTATCGTACATTGAATACTGGTATAGTTAAAAAAAAGATACATACACATACAAAAAATATATTTATTAAAAAATAACAATATTGATAAAGGGTAACTACTTACTACAAATACTGAATCGTTTTATTGGAAAATAGTATGCCTGTTTGAGACAACAACTGTCGAAATTTGATTGAAATCATCGTTACATTGTTACTTTAGTGAGAATCAGTATGACAGCTTTCTTACTAAAGCAGTAATGTAACAGTTGTTGTTTTAAACAGCATTACATAATCAGCCTACTGGATTGCTGATTTTTTAGTTAGTTAATTATTAACTATGACTAAAACCTTATTTTATGAACATAATTTTATCTCTATGAATCTTATGAAAAATTCTACAATTTGGCAGGAAAAAGAAATGGTCGCCTTTTTTCTCATTTGTTTTTGAACTGTCATTTTAGTTCTTTTTATTTTATTTTGTGATTAATTTTTAATAATGACTAATACTTTTTGTTATTATATCAAAAAGAAAAACAAAGGCGATACATTTGACGCAACAATAGAATTGATCCTGCGTACAGTACTGTTTAATTAGAATTAAACAATAAACAATCTGCGATTTTTACGGACTAGCAGTGTGGCTGCCCGTTGCCTATTTTCCGTTTCCCGATAACAATACTTTCACGAGTAATAATACTCAGTAAATACTTTATCGATAATAATCGATTGAAAAATTGGTAACTTCAATTGGTTCATTGTTATACCCCATCACTAGTAAATCAATTGAGAGCTGTCAAAATCGGAACACAAATTTTGGTTATGTTATGGTTATCTTGATTGTTTTGCAGTTTTCGACGGGAATTATGTGATATTTACTTTGAAAAAGGATGCAGTGTAATATGATTAATGAATGAATCACTTGTAGTGTGAATAAATTTGAGTGATTTCTTTGGAAACTCAAGATAAGTGTTCAAGGTCAGGTTTGTTTTGGTCTTAGGACATCCTTAAATAAATACACTTTAGGTACTCGTAGCGTTTTATGCAAAATGAATTATACGATTTATAAAATTGCTTTATCTCGGGGAGTATAAGTGCTTTCGAAATGTTTTTATTACCAATGTTTCTATTTTTGAGAAAGTTATTGTTATTAGCTATAACCCGTTTATTAAGAATTTATTTAAAAATTAAAAATCGGTCAATCCGATTCCATTTCCTTTGCCAACTCGATTAAATTTGATTCGTTACAGCACTATAATTGACAATTATGACTTGTCAGGGATATCATCATACGGCGAAAATAGTATAGTGACCTATTATTACATTCTTGTTGTGTAATTTTCATTTACAATATCCGATTAGGTATTATACCAGAGTACTACTGTTCAACTAAGTACCGACTCACGTGACTGATTGTTGTACAAGGATTTTACACACATTTCATTATTTTTTTTGTTATTGTGGCCTAACAACTTACGAGACATCATACAAAAAATTACGAGCAACAAATTATATGATCCAGCCAGATCCAATGAAAGTCCATAAAAATGTAGGTATAGCAAATAACTTTTGTTCCGTATATACCTATTATATTTCACAAGTTTAAATCTTGAGCTGACTGTTAAAGTATAGTATCTTGCTTTTTTCCATGTAGGGTAGGGTTAGTTTTCAAGGCTCAAAGAATCGCTACCATCGCAAAGTCTTTGTTATGTAACCACATTGTAGCAATTCAGTTCCCAAAGTGGTCCAGGTGGACCCCAAAGGGTCCGCGGGAGACTCGACGGGGGTCTATGTTGGCGTTATTTTTTGTCGATTTTTGGTAATATGGTAGGAATATGTAGTTGCAGGGGGTCCACCGAAACCAGCTAAATTTTAAAAGAGGTATTTGCGAAAAAAAGTTTTGTAACCTCTGCTAGAGAGTGCGTAAGTTCATTTTTTGTAAGAACGGTTTAATATACACACATCAAAAGTGTCTAGGGATCAAGCATTTTTATGCAGATTTCTTGAGATTGAGATGTGGCTTTGTAATAAATTTATGATTTTATAAATTTATATGGATCCTTTTTGGTGCATTTCATAATTTGAAACAGGAACTGTCAATCAAATTCGAGTAAAAGATGAAAATCAGCTGTCAATATTTTCCCTATAAAAACATACAAAACATTTTTCGAACTTTAATGTTAGTGGTTCAAATGTAAAAAATCCCTTTATTAGGAAAATGGCAAATTTCTTTATTAATGCAAAGGTGACTTGGTTTATCGTTACTGTAGACAAACGAAAACACTTTATTTGATGAATCCTTAAAGAAATTTTTAATTAATATCAATCAGGAGAAAAGTTATTGCAAAAATATATGTTGATCCCTAGACACTTTTGATGTGTGTATCATCTGGTTTGCAGATTTTGTGAGACTAAATCTAACAGGTGATGTTATAGTGATTAAAAAAAGGATGATATTTTTATGTATGTTTTTTACATAGCTTTAATATTTCAATAGATTTTCGTCTGTATTTCACTCCTTTCTCTTAAGTAGGGGTTGCATGTCTTCTTATATTGTAAGCTATACAGTTTGAAAGCGAATCCAGAGCAATATTTCATGTTCTTAGCTGCACTATAGCTGTGCTGTGTTTAAATTTCAGTAAGGCAGTTTCTCGCAAGGCCATTTAACTAACTTCTTTTATCACTAACACACAATATAAACTTAATGGGAATTATTATTTTGAAATTCATACAAATATCAAATAATTCATCAACCACCAAAACTTTTTTGTATCAGAACCACTATCTGTATTGTGTTGTGACGTAAAAATACCGTAGCCAGTACATATAATTTCAAGAATATATTTAAATGTAATGGCTTTGTAAATAATATTCGCAAATGACTATGACAGTTCGCCTTTTTTCAGAAAAGGAAGGTTTTCTTCGCATCGGATCTCTCAACGTTCGGGTTAAGAAGACAACAGAGGCGTTCAGCAACTTCTTGGGGGTTGGGGCGACCAGGTCATCTGCTTACATACCCAAGTCGTCGAGAGACCGCGAGGAGCGGCGGTCGGATGACGGAGAACTGCACAAGTCGTGGGGTTCTGCTGACAATATACAAGTACGTCAATTCAATTGCGCTTTTTCAATTTTGAACATTGCCTGGCTTATTGGCTCAGTGGGTTTGAGGTATGTCTATAACGCCCAAAAAATGTTTTATGCATTTAAGATTTAAAAAAGGAATAGTTGAAACGAGAAGCACAATTTCTGGGTAGGAGAAAGATTAAATGAGACGCCGCGTTGGTCTTAGATGTTTACTTGAGGAGATTTCGCTGGAAAAAAGATCGTTTGTACAGTGATCTTCGGTTTTATGCTAAGCCATATTAGGTACGTGCTTTATCGACAATGCGAACAAACAATGAAAAATGCTGATATAGCGCCATCTATGTTATCGTTGTATTATGATTTGCTACTACAGAAAAAGGCCGTGTGGGCTGTGATTGAGGTTGTTGTGTTAAGGTTTGAAATCCATAGATGGCGCTTTACTAAAGGTTTGCAACAATTCCTTTTGGTGAGTTCAATCTCCATTTATTGTTCTGGGACGAGGTGTTTTTATCTATTCAAGTAAACTCAGGTTTTTAATTAGTTGACTAAAATAACAGGTTTTTGCGACCTTTCCTTTTTTTATGTCAAACACATAGTGTTATAATATGGCTCATTCTTAAGCGATTTATAGAACCGTTGTGATTCATAGAAAGTACGTAACTCCGCGATTTCTTAAAATCTTTTTTTACTAGCTTTCCGCCCGCGGTCTCGCCCGCGTTATCGTTATATATATCACGGCAATATTACATAAAATCTTTATAAATTGGAGCCCTTGTGTTATTCTGATATAATAGGTTGTCAAAAAAGTTTCTTCCCATTTTTTAAGAATATTCAAATATTTTTTTTATATAGTTTATTCACATTTAACGAAAGTATGTAGGTGCCATTTTGTTCAATTACTTTTTGCCATCTTGTTGGTCGGGACATGATCCCATTATTATAGGAATTTTGAGGCTTCTGATTGGCTTCTTGGCAGTCCTCTCGTGATGTTAACCTGACACTGCCTAAAGAATTCTGAAGAGACCGAAACAGGTGGAAATCTAAAGGTGCAAGGTCAGGGCTAAACGGCGGATGCATTAACACCTCCCAGCCAAACTCTCTTAATTTTTGCTGAGTGGCTAAAGATGTGTGAGGTCTAGCGTTATCATGATGAAAAACCACACCCTTTCTGTTGATTAATTCCGGCCGCTTTCTCTTAACTTCTTGCTTTAATCTCATCAGTTGTTAGCAGTAGAGTTCAGAATCGATGGTCCTGCCTGGATCGATCGAACTTTCTTGTGTACCCAGTTTTTTTCAAATGCGCCATAACTGTTTTGTGGTCAATTCCCAGTTCTTCAGCTACGTCGTAACTACTAATATGCCGATCTTGCTCCACTTTTTCAAATATGGCATCCATTTTATCCTTAATAGGGCGACTAGAGCACGTGCATCTTTGACATCAAAATTTCCGGATCGAAAACGCTTAAACCAAATTTGTGCTACTCTTACAGACACTGCACCAGGTCCATAAACATCGCATTTTTTTTTCGCGGCTTGCGTTGCATTTTTACCTTTTTTGTAGTCAAATTTTCAAATGTATCGAATTTCTTCATTAGATTCAGCTTGAGAGTAAGAAAAACAAATGAAAATAACACATTTTCCTAATTTAAATCTGGAATTATCTTCTTTAAAATGTATTTAATGATACCGAAACCAGCCAGATACAAATAGTTTAGCCGAAGAGATTTTATTACAAGTTCATACATACTATATGCGAAAAGACTTTTTCCCCGACCTAATAAGCTTATTAACAGCTGTTAATAAGCTGTATTACTGTAAAGTTGCATCCAAATCCATTTAGTAGCTTTGGTGTGAAAGAGTAACAAACATTCATCCATACATACATCCTCTCAAACTTTCGCATTTATGATATTAGTAAGATATTGTTTGGCCTACTTTTTATTCAGACAGTTTGTTGACCATTCAATAGTGATGTTAATGATTAGTTAATAAATACAATTTGTTAGTGATTATTGTTTATTATTATTGTACCTATTTTTCTACTTTGACTATTACTTATATCAATTATTATGACATGCTCACGAAGCACCAATGCAATCAATTAGGAATTCATTTTAAAGCGTTAGTAAGTCGATATTGAGTTATTACACTAGCGAGCCCAAGCGCCGCTCTGGACAGTTACCCACCTGCGGCAGAATATTATTAATTTTCGAGTTGCAGCACCACCTGTATTGTGCTGTACCAACACACACACACACACACAATCAGACTTCACATTCGGCACTGTATCTTGTCTATGTATTGTATTACAATTATTACACTACACATTTTTTTTTTTTTTTTTGATTTCTGCAAAAAAATATTTAATTCAAAGTCATTTATTATTCTCTTCACAATGTATAACTTATAAATACTTAAGCTATGGTACCAATAAAGACAGGAACATTGTGAGAGACTGGTGCCTGAAGTAGGTTTTACAAAACCTGTATTACAGGTCACCAGTGCCCTCCCGCGATTAAACAGCACGTTTGTTCTTAAGGGTCTTATTATCTTAAGCATAATATTTCAGTTAGAAGAGGGAAAAACAGGAAAAAACAAAAGTAATATGAAGAAAGTTAAAGGAAGATATTGTGTGTATGTGTGAAGTATTGTGGTGTGATGTGATAGTGAGAAGAGTGTGAAGCGAGCGAGTACGAGTAAGCATGAGTCAGATAACCGAGAGAACTAAAAAATACGTCCTAGTGTGTATCTGCGATGAGTTTGCTAAGTGGGTACGACCAGACACTTTTCAGTTTCCTGGTAGTTTAATGATTTTAGGAAACTGGTCATTTTTTTTTTTGCATTGGTATTTTGTTAATGTATAAAGGTTGAGGTTTTTGTTTAGTTTATTATAAATGTGTGGTCCGAGAAAACAAAAATTCCTATGTGAAAGAGCTGTGTTATATTTTTTGGTTAGGCACACTTTATCCTTCCTACGTTTTTTCTGCACAAGTTCCGGGTTGTAGGTAAGTTCAGAATGTTGCTTCAGGATTGTACGTAGAAGGAAAGATTGCCTGATAGTGAGAAGGTCCTAGTGTTTGTAAAGTTTATCAGTGGGAAAACGAAATGGCAACCCGGCACTCACCTTAAGAATGGCTCGGTGTGCTCTTTCCGCCTCTATTATCAGAGTCTTTGCCGCACCGGCCCACGTTAATATGCAGTAATCGACTATTGATTGACAGAGGGCATAGAAAACCATTGTGGTGGTACGACGATCAGCTGCATGTTTAAGTGTTCTAAAGACAAATATCAGTTTTCTAAGTCTAGTGACAAGTGTATCTATGTGCAATCTGAAGCTCAAGGTTCTATCAATAATAACGCCCAGATACATGATGCTATCAGTTATGGACAGGGCGGGACAATCACACACTTGGGGATCGGTGCACCCACCATCATGCGCAGTAATGCCATAGCCAAGTGGAGGTCGGAGTTCAGGTTTTAGTGCAAACGTCATATATTTAGTTTTATTGACATTTAAAGTTAGCATAATGCGTTGCAACCACTCACCAACCACCCGGAAGCCCGCTTGGGCAGAGGAAAAGGCCTCCTCCCAGGTATTTCCCTCAAAGTATAGAGCGGTGTCATCTGCGAAGGAAAATATTTTACAGTTATCCAGTTCCAGTCGGCAGAGCTCGTTTATGTAGACTAAGAATAGGGTAGGACCCAAAACGCTGCCCTGCGGTACACCAAACTCCACAGTGCACTCATCACTGACCCTATCCAAAATCCTGACCATTTGGCGCCTGTTTTTGAGGTAACTTTCAAATAGTTTCAGGGGAAGGCCCCTGACTCCAATACTGTGCAATTTAGATAAGAGGTGGGGGGTAGACACGGTGTCGAAGGCCTTGGCCAGGTCGATAAAGATGGTCAGGCATTTCCGTTTCGAGTCCATTGTAGTAACCACGTTTGTCACTAGATCATGCACAGCATCATGGGTAGACCTTCCCCTACGAAAGTCATACTGTGAGGAGGCAAGTAGACGGTTCTTTTCGAGTCCACCAGACGCATGTTAATGAGGCGCTCTAATATTTTGGACAATGTAGGCAAAATGGATATGGGCCTGAAGTTGTCAACACTGTCTTTGTCCCCTGTTTTATGGACAGGCTTGATGATAGCGATTTTAAACGCATCCGGGAAGACACCAGACGATATGGCCAGGTTACAAATGTGAGCTAGAAATGCGCTTAGGAGATGTGCATATCGTTCGATGATGACCGCTGAAATCTGTTCATAGCCAACGGCACAGCTATTACGGAGGCTTATGATGATCGAGTAGACCTCATCTGCCGTGGTTGGTAGAAGAACGAACGAGTGCAGAGAAAACAGATTGGACAGTCTCGTGTCCAAAGAGTTGTTGGGCTGATTGAAATTGAGTTTTTCAGCCAAACATCTACCCACACCTGAGAAAAACTCGTTCACCTTATTTATGCTAATTTGTGGATTCTGGGTGCATATAAGATTAGGAGAGTGGTCAGCCGGCTTATTGGCTCCACTAGTGTTCCTAATGGTCTCCCATTTTTTTTTGGTGTCCTTGTTTTTCTCAATTTCATCTCTCTCGTAATTTATTTTAGCTTTCTTAAGTAGGGGGGAGCAAAAATTCCTATATCGCTTATACGTGGTCTTGACGATGTCATTATCTTTGTCTTTCTTTAACTTTTTGTAAAGGTTGTCCCTATTTCTCATGCACCTTAATATTTGAGGAGTGATCCATGGCTTGGTGATTCGCCTTCTAGAAGGTGTGTGGATCTGTTTTGTATTAGATATGATGGTGTTTTGTAGTGTCTCAATTAAAAAATTAGTAGCTAGGTTAACATCAGTGCAATCCAAAACCTTCTGAAGGTTAAGTGTGTCCATATCCTTATCAAAGCTGCCGTAGTCAATTCGGTTAAACACGGCCTTATTGTAAATGAGTCGTGTGTTAATATTTAAGCTTATTGCCACGCACTCGTGGTCAGCCACAGAAGACTCGAAAACGAGACAGTTAGCATCAGATTTAGTTTTTACCATCATGTGGTCCAAGCATGTTCTACCGTGAGTTGGTGCAGTGTGTGCAGGGAGAGTAGCATGGCTCGCCATCATATTTAGATAGTCGTAGGATCTTTTGTCAGGGCTGTTTGGGACTATATCAATGTTGATGTCTCCACAGAGAATAATATTTTTATATGATTTTAGTTTTGTTAGGAGTGAATCAAGGGAATTGATGAAATTTTCGGTATTAGTCTGGCTCGGAGTCTGTAAATGCCGATAATACAGGTCTCTGAATTTATTTTAATGAGCAGGCAGTTAGCGTCAGCAACTGTCGGTTCATCAAGTGAGACGTCCAAGTGTTTGTTGTAGTAGATAACCACTCCCTCGTTCTGAGTCCCGTGTGAAGTCGTAGCGATATGGCAATAGGTATCAAGTTTAGGCACATGTTTGGTGGAACGCAGCCAACACTCAGTAAGGACAACCACATCCCATGCGATGTCAGTTCTTTGCAAAAGTGTATTAAAGTTAGGCATATTACAGTTTAGGCTACGTATATTCTGGGCTATTACATTGAGCGTGTTCTTTGAATTAGATATTATTTCTTTTACGTTATTAGCGTCACATACGGTAAGTTTAGCTACTTGAAGCAAATGCAGCTCATGGCCGATGATCAAATCATTCACCATTATATCTTAGTAACTAAGTCACAAAAGATACGTTATGAAAAGTCACGGACAATTCAACGTGACTAATATAGTATCATAATGAGTAATGATAATTCAGGTGAATAGTTGAGAGTAGGCCGCAAGCTGTTATTGAGATTGATTTCATAATTATAGCAAAGCAGTAGCAAATAGTTTTGTAATATAAAGTGTTGTTGTAATAGCCCGGGTAGAAATAGATGGAATTTAAGATTGCTCGATTGAGGTAGTTTGTGTTAGATGTGGGTAGTGTTTTAGGTGTGGGTAGTGTGTTAGGTGTGAGTAGTGTGCTAGTTAGTGTGTGTTTATAATTATTACAGTCAGACCGCTTAATAGTCTGTAGTGCATGCAAAAACAAAACAAGGTAAAAATGAGGTTTAAACAAGTAAGAAAAAATTGAAACAAGCAGGGTGGAGAGTGGAGTTAGTCACATAATCATTTTTTATAGGTCCGATTCATTGTCTACTCGGATAGGAGCGGCTGCGTCATCCTGCTTTACAAGAACTCTGCCGTTGGTGGTCCAAGCTGCATGTAGTTTTTTGTTGTTGACGTGCTCCCTGGCAAGGAAAAACAACCTTCTGGCTTTGCTAGTGAGTGAGTCCGCTACGTAGACCGGGCGGGGGGTGCCCGTTTCGGAGGGGTTAATGTTGCTCGAGTTTAAGCGCGGTTGTTGGTTCTCCTTCTGAAGCTTGTTGTAGTCCTTGAATTTTTTAACAACGTTATCCTTCCGTAGTATGGTAGTAAACTCCACAGCGATGGTTTCCTTTTTATTACGGAAATGTTTTTGATTTCAGAGGGTTCTAGGGGGTATCTAAACTAAAGAGTAGTGCCCAGGTTTTGCAGTATATTGACCAGGGTCCTTGATTCTCTCCCTCCTGTTTAGGCAAGTTACGGAGTTCAACAATTGTACTGCAGGCATTCCTCTCTTGCTGTTCGAGTTTACTTTCAAGTAAAGACGTACGCTCCTTAATTGCCGTATTTTCCAATTCCAGATTGTTTACTTTTGATAATATTTCTTCCTGACGTTGATCAAGCCTGTCTACTTTTTTCTGTAACTCCTGATTCTGTGTCAGAATGGTAGATAAGGTGTTGTTAACCGTGTTAAACTTCTGGTCCTGCTTTTCTATAAGGTCAGCAAACATCGTTTTAATGAGCATCTGATTGGTTTTCTGGGTGTTTCAATAGACCGTTTTAGCCTCTTTGTAACATTAAAATAGTTCTTAGGAAGACCACGGCCCAATACATTGAGGGCTGAGTCCGAGCAATAAAAGTTGCTCGTACTGGGTACGTCAGTATTTATTATAATGTTAGTTCGGTCGGACGGCGATCTCTGTAGCGGCATAGCGCGGCAAGTCTTAGGCCTATTTAATAACCGTAGGCCTAAATGTTCCGACGGCAAACAGACAATGTAAGGGGGCGGGGACGCAGGATCTGTGCGTGTGCGCAGTCCCGGGCGGGTTCGTGGGCGGGGTCACGGTGAGTAAGCGGGCGGATTGGACAGGTGTTACGGGTTCCGTTAGTGAGCAGACTTATGTCTTATATTTGCCCTCGTTGCACCAGTGATTTCTTGCTCACGCGCTCGCAATGTCGCCTTCTTGATGCTATGCTCTCCTGGTAGCTCGGAGTAATTTTTAAGATTTTAATTTTAATTTGTTTTCAAAACGCACAGAGTGGGCACGTCTATACTCAACGATGTTCGCGGGGTAGGGGATGGGATATATTGAATCAATCACCATTTATTCTTATCTATATCATAGTATTTATGATACTTATATGTATATGCACACACGTATGTCCGCCGCAAATGTCCGTGCGTCATCTCAGTCTGGGTCTACTGAAAATCGCCTGGGCCTATAAATTCCAGTCTATATGCTGAGTGAGGTCCATTTGTCTTTTTGGGCATCGGGACACCGCTGTCTGATGGTATGGTTTTTTTTTCTGTTTTATGGTTTGTTGTTAATGCCTACTTCTTTTGTCTTTACTTTATAAATGTAAGGACGTCCTTAAAGTTAATAAAAGTTTTTCTATTTCTATTTCTAGTTCGGCCAAAATAAATATCTTTTCGGCATTTTGCCTAGCACTTCTTGCAAACCTCAAACTAACGGTAATATCAGTCAGAAATATGAGTCGTTAAACACTAGTATTTTGTCATTCCTATATCTAAAGCTGGAGCTAATTTAATTAGTTCCATAAATATATTTTACTGAAAATGTGAAGATGGTTTAAACAATGACATATAAGTATCTTTTTTATGTGATTATTACAGTACATCTCACTACCAAATATGATGGTTTATAGGTACAAAGAAAAAAATGTTTGTTATTTGGTTGTGTTTTTAAAAAGTGTGTTTGATATTCATGTTCTTTTATAATTGTAATAAATAGTTTAGAACGTTCGTAAACTGACTATCAATTCAAATCTAATCCTTACCATACAAAATTTTACACAGAATCATTATTTTGTTCCGGGGTCCCTAAGACCCTATGCTAGGTGGTAGTGTAACAAAAAGAGGTGCTAGGTAGTTAAGGGTTAATCTTCATTAATGCGAGATGATACTTAAGTGTTGAACGGCCAAATATTGCGGACCGTTCATGTTTATGATTTTTAAAACATAGTATTGAATATTGCATAATACTATAACACTGATTCTAGTTGATAAGTCAGTGGCTCAGTGGTCTACAGCTACAAAAGTCGTGGGTTATATTCAGTTCTAAATCAGGTACTTACTTTTAAGATTTATATGTTAGAGGTAATTTGTGAGCTTTTATAACGTGGAACTTTTTCAACAGAAGGAAGATAAGCTAATGCCGCCACCGATGAGCAGCAAAATCAGACGACGCAACGGCAGTAAGCGAAAAGATATTGGTTCTCACAGCCGAAGCACGCCATCTACTCCGGATCAGGTAAACTTAGAGATTTATTAAGTACTAATATTATAAAGAGGTAAGCGTTTGTGAGTTTGTTGTTGAGGTAGGTACGGGGGTGGATTTTCCCGCAATGCACGGCTTTCGAGTACCGTGGGGTTTTAGTCGGTATAAGTCCGACATAACCTCGTCGTTCCCCCGGGTGGCGAGGTATCCATGAAGACTTCCCCACGACAATAAAAAAAAAGGTAATCTCTGAAACTACCGAACCGGTTTTGAAATTTCTTTCACTAATATAAAGCTACATTAGCAGGGAGTGACATAGGCTACAGTTTTTTTTATTTAGTCTATATTTTGACAGGAAAGACGTCTACGCGGGCAAACGCTGACGGAAAGCTAGTTGCAAATAAAGTATAAGCAATAAATAAATAAATAAAGTGATGGCGAATGCGTTTAGTAAGCAAGCATGGTAACTGTTATTTTGGTAAGCTTTATGGCACTTGAGCGTCCCACATGATAGTGTTAGGTGGACATGAGGCGAACATTTCGCCGATAGGTTAACGAAGATAATTGGCCTCTATACTTGCTTCGCTAAGTGCCATATATTCTGCTTCAGTGGTTGACCACTGAAGTAGAATATATGGCATGGAATATAAACCCCATGATTCATGATAGAATTGAACTCCGTGTCCATATCAGTCTTCCAATCATGTTTATAAGCATCATCCATAGAATGCTTAAAGGTGAAAGGTTCCAATTCAGTTGATGTAAGGTGTAAAAGGTAGCAGAACGACACAATGCGTTCTGAAAAAATGTTTTGTGTATTTTAAATTAAATGGTAATAGGTAGGTAGTTGACATCATAATCGAATTATAAAAATTATTTAAAATAATCAAAAATTACGATAAAAAGGGGCATTTGAAAACTTTTAGTATGTTTACTTTGGTATACTTAGTACATTTTATGGCTCTTTAAACTTGGGTGGGCAAGTCATTTTTAAAAGTGTAAAATAAATAAAAATAAGTATACCACTCGATAATTCACACAATGTAGGTATAGTAAATAACAGGGTCATAAGCTGATCCAGGCAACTACAGGCCTATATCGGTGTTACCCGTGAAGCCTAAAATTATATACAATCGTTTGCAAGCATACCTTGAAACTCTGACTTCTTGTTTTAACGGCAATTTGGCTTTAGATCAAAATCAAATACTCTTGTAGCTACCATTGATTTAGTGACTAAAATTAAAACTAGCATAGATAAAAAAGTTTAGTTTTAGGTTTCTTTATAGACCTTAAGAAGGCTTTTGACACGGTAAGCTTTCACAATGGGGAATACTCTGACGAGTAATTCCAGCTTATTCCACCCTCACCTTTCCACTCCCGTACCACGCGTGCTGGACTACGGTGACTACTATCCACACACAATTCAGCATTTCAACTCCCTTCCAGCACATGTGTTTCCTTCCTCTTATAGTCCCGGGTTCTTCAAGCGGGCGTGAAAAGGCATTTCTGCAGGCCTTCGAGGTGAGGATGGCCAGCCCAGTGATTCGTTTGAATGACTGGGCTTGTCAGCCTCATATCTGGACCTCACGACCGCTTTCCATCAGGTGGAGTGAAGTCATATTGACAGGCAATATAAACTTGAAAGCATCAGTATTACTGACACAGCATTTAAAATTGTGAAATCCTATCTTAAAAATAGAGTACAAATCGTTAAAATCGATGAGAATCAAAGTAAACCATTACCTGTCACATGTGGCGTGCCACAAGGTTCAATATTCGGCCCATTACTTTTTTCGGTTTAAATAAACAACATCATTATGTGAACTAAAATGAAATTGAGAAATAACTCTGTATGCCGATGACACCTGCTTATTTTACTTTGGCACAATTATTGCCGGTATTGTTTCCCGAGCCCAGGGTGATATCGATAAGCTTTATGATTGGGTTTAGTGTAACCTCTTAACTATCAACATAGCCAAAACTTGAGATATTTAAATCCAGGTCTAAAAAAGTTCTACCGTTTACTCCCCTGTCGATTAAAAACATACCGCAGCACTAGCAGAAATGAAAAATATCTTGGATTACATATTGATAGCCACTTGACATGTAATACGCACATAATAATAATAATAATAATTATTATTATTATTATAATAATAATAATAATTTATAATAATAATTTATTTATTGATAATAGGATAAAAAAAAAAACATGTAGTTTTCGTTTTGGCCAAAAGCCCGCGAAAATGGTCATATCCCCAGTAATGGGAGACTTTTTGATAAAATGAAATGAAATGAAAATATTTATTTCTCAGAGAGTGGTAGTTAAAGGTTTTACATTAGAAGATGTCCAGCACAATCTGCCACTAGTGGCGTAGAAATATTCATATTACCTAACTACTTACAGGTTATTACATTAAAATTAGTTGTTTACATACATTCGTTGTTTGCCATATTAACATTGATTCACAATCATTATTTTATTTAAATATAATTCAAGGGCACTACAATACAATACAATTACAATATAATACTAACTTTCGATTTAGGCGTCCATTAATTTTATAAGATTATTATTCAAATTCAAAAAGTCGTTAATAGTATAAAAACATTCTTTCATCAGCCACTTTTTTAAAGTGTCATGAAAATCATTAAATGTCATACTCCTAATAGTAGAAGGGAGTTTGTTATATATCTTTATGGCCTTGTAGTACACATTATCAGAACATATTTTTAGCTTAGTGAGTGGCAAATATAGCTTATTTTTATCTCTTCTTCCCCTGTTTTCACCAAGCCCTTCGCCCTTAAGAGGAAAGTGGTGTGGGTTTTTCCTGACAAATAAGCAAATGTCAAGAATGTACTGACATGGCAGGGGTAAAATTTTAAGCTGTTTGAATAATGGCGTACAGTGGTCAAGGTAGTCGGCACCACATAAAGCCCGAATACATTTCTTTTGAACCCTGAAGACTTTTATTATATCCACCGAGTGGCCCCACATAATAAGACCATATCGTAGAGTTGAAGAAACATATCCGTGATAAGCTAATAAAGCAGTCTCTTGTGTTGCTGTGAGCCTTAACCGACGTAGGGTAAATACAAATTTATCTAATTTTGTGCAAAGTTGATTAATGTGTTCTTTCCAATTTAAGTGTTCGTCTATCGTAATTCCCAAGAATGTTGCACAGTTTACCTGCTTAATATTCGTATTATTGTAATTAATATTGATGGAAATGTCCTTATTATTGTATGGTCTAAAATTAATTGTATTGGTTTTGTCAAGGTTTATTTTTAAGTCATTTTGTTCGAGCCATTCTATGACATGACACAGTTCATCATAGACTAATGTCTCAAGGGATTTTTTATTTTTACTTTTAATAACTATTGTAGTATCGTCTGCAAATAGAATACATTCTTGTTTTATTGAATTCGGGAGGTCATTTATATATAATAAGAATAGTAAGGGACCCAAAAGGCTCCCCTGCGGTACGCCAGAGTCTTTGATTTTGCGTGCAGATTGAGAAACATGTTTTTTGTTGCCAATTATTTGACTTATCTCAGCGTACTGAAAACGCTCGAACAAGTAACTTTGAAGCCAAGACAGGGCTTTGCCTCTGACGCCATGTTTTTGTAGTTTCAAAAAAGAAGTATATAAATAATAATAATTTATAATAATCATTTATTTATTGCAGTAAATGTGGTACATATAGGTATTACATTACATTGGTTTCTCACATTTAACCAACAACAATTGGCATGCAATACTTGAGAGACAGGCACTTAAAATCGAACATGAATTAAATAAAGAGATTAGGATTAAATTGTTTAAATTAATAACATAATTATTAAATTTAAATTTTACTATCAATAAATTCATTAACACTATAATATCATTTTTTAGTCAACAGCTTGAATAAGGCACATTTAAACTGTTTAGAAGGCAAGGCTTTTATAGCCTCCGGCAACTTATTATATAACTTAATACACATGTTATATGAGTTTTTTTGCCAAACTGTCGTCGAACCAGATGACACCACCAAACGATTCGGATTCCGGATAATCAATATTTGGAGTTTTATTAATAATTATTGAAATATCGTCAGCAAATAATGTGCATCGATATCCTGTTACAGAGGGAAGATCATTAACATATAATATAAACAACAACGGTCCAAGAATGCTACCCTGCGGTACACCATAGTGATTCTTCGAGTACTTAGATCCATATGTAGAAAGATGCTGAGATTTATCAATTTTTTCTAGTTCTACTCTCTGCACTCTATCACACAGATACGATGCAATCCAATCGAGTGCATGCCCACGTACTCCGTATTTCTCTAATTTCTCGAGTAGAGTCTTGTGACAAACGTGGTCAAAAGCCCTACTGAGGTCAAACAAAACCATGGAGACTGGAATACGCTTATCCATAAAAGAAGAGATCCGGTGGATGATGTTAAAACATGCCAAGGACGTGGACTTTCCTTTCTGAAAACCATGTTGATCTGGGTGGATAATATTGAATTTAGCACAAAATGATGAGAGTCTTTTATAGAATACTTTTTCAAAAAATTTTGATAGAATCGGGATGAGCGTAATTGGTCTGTAGTTACCAATGTCATCTCTTTCTCCTTTCTTAAACAAGGGCTTAACGACAGAATACTTGAGAGAAGATGGAAATGTACCAGTGGCAAAGGATAAATTTACTAAAAATGTCAACAACGTGGACAGCTCATTTACACATGTTTTAATTATTTTTGTATTTATTTCATCATATCCGGTTGCATTAGTATTATTCAAAGATTTAATTACATTTTTCATTTCGAGATTGTCAGTGGGTGATAAGAAAAGCGTTGCATTATTGTTTTTTATATTTCTAGAATAATTCATAAAGCTAGGGTCAGGATAAATTTTTGGTATATTTATAAAATGTTGATTGAATTGAGATGCAATTTCTTCAGGGTCGTCAATTATTATATTCATATTATAATTAGGCACAGTTAAGTAATCTAAGGTATTAATTTTGACATATGTTTTGTTATCATTAATTACACTCCAAGTAGCCTTGCCTTTATTTTTTGCACGATTAATATATTCACTGTTTACAATCTTCAATTTCCTGGTTTTGTAATGTGGACAAGTCCGGCAAACTCATCTGGTTGTAGCTTGAATTGGTTTCCGACAATGCTAAAGAAGACAAAAAACAATCGACATCTGGCAGGGATGTATGTTCGGTGTCCTTAGATTGGTTTGGCTGAGATTTTTTTTTCCGCTGTGTGACACAGTCATAGTCATCCTTTTCCTCGCTCTCCACCACGATACACCCTGCCCCTGATTTGGCGATGATTTGGTGCAAGCCTCTCCACTATCCGCTCCTCCCAACAAAACAACGGAGCCATTCTCGTTTTGCACAATTGTATTACTGTTCGATGCAGTCTGAGTGGGAGCAGCAAATTTTTTGCCCCGGTTCACAGTCGGCAACCTTGGCGTAGAGGAGCAAAGAGTTGTTTTTTTTACTTTCGAAGTCGTATTCCGGCATTCATCTCTACACGACTTACATTGCCAATTCGCTTTGTTCTTCATTAAATCAAAAAGTTTGACTGATACGTTTGCACATTCCAGATCAAAAATGTTAAGACAAAGCTTGCACATAAGGAAATCCCTCCTTGGAATATTCTTCTTGCATTTTACTCTACTCTTTTTCTCTTTTTCTGAATGAGTGACATTGTTTGGCTAGCGTGCGCCATCTATCAGATACCCTAGCTAACAGTACTGCTTAGTTTGTTTGGTGGTGTCGTTTCTTCAAACTAATATCCAAATCTTGATGATTTCGTAGCTTGCTGTTTTTGCACCGTACGCCATCTACCTCTGCCTTTAATCGATAATTTGTCAGCACCTAGCTGTTTTACGTTGCAGGTGACTGATGTTATAGGTTTGGTCTGAAGTAGTGGTCAAGGACATACAAAAAGATATCCCGACCCGAGATTCGAACCAGAGGTCTTACGACACGACGGGTATCAATTCCGACGTTAGTAACAATCAGCTATCCATGCTTCTATGTGGTGCGGCGAAATATCAATACCGGATCGATGTGTAGTTGCCGCGTTAAAAAGCTCGTTAATGACCTTTGCACCTAAACAATTCGTTTTCGTCCGATATCTCTCGAAGAGCACTTTATGTAGGTACTTAGTAATCAGTAATGAACTCGTGGATTTTAAGTATTGTTAGCTTTTTCACTCAAGAATGTTTGTTTTGTTTTATTTGTACACTTTCACTCTTTAATATTTAATTTTTGCAAGTTTTTTATAGCACTTAGTCACGGCGTTGAATTTGTTTCACAAAATAATCTATAGCCGTTTTTTTTGTAGGTAATCTATGTTTTTAAGCCAAGATAACATTATCACTGATTATTCAACTATAACACTGTTTAATAATAGCTGAGCCGGTTTAATTTGCACTTGTTTACTATTTTTTTATTAAATAAAACACGGAGCTTAATGTTGACATGACGGCAGCGCCATCTCTCCTAGAGATAGACTACATAAAAAGTAAACTGTCTTCGTTAATGGGTTCACTCAGAAACGTAGTTAGACACCTTCCACCTAAAGTTCGCTTGACCATCTATAACTCGCTATTCAAGTCCTATCTTTTGTATTTGGTTAAAATAAGGGGTGCTGCGTCTAAAACTAAATCAGGTCAATTTTAGAAAAGCCCAAAATAAAATAGTTAATGTTATTTCACTATCCCCATTTAACACGAACGGAAAGAAATTACAGAGACACTAAACTCATGAACATCTGACAATTATTTAATTACAGTACCTGCATTTTAGATTATAAAATTATTAATAAAATTATACACACCAACACTTCGTTCCTTAAAATAAATCAAATACACAAACGCAGTTCACGAAGCCTCACATCTAGTTTTGCCCAAAACACGAACCAACTACGGGAAAATACCATCACTTTTGAGGTAGCACAGCTTTTTAACAAACTTTCACCTAACATTAAGGCCGCGGATACTCTCGGAACGTTTAAAAAAAAATTACGTTACTATATCCTTTCAGATTATAGCCTATTACGTGGCTGAGGAGTGTCAGCTCACTTAGTGGCTTAACGTCATTTATGAAATAAACACAATTAAGTAGCTTTGTTTTCGTTTTATTTTTTATTCTATGTTGTGCTGTAATATTTAAATACACAACGTGTGACTGTACGTACAATGTAATGTAGTTCTCAAATAAGTGACATGTATGTCTTTTTTATGAGAATAATGTTCTTAAAATCTTGGGGAGTTTTTGTGTTCTCGAAATATTTCTTTTACCAATGTTTCTATTATTGAGAGGCCTTTCGATAACACTTCAACAAAAAAAAATGTCAAATACCCTATTGTTGTGACAATAAAAGCATTGGGAATTCAACAACTCATCAAGCACGCATTATTGTGGTGCACGCCTCACACAGGGGCAGGCTGAATTATGAGGCCAACACCGAAAACCCAGTTACGATTGTAAGATGGTTTAAAATTATTTACTAAGCTTAGTTATGATTATGAACAGAAATAAATACTTAATTATAGAATAAGTATAATGTTTCTGAAAATCTTATTCCCTGATTTTAAAAATAATCAAAACCTCGTGCTAAAACTTTTTCTGCTGACATGTTAATTACTAGATAAATTGCGCATTAAGCTTACAAACGGATCTGACGAAATGAGCAAGTTATTGAAATTTTCCGTTATGTGGTTGTTCCATGACGTTTTACTACTGATATGCTCTCTGTTTGATCGAAAATCCTTGTTCTTAGCTTCTTTTGCCTCCTGGCAACTTGGGCCCTGTGGGTAGTGAAGCCACATCAATTATGTCAATGGCATTGTCGTGAACGGACCTATATTATAGTCTTCTATGCTAATTGTAAAAAGGAAATCTAATGAAAACACTATTTTCTTTCTCGACTATCATTGAATCTCTAAGATCGAAAGTGCCATGAACTTTAGGTCGAAAAAAAGGGCTGGAGATCGAAGAACGTTAGTGCGAAAGCACGTCTCACGAACTCTAGATATGCTAGATGATTATATAGTCCTTAAATCCATGGATCTCTTTATCAACATGTAGTCTTTTATCTTTCTGGCGTGGTTTGAAGTCTTCCTTTTTCTTTCTTTGGCACTAACGTTCTTCGCATTTTTGTTCTTTCGACCTAGAGTTCATCGCACTTTCGATCTTCGAGATTCAGTATGACAGTCTTCTCTTTCACTTCTTTTTACTTAGAGAAACAGAATCTAACACAACATTGTCTAAAAGACACATAAGAACGTAAAATTGTATCAAAGTAGTAAACGATCCAAGAAAGGCCTTTATAAAAACTAGTATGCAAGCATGCCGTATGAGTATCGCCAACAGCCAGGATTAAATAAGAGATTTATATACGTTCAGTGTCATTGACATTCAAGGGAAAAGCTGACAGAAAGAGAAGCAGTCTTCCACTTGATATAGATAAATAATGTCTTCAGAGAGCAAAGAAAGCATAATGGGTCAGGCGCGTAAAGACCATGTTTTTATCGTCAGCTTTTTTTGAAATAATTGATTGTTTGAATGGTGCATAACTTGAACTTCCACCTAAATCCTATTGTGAAGAACCATTTCGCTGCCTGAATTTATTGGATGGCATTACAAAACATCTTGCTGAGCCTTCAACATCCCTCAAACATCCTGATTAGCGTGTTGCAATGTGATCTAATCAGGTTGTAAAGGCACGATAGCTTCTTTTCTTGTCACTTCAATATTTTTTTAATATGAATATGGCTTTTCCAGCTGTCTACTTTGTTGGGCTGTTTTTAATGTCATGCGGAAATTATCACGCACGTGGGGTGTGTCCACCGCACGAGAGGCGCTCGGACACTACGCATCTCGTGCGTGTCATCACGCACGATATTAAAAACACATTATGATGGGAAGACTTCATCTTAATTAAGCTTTACCAAAAAAATATTTATTACATTGTAAAGATGATAAAATGACAAAAAAATTACAACAGTGGACCCAAACTTAGCAATTATAACTATAACTGTGTACATAGCATTCAAAATATATATCATTTATTACACGACCAAGGTATTAATTTACGTTTACAGGCTCTGTAATTTCAATAAATGCAGTTTGTATTTAACTTTAAATGAGACAACGCTATTCGAATCTCTTAGGGCGGTGGTGGTATATTATTCCAGCATTTCGTGGCAGCGTAACGAAAACTGCCACGAAATGCGGTCGTCTTGTACTGAATGCTTGCTAATCTAAATGCAGTTCTATGTGTAGACTATGTGTATTTTCCCATAGACTGTGGTTTATGGGACTGTGGTATGTGGGTTTTTAAAAGTTTAAGCTTTTCGTACAGGTAAGGAGGGGTTTTATTTTTTATGAACACCGGCTGTCAGTTGTCTTCGTAGTGTGCAACATTTTAATTAATTTAATTTTAATGTTCTTTCCTTAAAATCAGCGAAGTTCATTAGTGATTCAGGCTGTGTTTAGCTTAAATATCAAGTGAATATAATAAATCAACCTCCTGGTGAGTATTGTTCACTTTTCAATTTTACTTTCTTAAACAACAGTGGAATACTATAAACAGACCACAGTGAATTTCGTACTTCAATGACTCATAAGATTGTTATTTATTCAGTAGAGTTAGGTTTTGTATTTTGACATTCAGTTGATTAACATTGGTGTAGATCCTGAGTTTTTATCTACTTTTTATAACATTAAACACTGCACACTGCCTCATTAAAGTGAGACACGTCAAATTACAATACGATTAGGCATTGTTGTTTGTCTCTTCGCTTGACTAAAGTGGAAGCAAAGTTGACGTAAAATAACCTCCCGCCTCAGTCAATTTACACTTTACACTAAACAATATTTAGCCAAAAGACATCCTCCAGTAACGTTATCTGCATAATTGAGTTCAGATAAGATAAGCGACTCACAAAAATATATTCTTAAGTTGATACTAAGGTACTGCCAAATCTTGTAAAGAATTTTCAGTCTGTAAAAGCAGCTGTTTACTGTCTCAAGTATGTAATTTTCAAATCTCAATCTACCGTCCATGAGTATTCCAAGGTTACGCGCTTCCGTCACCTGATTCACGCAGTTGCCCCTAATCTTAACCACTGGAATGTGCTTGTTGATGTTCTGTATTTGATGTTTTGAGCCCGTTATTAAAAACTTAGACTTTTCTGGATTTAAGACCAAGCCATTTATATCTGCCCACCCGGCTATTCGCTCCAAATCTTCATTAAGCTTTCCAACCATTACTTCAGTTTCACTTGGTTTGAGAGACGTATAAAAGACATAGCCAAAAAAATACCCAGAATTGGCCAGAAATGTCATGTATATAGTTTTTATAGGCATAATATGTACATCAAAAATATATAATAATTAACTGTCGAAATGTTGTGGTATACTGGATAATTGTAATGATAAAATAATAAATATTTTTAAAATTATGAAAAATTGATTGTTGCAGTGATCTATGAAATCTTTAGAGTCCGTAATATAAAAATGTTATCATAACGAAGTACTATTTAATATTTTACGAAAAAAACATAAGCGACCCAATGTGACTTAGCAGATTTTCCAGGGATGACTTTTGATCAACTGCAGATTTTTGCGTTCGGAACATACCACATTAAACTGGGGAAATCTTATTGTTTTGAGCATAGGCAACCCGAAATGATAACCTTAAATTACGACGAGGAAGGAGAGAACACATAAATTCGTATCCGAATCAGGTCCAGTCATACAGTGACGAAAACCTACCCACATCAAAAGTGTCTAGGGATCAAGCATTTTTATGCGGATTTCTTGAGATTGAGATGTGGCTTTGTAATAAATTTAGGATTTTATAAATTTATATGGATCCTTTTTGGTGCATTTCATAATTTGAAACAGGAACTGTCAATCAAATTCGAGTAAAAGATGAAAATCAGCTGTCAATATTTTCCCTATAAAAACATACAACGCATTGAAGACATTATTAGTGCTACTGTTTCCCTACTACTGATTAAAACCAACGTTATTATGGAGCGGCGACGTCATTTAAGCAGGGAAGAAATGCTCAGAGCCGTGGGAATGATAGAAGCTGGTTCCCGGCAATGTACTGTGGCTTTAGATCTGAATACAAGTCAGAGTGTTATCAGTCGACTTTGGACACGTTACCGAACGGTATCGCTGCACCACACGGAGACAAGACCGATACATTCAAATCACAACTCGAAGAGCTCCAACAATAACCGCCATGATGTTAGCCGTGAGGCTTCATCACTCTTCAGGGAACTTAATTAGCGACCAAACAGTCAGAAACCGCTTGCATGAAGTGAACCTTCATTCCCGAAGACCGCTAAGGGTACTACCTATAGCAATGCACAATCGTAGGATTCGATATCAATGGGCTCTTGAACACAGAAATTGGGCAGAAGAACAATGGCGTTTCGTGTGCTTTTCTGATGAGTCTCGTTTTGGTATGAGACCGGATACAAGACGTATACGACACTGGAGAACCCCTGGACGCCAACAGCGATTAAAATCCTGCCAGGAAGTCCATCCTTATAGTGGTGGAACCATCATGGTATGGGCGGGTATTTGGATCGGCGGAAGAACTGAGTTGATTTGGATCAGAGGCAACCTCAACGCTCAAATTTATGCTGAGACGATTGTATCAGATGTCATCGTTCCTCTACAAGTGCAAATCGGTCCCTTATTTCAGTTAATGCATGATAATGCACGACCGCACACCGCAAGAGTTGTAAGACAGACTCTCGCCGCAGCTAACATCAATGTCCTGCCCTGGCCTGCTCAGTCGCCAGACTTGAACCCGATTGAGCATGCATGGGATATGCTACAGAGAAGAGCTCTGCCGAATATGGAGGGTATCCAGTCGCAAGAAGACCTTTTTTTGTTGTTGCAACGAACATGGGCGGCCATTCCACAGCGTGATTTGGATGAACTCATTTTGAGTATGCCAAACCGATGTTCTTGTGTTGTTAGTGTTCGCGGTAGAAACACGGATTATCAATTGTTTAAGTTACCCAATAAAATTTTAAAGAAAACTGTTATTTCAGTCTTTTTTTCGAACTTTAATGTTAGTGGTTCAAATGTCAAAAATCCCTTTATTAGGAAAATGGCAAATTTCTTTATTAATGCAAAGGTGACTTGGTTTATCGTTACTGTAGACAAACGAAAACACTTTATTTGATGAATCCTTAAAGAAAATTATAATTAATATCAATCAGGAGAAAAGTTATTGCAAAAATATATGTTGATCCCTAGACACTTTTGATGTGTGTATTACTGATACATACTTTACAATGGCCAATGTATCAAAGAGTACTGTTGTAGCTGTATTCATGGTCCCCGAACGTTAGATTATGTAAGGTTTAAGAGAAACACAAATGTTATAGTAGAACAGGAAATAAATTTATTAATAAAGGTACAGGTAAATACAATAAAATTAAATTATGGACTTAGCTCTCCAAGGAGAAGTCCAGGGTCCGGGCTGGCTTGGTCGGTTACAACAAAATTATAAAATTCAACTATACGGGGTTAGTAAATAGGTACTGTGTGGCTCTGGATGAAAGTTATTGAAGAGATATTTAAATACTACAGAGTGGTAATTAAAGAGTGTAGCACGTGGGGAGTAGCGCGTGGGGGCTAGCACGTTGGAGGTCCACGCGGTCTGTCCACGAGGTGTATCCACGCGGTCCTGGGACGGCCTGCTGCGACCCTCGGTTCACCCTTGGGGTGTACACCCGATAGGGAACCGGCGCTCGCCTTTCTTTGAGCCGCTACGTTAAACCTCCTGTTAGAAACAAGAGCAATATAAGATACGGATCGCACACTTTCGAAATGGGGGACCATGACGAAGTTCTACACGCCTTTGGGGAACACAACCTAACCTATACACTATGGGCCCTACGTAAAATAATAGTTTAAACACTCACCTGTCGGAGGATAATGGTGTTGCGTAGGGTGTCTTTGCCAATGTCAACTCCAGGGCACGTGGCGGAGCACGTGTTTTTACAGTCTGGAGCACTGTAAAAACAATTATTATTAGTAGGAGTCACGCAACAAGCGCCAACTGCCTGCCAGATGATGGTGGCGGCTGCTTACCCTTCGCAGGAGTCTGTAACGTGCAGACCAAACTGCTATCTGCTATGACTCGACTACTGGATGGTACTTTGGGAGCTGGACTGGTGCCGGTGGTATCTGCTCGAGGTATGAAGGGCCCGACGCCTTTTCGCAGCTCCGAACCTCGCGAGCGTAGACTAGTGACAGCTCACAAATGTCATAACTGACACTACGGCTGCATTCCGAAATGTGCGCAGGCGCAGATTACAAACAAACAGGGTGAGTTTACACACCCTTTGCGCTAGAAAGTAGAATATAAAATGAAGGAAAAACATGTGTGTGAATATTACAACGTTACAACACTTCCCTCACCACGGTAAGAATTCACGCAGGGAATTCCATCAACGCGCTAGTCGAACTTCAGCCACCAGAAACCTATGAAAATAAAAAAAAATACGAAATAACCTACAATCAAACAGGGTACTACCCTGAAAGAAAGAAGGGGTAAAGAAAATGATAAAAAAAACAACTCCTAAAAGAGTTAAGTATTAAATTTAAAAAAAAACAAGTTAAAAATAGTAGTTTTAAATTAAATTAATTAAAACATAAAGAAACATTTACTTCTAAATTAAAATAAACCATAACCAACTAAAATATAAAAATTAATTATATTGAACATTTAAAATTTAGAATTATTAATAATTTTAAATATCAAAAATACAGTAAATAAATAAAATTCCTTTTTCAATTTAAATAACGCCCCACCACGGACACACCGGGCACCAGTACATGTGCTTGTACCCAGTGCCTCCGCAGCGGGCAGTCCGGTTTCTCACTGAGGATCCTCAAGATGGCGTTGGAACTCCCACCGTGCTGTAGGGAGGCGACTCGGCGCCTTAGCACCGTGTGAAACCCGTCTATGTGAGCACGCGCAAACATCGCTGACGCGCTGCAGTACCGTGGGAGCCCCAACATCACCCTAAAGGCGTTATTATATTGCACTCGGAGAGCGTTGATGGCCCGGGGGTATAGTTGACCCACAGACTGCACGTGTACAAAGTCTGGCAGAAGGCTCTAAAGAGAGTGATTTTTACTTCTGCACTGCTTCGCGCAAATCTGCGTGCCAACATGTTGCAGCGGACCGCCATCGCCCTCCTTTCCCATTCAATATCATTATCGTCTTGTAAATCCTCGGTGACAACATGGCCGAGGTATTTAAACTCGCTTACCCTACCGAGAGCGACCCCATTCAACAGCACAGGTGCCGCATCTCCCAGCTTACGACTCCTGGCCTGGAAAATCAGGAGCTCTCTTCTTAAGATATTGATAAACTCACCCGGCACACCAGTACCTTTCAATTTTCGCCATAAGATGTCATATCTAACCAGGTCAAATGCCTTCGAAGGTCAAGAAAAGCTGCATAAACTGGCGTGGGCCGTATCCGTATAGTACCTGACGGTCTGCTTGAGGGACATAATAGCACTTTCAGTCGATAGTCCCGGTCTGAAGCCGAACTGTGCATCGTGACAGGCTAGGTGTTTTTTAAGCGGTCGCTCAAGCAGGCCGTCAAGCACCTTCGATGTGACGGTGGCTAATGAAATCGAGCGGTAGTTGCTTTTATCAGAGATATCTCCTGTTTTATCCTTCACTATAGGCACTACCACCGTCTTCATCAGCTAATTTGGAAGATAGCAATGATAGTCTCGAAAGGTGTGGCCCTGCGTACTGTAAGTGCTCGATGCTGAGGCCGTCTTGTCCGGGGGACTTGCCTCGAGTCATGCCTTTTATTATCAGAGCGACTTGCTTAGCTGTAATCCGATCTGGCACCCCTGACACCACGGCCTCCTCATCCCTTGTCTCACCATTTTTAATTGGAGACTCCACCTTAAAATGTCATTTAAACATATTTGCTATGTCACTGGGGTTACTAGTGCCGTTAACACTCGCCGGGACGCTAGGTTTCCCGCTTAATTTTTTTGTGTGCTTCCGAAATCCCCGAAAGTCTTTATTTTTATATTTTGTGGCCAAAATATTCATTTTGATTTAAAATATTTCCTAGTATCGTTCATTTCATTATAAAAATAAACTGACAAAAAAAATACACTAAGGTAGGATTGGGAATTGTCCATTGTCCAAATTCATAACTATGAAATGCTAAATCAAAACAAACAAGTTAACTAAGTACTACTACCTACTATAAAAAAACATAACAACTTCAATCTGCAATGGAATGCAGGAACTAAAATGAAGTTAGGCGCAAGTTATAAATAGATGACCTTGGCCTATATACGAGAATGTCGATACTCAGGCTCGGTCCGAATTGAGTTTTCGTCAACGAGCCTGGATTAAAAACATCAGTGGTATAGACTGAGTGTTTTGGGTAAAGATATTAGGCCTATTTCGGGATATAGCCGAAATAGGTACAGATAGTTTAGGGTGTGTGGGTTTAGGACACACACCACTATAGGAAGAAACGTAATTACTTAAGTCCTGGAACATTCCAGGCCAATGTACTTTAATTTAAGTAGGTAATAGATTTTATGGAAAAACCTAGTATTGAAGGCTGTCAGTCTGGAGAGATGAAACCTATCCAATACTGACCTCCGCCTCTTATGTGGTACAACCTCCTTCCATGAGAAGTCAGTGCGAAGCTTAGTGGTAGTTTTAGTAAGTATATTGAAATATAAATAAATAAATATGCGCCAGACAACACACCTCTTGTCATGGTCTCGAAGGAATTAAGCCAGGGTCGTCTCCCAGCACACCCAGACCCAAAGCAATTTAGAAAAGATCGTTTCCTGAATTGACCCGACCGGGAATCCAACCCGGGGCACTGCGGGATTCGAGGCGAAATACCGTGCTACTGCGCACTACGCCGATCGTGCCGTCCAAAAATAGTTCACAATCGGCTATTCGATAACTAGGAGTCGTCTTTGGACATGTAGAACATCGTTCAAAGATATTTGAGAACCAAGTATCCTTGGTCTCGGGTAACGACTCGTGTAGGTAGCGTAGTGGTACACCTCCGATGCTCGGTAAGAGAATCAGAGTTTTTTAAACGGCGGATCGCGCACGTTTCCATAGGCTCAAAATTTCAAGGGCCATTTTAAATGTCCTCCAGAAATTAATGCCTAGGAGAAGAGTAGTTGTCAATCCGGGAATAATATAAAAGCGAACGTCACGGGTTTTACCTTTTACCGTGACCGGAAGAGGAAGAACCGTTAGCTGTCGAAATTGAGTCCAAATCATACGATTTGTGAATCGTGAAGTGTCTTGGTGGGTACGAATTTAAAATTTGGTAATAATAGAAATTTCCGAACCGGAATCCATCAGCCAACTGTGCGCAGTGACTAAAATGTTTACGTCCATGAAAGGCCTCGAATCGTTGCTACCGATTACGTAAACTACTGGGCGCTGCTTCACAGGTGTTGAGTTACTTAGTATTACACTTTTCAAACTTTGAACTTAATTTGTTATTAGATTTAGTAGTATTAGGAGTAGGTATAGATTTTATGTAATTACTGTTTTAAGAAAAATTTAGTTTGAAAAGTATACCTAAGTCTGACTCCGATTCGGACCGGCTAGTTTTTTGAACGAAAATTATTATTTGCATTTGAACGCACTGCACGACTCCCCGAATCGGCTGCTTTGGAATGACACTGTTTACAATCAGCTGCGGTGAACCCTTTTTCACCACACCTGTAACAAACAATAATCTGTGGGGCTTTGCAGGATGACAATGTATGTCCGCTTGTCTTACAGCGGACGCAGAAGGTATCCATGGCATTATTAACCGCAGAGCAGGATACCGAAGTCTTCGCCGGCGGTTTGTAAGCCAGGTCTTTGGCGAGCAAGTCATCTGCTCGCTGTGGAGCTTCAGTGAAGTTATGTGCTCGCATCACCGTGTTTTCCAACAGACGACACTGCCTTTAACTGTGCCCACGTAGTAGCTCCGTGCAATGCCAACTGCGTGAAATAAAATGGCCTGATGTTGTGCATTACAATTTTGAGTTTGTGTTCATCTGAAAGGGGTACCAATAGTCGAGCGAAATAGTTAGATACACATTATTGACAATAGATTCGTTAGGGCCCTGTGTTCGAGAACGAATCTTCTGCAGAAAGCGATCATCGAAGTCATATGGTAAATATTCTTCGAGAAGTAAAGATTTGAGCTCAGGCCAGCTCTTCACACTCGCCCTATCCGCACGAAACCAACACAACGACTCATCTGTAAACAACTCTACTGCTGAAGTAAACAATTTAGTTTCTGTTATCACCCGGGATACAGAAAGTTCCTCTAACCTGTGTGGGAAGTCGATAGTGCAACCCCTGCCATTTAATTTTAAATTAAGTGTGTGCACACTAAGTTTCTCTCACAAGGAACAACTACAACCGAAGGAGGTACACTTGATGGTGCAGGAGTGGGAATATCACTGTTACCCGAAGCCTCACCCACAAGACCCGCCACTGACAAGTCCGGAACTAACCGTTCAGGTTTCTGTTCTTGGCTGGACCTGAAGGTGGACATCAACTTATCCATCTTTACAGTGATGGTTTCTAACTCCTGCTCCAGGTGTTCCTTCAGCTTTAGCTGCTCCCTCTCTACTGGCTGTATCCTGCCTAGTCGATGAAATAGGTGGTTACCTAAATTACAAATCCTGTTTAGGGATTTTAGTGTAGTACGCTTTGTCAACAAATAACCAGACAATTCTCATAACTTCTCCTGTACAGTGCTTAGCTCTGAGCTTAGATCCCTGTCAAAGTCTACGATCTCGTCAGTGGGGATCTCCTTTGCTAGCTTTCTGATCTGACTGCGCAGTTTATCGACAGTCGTCTCAGGAACTGCATCCCTAATTACCACTTCGTAAATCAACTCATCTTTATTCAGTAAATGAAATTTAATTGGCATTTCTTCCATGTTTAATTAAAAAAAAAAAACAATGTAAATAATATTATTAAGTTAGGATAATGAAACAATGTTACTACTGGGAAAGCAGGGCCAGACAAGACAGAAATTTAATTTTGAAAAAAAAAAACTATTGGTGTAGTTGTTAAGCAAGCAAACATAAAAAGGGAAACCTGTACTGTTATTGTCAAAGACCTTAAGATTAAGTGTAAGAGTATAATAGCGTAAGTGTGTGCTAATTAAACACTAACTGAAAGAAAATATTAGGTTATAGGTACCTACTTAAGTATATTTTTTTTATTTGCCAGACGCAGAAACTATTTAGGTAGGTAAGGTAAGAGTTAAAAAAAATTGCTGAAAGGAAATTGTAAATTACCACACATTAAATTGTTACCAGCCGACACAACAGTACACAACCCATGCAATAAACAACAATTGAAAAATATCAGTAGTTGATTATACAACTAAACAACCAAAGTGAAAAGTGATAGGTAGGTAGTAGTGGTTGAAGTCAGTTGCTTCTGTAGCTTCTTCAAATCTTGAGAGACAGCTTTGCCTCTCTTGGGTATAAAAATCAGCAGGTAGTTAGTACTTACTTACAAAAATAAGTAAGTATAAAAAATAATAAGGTTCCTACGTAGTAAATAATATCATAGTCAGTCAGTCATAGTCATATCATGATACCTCAGCCACCGACGACACACTCTGTAGTACCATGTAAAAGGAAGAGCACACACAGTACAGATATAAAAAATTAGAAAAATACAGTTAAGTTAAACAAAAATACACATAAATACGTGACTGACCGACCTAATCTGAGCTACAAACGACCAGAAAATAGGGAATCTACAATTCGCACAGCTATAAATCACTTTATTCGGGCGCCATGTGATGTTATTAGTTTTACTTGTCTAAGGGAGATGTAATGTTTTTATTTTTACTGGTAAGGGTGTGTGTCGGTAACCACAAATTTATACAATTCTAATATACGAGGTAAGTAATTAGGTACTGTGTGGCTCTGGATGAAAGTTATTGAAGAGATATTTAAGTACTACAGAGTGGTAATTAAAGGGGGTAGCACGTGGGGGTTAGCGCGTGGGAGGTCCACGCGGTCCTGGGACGGCCTGCGGCGATCCTCGGTACACCCTTGGGGTGTACAAGTCCCTTTCCGAAAACTACAGAGATTTATTTTAGTGGCCCCCCCGACCAACCTCTCGGTTATGCAGAAAGGCACACTATTCCTAGCACACCGTGAAGTGTACCAGGGACCATCTGCAGTAGGTCCTGCCGCCATAAAGCACAATACACAATGCATTACACATTACTCATAGGCGAGTAGCCCGTGGTATTACCCACTCCCATTAATCCAGAATGGTACCGGAGCAGTTGTAGTCGCTCACCACGCGCATCCAAGAACGCTAGCGGCTTCAATCCCCACTGGGGACGTCAGAGAAGCCAACTACCATTTCTCCAGAATGGTGCCGGAGCTGTATAGCACGCTCACATCTCAATGCACTGCCGTACATCTACCCTTAGCTACAGCAGGGTGGCCGGATAGGCAATCTAGCGGATACCCATCTCCTTGCCTATCCAGGCAAGTACCGGAGGAGCGGCAAGCCGCTATAAGGGTTCCTCACTAACCCCGCATCTAAACACTTAGCGGCCCAAAGCCCTAGACTAGTGAATTTAGATACTCATTGCGCGCGAGGAGGGACGCTCGGTACACACTACCGAGCAGACGAACATGCCCCACCTCTGCAACTAACCACATGCCACCACGAATCCAACTCCAAGTTGGGGCCTGTCTTAACAAAGGCAGAGCTGGGACGCCCAACACCCGTGGTACCCTGATCCTAACAGCCAGACCCGTAGTTCTGGCTGCGAAAACCCTACCTACCCGGGTACAGTAGATAGGGACCCATGGGGTGTACAGCCGATAGGGAACCGGCGCTCGCCTTTCTTTGAGCCGCTGCGGTAAACCTCCTGTCAGAAACAAGAGCAATATAAGATACGAATCGCACACTTTCGAAATGGTGTTGACGAAGTTCTACACGCGTTTGGGGAACACAAATTTACCTATACACTATGGGCCCTACGTAAAATAATACACACATCAAAAGTGTCTAGGGATCAAGCATTTTTATGCGGATTTCTTGAGATTGAGATGTGGCTTTGTAATAAATTTATGATTTTATACATTTATATGGATCCTTTTTGGTGCATTTCATAATTTGAAACAGGAACTGTCAATCAAATTCGAGTAAAAGATGAAAATCAGCTGTCAATATTTTCCCTATAAAAACATACAACGCATTGAAGACATTATTAGTGCTACTGTTTCCCTACTACTGATTAAAACCAACGTTATTATGGAGCGGCGACGTCATTTAAACAGGGAAGAAATGCTCAGAGCCGTGGGAATGATAGAAGCTGGTTCCCGGCAACGTACTGTGGCTTTAGCTCTGAATACAAGTCAGAGTGTTATCAGTCGACTTTGGACACGTTACCGCAGCACTGGTACCGTGGCTGAGCGCCATGGAGGACGGAATCGCTGCACCACACGGAGACAAGACCGATACATTCAAATCACAACTCGAAGAGCTCCAACAATAACCGCCATGATGTTAGCCGTGAGGCTTCATCACTCTTCAGGGAACTTAATTAGCGACCAAACAGTCAGAAACCGCTTGTATGAAGTGAACCTTCATTCCCGAAGACCGCTAAGGGTACCACCACCTATAGCAATGCACAATCGTAGGATTCGATATCAATGGGCTCTTGAACACAGAAATTGGGCAGAAGAACAATGGCGTTTCGTGTGCTTTTCTGATGAGTCTCGTTTTGGTATGAGACCGGATACAAGACGTATACGACACTGGAGAACCCCTGGACGCCAACAGCGATTAAAATCCTGCCAGGAAGTCCATCCTTATAGTGGTGGAACCATCATGGTATGGGCGGGTATTTGGATCGGCGGAAGAACTGAGTTGATTTGGATCAGAGGCAACCTCAACGCTCAAATTTATGCTGAGATGATTGTATCAGACGTCATCGTTCCTCTACAAGTGCAAATCGGTCCCATATTTCAGTTAATGCATGATAATGCACGACCGCACACCGCAAGAGTTGTAAGACAGACTCTCGCCGCAGCTAACATCAATGTCCTGCCCTGGCCTGCTCAGTCGCCAGACTTGAACCCGATTGAGCATGCATGGGATATGCTACAGAGAAGAGCTCTGCCGAATATGGAGGGTATCCAGTCGCAAGAAGACCTTTTTTTGTTGTTGCAACGAACATGGGCGGCCATTCCACAGCGTGATTTGGATGAACTCATTTTGAGTATGCCAAACCGATGTTCTTGTGTTGTTAGTGTTCGCGGTAGAAACACGGATTATCAATTGTTTAAGTTACCCAATAAAATTTTAAAGAAAACTGTTATTTCAGTCTTTTTTTCGAACTTTAATGTTAGTGGTTCAAATGTCAAAAATCCCTTTATTAGGAAAATGGCAAATTTCTTTATTAATGCAAAGGTGACTTGGTTTATCGTTACTGTAGACAAACGAAAACACTTTATTTGATGAATCCTTAAAGAAAATTTTAATTAATATCAATCAGGAGAAAAGTTATTGCAAAAATATATGTTGATCCCTAGACACTTTTGATGTGTGTAGTTTAAACACTCACCTGTCGGAGGATAATGGTGTTGCGTAGGGTGTATTTGCCAATGTCAACTCCAGGGCACGTGGCGGGTCTGGAGCACTGTAAAAACAATTATTATTAGTAGGAGTCACGCAACAAGCGCCTACTGCCTGCCAGATGATGGTAGCGGCTGCTTACCCTTCGCAGGAGTCTGTAGCATGCAGACCAAACTGCTATCTGCTATGACTCGACTGCTGCATGGTACTTTAGGAGCTGGACTGGTGCCGGTGGTATCTGCCCGAGGTATGAAGGGCCCGACGCCTTTTCGCAGCTCCTAACCTCACGAGCGTAGTGACAGCTCACAAATGTCAAAACTGACACTACGGCTGCATTCCGAAATGCGCGCAGGCGCAGATTAAAAACCAACAATATAGGGTGAGTTTACACACCCTTTGCTAGAAAGTAGAATATAAAATAAAGGAAAAACACATCCACTGATGTGCGTGAAAATTAGAACGTTACAGCGCATAGTTGTCAGTCGGTCGGTGTCTTACAGAATACACGTCAGAAAGTGTGCATGCGAAGTGCACGTGCTGATTCCACAAACATATTTTCACTGTCTATACTCTGGACGCACATTGGCTTACCACTCCTACGTTCTAGATATTTCGGGTCAAACGCAACAAGTATTTCGCAGAACCTATGATAATCCGAACAGCTAAGGAGTGAAGTGAAACTCATCCTGCTCTTCGCGTTTGCGTTTCCAACTTAAAAAAGTAGTTTCTTCTAGACAAGTGAATAGACATTGGGCAGAAATAATTTCCGCCTTTTAGATGCATATTTACTCTGGTATACCATCATCATCACCAGTTGCGATTGTTATCAAATGGCTGCCTCACGCATAAAAAAGAGCGACCAATAAAATATTATGAGCAGGGCTATTTCATGGTGTTTTCCGGTGTTTTTCGTATTTATAAGATTTTCCAATTTGGGATTTCTTCATTACTTCTATAAAGTTACTAAAGAAACATCTAAATTAGCCAATAAATATATATTGATTACTTTTTATATCAGCTTGACTTAACCTTCCTTGACTTTTGTCCCTTTTTAAGTAGAAGATGAAAAATCTAGGTGTTTCTTCAAAATCATCACAGGCAAAATAGAGTCATAAGTCTTAACTTAGACAAATTCGACTTTTTTCTAAAATCGGAAAATAGCGCATCAAAAAAGTGCTTTACAACTAAATTTACTAGATACCTACCTGTTAGGTTAAATGGACTAATTAAAATTAGGTTTAGTAAATTTAGTTACCTACCCGTTAATTAGTCCATTTCTTAACGCAACCGATCGCGCACGTGGCGCTAGTGTGCGACCTTCCTAGATCAATAAACAAGTCAAGTGAGTCTGGCATTACTTTGTTTCTCGAATTTCTGGTAGCACCACAGCCCTCGCAGATAGATGGACAGCAGTTTGAAGGTAGGCGCAAATTCCTTTTCACCTATTGCGTTAATATTTGCGAATTTATCTAGAGTTGAGCATCAAAACATCAACAACACTATCTGCAAACGCGATTTACCGCGCTTTTTCAACCGCGCGCAAACAATGCTTATGGCGAGTGGACAACTAGCTACCTTGTGCCTCGCCTTATCAATAACTTGCCGTCTGAATTAGTGGGCGGTATAACGGAGAAAAAATTGAGTGTAAAATAAAATGTTATTACTTTTTTAAAATTGGTGAGTTATCGCGAGAATGTATTATATCTATATTTTTGAATTGCCTTTTGCCTATAGCAAAAGGTATACCTATTTGTATTGCCTTTAACAGATTACTTATGTAAGTACCTAGTTTTATTAAATGGTAAACTCACGATGTTTCTCAAGTGTAAACCTTAGTGGTTTTTTAGAAACTATACGAATACTATGCGAATGTATGCAACTACTTTTATTTGGTAAATAAACGAAAAAAAAACAATATTTATCAAGTTCCTATTTATATTCTATTTGCAATCAAGCAAAGCCATAATTGCATATTTATCTGAGTAGAGAGTACCTTTTTATCCCGTCAGAATAGCACCTTATGAAGGGTCCTCCAACATCTTCGGGCCCCAAGCCAACCTCGCCAACCTCGCCTGCAAGCTGGTGCACCTGAGGCTGGTGCTGATCAACGAAGGAGGCTCTGGCGACGGCTCCCCTATATGGGTTGGGAGGTCAGATGGCAGTCGCTCCCGTAAAGCCAACTCAAGCCAACCAAAAATGGAAATGATATTCTAATTTGCTATAAAATATTTTGTTTTTTTTCTACACAACGATAGAAACTAGAAAAATCCTGATTCGAGTCCCTAGGATCAGGTCGAATTTTTCTAGTTTCTATCTTTGTGTAGAAAAATAGTGCATTGTAGGTAACAGCTAAAAATAAAAAGTCACATATATTTTATCTTGTTATAAATAAAATTCATGATTCACCGTTGAACTTGGCTCTCATTTCACATTTATGTTTTTGATAGGAAATCATTACTTTTTGTACAGAAATGATTTACTAAATGATTTTTGTAAATATTCTACTATATCGTTCCTTTTTCACGAGGTATATACACATGCGGCGCGGCGCCTCTGACATATAGTCTGGTTAGAACAAACCGCCATTTTTGATCACAAACACAGACACAGTGATTTTATAAGCGTTTCAGTGTCGCGGCCTGTCGCACTCTCAAATCATTGGAAAAAACATTGGGATATTATTTGTACGTCAGTAGATACATTAAACTTCAATGGTTAAAAATGGATTGGCGCAGATATTTCTGTTGCAGTGTATTTGGCTGTATGAACACCACACGAAATTGTGATTACCTACACGTTTTTTACGTTACCAAATTAAGTTGAAAAGTAAGTAAAACTCAGTTAACTTTTGCAAGTAAGTAGGCCTACTATGTAGTCTAAGTAGATAGGTAGGTTGGACATTTGATTTCGTACAGGTTATTAAATACGACTTTAAAACTATGTTAATGTGATAGAATCTAATGAAAAATTATATTTTAAGTTCATTAACGAAATGTTTGTTTGACGTTAGGCTATGAATCTAGTCGTTTTCACCCATCTCAACTCTTTTTTAATCGAATTTTGCCCCTTTTCACATTTTTGTTTTTGTCGAACTTGGTGCAATTTTTCACTCGATGTAGGTATTTAATTTTTTGCGGGTCCTGTCAAATCGGGTTTTCGGGCGAATATAATAGCAACCCTAAGCGATCAGGCAAGTTTAGGGAAAAAGGCGAGAGCGGTCCTTCTGTAAACTCTTTGTTATGTAGGTAGTTATGGATGAGTGGTTGCGCCCACCGCCTGCGCCGAGTAATAATAAATCAGTACGAATTCGACTACTCGTCTTGTCACTTGTGCGCCTTTTCCTCCGATACAGATCAGTGGCGACGGAATTACTTACCTACAAAAACAAAAAAAAAATGAGTTCTCCATTTGGATTAATTTCAAGCTTTGATCACCGCAATCAAGATTGGAAAACCTACAGAGAGAGGTTCAACCAATGGTTAATCGCAAATGATTTTACGACGGAGTCAAACAAAACGGCAGCCAAGAAACGAGCGATTCTACTCAGTGCTTTAAGCGAAGCGACTTACCAACTGGCAATTAATTTGGCTTTGCCAAATAGTTTGGACAGTAAATCTTATGAAAAAGTAGTGAAATTGCTAGACAGTCATTTCAATCCTAAGCGTTGCTTGTTCGCGGAGCGATCATACTTTTACTCTGCGCGTCAACACGTTGGTGAAGGTTACGCGCATTGGGCGGCCCGACTTCGGGGTGTAACAGCATACTGCGGGTTCAACAACTTGGAAGAAGCGCTGCTGGACAAGTTCGTAATGGGAATGCTGCCGGGTGCAGAAAGGGAGAAGCTGTTTGCAATGAATGCATCGTCGCTCTCGCTGACTAAGGCTGTCGAGGTCGCCGAAAGTTCTCGCTGCGCCCGTGATGCTGCAGCTGCGTCAGGTTCAGTCGTAACCGATGAACCTGACGCAGCCGGTTTTCAAGATAGCAAACACCAAGCTACCTGCGTCACAAGTGTTCAGTGTGCGGCTACTCTAACCACAAAAGTAGTGAATGTCGGTTTGCTAGTTATAAGTGCAAAAAATGCAACAAAAAAGGTCATTTACGTCGGATGTGCAGTAGTAGTAGTAGTCACAGCCATGTCAGAGCTTAATTATAAGCAGTTCTTTAAAGATATTACCTTATTACCGTGTATAAAAAAATAATAAGTTATTCCGGGACATCCATAAACTGTATAAGAATAGTTAAATTGCCTGTGACTTATAGAAATCGTACAGAAGTACTTAATTTTTACATTATTCCAAACGGGGGTCCTTCAATTCTAGGCAGGGATTTTATTTCTATTTTCGAATTACAATTGTTACCTATTCATTTTTGTAAACTGCGAAAGTGATTGACAACCCTGTTATCGATAAAATTTTAGCAGACTTCTCTGAATTATTATCTGGCAAGCTGGGTTGTTTCTGAAATTATCAAGTTAAATTACCGTTAAAAGTAGACGCTAAGCCAGTTTTTATTTAAAACCCGTCTAGCTAGCTAGCTTTTGCCCTAAAAGAAAAAGTGAACCAAGAAATAGAACGATTAGTTACACTAGGAATTTTAGAACCTATCAAGTACCTACTCTTAATACGCATCCCCCATTGTCCCTGTTTTGAAACGAGACGGAACAGTTCGTATCTGTGCAGACCACTCTCAGACTATTAACAAGTAGTCGAGAAGTATCCTTTGCCAACAATCGAGGATCTGTTCTCCAAATTACATGGTGGAGAACAAGTCACCAAATTATATATGTCAATGGCCTATAACCAATTACGGATCGCAGACGATGAAAATATCACTTGTATTTCACACTAATCAAGGTCTGTTTGAATATAATAGATTAATTAGTCTTTAGCTTAACAAGCGCTCCATCTATATTTCAACGTGTCCTAAATAGCATTTTGGGTGACATAGAGGGCAGACCAATATTCTTTTAAGATATTCTGATAACGGCTAAATCACGTAGTTTACATTTAGAGAAAATATATTTAGTGATGAGTCGGTTACGTGAGGCTGACCTTAGATTGCATAAAGATAAATGTTCATTTTTCCAAGACGAGATAAATTACTTAAATTAAAAATAAATGCGGATTAAAAAAATCACATTTTTTAATCCGCATTTATTGATATCATAACCTAAGTAATTTATCTCGTCTTGGAAAAATGAACATTTATCTTTATGCAATGTAAGGTCAGCCTCACGTAAATGCTATTGTCAAGGCCCCAGTGCCTCAAAATTTGCTGCAGCTTCAGTCATGTTTAGGGTTAGTTAATTACTACAGGAACTTTGTTAGAGGAGCATCTTCTATCGGTCGAGCATGAAAAAGCATTTATTGAAATAAAGAATAGCTTAGCATCAGATCAAGTGCTAGCCCATTTCAATCTGAAGGCTAAAATAATTGTAACCGTCAATGCTTCGCTAAGTGGATTGGGAGCTATCCTATCTCAAATCGCGTCTGATGGGACCGAGAGACCTATCTCGTTCGCATCTCGTACTTTAGACTGCCGAAAAAAAGTATGCTCAAATTCAAAAAGAAGCAACAGCAATTATTTATGGCGTGCAACGATATCACCACTATTTATATGCAAGGTCAGAACCTTTTATACCCAAAACAGACCACACACCGTTGATATCAATTTTTGGGCTACATAAAGGTATCCCTGAGGTTACCGCCAACAAGCTACAAAGGTATGCAATATTCTTATCAGCTTATAACTATGTTATTGAGTACGTCCGAAGCGCGAACAATAGCGCAGATTTTTTATCCTGTGCATCGTTAGAACCAGTCGAGATAGCACACGGCGTTATACGAGTATAATATTATATGTTATATATTATTGTAATGATTATATATTATCAATTATAAGCAGAACTACGAGTATATGAACAAAGTTTTGGAACAAAAACAATAAAATACTCATAACAACCTTTTCTTATCTCAAATAAAGAGGAAATGTTCTCCGTTGAAGAAACCAACAAGTCAATAAAGAAGAAGAGCAGATTTCTTGACCTCTGAGGCATCTGATTTTCTCGAACAGAATTAAATTAATTATTTATTGTAAGTTTTTCTTTTGTCCGAGTAAGAGACTGCTGTCTTCAATAGAAAATATACTGTGCTTCTTTCTAACAATAATTTAATATTTTATTCAGAAAATATGTTTTTCTTGGATTGAAGTTCTTTTATTTTCAGTTAAAAATAATTAAATTTGAACTAATAATTATAATTTTTTGGGGTGAGTAAGTTGATATTCTTATGTATATCGGGATATCCGGATGTTGTTTGATACTAAAACCAGATTGATCTTAGTTTAACAATTTCTGGGCGTTTTCTAGAGAATATAATTGGCTTAGCTTAAGTATTTTATTTATTTAAAGGAAGAAAGAGTGAAATTTGAACTAAGAATTTTAGTTTTTTGAGGTGAATATGTTGATATTCTTAATTTGAATATCTGGATGTTTCATATTAAAACCAGATTTATTGTTGGTAACTAAATCTGGTTTTAGTATGAAATATCCGGACATTCAAATTAAGAATATCCAGATCTATAAAATGAAACAGAAAATTACTTTATTATACCTTTTATTCAAATAAAAATGAATATTATTAACATCATAAATCAAATTACATATTTTAGAAATATTGGTAATTGTAACCATTGATTAGTTAGGTACTGAAACAATATTTGGAAGTTCTACAAATGATGGATGCTCTACGGTAACCCGCGAAATTCATTTTTTTCACGTTCTTCTCAATTTGCAATCCGGTGTTAGGTTGTATGTTTAAGGCGTATGCAGTTACAGCATTATGATCAACAATACAACGCTCTCAAGTTCATGTTACTGTCAAGAATGAGTATTTCATGAAAAAGTCATTCTTGACAGTTACATGAACTTGAAGGGTTGTATTGATTATTATAATTCTGTAACTACATACGTCTTACAGCCGCGAATCATATTTTCATTAACATACAACCTAGCACTGGCCTGCAAATTGCAAAAAACGTAAGAAATTTTTAATTTTGTGGGCTACCATGGAGCATCCACCTTAATACTCAATGAAATCTTACAATGTTGAAAAATGAGTGATACAATTTAATTCGTTTGCTAGCACAACAACCTGTCAACATAACTCACTTAATTAAATAAATTGGATTGGCAAGCTATTGCGTTAAACGGCACGTATGAATATAGGTGTTAATTATCATTTTATTATTACAAAAAGATAATTAAACCTTTAGGGTCAATTCACACTTACCTGCAAGGCTCAGTGCCGCGTCAGTTCCGGCACAGTGTTTTCATATACGCAGTGTCAGTGACGAATGTGTCAGAATGTATGAAAACACTGTGCCAGAACTGACACGGCACTGAGTCTTGCCGGTGAGTGTGAATCGGCCATTATGCAACAGACTTCCAACATGCTAAAGTGTCTAATAAGGATGTCTTTATTTTACAGATAATTAAATTAATCTTTTATGACATTTAAGCGAAGAAACTGAAGACTTTTTACTTTTTCTTAAAGTTATGATGCGTTCCGAATTAACATCCTGCACCTACATACATATTCTGATTTACTTTATGAATTATATTTGGCGTCACACAACAACAACCATGCAAGTCAACGATTTCTTAAACATTTGTTTCCTTAACAAGATAAGCTATGTAATGTGATAAGATATTTAGTGTTGAAAATTTTGGTCTTTTGTTCAATCTCCCTTTAGGAGGAATTAAGCAACAGAGCAGCTTAATTTGTTCTGGAACTTATTGATCTGAAACCAAAGGGCACACTGTTAAAATAAACTAACGAACACACTGTAGGTTATCGATATACTTCCTAAAACGCAGATAAAATTATGTTACTTACCATACCACTAACAATTGTGACCAAAATGCTATTGTGACCAAAATGCTGATATTTATTTTGCACATAAAATAAGCATTGCCATACAACGTACTCTTAACAATGCTGTCAGCATTTTGGGAACATTGCCTACTAGTAGCAGTTAATGACTTTGCCATACAACGTAACAATGCTGTCAGCATTCTGGGAACATTGCCTACTGGTAGCAGTTAATGACTTTGCCATACAACGTAACAATGCTGTCAGCATTTTGGGAACATTGCCTACTGGTAGCAGTTAATGACTTTGCCATACAACGTAACAATGCTGTCAGCATTTTGGGAACATTGCCTACTGGTAGCAGTTAATGACTTTGCCATACAACGTAACAATGCTGTCAGCATTTTGGGAACATTGCCTACTGGTAGCAGTTAATGACTTTGCCATACAACGTAACAATGCTCTCAGCATTTTGGGAACATTGCCTACTGGTAGCAGTTAATGACTATAGTTTTCTTAAAAACATATTTTCTTACCATCATCAGGCTGTTGTATTATATTTTCGTATAAACTTGCCAACGTGTCATCTCTGGAACTACTAAATTTGATACTAATAATTTTATTGATGAACGGATGCCACTTTGTATAAAAATTAGTAGAATTTTCCTTGTGTTTTTGGTCAAAATCCAGGTTGATCTGAAATAAGAAGTTATAACATGAATTAAAACAGGACAAGTGTGTGTCAGACTACGCACCACATAGGGTCCCGTACTCAGTACTATTATTTACCTGACTAATGAAAAACCAAAAAATGAAGATACCTCTAACTAAAATTCAATTATAAATAAAATACTGAATCCTGATCTATATTAGGTGAACCAAAGTAAATGTGTAATAAGACTCTTCTAAAATGTTTAAGAATGCAGAATACCTACACCTCATCCCTTGGGTCGTTTAGAATATTCCATTATTCTAAAAATTCTGCCACACTTGGTTTGCTGTAGCATTCTCTTAGAGGATAGGTTGAAAGCCAGTACTCAATAACTTGAGCCCAAGGTTCGCAATGGTTTCTTAAGAATGCAATTTTATCTTCTTGCTTGTCTGAAAAATTAATTTACAGGTATACAGGTATTAGGTTTATCTACTATACAGTAGACCACTGTCTACTGTATAGTACTTAACCACCTCACTAGATCTCTACATTGAAAAAGCTGAGATGAGCATGATGATGAGATAAACAAACATATCGATTGGGTACCTTTACCTACTAACAACTTTGTACAGACTTCAATGCTTACTCACTTTTAATAAACTTCCTTTAAAAAACTTGAGAAAACACAACACTTCACAATACCTACAGTTTTTGGAAATGAAATGGCCTTACGTCAATAATTACCTACTAGTTGCAATTGGCCTTCAAAATTCAAATCATCATCGCATTTGATGCGAACCCAGCTAACTTCGCTCGCAGTTTCGCACCGCAACGCACGACGCCGTTACCCGTTAGCATGAGCCAGCGTTCCAGGGTTACCAACTCCCAAAAAAATTTACCGCTAAAGTTAAAGTCAAATAAAGGAAAATCCCAGCGAGTGCGATGAAAGCATTGTATTATGGACAATTGCAATGATTTAGAAATCAGGGCTAAGAGTATAAATTAATATTATGCTTTCAAACTATGCTAGTTCTATGCAATTTTATTCGGACAGAAAAAACAAAAGTTAAAAAATAAACCTGTCCAGAGACTTCTTTAGAGTCAAACTCAATCAGTTTTTAACCTATGTAATAAAAAAGTATGGTTTCTATGTGGACGCGTACCTACGTATGAAATATTGAAATCGCAATATTAGTAGTCTTTCATTTTGGTCCGTAAAAATTATTGGGGTCACTTGCAAAAACCATATAAATGTAATAAAATATATTATGCAAGATTGCCTAATACTTGGAAAGTATAGCACCTACCAGCATTATTTTATTACCATAATTTAAAGGGTAGAAGCCATTACTCAGTAGAGATTATCCACTCTAAAATGATGCGCGACTTCAGAGTGGACAAGCTTATTATGTCGCTGGCTAGATGGTCAATGTTTATGTGCTTTATGTGGTATATTTGAGCATCAACTCAACATCCACGAAAAAAAGTATTTTTTTTCTAATTGTCCATTTTTTGTTTTTCTAATTTGTAATAATTAATGGCTTTAGTATTTTCCACTAAGTTCACCAAATAGTTTTTTTATTATGTAAGTTCATTACAACCAAACGGAACTAATGGCTTTTGTACCTACTTTATTTATACACTAATGAATCGAACATCGCGCCTATAAAAACAAATTTGGTATAAACATATTAAACACAACACAATTTGTGAAATTGCAACACTCGTTCCTTTTAGTTGAAGACGGTTGTGACGTAGCATATATTTCAAGAAACACGGATTTGGTTTAAGAATAACGAGTCTTAAATCAATGTCTTGATTCTTGAAAGATGTAATAATATTAATGTTTACTAGTGGTCGCAAAGTGATCGAAATTCGACCATAATTAATTTTATCTACCCCCATGCTATAAATCCTCTATACAATTAGGTACCTATCTGAAACAGTTAGTTTATTAGTAGGCAGATAGGTACTTTTAAGGAGGATTCTTAGCATGGATGTAGATAAAGTCTTCTATGCAATGCAACTGTACATAATTAGGTACCTATTATAACACTCATGTGATACTATTGTCACACGACGCTCCACATTGGTGTTTTGATACCCTTACAACAGTTGCCTAGATAACTATAAATAATAAGTTTGAGACTTTTTTAAGACTTAAGACTTCTATGATACATGGGCACCCATTTTTGGGGGAGGCCCATGCCCAGCAGTGGACGTCTTTCGGCTGAAATGATGATGATAATATAGATTCAGCTTTGGTCAGCCAGAAATCAGCCTTCACATATTTGATAATCATTTTAACATGTTATAAAATTAAATAACTAGGTGTAGTTATTAGCATAGCCTAGGTAGCACTGCCATAGTGATAAATATTACGTAGGCTACAATATACAAAACACAAAAACTACAATACAATACAATACAAAAACTTGTAATCATAATACGGTACAATATACAAAAACTTATAATCATAATAAATAATTTCAGATGTTTATGTACCTATGTAGATAAGTAGGTGGGCACCTAGGTACTAATTCTTTTTGGAATAGGGAAGGGAATACCTGCATGGGTACGTACCTACATAATTAGGGTTTTTCGGTCCGTCCATTTGTCACAGAGGTTTTTCTCGAAAAATAGGTATTAAGTATGTAGATGGCAGTGTAGGTAGGATATTTACAGATATAGCACACGTTATTGTAAAAATATTATTTTTAAATAAAAATAAGTAAGCATATTGTGCCTTTTGACATAAGTAGGGACCTACATAGTATTAACTTCACTAAGGTGCTAACATAAAGAATGCATTTTTAAAGTAAGTACCTACTGACAATCGGTACGGGTCAGTCAGTACCTTTATGTACGGTTAAAATAATTATCAATACGAAATTTAAATGTACGCGTTTGGATTTCGGATACGTGAAGAATGCATTTTTAAAGTAGATACTGACAATCGGTACGATTCAGTACGTATCAGTACGGTCGAAGCATTTGCAAGTGTAGGGTGGACAACTTTTCTTAAACCAAACATATATTTTCTTACTAAAAAACGTTAGTCTCTATATCTTATTTTGAAACAATTTAGATATTCCTACTTCAACACCATAACTTCTTTCCACAAAACAAAAATGTCTCGTTTGAAAACATTTGACTACCGTTACTTGAATAATTTAGATTCTTACGTCAGTGTAACTGTTTACTTACCTATAAACAAACTTTACTTAAACCAAGCATAGGTATATTTTCTTAATAAAACACGTTAGTACGAGTATATCTTATTTTGAAACAATTTGGATTCCAAGTTCAAAACCATAACTTCTTTCCACAAAACAAAAATGTCTTGTTCGAAATCTTTTGACTATCTTTACTTGAACAATTTAGATTCTTACGTCAATACAACTATTTATTTACCTAACAACAAACTTTTCTTACACCAAGCACACATTTTCTTACTAAAACACGTTAGTATATCTTATTTTAAAACAATTTAGATTCCTAGTTCAACACCATAACTTCTTTCCACAAAACAAAAATGTCTTGTTCGAATCTTTTGATTATCTTTACTTGACCAATTTAGATTCTTACGTCAATGCAACTAATTATTCACCTGAAAACAAACTTTTCTTAATCTAAGCATTATTTTATTACTAAAACACGTTAGTATATCTTATTTTGAAACAATTTAGATTCCTAGTTCAACACCATAACTTCTTTCCACAAAACAAAAATGTCTTGTTCGAATCTTTTGATTATCTTCACTTGACCAATTTAGATTCTTACGTCAATGCAACTAATTATTCACCTGAAAACAAACTTTTCTTAATCTAAGCATTATTTTATTACTAAAACACGTTAGTAGGTATATCTTATTTTGAAACAATTTAGATTCCTAGTTCAACACCATAACTTCTTTCCGCAAAACAAAAATGTCTTGTTCGAATCTTTTGATTATCTTTACTTGAATAATTTAGATTTTTACGTCAATGCAACTATATAGGAAAAACAAACTCTTCTTAAACCAAACATTTATTGTATTACAAAATGTAAGTCTATCTAATTTGGAATCATTTTAGATGCTTCTTTCCAATCTGTTATTTTCTCACATTAAATGTATTCTTCTTAGAACAAGAAATATTTTTCTTCATTGAAAACGTTCCTGCTTTCAGATTATGAGAATCGTCAATTACTTACAGGAAGAAAATGATATTTTTGTTTTAATGATGTTTTGTTTTTAGTTTAGTAAATGGTAAAACTTTTGGTTCAAAATATTAAAGGCTCTTGAACTTAGTATATATTGTTTTATATTAAAACACATGAAACTCTTAGTTCAAAAAAGTAACTTATTGTTCAGACAAGACTCAAAACTTCTTAAAAAGAAAATAATGGTTTTGATTCTAGTAAATATAATGAGAATAATATTGTTTTTCTTGGAGAATATCATTTCGGTTGGACTAAGACATTATTTTTAGTTCAAGTGAATTTTTATTTGACATTAAACAACATTCCTGAGAATAAAAATATTCTTGGAAGAAAACTTTTTCCGCGAGCATTTTTTTCCGTGTAGGTACACAATGTTTCAAAAGAATACATATGGATTTTCTCGGGCCACTAAATGGCAATATGTATTTAGTTTTAGTGGATGCGTATTCAAAGTGGGTTGAATGCTATGACATGAAAAATAACACCACAACTGCTGCACTATTAATTATAAAATGAGTGAGATCATGTCCCGATACGGTGTCCCCGACTGTGTAGTTAGTGACAACGGCACAACGTTTGTTTCTAAGGACTTAAAACATTTTTGTAATTTGAATGGTACCCAACACCTAACGAGTCCAGGTTACCATCTAGCAAGTAACGGACAAGCAGAATCTTACGTTGAAATTGTAAAGAAGGGAATAAAATCAGTATTACTATCATCGCAAAATAAAAACTTGGTAATGCAATTAAATAATAATTAAGTTGCAATAAAGTAAGATTATGGTTGCCTCATATATATTGAAACTAATATTTTCTTACATTGAGAAACAAAAAAACTCAAACTGATAGTTGAAATAATCTTGAATTAAAACAATTCTCGATTGATTTAAGATAATACATCTTTAACCAAGAATGATTAGTATTCTTAATTTAAGTTGATAAATTCTCTTGATGCAAGCTAAGGATGTATTTCTACTTCAAGAAAATATTTATTTCAATTTAGAAAATAAATCACTTCACTAGAAATAATATATGCTTAATTTAAATAAACAAACAGTTAATATAAGGATATTTTAAATTTAAAAAGACGACAAATGTAATTACCTATGTGTTAGAATTTATGAGCATCTTGCGCGGAGCTCATACTATTGTAAAACCCATTCAAAAATCCAACACAAAAAAGGCATGGACCAAGAGTCTATGGGCATAATGTTTAAAAAATATATGTAAATGAATAAGCAAGCTTAGTATAAAAAAATACTAACTGTCTTCATCTAAATTCTTAACAGCATTTACAATATTGATTAGAGTTTCGTTTCGAGTATTTTTCAAATTCCAAATTTTGTTGAAAAACTGGTTTAGTAGATATTGGACCTCGGTTCATAAAAGTGGATAAAGAACTGCATTGCACTATTAGGGTATTTTAACTCAAAATCGATATTTATCTGTAACAAAACAAATTAGTAAATATTTGGTAATAAAACATTATAAATGCACTCCATGCGCGCTCTTGTGTGCGACGTGCTTACTTACCAAAGAGTGAGTGGCTTCTAGCATCATTCAATAGCGGCCAATCCACAAAAAAAATGGACATTTAGGTATTGAGCTCTGTCCTGCCTGGACTAAAAAGTGGCCTTCCATTTATGTATCACTTCATCGAATGGTTCGTTGTTATTTTTGAGCCACAAAATGTCCAAATTGATTTAGGCTGAAAATAAAGTAATCAACTGTTATTGATCAAAGTCAAATCAAAAACACATTTGAACAGGTATTTAAATATTATTTTAAGCATGGGTGGGTGGCGTTTTAACAACACTCTTATCCAAAGTCCCTGCCCTGCCAGTAAAATCAATTGGTACTTACATACAAAAACTCCTATTACTTCAGGAGGAATTTGATTTCCTTCGAGAAAAGTAACTAAGTTATTAGTTTCGTCGTCCATTTTGCTGTTGTTGATGTCACTTCTAAAAATCCGAACACAAGCACCGCACCACAAAATATATTTTGATAACTGCAGACTATAACACCACTCACCCCCAAAACAGAAAATGAACAGCTCAAACGGAAAACAACCTGCTTTGCATGGCGCGCGCGCACACTGACAAGACAAAAGACAATCTTCTATATTTTTTTTAAAGGTTAGCGTGGGTTGACATACCAAAAAAATCTTTTTTCAGTAAAGATACTGGATATTGAGTCAAAATATTTTTATAATTGAAACAAGGCACTATAACATTTTGTAGCAAACCAGGATGTTTACTCACAACAAGACTGGATGTCATTAGTTCAAGATATATAATTTTTGAATTTGCTTAAGATATGATTCAAGATGATATTTTCTTCATTGAATAGATTGTATCATTGTGATAAATAAACTTTTAGTTTGAAATAAGTATTTCATTGTATTAAAGCAATAACATTTGAACTTCTTAAATTAATTTTACTTATTATTCATATAAAATATTTTTTCTTAATTGTAAAAATTGTAACGAGAAAATATATTTTTTGTTTTTAGACTTCCATCATCTAAAAAATAAATAACATTATTTGTTTTAATCTCAAGAAAACTGCGGACATCAGTCTAAAATTAGACATGATTTCGTCAAACCAGTCCTTGTTACTTCACCCATTATTAAACGATTTAACATTTTTCCAAATAGTTGGTCGTTTTCTTCCTCCGTCGCTGAATACGTAGGTCACACTATTAGTTTTTCGTAACTGAAAAAAACAACAGGTTATAACCAAAATATTATGTTCATTGCTTTTCGAAATACTCTCCTTTACATTTTAAACATTTTTTCTTGCGATCGAACAATTTTTTAAAACAGGAGGACCACAGATCTGAAGGCATGTTTTCTACGTGCTGATTTAAACGCTATCACTGCCTCTTCGGAATTGGTAGAAGTGAAACCTCTCACCAAATCTTTGAGTTTAGGGAAAATACAGAAATCTCAGGGTGCTAAAGGTCAGGGCTATGCGCAGGATGGGTGACGAGTTGTACTTTTTCGGAAGCTAAAAATGACTGTTTTGTTGGCCGTGTGTGAAGAAGCGTTGTCATGATGTAGGAGAACGCGGGTTTTGGGTCGTCTTTCGTGAACTTTTTCTAACACCCTGGGTAAACAAATGGTAGAATACCACTCGGCATTAACACTCTTTTGATCTTTAAGTGGAATCGTACAAATGGGACCCGTAGCTGAGAACAAAAACGCGATTATTTTTTTACCAACGTTTCTCGCCTGCCTCACTTTTGTTGGCCTGTTCTCATTTTAAAACACCCATTCACAAGATTGCTGTTTTTTTTCGGGTTCAAAACATTAAATCCACGTTTCGTCACGTCACGTGGAGATCCAACGACGACAAAGATTCCGTACTTTCAATTCTTCTTGAAATTTTTTCTGAATTAGGCTCATACCAATCCCCAATAGTCCTCGAATTGTCTCATAGGTAATCCGCGGATTTTCTTCAATTGGCCGCTTAACAGTAGCCACATTATTATCGTTGACGTCAGTTGAAGGCCGCCCTTCACGAAATTCGTCAAGTAAAGAAACTCGACCTCTCTCAAATTCAGCAAACCATCGCCTCACTGTGCTCAAACAAGGTGCTTTCTTCCCAAAAGCATTTTGAAGACGAGCGGCACAGTCTTGCGGAGAGAGAGAACTTTAAAATCATAAAAAATCATCGCTCTTAAATCTTTTCGACTTAATTCCATTTTCGTTGCGTACGTAGACCTTTGATGTGTGATAAAAAACAATTGACAAATGATTTCCCGCCAATTGTTTTTTTTTATTATTAAGAAGGTTGCAACATTTAAAAAAATATAACATTCTAAATTCAAATAGTTCCGATTAGCTAGAAGTGCAAAACTTTTAGTGTGCCCCATGCCCCATGTATCATATTCTCAAAAGACCACATTCTAGTCCAGTCAACACAAAGGTAGGTATAGAGGAAAATGCTTGGAACACAGTTTTTGATGTGTATGTGTGTGGAGGCAGCATAGGCAAGAGTGTAACAGTACTTTACTACTATTCGATCTTCAGATTGTTCAAGATTTATATTTTGCTCATTTTGAACACAGCGTTACAAAAATGATAGTAGCAACCTTTAACCGTTCTATCTAGGAAAACCTCTTTTACTTTTTTCATTACTGCTAACTCATAGTAGCATTTGTACATATTCATTTTCAATCCAAATTGTTGTTTTAGTAGGTATTAAAAACAACCTCATGTGTGAACTTTTTTTTCATTGGGTAAGAGAGAAAAAATTATGGGTATGAAGTTCACCATATCATCATTACGAGCTATATCTACATGTAACGTTTACATTAATTGATAATAAGTAGCTGGTACAACTTTAAAAGTACCGTCGCCATACAAGGTTTCGACGGTTTTTAAATATTCTCGACTCTGAGATGGCGGACAAATAATATTCGTCGTAATTTTGCACCGAACTATGTGGCAGTTTTACATGTTTCGAGTCAGTTGCTTTTAGAGTGTTCGTGTTTGAAAAATTTCTACGATCTCTATAAAGAGTATCTTTCTATTGTATTCTCAGATGAAAAAAAAGCCATTTCATGCCCTTTCTCCTTTAAAATCATAGTTCATGAAATGTCTTTCTTTCGAAAGATCTGTTCTGATTCAAAGTTATTTCATACCTCTGTTTTGCAATCGTCCATACCAAAGTACGATATACCAAGTGTATAAACCTCAAAGGTGATAATTATGTCGAAAAATACAATAACAAAAAATAAAAATAACTGCTTCATACTCACTTCATAAACTAAGTTTTTCTTCCTCCCAGCAGTCGCTACTTACAGAGTTTAGGGTTTATCAGTTATTACAAAGCCATGGAAAGGAACGCGTCCATAAGCTGAAAATCAATAAATCAGTTCAGATCTAGACTTTCTAGTGCACATGCGCCTTGCACCTGCGCCATGCAACTGACCTTTAAAATGGGAACAAATTATATAAGCACATACGCGTTCTAATGGCTGGCGTAGCTCGTACCTACACAGGAGCGAAGCTGATCTAAAGTACCTAATCGTTTTGTTAACTTAATAAAAGGAAGTGACAGTGAACTTTAAATAGGTCCTGTTATTGTTCGGGATACAAAATCATTCAGGTAAATAATTTAAACTGCGATTCCTTGCTCTTTATTTTTACTTTTTGTTTTTTTAATTCACTTCAAAAAGATTTATAATCTTATAAGCGAAATCATATTCAATCGCTCATACTTTATATTACTGTCTAAATCTCAATAATCATTCTTCACACGAGAAATCAATAAATAGCACTTGCGATAATTGCATATGCGCCTTGCAGCTGAAAAATTTTCTCATCTCAATTGTCCCGGTGATCTAAAGTTACAAATTATTGTAAAATCTTCCTTACCTACACCTCATTCATATCGTGTTATCTATAAGGTGTCAATAGGAATCAAATGTGTTATTTTTTTTTATTAAAAACGGCGAGCTCACAAGTCAACTAAACTGAAAAACCAATTCGTGAATCATTGCAAAAACAAATCGCGTAAATGTTATGTTATGTTAAGAAAAAAATAAAGAGAAGAGAGAGAAATTTTAATATCGCTTTATATTTTTCTTCTGCTTATTTGTAACTTCTTTGTTTGATGTACAATAAAGAGTTTCTTATCTTATCTTAACTCCGAACCTCAACTCATAGAATCAATCATCATTCAATTCAGTTTATCGTGATCTGATCTTCTAAATGAGTAAAATACAGTACTTAATAGTAGGTAAGGTTTTTGGTAAGTTTAGCACCTACTAGATTATAGTCAAAAGTTAAATACCTATAAGAATGTTAAAAATACCATGATACGCTAAATATATTTATGGTCCTTTATTCGTTTTGCAAATAATGCAAAATGAAAGGTCATTTACAGGCTTCTAACAGGCTCCTAGAGGCTAACACGCCCTAAGAGGCTTCTAACAGATGCGCGCGTTGCTGACGGTTTTTTTCAGCCTCAGATTTTCTCGCACAGGCGCACAACAACTCAGACTGCAACGCGTCAGGAATTCCATAGTATAAGCTACAGAATGTGAAATTTGCGTTCGAAAAAACAACAAGATGAAAAACAAACTTATCTATATTGGTATTTATAAATCTGGCTTTACTTTTAATTGGTTCAAGGGATGTAAAAAGGCTGCGAATCTGCCAGTACATGACATCTTTATCAGCCAATCAGCTCTCAAAACTTGATTGATCATTCGCTATCGTTCTAGGACGCGCCAGATTTTGCAGAACATCCTGAAAATAATCAAAATAATAGCGATATTAAATGTCAGATTCCTATTATCCGGAATTTCGCTAAGTATCGTCTTCGAATTTTCGCGAAATTCCGGCTCTTTCTTTTATCCTATACTCTCAACAGTAAGCTATCTTTCTAACATTACATGTTATAAATATTTACGAGTAAATTATTTGGTTCCAGCCCCGCGCACATATTGGCGTGAACGAGGGTGGGGACTCCGATTCGGACTCCGCCGCTGGGTTCCATTCGGCCTGGCGACAGCAACGCGCCTCTAACTACACATAGCTCTCCAGCGATGTGCTAAGACCCCAACCCACGTCCCCTATTAAAGCCTCAGCCATGGGAATATTTTATTTTCTCATAAAGCAGTGCAATTCTTTTTCTTTATACCCACACCATGAGCCCACGTTGTTTTGGTTATCTGTGTTGAAATATCTGAAGCAACTGATTAGGCATTACATGCAATGCAGGAAAACGGTAAATGGTAAAGTTTACCGCGAGCTCCCGACTCTTGATTATTTATTGTTATCTGTATTTAATTTGGGTCAAATAATATATTTGTTTATATTCGACCGAGATTAACATGTCGTGGCCCATGTTGATTATGCCCAAATTTAGTTCTTATATGCATTTGTTTTGATTGCACAATGCCAGTTATGATGTATTCACATTTGCTTATACAAGTAATACAAATAAATACTTCCTGTCTTCCTGATTTAATCACGTTTACTAAACTGAAATAAAATTACTAGCTCCCCTTCACACCAGCCGACCGCAGGAATAAGCGTTAACTTCGCAGTAGAATACAAAATAAGCTAGATATTCAATGACACAACTGTGTTTTCAAATATATCTCCATTACGCAGACTACTCCTCCCCAAATGGCAGTCTCAAGAGCTGTAAGTGCTAAATTACTATAAAAAGTAAAAAAAATCTGTTACACGTACGTGAAGAGTTAGCTATTCAAAAACATGTACTCACATAAGAACATTGATAAAGTATGTTACAAAACTCAAGGTCAAGCGAGTATCGTATACTGGGTGTTACAAAACTCAGCGTCAAGCGAGTATCAGGAGAAAGACCAAAATTATAACAGATTGGCTAAAAATATTTTATTTCCATAGTTAGGTTTTTATGGGCATATTGTTGAAAATATTGCAAATCGACACTCACGACCACTTTTTTAGGTAATCTGATAACAAATTCATACTATTAATTCAAGTCACAAATTGGGAAATGAACTTCGTTCATTCATTATAAAAAAAATAAGTTTCCTAGAGACATGGCTTAAAGAAATATGTCAGCTAACTTTGACACTACATCTTTATAAAATTAGGCAGACGCTTCTCTAGGCCCATTCTGACAAGATTTTGGAATAGTGCAACAATTGTGTCTCCATAAATAAAACGTAGGTATTTTTTTATATTTTATTTACATATTGCGAAACTTGCTTATTAAAAAAACATACTGTAATAAACACAGATTTTGTTTAGGGACATCCTGCATATGACATTATAAGTTTTAGTGGAGCATATAATCAAGCATAACTGTTAAAACCTAATGCGTAATCACTCTAGATTTAAGGTATTATAGCTACATAGATCCAACTTCAAAGAGTATTTTAGTATTTAATCTTTTTTTTTGTGGCATAAACCACGACGTTATTTAGACCTGGAGAAAATAAGTGATTCCAGTACCCCGCTTACAAGCAAATATTGATAGATATAAATCACCAGTAATATGCTTTCGCAGTTGGTTAGAATCAAAGTTATAAAGTAAAGTCATTATAAAGTCCAGTTATAGTCCCATGTAGTTTATAAAATTAGCAGTAGTATCGTCTTTATTGACATTTTATTTAAACTCTGTTGTAGATCTGTAACATTGTTTCATACAGATTTAAAAACATATAAATTTATATTAATTAAAACTAAGAAGTTATAAGGTTTTAGCCTTTAACTTATCTATCTTGTAGAGTGTACTCAGTATCACCCAAATTTAGCTTAGTTATAAAAATCATAAAAATATTTAGATGTATCTACGATGTTGTTTAACTATAAGTTAATTAAACTTGATTGTTTATTCACAAATAGTGACCCGATATATAATTCCGGGTATATTATACCGGGGTAAATTATACCGGGTATATTATACCGGGTCAAATAAGATCTTTTTCTTAGTATTGTAACCGAATATTTCCATGAAAATGTGAATACATTGCCACTTAGGAATACTAACTTTTTATAGGTTTACATGTTTATCATAATTTACACTGAACAAAAATTTCAAATTAATTTTTGTCGGACCTGAAAACTTTACAAGGTAACTAACATGGTGATATTTTGGTCCTATATATTTTTTAAGATCTTCTTATGTATTCACACTAATACTTTATGTCTATTTTGAAGTTATCATTAAGTATGTAGTATAAGGCTCGTTAATGGCATGACACTGAAAGAATGAGACTTGCGAACCGGTGAGTAACATACAAATTTGAATTACCTGTTTATTTTGTGGTTCAGCCAGAAGCAAATATTATTTTTGATGATAAACTATAAGCTTACCAAAAATGGTAATAAAGCTAATTTAGGGAATGGTGTTAGAACAATATTGAAGATCTCGTTTTGTAGAAGTTATTTACTAAGTAATGTTTTCAAATGTCGGGTCTAAATTCAACGAAAGCTATCTCCGTCTCAAATTACTATTTATGTTTTTTGACTTCGCATTTTAAGTAATTTTACCTAACGAGTTTTTAGTTTCTACGGATACAAAATTTGTAATTAAAGAGATATCATTCCTTCTTAGATACCTGGTAATATTTTTCTATGTGTATTTTCCATGTAAGTAGACTACTAATGTACCTTAGTGTTTAAAATTTGATGTCAATAAATGGAATCCAGTAACATGTAGTATGTAGTTTTTTTTCGTGAACGATTATATTCACGACTACGTAACTGTCCTAATTAAATATCAATTCCTGGTTTTGCTGAACGAAAAAATAGAATTAGCCGATCGTAGGTAGGTAGGTAGGAACGTCTCTCGTGTTCAATGATCTCTATCCTATCCTGCCCTAGGGTAGAAGCTCTGCATCAATCGAAATCAAGTCAGCCCTAAGACAAGTAAGTACCTACGATCGGCTAATATTGGAGTGCCATTAGCTTTTTACCTTGGCCGAAACCCGGTTATAGTCAATAGGTTTTCTTTTAACGTTTTCGATTGCATTATTAAGAGCCTACATGACATAAGTTTCGGTTAGGTTGGTGGGTGGGAGAAAGACTAAATGAGACGCCAGGTTGTTCTTAGATGTTTACTTGAGTAGGTATCGCAGGAAAAGAGAGCGTTTGTACAGTGATCTTCGTTTTATGCTAAGCCATTAGGTACCTACCCATATTACTGCTTTATCGACAATGCGAACAAACAATGAAAAATGCTGCTATAGCGCTATCTATGTTATCGTATTATGATTTGCTACTATAGAAAAAGGCCGTGTTGGCTGTGATTACTTGTTAAGGTTTAAAATCCATAGATGGCGCTTTACAATAGTTTTTGTTCATGTATATCAATTAACTACTACAGGTTTGCAACAGTTGGTTTAGGTACTTTTGGTGATTTCAATTGGTTATGTATTGACATAAAAAATACTGAGAACTGTTCATACATTTTTTTACTAGTTTTTCTTGCCTTTAAGGCCTGTTCAGACGAAGATCTTTTGTCCGCGGAGGAGGAAATAGTCCGCGTTACGTTTATAAAGGCAAATTGCATGATGTTTAAGCAAAGGAGAAGACGTTTCATAAGAGAATATTGGTTCCATCCCTTTAATTCGAATCGATTTTTAACGCAGACTAAAATCCGTCGTGTGCGTTGACTGCTCATAGTTCGTTCGTTCTATTTTTTTCGCGGATGCAAGCGTACTTTAATCCGCTACAGGAAGATCAACTTGCTAAAAATTGAACACCAGGTCTTGGCACCTTCGTGCACAAGACTTAAAAGAGGACATGCTACGCCGACTTCGCGAAGTGCAAATCGAGGACCTAAAGTCTCCTGGTGAAGCCTGTTTCGAATATGGACAGCACAATCCTCTCTTAACTAACATTAGACTAGGCGAAAGCTATGTACCGAAAAAAGACTGCTAAATAGCCGGCACACCCGCAGGCTGAAAACACCCTTGTCTTGTGGAAATAATGTGGCACACGAACTAGGGAAATAAACATCTTTCTATACTATTTTATTTTAATCCGCTACGCTCCGTGGGCGTCCGCGGTGTTTCGGCGGATTTTTGGTTCGGCGTAGGTACTTTTAGTCGTTTGTGTGCGTTGCTCGATACAGTTTGTAAGGGTTCTATTGCAAAGGTACTCGTAGGTACTTTTGTATGTTTTTCTTAAACAACTCTTAAACGGTGGCTCGTAGCAAAAAAAAAATATCTTACTCAAGTAATCTACATCAAATTTCCTACAAAAAAGGTTCTTTACACTTTTCCGCTGGGATCAAGATTTAACGACATACTTATTAAAGCAGAAAAGTTGGAGAGGATGTCGACTAGACAGTCCTCCTTATGGGATTGTCTCCACCAAATATCAAGGTGTTCTATATGAAACCAGGTAGTGGAAAGGTGGAGACCAAATGGTTTTCAGTGCGACAACTTCAACAGCTTCCATTCGCCAAGGCAATTCTCCTCCTCTACAGCTTCTCCGGATGCGACTCCACCACCACCTCTGCGATCTACGGAAAAAGCAAAGTGGGAATTGCTAAGCTGTTCACGGCTAAACCAGATTTGACCCAAAAAACTCAGACATTTGGGGTGTGGCGTGCGCTGCGGCTGCCGGAAAGCAGGCATCGCCTGTTCCAGTGTCAGCGATAGCATGCTCCAGCTCATGCACCAACGGAACCCCAATCGAAAACACCATCGACGATGATGTTCGTTCATTTATTTTAGATTCAGAAGATAGTTAATATAATTGTTTTAATACATAAGTTTATTTTAAGTATTATTGTCCATCTTCATTCCTTCATATCTGACTAAATATTGATCCCAGAGAAAAAGTGAATGGAATCTTTTCTGTAGAAAATTTTATGTTGATTACTTGAGTACTAGAAGTTATTTTCGCTAAAAGCCACCGTTTACGAGTTACTTTAAAAAAGGACCTTAACACCCCCGCCTACCCGTTAGCTCCACCCCTATCCATCAGTGTTTGAGTATTTTGCTTCAGACACCATTCCCTACATTTGTACCAAAATCGATTTCGCTACCTCGATTTCCGAAAAGGTCTTACCTACCGTGTCAACTGCAAGTAGCTACATCTCGAATTAAAGCCTACTTCAGTTGCTGAAAGAAAAGACCGCAACGTCAGACATATAATTTTGTTGACACTTAATGAACCAGAAAATACATAATTCATCACAATAACTATACAAAAAGTTTTTTTTTTATGTAATAGGGGAGCAAACGAGCTGGAAGAGAAATCTTTAAGAAGGGGAATACGCTTTCTTATTGAAGGATCCGATGTCATATCCCTCTGGAAATACCGCCGCAGGAAGATCATTCCATATCTTGGATGTACGCTAACAAAAAAAAAACTTACAATGGGCTTTCAGTAACTTTGTATAAATATAAATAAATAAATATGCGCCAGACAACACACCACTTGTCATGGTCTCGAAGTAAGGATAAATATCCTTGTGTTACGAGGTACCAGACAGGGAAATAAGCCGGGGGCGTCTCCCAGCACACCCAGACCCGAGCCAATTTAGGAAAGTAATTTTTCTGAATTGACCCGACCGGGAATCGAACCCGGGACACCACGGAAGCCAAGGCGAGAAACCGTGCTACAGCACACTGCGCCAATCGTGTCGTATGGACCCGTGGCGTCATTTTTTTTATTAGCGGCCAGCAATAATTTTACCACTGTTTTATAGCACCCTAATAAAGAAACAGCTATAAGGTCAGAATTGTTTTAAGTGATATCGGAGCCGAGATAGGATTTCTTAAAGTATGATATTTTGCCTTAGTTTCACTAAAATAATAGTTCTGAAATGTTACTTTATGGAGCGGAGCTAATCTCACCTAACAGCTGTTAAATACGAGAGCAAGGGTTTTTTTTCAAGATGTAGGTACCCGTTGAGTATATTTTCCCATTAAAAGAACTTCCAGCAACACTTCAAGTTAGATATCCATTGTTGTAATGTTGTTTACATAGCAGTAAATGTTAAGTATTTGGCAATATGAAGTAGAACACAAGCTATCACGAAAAATGACCTTAACGTCAATGACATTCAAAAATACATTATTTTTTTTAAAGAGGTTATGGTGTGAATATAGGTAAATAGATATTGTTTCATAGGAAAAACACCTGAAAGTCTTTTTACCCACAATACAAGAACAATTGTGGCCTAATATTGAACCTGGCCTATGAAAACTAGCCTTCTTAAATCCTAATTGCGTCGCATGTTTATAAGGATTATAAATGATGCCGCTTTTAACCTTTTCCTTGGTATGGATCAAGTAGAATTGAGTAGTAAGCAAAAATACAATACCTAATGTCTCAGCTCCGATATACTTTAGCTATATGTGCTCCTTATGAAGTTTGTTACCATCGATATATAGATAATAGGGTTTGGTGAGTGGCCGCGATATTTCAAAAATGACGCCAACGTAACCCATACCCCTTTCTCAATTTTCCAGAATAATTTCACATTTTATGACGTATTTTTGTTTTAAATAAAGCAGTTACTATCAAAAATTTATGTCAGTATCCGCTCAGTTGAAAGCCGCGCGACAAAAAACAAAACCACTTGAGTTGTGCTCGATTAGATACGTCATTTCGCGGTCGGTCAGGCCGTCCGGCAAAAGAGTACTTTGTGAGCTGTTTATCTAAACGGATAGGTCTCAAGTTATGTTTTTCTTAAAGCTGATGAATTAACCTTTCGGATAGTGTTCGTTCGAACGTTCTTTTGTTTGATTCAACGCTCTTTGCATTAGCAACTGAAATTGTAAAGTAGGAGTCGTACTGACGAGGTGACTTTACAACTTTAAAATGTTATGTTTCGAAAATTAGATCGATAACCTATTTATTTTATGATATTAAAGGATAAACCAGTTCATAGACTGACTGATTAAGAAATAAAACCACACATTTTACTAACAAAATGATTTATTTACTCACAGCCTCACAAAGTGAACGTAAAAATAACGTTTGGCGAAATTTATTTACACAAACAAATAATTAATTGTGATAAAAGTTTTGCCTTGAAAACCAAAAATATTGGCATGCTCTGAACGCTGGGTTTTCAGAGTATCACATACATAAATATCACGTCATTGAATTGTATGACTGCTGAAAAACAGAAGATTGAATTACATACTAACTGCAGTTAAACTGCAGTCAAGAAGAGTTACCTGTTTTGTTCATAACCATGGTTATGAACAAAATGGCTTTTTGACGAATTTTTGTTCATAACACTTAACGTAAATAAATTAATGTTCATGTAGTTTCGTAATACAAAAAAAGCTCTTTCCAATGATTTATCATACATATCAATCATTTTCGTTAATCATAAGGTACTTACAAGTAAAATTAAAATGAAGTTGTCAAACGCTCTCAGAAAGACGTGCCGTATAAGGCCAAGTAAACTCAAACACAAATATTTTTATTTAAAAAGACAGTACTTTTAAGTAGTCAAAAAATATACTTAATAATAGACATAAAACCTATAATAATATCAATATATAGTATAAATAAACAGCACTTATACAAACATAATGCGACTCTACCACCGCGTCGGAGGAGTTGATTCTTACTGCGAAGTCTTTTAAACTTCTTGTGGTTTTACAATGCGAGTTAGTAGAGTACGATTTGTTTGTTAAAAAAATTATTAAATTCTTACATTAATAAACAGAACAATCTTATAAGTAGGTACATCAAAGCTCCTCCTCCTTAAGTCGGTCCCTCAGTGCTGAGGATCGTGGCTCCGACGAAAGCGTTGCAATAAACTTCTCCATCTACTTCGGTCTTCAGCTTGATGGAGAGCCTGGGATATCGGCATCCGCAATTCCTCGGACACCTGGTCGGACCACCGTCTGGGACTGCGTCCTCTCGGTCGTTTGCCATCCACATTGCCGGTCACTATGAGCCTCTCCAAGTTATCAGTACCTCGGCGTGCTACATGACCAAAGTACTGTAGTACTCTGTGCAGGCATATTGTCGAGAGACGCTGCTGGGTGTCTAGCTTGAGCTCTTTCAATATCGAAACGTTGGTGCGATGTGCTGTCCAGGGGATTCGAAGCATTCTTCGCCAGCACCACATCTCGAAAGCGTCGATTCTTTTTCTATCCGCCGCCTTCATAGTCCAGCCCTCAGAAGCGTAGAAGAAAATAGGAAAGACCAATGTACGGATGATGTAAATTTTTGTATTCCTTTTGATGTTGTGGTCTTTCCAAATCTTGCTGAGCTGAGTCATAGCGGTCCTGGCCATGCCTATGCGTCGCCGGATTTCCAGTTCACAGCCGCCTTTGCTGGTAATGACAGAGCCGAGGTATTGGAAATCCTGTACCGCTTCATACTCACGCAGTAGGTTGGTATGATGTACATCAAAGCTACAGAATATAAAACAATAGGATGTACCAAGTCATTTATACAATTCCAGAGATAAAAATTGTTAGTTATTGATGCACTTATGTCCGGTATTTAATTAATAACTATAAGAGAGTTAACTGATCCCGCACTGAGCTGAGCAGAGAGCTATAACATACATACCATCACGACTATATCCCAAACGGGGTAGTCAGAGGCAAGTGACTGTTTGCTGTCATGGTGAACGGAACACTCAGAAGCCCACTTTTCACCAATGGTATTAGAACCCAACGTGGTAGGTGGTGAGCATTCCGCCGCTATTCGGGTTGATTTGGTTTTTTATCGATGTTTTCCATCACGAGTTAGTCGGAAATTAAACAATGAACACAAAGATTTGGTTCTGGCCAGAATTGAACTCGGACCACAGATCTGCGATCCGAGTTGGCTAGGCCACGACGCTAGGCGACGAGAGCTTTAATCCCAGGTTTTTTAATCTAGAAGGTTTTAATTGGTAGTATAATACCTACCCGTTTTTGAACCGACTTCAAAAAAAGGAGTATACCCTATACAACAATAACAATAATTGTACCTACATTATGTTATCGTATAAGTTTTAGAAGAATACGCAATTATTTCTTTACTTGTTAGTGCTTTGTTTTTGAATAGTTTTTTTTGAAGTTGGTTTTTGTTTTGTTAAATTTTTTGTTAATAAAACAGATTTAATGTGGTTTTTGAATCTGTGCAGCGGCAACATAGTTGTAAATAAATTGGGAAGCTACTGTAAGAGTCCCAATTTCCTTAAAAGAGTGAGGCCCGTGCACGAAGCTTATAGATAGATCTGATCGCTCGCCTTTGCAGGATGAAAATGGTTTGTAAATCCGCCGCCTTACCCCAAAGTACAATGCCGTAAGATATTACCCTGTGGAAATAGCTGACATAAACAGAACGAGCAGTGTCAACATAATGTTAATAGCTTTATTTTACTGACAGCGAATGCTGCCGGACTAAGTTTGCCCGAGAGGGCATTTATATGAGGGTTCCATTGCAATTTCGAGTCTCTCCAAGAAAAAAAATGGATTCTACAACTCCATAGCATTAATATCTATTTTCAAATCAATTTGGATATCTTTAACATTAGGCAATGTAAAATTAATCCATTTAGCCTTTTTTGCATTGAGCTTTAGATTATTGACTGTAAACCATCGTAGTACCTTCATGAGCTCGTCATTTACATCGTCAAATTAATAGGGTTTTAGTTCTATCAATATTAAAAATTAAAGACGTACCATCTGCAAATAAAACAACATTACAAATATCTTTCACGTAGAAAGGCAAATTATTAATATTAGGTTGGGGAAAAAGTCTTTTCGCATAAAGTATGTATGAACTTGTAATAAAATGTATACTAAGTATTGGTATCTGGCTGGTTTTGGTATCATTAAAAGTTTAAATTTTAAAGATAATTCCAAATTCAAATTAGGAAAATGTGTGATTTTTATTTGTTTTTCTTACTGTCAAGATGAGTGAATCTAATGAAGAAATTCGATATATTTTAAAATATTACTACAATAAAGGTGAAAATGCAACGCAAGCCGCGAAAAAAATTGCGATGTTTATGGACCTAGTGCAGTGTCTGTGAGAGTAGCACAAATTTGGTTTAAGCGTTTTCAATCCGGAAATTTTGATGTCAAAGATGCACGTCGCTCTGGTCGCCCTATTACGGATAAAAAGGATGGCATTTTTAAAAAGTGGAGCAAGATCGGCCTATTAGTAGTAACGACGTAGCTGAAGAACTGGGAATCGACCACAACACAGTTTTGGCGCATTTGATAAAAACTGGGTACAAAAAGAAGCTCGATATGTGGGTACCTCACGAGCTGACTGAAAGAAACCTAATAAACCGTGTACTCATTTGTTATTCTTTATTACGACGTAATGAAACCGAATCATTTTTGAAGAAGCTGATAACTGGTGATGAAAAGTGGATCACGTACGGCAAAAACGTGCGAAAAAGGTCGTGGTCAAAGGCCGGTCAGGCTTCACAGACTGAGGTGAAACCCGGGTCAACTCGCAACAAGCTGATGCTGTGTGTGTGGTGGGATTGTAGGGGAATTATTAATTATGAGCTGTTACCACCAGGCAGGACCATCGATTCTGAACTCTACTGCGAACAATTGATGAGATTAAAGTAAGAAGTTGCGAGAAAACGGCCGGAATTAATCAACAGAAAGGGTGTGGCTTTTCATCATGATAACGCTAGACCTCACACATCTTTAGCCAATCAGCAAAAATTATGAGAGTTTGGCTGGGAGGTGTTAATGCATCCGCCGTATAGTCCTGACCTTGCACCATCAGATTGCTACCTGTATCGGTCTCTTCAGAATTCTTTAGGCAGTGTCAGGTTAACACAACGAGAGGACTGCCAAAACCACTTGTCGCGGTATTTTGATCAGAAGCCTCAAATTTTTATAGCAATGGCATCATGTCACTACCAACAAGATGGCAAAAAGTAATCGAACAAAATGGCATCTACATACTTCAGTGAAATGTAAATAAACTTTATTAAAAAAAAAAAAAATGTGAAGAAACTTTTTCCTCAACCTATTATCAACTAGAAACAGGAAAGGACCCGGAATAGATCCCTGTGGAACCCCCATTTTAAATTAAGATCCAGAAGATAACATACCATTAACATCTTCTTTTTGAGTTCTAGAACTCAAATACGAAAAAATAAGATCCAACGCAGTATCCTTCACACCATAAAAACCAACGCGTGAGAGTCACGTGATCAACGCAATCAAAAGCATTGGATAAGTCACAGAAGACGCCGAGAGCGTTCCGTGAATTCTCCCAAGCCCGAAGAATAATATACATATAATATATACACAGGGAGACTGGGGATTCATTGGCATCCTTTTGAAATAAGATCCTACTCTTGATATATTTACAGTACTTTCCCCAGGTATGAGGCTATATCATAGGTAACAAATGCATATTTTTAAACATCATAAACAATTGCCAGGTATTAAACATGATGTTTATAAGGTTTAAAAATATGCAGTTTTATTTATTACATGAGGTTGTTAAATAGGTTCAAAATTTCATACTTTTAAGCCGTATAAAAAAATTCCGAGTCCTAAACATGATGTTTATAAGGTTAAAAATATGCAATTTTGTTCCTATTAAACAGCCTCATACTTACTTGGGTAAAGTACTGTATATCATGAGTAGGTTCTAATTTGAAAAGGATGCCAATAAATCCCCAGTCACCCTGTATATAATAGTACACATTGAGGTCCTATCTACCGATACCGTCAGTGTTCCGGTAAGTAGTTCAGATTGTGATATAAAACGTTTATTCTGTAATAATTAATTATAGTGAAATAGTAATCCTATTGGAATGATTCTAGAAGATATTTTCTATTCATATTAGAATTATGAAAGGATTAATGAGAGCGAAATAAGCACAAGAGGTGTGTCAGGACCGTAGCAAGTGATCAAAGTGGAGTGAAAAGATGTGGTCTCTGCCTACCCCGTTGGGAAAAAGGCGTGATGGTATGTATTAGAATTATGATAAGCTATGAATTTGTTTTTCTTTACTTTCACGTGCAGTTGATAACAACACGATTGGCGCAGTGTGCTGTAGCACAATTTTTCGCCTTGATTTCCGTAGTGCCGGGTTCGAATCCCGGTCGGGTCATTTCTTAAAAAAAAAAATTATAAAATGGCTCGGGTCTGGGTGTGCTGGGAGATGCCCCTGGCTTATATCTTGTCTGGTACCTCGTAGCACAGGGATATTCATCCTTATTTCGAGACCATTACAAGAGGTGGGTTTGTCAGGCATATATTTATTATTTAGAAACAAATTAAACAATTAAAAAAAAAACTGCTACAAGTGATAATTTTTAAGCACAGACTCGTAGCACAGGGATATTCATCCTTATTTCGAGACCATTACAAGAGGTGGGTTTGTCAGGCATATATTTATTTATTTAGAAACAAATTAAACAATTTAAAAAAAAACTGCTACAGGTGTTAATTTTTAAGCACAGACTGCGGGACAATAGCGGACTATTATAGTAGTTGTTCATTACTAAAACATGGCCCTTGTTTCGTGATGGACGAACTAAGCTATACACAAGTTTTGATGTGGCGCCCTCTGGCTCACCTGTATAAAGTTGCATTTTCCAAAGATATACGGACTTCGACTCAGAAAGCTCATAGATTTTCATACCTACGAGCAGCTTTGGTATTGATAAGATAAGGAATCGACATTGTCATCCTCTTCGACGTCGCTGCCGGGATTTATATTAACACGGTTGATTTTGGTGCACATGTAGTCGTCGATGATAGAATTTTCTGAAACCAAAAGACAATATTTAATATATAAAATACATTTCTTAAAAAAATTCAAGGAAATAAAAAGGGCCTTTTACATAATAAATTTAATTAATATTATTAACAAAATAACAACTCCGCTTTACCGCCAATTTGTTTTTTTTTTTATTTTACAATTTGTGCCGAAAGGTAAACGCATCTGTGGCTATACAGCCACGAGACCGCAATGTGTACGATAGATGAAAGAGTTCCAAAATTCAAACAGCACACCGTTTCATACAACATTGCCGGCGCGCTCTTCGTTCGAAATTCAAAGAACGCGCCGGAAAGTGATTTTGGGTTTTCAGTCTACGTAAATATGATACTTCGCGTGTTCTTTATTCAAAAGTAATGACAATATTTCCGAGCATGTTTAAGAAAAATACATTACACCTGTTACATGTTGACGTGTTGACTTATATAGTTTCATATAAAAACATAACTCACCAAGTGCCGATGTGGATGGGGCTGATGTAGCCATCTACATCTATTCTATCTTCGGCTGATGTATCTTAAATAGAAAGATAATAAGTCAATTCTCTTATCTAATAATAATAATTCAAGAAACTCGGAAGACGACAATTTATCTTACAAGTGCAAAAGACAATAGTTAAATACAGTACACCTGTAACAGTTACGTACAAACCCATAAAGTAAAATAATGACGTACATAGTTTAATATAAAAACATAACTCACCAAGTGTCGATGTGGTTGGGGCCGATGTAGTTGGGGCCGATGTGGTTGGGGCAGATGTACCTTAAATAGACAGAAAATCAGTCAATTCACTCATCGATCCCCACCCATGACAAATATTTGTGTAACGAACATTTATATTTGTTGTGTGTCTGGGTGTTATTATCTATTTGAGTATGTATTTAGAAATATTTGAGTATGTTTATCAGTCTCTGACGCCCATATTACAAGCTCTGCTTAGTTTGGGGTCAGATGTTCTTGGTGTGAATTGTCCCAGATATTTATTTATTATTATTTATTTATATAAAAACATAACTCACCAAGTGTAGATGTGGTTGGGGCCGATGTGGATGGCGCCGATGTGGATGGCGCCGATGTGGATGGCGCCGATGTAGATGGGGCTGATGTGGCTGGGGCTGATGTACCTTAAATAGAAAGAGAATAAGTCAATTCACTTATCCAATAATACAAATTCAAGAAACTCGGAAGACGAAAATTTATCTTACAAGTGCAAAAGACAATAGTTAAATACATTACACCTGTAACAGTTACGTACAAACCAATAAATTAAAATAATGACGTTCATAGTTTTATATAAGAACATAACCCACTAAGTGTCGATTTGGATGGGGCCGATATGGATGGGGCTGATGTACCTTAAATAGAAATAAAATAAGTCAATCCACTTATCCAATAAATCATAAATAATAAAAAATAAGAATGAAATAAAATTCGTTTTTGTTTAATATGTATGTTAAAGTACTTTGTATAAATGCAAAAAGAATACCCTAGCTAGAAACATTATTTTAGAGTATGATTATGAAAACAAATTCTCGTGACTATGGTACGCTGAGATTCACTACAGGGAAAATAAGTTAATTAATCACCATTTAGAATATATATGTAGTAAATTGATTTGAAAAAACGTGACAGAAACCTGGTGAAAGCCCTACAAGTTGTATGACAGCGTTGACCACTGTAAGGCCACGGTTGTCAATGACCGGTACTACACCTGTGGATGGCGTCAACCGTGGAGCAAAAACCCCACTTGATGTTGGTGTATTTATCAGACACTCTCCACACATCAGTGATTAAAGTGGTTTAAAAAACAAAGCCCGGACTTAAACCCCATCGAGCACGCCTGGGACGAGCTTCAGAGATACGTGAAAGGTCGAAACCCCCCACCAATCACGCTTCCCGAGCTCAAACAAGCACTGGTGGAGGAATGGGAAGGTATTCCTCAGCACCGGCTCCGAAATTTGGTGTACAGCATGCCTAATCGCCTGGAAGCTGTCAGAAGAGCTTGTGGAGGCAATACAAAGTATTAAATGAAGAAAGTGATGAAAAACAGCAAAAAAAAACAACCATAAAAAAAAAAAACTTATAAGAAAAATATTTACTTAGGTACTTTAGTTTTTTTTTAATTAAGAGATTAATATTGTAGATGCACCTAAGTTTTATTTTGTTCTTTATCTGTATAATTAAATTCTCAATTGAACAGTCTTCGTTTTATTAGGATGCCATACGTAGTTCGGGAGATATTTGGGTTTAAGTGACTGACCCGTTATTTTTGGAACCGAGTGTACTATCACTTTTATTCACAATAGCTATTTGGTTACGCACCTTTCCTTTTAAGTTCCCAGGCTTGAGGTATACGTGGTGGAGGAGTTTGAGGTGTGCCCGGTAACAACGAGCACGAAATTTTATCTGGTGAGTCCAATCGCCTAAGGAGAAAAAAATATAATTTGCGGAATCCTGCGACTTTTTAACAGACATAGATTTTTATAAAAACTCAAGTCAACATTGAAATTCAAAATATTTATCAATAATTAGTCAACATACGATTTTTTTTTCGGAGGCGCGTCTGGCATCTTAAATGTGCCCACTTCTTTTTTGTACCGCATCCCACGAAGTTGTTTTTGTTGGCCTTCTGACAAACGGCTTAAAGCTTTTTTGTCAATGACCCTTTGTCTCTTAACTTTGATTAGTTCCACAGCCATAGACCTATAATAAATTAATAAATTATGTGGTGCTACATAATACACTTTGTTTATTATGAAATAAAAGTAGACTTACGTTTGCCGAGCTGGTGGGCTTGCTGCTGCGGCATTGGCTGATGTGCTCGACTGTTCATCAGAAGCTTGCTCTGTCCCTTAAATTAAAAAAAATCATAAATAATTATCCTAGATGAAAACGCCTTGTTCGCCGTAATGCGGGTTCGATTCCCGGTCGGGTCAATTCAGGAAACGATCTTTTCTAAATTGGCTCGCGTCTGGGTATGCTGGAAGACGCCCCTGGCTTATTTCTTGTATGGTTCCTCGTAACAAGGATTTATCCTTATTTAACCATGACCATGTCCATGAGACCATGGCAAGTGGTGGGTTGGCTGGCGCATATTTATATTTATTTATACAGGGTGGGCCAAGCCTGGTCGATTTACATTTTTTTAAAACAGACAAGATGGTCAAGGAATTAGTCAGGAGCCGCAAGGAAAAAAATCGCTTCTTACCAGATTACAAGATTTGATTTTTTTTTAGTAAACTTTTGAGGTATCTCGACCTTGTTGGGCAAAATATTTTATTTCCCACTTATCTGATGTTTTTTTTTTGTGGTGTGTGTTTAGCTGAAAGTTCTTTTCTTGAAAATAATAATAACAAGGCTAATTGCTTGCTTTGAGTTAACAAAATTGAAATTTATTCAATTGTTTTTTTCATAATAATACCGTACATTTAAAAAGTGCCATTATTAAATAAAAATTAGGTGTGCAGCTCTAGTGTTTTTTTTAAAAACTGTAACAGAATGTGTTCTTTCTAATAGTACAAAAATAATATTACCTCAATACTCTAGATAAAAAGTTAGGATTTTTACCTCCACTAAATAATATTACTAAAAAGTTGAAAGGGAGAAAGAAAAACATTTTAATCAATATTTTTTTATAACAAGTGCTCAAAGTGTCTTCCACCAGCCACCACTAGCTTCAATGCATGCCCTGCACCATCGCAAAAAAATATTGCGTAATTTTCTGAAGGCTTCTGTATTATTTTGGATAGTTCTTCGGGCTTCCTCGGTCGAGTAATCTGGTGAGATCCGATTTTTTCTTTGCGGCTCCTGATAGATTCTTTGACCATCTATCTAAAAAAAAATATTCACCAGGTTGGGCCCACCATGTATTTTATTACGAAACGCCATTAAAACCGAAATAAATTTGCAATGCCTCTTGTGCAGTAGGCAGATGGGCAACTTGCTACCCGCAATGCCGGAGTGGTCATCAAAACATATTATGCAAATTTAAAATAAATGGAAGCACTAACAAAGCATGCACAGCAGGGAAGCTGAGCGCTCGGTGAGCTTGGGACTGCCACGGGCACGGCCACGAGGGTACAGAATATTTATATTAAGTCCTATTATAGGTAAACTAAAAACGAATAATTTGCAGGGTAATTGTTTGTTGTGTCCGCCTTCCTTAGTCACAGATAAAACTATTGGCAGAGATGATTTTCTATGATTTGGATTTCATGAAATTACATGTTTAAATAATATTAATTTCATGAGAACTAGTATGTTTTAAAGGATTTGCAATAATAAAGTTAAAGCCCGTTTTAAAGAGTAAATAATGAAGTCTCTCCTTATTGGCTGTAAGATTAATTATTATTAACATTTAAGCTAAACATTGTTTTTATTCTGTGATAACAATAAATATTGTGCAAATGATTTTAACGTATTTTACAACATTATGCGTTATGTATTAATTTCAATAGATGGAGATAAATTGATACAAAGACTGGCCGTTTTGTATTGCCAATATGGCATAATTTGCACAATGTTAAACTGTCTATAAATAGGACTTACTAGGATCGATCAGTTGTGTATTTAATCCAGGCTTTATCAATATTATAAGACTGTGCTAATATTGATTAATATAATGTTACGAGTATGTGGCTATTTATGTTACGTATGTCATAATATTGATTAACTATGTGTTTTACTAATAGTGATTAATTGAGTTGAAATGTAATGGATTGCTGAGTTTCTTGCGGGCTCTTCTCAGCAGAATCTAGGTTCCGAACCGGTGGTAGATTCACGTCAGTCCAAATAATAGGTCTTTACCTATGAATTGCCGTTCTGCAATACTGGCCATTTCAAATCAAAATATTTTTTGTTTGGCTAAGAATTCTAATTTCAAATTAATTTTATTTTAAAAACATGGAATTCTTTTTCCAAAAGTAGTCATTTGTTTATTGATTAGTGTAATATTTTCATCGCATTTCTATCTTTTTCGTCATCATGGATACGTTAAAAATTCGAGTAATTATGGAATGAGTACCGTCGTGGCAGCAACGCGGCACAAGCGGCACGCAGCATCAACGACGTTTACGGAGCTAACACTCAAACCAACGCACCACCTATTATTGGTTTGCTCGCTTCCGGTCTGGAAATTGCGACCTGAAAAATGGACCTCGCGGTCGTGCGAAGACTTTGGTCGACAATGACGAATTAAAGGCGATTGTGGAAGCTGATGATGCACAATCTACGGCTGAATTAGCAGCAGCTTTCGACGTTAGCGTCAAAACAATATTGGTCCATTTGCGTCAAATTGGCAAGGTAAAAAAGCTTGATAAATGGGTGCCCCACGAACTCAATGATCGCCAGCGCGAAGTACGCGTCGAGACGTGCCTTGCACTGCTCAACAGACACACAAATGAAGGAATTTTGAACCGCATCGATATCTGCGATGAAAAATGGATTCTGTTTGATAACCGCAAGCGCTCAGCAAGTTGGTTGGATCCTGGTTCAGCACCTAGACAATGCCCTAAACGAAAACTTACCCCTGGAAAAGTGATGGTCACTGTTTGGTGGTCTAGCGCCGGTGTGATTCATCACAGCTTCTTACCCAACGGGGTGAGCATTACTGCAGATGTGGTCTGTGAAGAACTGAACACAATGATGGAGAAGCTGGCACGTCTCCAACCAGCATTGGTCAATCGCTCGTCTCCGCTGCTCCTGCACGACAACGCGCGACCTCATACTGCACAGCAGACGGTCTCCAAGTTGCAAGAACTGGGGTTGGAAGCTCTCCGTCATCCACCCTACTCACCAGACCTTGCCCTACAGACTACTACTTTTTCCAGAATTTGGATAAATTCAATACCCGAGAGGCAGTACAAAATGCCTTTGAAGAATTTGTTGCCTCCCGTCCAGCTGATTTCTTTAAGAAGGGTATCAATAACCTGCCACTGCGTGGGCAAAGATGCATTGACTGCATGGGTGATTACTTCGATTAATACAAATAAAAAAAACAAGAAAAAAAATCGTTTGAATTTTTTCATACAAAACGGCAATTTCATAGGTAAAGACCTAATATAAATATTATTGAACATTGGAATCTTTTGCTGTTGTTCATATTTCTTTCCACCATAGTTTTTTACCCATTAGGTACGCAGGTACACACATTTTGAGCTATTTCTAAAAATCCTTTAGTTCCTTCAGTAATTTAGAAGAAGAAGAATTTAGAAGCCTAACAGTAATAATTGTCTTTTCGGTCAGTATTGGACGAAAAAAAAATAGAGAAGAAAAATTTACTTTCATGATGATAACGAAGTAGTAATTGACGTATGGACAGAGGCATTTTGTGTCAGCGCTGTCCACAGGAACCCTGACATTTAACTAATACCTAACATGTCGCCTCTGGAAGAATATTACAGTTGGTTGAATAGGTGTTATGCGTTTTAGAATACTAATATCTGTTGTACAACGTATTTTATGTCGAATTTATATATTAGTATTTTAGTATTATATATTAATTTTTTTATTACAACTCTCTGTAGCAGCTACATTAAAAATGCAAGTTATTAAAGTTTACGTGTTTTTATTTCTTATGTTGTAATAGAACATTAAATTCTTAATGTTGTGTAATTCATTTTCATCCACGAAATCTTATTATTTGAAAAAGTCAGCTTTGTTCAAACGAAACGGCGCGAGAGTTGTAACTATTGTTACATACTGACATTAAGACAGTTTGCACTGGACGAAGATGACACAAATTAGGTTTGCACACTCCGTAGGCTATACTAGATATGATACTATAAAGATTTTTAACTTTAAATTATTTTGGCAGTTTTATTTTTAATAAAAAGTATGACGTAAAATAGGCGAATTGCTGACTATGCGACAGTCAGATGTGACACAAAACGCAATAATAAGCTTCTAAGGTTCGATTCTATCTACAGGCAGGAAATAAACAACTTTAGAATTGTTGATCTTGCTATGTCTTACTAAGGAAGTTTCGAAAAGTAATCGAAAAAATAAAAACGGATAATTTTGGAAACATAATTTTGGTTTTATATTGAAGGACTGAAAACGATTTCTAAAATTCGAAATCACCTAAATAATAGGTTAGGGAAAAAGTTTCTTCGCATTCCTTCTTGAAGAAAAATCAAAACATTTTTAATATAGGTTATTTACATTTAACTAAAGTATGTAGGTGCCATTATGTTGACAAATGAAAATCACACATATTCCTAATTTGAGATTGGCATTATCTTCTTTGAAATTTTAACTTTTAATGATACCAAAACCAGTCAGATATACATAGTACAGCCAAATAAATTTTATTACAAGTTCATACATGCTACTTATATGCAAAAATACTTTTTCCCCAACCTAATATTTACATTGTGTACTTAGCCTTACGAAGTTACGCCACGGCAGCCATTCATTTTACTAATTTCGAAACTTGGGCATGACTTGTACAAAAAATGAAAATTAAAAATTATTTAGCCAATTTCGTGAATGATTTTAATAATGGACTTTATTCTTATAACCAATAGGTCGTGATTGATTAGATTCTAAAGAGTTTGATATTGTATTACCACGGGCCTGACTCTTGAACAGAATTTCATTGGAAAAGCATTGCAGAAATGTCAATAAATGTATAAACTTTATTTCAAAGCGTAAAAGTGCAAAGTAATGTAGTGCCGGCGATGTAATCCGGCGAAATTTGATTCGGAAGTCAATTTGTTTTGTGAATTCCAGCGTGCACAAAGTGCAAATTAATATATGTAAATAATAATAAAAAATAAATTTTATTTATTCATATACCTAGGTTTTATACTGAATAAAGAGAATAATAAATTAGTTTCTTTAGTTTCAAAAATAAATACTGATTTATTTCATGATATTTACAAAATTGTTTTATTTACAAAGAAATATTATTGGTGGGAGGCGGGCGGTTTCCTTGGTTCGTTCATAAAAATTAAGACGCGGTCACGCGAAAATCATTATGTTATTGTTCATACATTCCGACACATTTCCAAAACCGGTGCCCATGCATTGAGAAAAATACTCGTAACAGAAATGGATGCCAAAGCACATTGCATGACAGAAATTATACTTTATATACGTGCTAAAACATTTATACAATGTAAATTACTAGATAACTTACCAATAAATTCTCTGTTTTCCTCCACACAAACAACCACTTTAAAAACGGAAAGACATTGACACTCAGCCACAGAGTTCGTACTTTTTAACATTTTTAAAAAAATATTCTGTAAAATGTATAGCATTGGACCACTGGTCACTTAAATATACTACTGTTCCAAACAAGAATATCACATGACTGTAAACGAAAACTGACTGATTTGCTTCATTTTAGTAAAACGCGCGAAAATTCAATTTCTTGCATCAGAACAGAAGGGACATATGTCCCTTGTTTCCATGGAACTGGATGGCGTTGGCAAATAGGGACATAATAATATGTCACTTTTTCCAAGTGTGATCTTCATAGAAAGGAGATCTTTTTTTGGCCTTTTCTGAAAGTGCCGGCCAGCGAAAAAGTAGTACGTATAGTCAGAGACAGACATATGGAGGAATAGTTATTATGGCACAAAAGTCGTAGAGTTGCCACAAGCCATGTTAAAAGAGTTCAAAAATTCGTCATTTTTATACATTTGTTGATTTTTGAAAGTGATGGGATACAGAAAATAGAGATAGAAAATTGCTGGTAATGATCTGAAGGAATTTCACTTTAGCACTAAGATGTGAAGTAGGTAATTAGAAAACCTTCATTTTCACAATTAAACAAATATATACATTTCTCAGTATTTATAACCGATTTCTTTTCTGAAAGTGCCGACCATCAAAATAAGTGGTAAGTAAAGTTAGGACTAGTCATACTTAGCAATAGTTGTTATGGCCTAAAAGTCGTAGAGTTGTCTTAAGTCAAGTTAAACGAGTTTAATTTTCATACACACAAGTAAAAACTAAAGTATAATGCTTCAGATCTTTACATCTAGCATTGCTATATTATTAATAATTAAAATTATAATAGCTGAAAACTGGCCCTCATTTAACTCTTTCGACTACAAATTATGGTCAGTTAAAGAGGACATGGCCTGCTCTAAACCACACGGCGACATTGAGTCTATTAAAAAATCTCTGAAGCAAGCAGTGGCGAAATTTCATGGAACCAGTGCGTAAATCCATAGATTCATCATCATACAGATTGAATGCCTGTATAAAAGCCCGAGGTGGCCATTTCGGATTGTTTTTTTTTGGGACTAATAAATATGTCCTTAGAGGCTGTAAAAAGACCCTTGACGAAGCCGGCGTCTACGCACTCAGACCATTGAATCAAGTCACTGAAAAAAATAAATATTAATGGGAAACGAATTCTTTTAGGTGTCAATTTTAAACCTAAAAACGGACTAACGCATTGTAACGCGTGCAACAGGCCTCTCCTGCGCCTTAGTGCGTGGCTGTTACGTATAATCAAGGGTTATGCACGATGAACATTGCGAGTTGAACGTTTTGAAGCAATTATTTTTTTGTTAGGAAATATTTGAAATATTGATAATGTTTCTTAGGACAAAAATTAAGAAATAATGATTAGAGTTTGTTTTCATCAAAATCTTGAGATTTTTTTTTGACTTTGACCTTCAATAACTTGATAATGTAGGTATAGAACATACCAGAAAGAAAAAAAAAAGAAAAATGGTCCTGATGATGTGGGTCCTGAATACGTAGGGGGTCGGCTTCGTTGAGGGTCTTTTTACACCCTTAATAAGTTTTGGTAATATTATTTACATCTTTACTTTCATTATATACTCGTATATTTCATAAAAAAAGCATTTTCCTTTTTAACAGAACTTATGGCCGGACTAGGTAGTTAGTTTGCGACTCGGGTTGCCACCTTTTCAGGCTTTACATAAAGTATTTCTCGACTAAAAGGTTAAGAAAGAAGTACCCAGCATAAAAATAAGGTATTTAATTTTTTATATCTAAAAACATATTTTTGTTACACCTAGCAGCTAGTAACAAATGGCTGTCGCTCTTAGATACATTAATAGCCTATAAACATGCAAAAGTGCCACTACTTTGAGCAGATTTGGGAAATAAGGTTGTTCCGTAAATATGGCTAGTCATTTTTCTGCAGTGCATGTTTTTTTGAAAGAGGTTTGCAAATTTTTTCCCTAATTCGATTTAATTGTTTCACTTCATTTTAAAGTGCATCATAATTAATTTTTGTTTCCATATTTATGGTTTCAGTAATTACAAAAACACTTCAAAGGACTGAGGGGTGATCAAGTTGAAATTACTTATGAGAGCTAACCAATTGTCATCATTGTAGTTGAACTCTTGCTTTTATTCCAGTGGAAATTCATTTTCCTAGTGGGATATACACGGTGTCGGGTTTCATGTGGTCCAAACGAAAACCATCGATAGAGGGGTCCAGGGGCTACTCTAAGGACCCCCATGTATGTTCCGTGAAAGTTGAGAGTTTTCGAGAAAACAACATTTTTCTAAATTTTTTCTTAGTACCCAAAATGACGCATTTTTTTAATGATTTCTCCTAAAGTATTATTACTAGAACCTTGATTTTTTTTGTGAATGTGAACAATTAATAGGCCTTTCATTACACCACTACAGTTGTAACTCAGGCTAATTATTTTCTGCAAAAAAAAATATTTTAAATTTTTTATTAATATATTTTTTTATTTGAATGATTTTTTACTTCTTTCTTTAGGGTGGTGTAACTCCAAAAAAACACATAACATAAAACTTCAGGACCCATTTTAAAACCTTGCCCACTATGTGGACCCACTACTTGTAAAATTTCAATCAGCTACGGCAAGAGCTTCATGTCAAAAAAAATTATTTTGAAATGGGAGGATTTTAATATTAAATTAAATTTCGTCAGTCATGAACTCAATTGATTTCCAATGGCATTAGAAAAGTTTACTTTAAGATAATCTGGCTTAAGACATCAGACGTCATTACAGATACCAGTTTTGGTCCCTTTGTTCAAGTTTACAAACTATTTGTTAGTCTTCCCTTGGCTGCTCTCGCGTTCGTACATTGTTCATACTATCCCTTTTTAACTACTGGCGTTTTAACGGACTTTTCGATTGCTTATTTACTATTATTTTGACGACTCTGGAACAAAGACTTGGCACCTTCAATAATTGATAGATTCATTACAGAAAATTAGAGGATAACATGAAATAAAGTAGAAACATATCAACGATTTAACAAAAAATACTTTATTATGTATTTTTTACTATAATAAATGTTCGAAGTGACGTCCACCTTCAGCTATGCACATACGACAACGTTTAATAAACTGTCTTCTTAGACGTTGAAAGGAGTCGTCTTTTTGTCTTATTATCTCTTGTGCTTCTCTTAGTTTAGTGTTTAATTCTTTGATAGTTCGAATAATTAGCCTGAGTTACAACTGTAGTGGTGTAATGAAAGGCCTATTAATTGTTCACATTCACAAAAAAAAATCAAGGTTCTAGTAATAATACTTTAGGAGAAATCATTAAAAAAATGCGTCATTTTGGGTACTAAGAAAAAATTTAGAAAAATGCTGTTTTCTCGAAAACTATAAACTTTCGCGGAACATACATGGGGGTCCTTAGAGTAGCCCCTGGACCCCTCTATCGATGGGTTTCGTTTGGACCACATGAAACCCGACACCGTGTATACGTGTATTTTGGTGTATTGACTGTATCGTGGCCACTGTCGTCGTCACTGCTACTTTTAGTTTCCATTTTGCAATGTAATGGACTCAGCTTTGCACTAAGAATTCACAAAGCAAAGAAAATCCTAGACTCGAAATAAAGTTTACCGCCAACTGCCAACCAGGGGTTCGATGCGACACTCATGCGGTCCTCACCATCATTATTTGCGTCGAATACTTGTTCATTACTAATATAAAAATTCAAAATTTTGTTGAACACCCCCTATTTTCTAGCACTTTTTTATTTTTCAAAGTTGTCACTTGACGGTATCTAACTGCAAAGAGACTAGAATTTATTCGCATGATAAAAGATATGAGTGTCGCACCCCTGCTGCCACCGGAATAGTAAAAGCTAAGCTGTCAAGTGTCAATGTCATTTCATTGCTGTCAATGAAGCTAGCGTTCAGAAACAAATATTATTGTACTGTGCAATATTATTGGTGTAAAAATACTCTGAAGTTCGAATAATTGCTTACAAAATTACGATGTTTACTTAAGACCTTAAATAAAGTATTTTCGCGTGCTTTATGTGTCTTGAAAAATATGACGTACGCCCAGTCGAAATAGAGTACAATACTTATAATAAAGTACGGGTGGCAACCCTATTTGCGACCCACTGACTGCCCATCCTGACCGCGCAGAGGCCCTCTAATGTGCGCGCATATCTCATAAATCAATAAACGAGTCTGGAGGAGCCTAGCCATTGCAGCTCGGCGCGTTCCGGGAAGCACAACCGCCATTGCAGTTTAAAGGATAGCTATTATTTCAAGGTACGTAAACAATTTGGTGCGTTTTTCTGTCTGTTCTGTTCTTTGAATTGCGGTCTTTTGCTGTTTTATGCAATATAGAGAGTTTTTTTTTTGTATCATATCCTAAAAAGTGCATACAACCATATCGACAAAAACGACGTTCAGATCAGCATAAAATGTCGAAAACGGTCGTTATAATAAATAATTATACTGAGAAAGTAAAAGTAATTCTCGTCGTAGTTAACCTACAACAAAGGCACAGAACAAAGGAAACAAAACCGCTGTGCTCTTTTTAAAAATATGTTTTGGATTGGCCAAAAGAGACAGTGTGTGTGATGAAAAATATATTTAAACCGGTTTCAGATATTTTCTCCTACGTCGTCTAAAGTGAATGTTCAAAATATCGATTGTCCTGCATAAAGTCTTGCATAAAATTATGCTATGTGTAGGTTCAAGCAGATTAGTAGCTTCTTTCAGATGCCTCTAACACGCGCATGCGCTGTGTTTAGAGGCTTCTTTCAGAGGCCTCTAACACCCGGATGCGCTGTGTTTAGTGGCTACTTCCAGAGGCCTCTAACACGCGCATGCGCTGTGTTTAGTGGCTACTTCCAGAGGCCTCTAACACGCGCATGCGCTGTGTTTTGTGGCGTTTCTGTTTCGTTATTGCCCATAAATGAGTGGGAAATTGTCAAGGCCAAGGCTTCTTTCAGTAGAGGCTTCTAGCAAAAGCTGCAAAGCGCATGCGCGCTTCTTTGTCTGTATTATTAGTGGGCATTCGCTTTGCACCTGTCGTCGAATATGACGGGACCTACAGAAAAGTTACAACCAAACCAAACCAAAAAAAATGGGTGTGTTAAAAATGATTTAAGTGCTTGTGTTAAATGTGTTTAAATCGATATAACAACCAAATTCGTGCAAGTTATCCGTCGTTCTCAGGTACGTAATCATCCAAAAATAAATAAGGGTCGTTTAAAAATGAAATGAAACATAAAAAATACTCAGAAAAATCATTTGCTCATCCAAAATCATTTCATACAGTAAAATTGTTCTATGTTCTACCTAAGCTATCTGCAGGCAAAAGGATTATTACAGAATTCGACACCCACATGTGGTGTTACTTTTGGGTCTGTGTGCTCATGAAAATCATACCATCACGAGTATATCCCAAACGGGATAGTCAGAGGCAAGTGACCGTTGCCGTCAAGGTGAACGAAACACTCGGAAGCTCACTTTTTATTAGAAACCAACGTTGGTGAGCCTCCCGCCGTTATTCGAGTTGATTTAGTTTTTTTTCGATGTTTTCCATCACCGGAGAGTTAGTCGGTACAACACAATGAACACAAAAAATGATACATAGTGAACACGTTTAGTGAAGCTGTGAGTGCAAACAGATCAGCGGCTTCTTTCAGAAGCTTCTAACATAAAAACGCCGCACCCCAAAATCATTTATTGATTTAGGGGTGCGGCCGTTCCAGCCGTCTCGTGCACATGCGCTTTGCACCTGGCGATGGCGTCCCGGACGCAATCAATTGATTCTTGCACATGCGCGTTGCACCGACAAAATTGCAAATGGTGGAATACGAAAAAAAGTGGCCGCTGGTCTACAGCACAAGTTTAAATGTAAAGTGACGTAAACTCTTTTTGTGTGTGTTTTAATTAAATTGTCAAAACTACTACAACCTTCTTACTAAATAGTTTCAGGTAGGTAAATATTTTTTCTTGGATATTGTTTTCGTCAGATTACTTCGAAATTTTAATTATTGGTATTGGTATTATTTAATATATTTTGCAGCTTTGAAAATTGTGGGATCATCAACAGTCTCTTTTATTAATTTCAAGAAATGTTTGTCAGAAGTGTCTGTGACATCATTATTTTTTTAAACTCCATTAATAGTCCGAAGAGTCCGTTGCTTAAACACCCTATTTCCCTTGATTTAAAGCAATAACAATAAAATGGGAACGTACTAACATTTTGTTAGTTAAGGAGTCTACTAACATTAGAACATTGAGAAATAAGAAAGAAACACATAACACAGTCGGTTAAAGTGTCAAACCTCGTAACTCCATCAGATCAAATTTTACAGGAGACTTTACCTTTATATATGGCGGCCCGTGGTTACGTGCTTTTCTATTCAGCATTTTAAACTGAAACGGCTTTTATATAGGATTTAAATGCTTTGCTATTGTATGCGGTCAGAAATTAGTAATAAAATTATATAAAAACTTAATTTTAAATGTAAAAAAAATGGAGTTACGAGGTCTGACACTTTAGCCGAATTATTATATTTAGCAAAAACACTTGTTTATCAACAAGACATCGGTGCAAAATGCAACTACTTCATAATATCTGCCCAACGTTCAGGTGGTAATACAGGACAGATACGTTGTTCTCATATATCCGATCAACTTTCTATTGTGCGCATCGCGATATGGCGAACCCAACGATCTGCCCACGACATATTGATTACAGCGTTGATTTGATTTGAAAAGGTACCTACCTACAAATCAAAAATCAGACGACAGTAGCACATGTATAAAACAATTTTGTAAGAGTTGATTGTTTATTCTAGCCTCGAGCACAAATTGGCGTGACGGAGGGAGGACTCCGATTCGGAGTCGGCCGCTGAGTTCTACTCGACGCAAGGATAGCAACGCTACAAACCAGAGGTCACCAGACTTTTTTTTTCGCATAGACCCCTTCAAAAATTTGCTGGTTCCGGAAGACATAATCATAACAAAATGTGACGCCAAGATAGACCCCCGTCGAGTCTCCGGTGGACCCCTTGGGGTCCACCTGGACCACTTTGGGAACTACTGTAAACTCTAACCACAAGTAGCCGGTCGCCAGCGATGTTCCAAGACCATAACACGCAATCTAAAACATATCTGTCAAGCTGAAAACCAACTCTTCGATTTTGGTGATAAAATACGAAAATCCATACTGAATTCGAAAACTTGCTGTATAAATGTGAAGCACAGGCATCCACTTGTTTACTAGCCTTCCTTTAGCGAAATGCTGCAAATCGCAATTGCTGTACAACTTCAGAAAATCAACAACAGCAACTGGTATTACTTTAATTTTTTCTTCATTCTGAATTTGAAAAAGTTCCAGGCGAAGATTTCATTTGATGTTTTAAGGTAATGAAGAAAGTGTCTGTCGTTTTGTAACCTCAATGTTGCGATAGAAGTTTTTTTGGTTAAGTATGTTATTATTCTTGCATTTATGTAGCCATAGAGTAGAGATCCGTGAGAATACTTAGGAAGTTTTATGTACATTTAATTCACAGATGGCATCAAGAGTGCCTTATGCTTACTTTAAAAATGACTTTGGTATATTTGATGTTTTTGTGACATCTCACCATGAATGCGTTAATTTTAAGTTATTGGCACTACAAACATAATTTTTCAGAATACCAACACACCAAAGTTTTTTACTGCGACGTAGAGTTTTTTAATAACAAAAAAACGAAAGCTTTTGAATTTTTTTATTTTGAAAACATTTAATTCAGGAACGAAAACATTTTATAACTACCTGTTCAAAAAGTCGCTTTATAGTTTACTGTGGTCGTTTTTGCTAAACATTAAACGCAGCAGTACAGAGTATTGTAAAAGTTAGGTATCTTGGTATTGTAACTATACAACTTTACTTTAGGTTATTTTTGTCGATAAGTTATAAGGTAAGTATTTACATTTTCTTGAATATATCATTACAATTAATATTGAATTAAAAACATTCTAGTTCCCCATCCATCTCACTGAAGATGGTTATAAACCCGTGAAGTCGTAAATTTACTATCTGTCTGTATGTTTTCACTGGAGACAGATCATCTGATCACGTTTTTCCCCCACCTGTGATGTTGTCTGGCGTACCTATATTTATGTTTTTGTTTTGTTGAAAAAAAAGATAGACGATATTGACTTTTTCTACGGTTAAATTAATTAATTTAACGCCATCTTTTAGTAAAAACATCTATAGCAGTTGATAAATACTATAAAAAGTTCATCGAAAAGGAAAGATAATATGACTGAGTTAGTGTAGCCACCTCATTATGCAGTGGGTTATGTCGCGTGCCAAATCAACTTCAGAATATTTTTAAATCACTACATAATTGTTGATATCATAATAATATTTATAATAAGTCTCACTGTGTGAATATCAATGTAGAATAGACACCTGCATCTACACGTTTACAAAAATGATCTTCTTGCACTAAATTTTAGAATGTATTGCACTGACTTTAACCATTTAACAAAAAATTAAATCGTAGCTCAAGAAGTTACAATCACTAAACTACACGTAATTAAACGAAGTCAAAGAAGAATGTGAAAAAAATTAAACCCTTGAAAATTTTTAAATACTAAAAAAACTCTTATTTTAAGTTTTTGTCGATACATTTTAAGTTTGGTTCACTACGAACGGGTCGCATGGTACGAGTATATTTTCATTAGGGTAAGCATAATTTAACGTTAGCGATAATAACAATTTAATTTAATTTGTGGCGTAAGCCACACCTTTTTTCGGGAGTATCATAATAAGCTCCCAGTAACAGATTAGCACTTTCAAAGCAGATATAAATAAAACCTCTTTCAATAAATGTTGAGAGGCTATATATTTGAAGTGGTTGCATTATGGTTAGGAAAGACGCTTTTAGTCAGCGCGTATAGTCTAGCATAATCAGTTTGAAGTAGACCAAAGCTTGCTTTCGCAGCTGATCAGCCTGGAAAACTTACTAAATTATATTTATAGAGTGAACCACGCCAATGAATATTTAAAGATCGGCACTATTACTCTGGCACTTAAATAAGTCGCATATTATGTATATATAGGAATATATAATTTTCCTTATTTTTGTGTTGTGGCACGAACCACGCTATTGTACAGATTCAATGGAGAGCATTAACAAATACTCTGCAGTTAGGAAGGATTAAGGGGAAATTTTCCAGCAATATACATTTGAAGCTGGTTAGAAATAAGATATATAAAGGTGTTTATAACCTATATGTACATAGATAGGTACTATAAATAAATAAATAAATATGCGCCAGACAAAACACCTCTTGTAATGGTCTCGAAATAGGGATTAATATCCCTGTGTTACGAGTTACCACACAAGGAAATAAGCTAGGGGCGTCTCCCAGCACACCCAGACCCGAGTCAATTCAGAAAAGGTCGTTTCCTGAATTGACCCGACCAGGAATCGAACCCGGGACACTACGGAAATCGAGGCGAGAAACCGTGCTACAGCGCACTACGCCAATCGTGTCGTCGAACTAGTAGTACTATAGATACTGTATAACTGCTTGTCTTATTAATTTCCTTCTTAATGCCTATTAGATTAGTATTCTGCGGGCGCATTTTTGAAGGTTTTTAAGCTTCCTTATTAAGTCTTAAATACATTATTAAGTCTTAAAGGCTGGTTAGATTTAATGCACGTCATACATAAGTGTATCTTATGTTTCGACTTTCAATTTTGTGTTGTGGCACAAACCACGTGGTTATTTAGATATCTGGCGAGAATAAGCGCTCTCCAGTAGGGCGCGTACAAGCAAAAATAAATATAATAAGTCACCAGTAACATGCTTTAGCAAACTGGTTAGAGTTATGGTTCATAGGGGATGAGCATTTCATTGTAACCTTGGGGTTTAGTCTGAATCAAGAGGACTGCAGGATTGTTGGAAGATATAGACAACCAAATTTTAAATAATTTAAATTTCAGAAAAAGAACGTAAATTATTTAGTTTCTGAAGCTGTATTTAGACTACATTTTGAAGCTACCATATGGTCAATATTTTTTGTATCCCTGATTTATTCATTTTCAACAAGCTTTTTTAATTGTTCATTTATTGGACATAAATAAGCAAAAGTAGCCCAAAGCTTGCTTTCATAGGTGATCAGCCTGGAAAACTTACTAAACAACATCACTAAGTCCACTCTTATGCTAAAGTGTCAAAAGTAGTGAAGTCGTTGACTCATAGTATCTTTATCGCAATAATAATCGTACAGTATAGTAATAACTTAATTTGTTACTTCACTTAACCCTTCGGATCGACAAATCCTTAATATTTCGTATTGCAAGTCATTAAATTGAATATCAAGACCTTGCGACATCATTAGGACTTATTTTCCGGCTGTTGTAAATCTACCGTAGGATACGTAACTAACCAGAAACTGTATTGCAAAATAGTTTTTAACAAATTTATTCAACAATATAATCTTCTAGCTAGGTAACAATATAATCTTCTAGCTTTACTTGATATGAATAATCGTAAATTCAATAAAGTTAAAAAAAAATATGCTAACCTACTCGTGTATTTAAACGATAACAGGTATTCCTTAATAAATATTAATTTATAAAGAATGTAGATAATACTGAACAAGAAGGGCGATAAAAAAATATTCTTATGGATATAAATATAATCCTAGCTTTTTTTAAAAATTGTGCCGTGCTGGTGGCGGCACTTTAAAATAATACTTTCCACCGCCCCATCTCCTTCCCGTGGGTGTCGTAAGAGGCGACTAAGGGAGCCCTGCAGCAGACCATCTGCTTTTCAGATGGGAGACATATTTTGTCGGTACTTTTTTTACTTTTTTTCCAAAATTTATTGTAGATACTTCATGACATTGTTTTTTTTTTTTTTTTTGTAATATCCTATTATGACGATATTATCTTACATCTTTAGAGATGAGTTATTCCTAAGAAGCTCAATCTGGCGAGACCTTAAAGTTAGGATTAATGATAGTACTTATGAAAACTATTCCAGCAATGTAGCTGGTTAGAGTTAAGGTTTCCGGTGTTTATACAATATATTATTATGTAGTCGTAAATTATATCGGTATTAAACAGTTAAATTCACTAACACTAAACACTAGGGCTTCATTTTACAACAATCCACGCGAAAAGTTTTTTTATGAATAGAAAAACAAACATGAAATAAAAGTAAACCACGACATTACCATTCAATACAATTGTCGTGTCCTGCGTGTCCTTCCACCTGCACACTGGAGGACCTCTGCAACGCCACAGAAAATGCAGTTCGCGTGCCGAGTACTGGTCAAAATATATATGACTTGCCGCAATCGATTCGATAAGAAGAATACAATCAAATCCAGTTACTGATAGAAAACTTTCAAATTTGTTTCCGTGACCTAACACAACTCCTATCGAGTACATGTTTCGTTTCTTTTTGCCAAACGTCCTTCATGTAATAATAATGAACACACAATTTTTAATTTTTCATATTATCTCCATTGAAGTAATACACTTTTTTAAACACACGACACAAGTACATATTTAGATAGGTACTTATATACATATATTTGTTGTAATACCTTATTAGTGGCGCGGGCCAAGTCAGGCATTATAGATTAAGGGTACTTATATAAAATATATAAATTAAATATATCGCAAACCACGCAGCACATACTTAGTTAGTGTGCCGGATAGTTATACTTATTTAAACGCTATGCAGTCAGATGAACTATATTGTTGGAAGTGATAGTTATTTATAAGTAACCATTGCTCTACTGGTCTGTATAAATTTACTTTAAATAATATATTGTAGTTTTAGTTTAGTTACACTTAGTTACTAAATTATGTTCATTTTAAGTTTGGTTTACTACGAACTGGTCGCATAGTACGAGTATATTTTCACTAGGGTAAGCATAATTTAACGTTAGCGGTACTAACAATTTAATTTAATTTGTGACGTAAGCCACACCTTTTTCGGGAGTATCATAATATACTACCTGTTTTCATCATCACTGCTAAAGTAGATATAAATTAGGCCTATTTCAATAAATGTTGAGAGGCTATATACGAGTATGTATATAAGATGTCTGTGCTAAAGACTCATATTTGAAGTGGTTGCATTATTGTTTGGAAAGACGCTTTTAGTCAGCGCGTATAGTCTAGCATAATCAGTTTGAAGTAGACTAAAGCTTGCTTTCGCAGCTGATCAACCTGTAAAACTTACGAAACAACATCACTTAGTCCACTTTTATGCTATAGAGTTAAAAGTTGTTAGGTCGATAACTTATGGTATCTTTATTGCAAAAATAATGGTACAGTATAGTAATAACTTATTTGTTACTTCACTTAACCCTTCGGATCAACAATATAACCGATTCGAACCCTCGATACTTCGTATTGCAAGTCATTAAATTGGATATCATTACCTTGCGACATCATTAGGAATTATTTTCCAGCTGTTGCAAATCTACCGTATACGTAACTAACCAGATACTGTATTGAGAAATATGTTTTTACAAATTTATTTAACAATATAATTTTCGAGCTAGGTTTAAATATAATCTTCTAGCTTTACTTAATATGAATAACCGTTAATTCAATAAGTAATAATAATAATAATAACAATTGCATACTAGCGTGTACTAAAACGATAATATTCGATACTAAATATTAATTTAATAAGTATTGAGAAAATAGTGATTCCGAAGTACTAAGAAGTGCTATAAAAAAAATTCATACGGGCGATAAAAATAAATCACAGGTTTTTAAAAAAATTGTGCCGTGCTGGTGGCGGCGCTTTAAAATATTTTTTTCCACCGCCCCATCTCCTTCCCGTGGGTGTCGTAAGAGGCGACTAAGGGAGCCCTCCAGCTAGCAGACTATCTGCTCTTCAGGTGTAAGACATATTATGTCGGTACTTTTTTTACTTTATAAAAGTTTTTTATTAAACAACAGAAACATTTTCAATACTAAGTTGCGGGCTCTTATTTTATGTTTTTGTCGATACATTTTAAGTTTGGTTCACGTCGAACGGGTCGCATAGTACGAGTATGTTTTCATTAGGGTAAGCATAATTTAACGTTAGCGATAATAACAATTTAATTTAATTTGTGGCGTAAGCCACACCTTTTTTCGGGAGTATCATAATATTCTCCCTGTAATGTATTAGCACTTCCAAAGTAAATATAAATTAAGCCTGTTTCAATAAATGTTCAGAGGCTATATACTCGTATGTACATAAGATGTGTGTGCTTAAGACTTATATTTGAAGTGGTTGCATTATTAATAGGAAAAACGCTTTAAGTCAGCGCGTATAGTCTAGCATAATCAGTTTTAAGTAGCCCAAAACTTGCTTTCGCAGCTATTTAGCCTGGAGAACTTACTCAATTCTATTCAAAGAGTAAACCACGCCAATAAATCAATAATCATATTTAAAGATCGGCAATATCTTCTTCATTTGAGAAAAAAAAATTCTGTCGAACTTACAAAAAAAACACAATTTTTTTACTATTCAGATCATGCTTGAAAAGAGGACTGCGGGATTGTAGGAAAAAATCGACAACCAAATTTTTACATGATTTAAATTTCAGAAAGAGAACGTAAAATATTTAGTTTCCCAAGCTGAATTTAGACTACATTTTAAAGCTACCATAATATGCTATAACCAATATTTTTCGTATCCCTGATTTATTAATTTTCAACAAGTGTGCCGTGCTGGTGGCGGCACTTTAAAAGAATACTTTCCACCGCCCCATATCCTTCCCGTGGGTGTCGTAAGAGGCGACTAAGGGAGCCCTGCAACAGACCATCTGCTCTCCAGGTGGGAGAAATATTATGTCAGTACTTCTTTTACTTTTTTAAAGTTTTTCTTAAATAACAGAAAAAAATGAAACCCCTGAAAATTGTTGAATACTAAGTTGCGGGCTCTTATTGAATGTTTTTGTTGATACATTTTAAGTTTGGTTCACTACGAACGGGTGTCATAGTACCAGTATATTTTCATTAGGGTAAGCATAATTTAACGTTAGCGATAATAACAATTTAATTTAATTTGTGGCGTAAGCCACACACCTTTTTTCATGAGTATCATAATATGCTCCCTGTATTGTATTAGCATTTCCAAAGTAAATATAAATTAAGCCTGTTTCAATGAATGTTCAGAGGCTATATATGTACATAAGATGTGTGTGCTTAAGACTTATATTTGAAGTGGTTGCATTATTAATAGGAAAGACTCTTAAAGTCAGCATAATCAGTTTTAAGTAGCCCAAAACTTGCTTTCGCAGCTAATCAGCCTGGAGAACTTACTCAATTCTATTCAAAGAGTAAACCACGCCAATAAATCAATAATCATATTTAAAGATCGGCAATATCTTCTTCATTTGAGAAGAACAAATTCTGTCGAACTTACAGAAAAAAATAATTTTTTTACTATTTAGATCATGCTTGAAAAGAGGACTGCAGGATTGTTGGAAAAAATCGACAACCAAAATTTACATGATTTAAATTTCAAAAAAGGAACGTAAAATATTTAGTTTCCCTAGCTGGATTTAGACTACATTTTAAAGCTACCATAATATGATATAACCAATATTTTTCGTATCCCTGATTTATTAATTTTCAACAAGCGTGCCGTGCTGGTGGCGGCACTTTAAAAGAATACTTTCCACCGCCCCATATCCTTCCCGTGGGTGTCGTAAGAGGCGACTAAGGGAGCCCTGCAACAGACCATCTGCTCTCCAGGTGGGAGAAATATTATGTCAGTACTTCTTTTCCTTTTTTAAAGTTTTTCTTAAATAACAGAAAAAAATGAAACCCCTGAAAACTGTTGAATACTAAGTTGCGGGCTCTTATTAAATGTTTTTGTTGATACATTTTAAGTTTGGTTCACTACGAACGGGTGTCATAGTACCATTATATTTTCATTAGGGTAAGCATAATTTAACGTTAGCGATAATAACAATTTAATTTAATTTGTGGCGCAAGCCACACCTTTTTTCGGTAGTATCATAATATGCTCCCTGTATTGTATTAGCACTTCCAAAGTAAATATAAATTAAGCCTGTTTCAATGAATGTTCAGAGGCTATATATGTAAATAAGATGTGTGTGCTTAAGACTTGTATTTGAAGTGGTTGCATTATTGTTAGGAAAGTCGCTTTTAGTCAGCGCGTATAGTCTTATATAATCAGTTTTAAGTAGCCCAAAGCTTGCTTTAGCAGCTCATCAGCCTGGAAAACTTACTTAACATCATCACTTAGTCCACTCTCATGCTATAGAGGTAAAAGTAGTTAAGTCGAACTCATAGTATCTTTATTGCAATAATAATAGTACAGTATAGTAATAACTTAATTTGTTACTTCACTTAACCCTTCGGATCGACAATATTACCGATTCGAACTCTCGATACTTCGTGTTGCAAGTCATTTCATTGGATATCAAGACCTTGAGACATCATTAGGAATTATATTCCGGTTGTTGTAAATCTACCGTATACTTAACTAACCAGGAACTGTATTGAGAAATAAATATGTATTTACAAATTTATTTAACAATATAATATTCTAGCTAGGTTACAAAATAACCTTCTAGCATTACAAAACATGAATTACCGAAAATTCAATAAAGTAAAAAATTAAAAACAAAATAAAACAAAAAAAAATTGCTTTCTCGTGTATTTAAACGATAATATTCGATAATAAATAAAAATAGGATACGTATTTAGATAATACTGATTCCGAAGTACCAAGAAGGGCAATAAGAAATATTCATAAGGGCGACAAAAATTAAATCATAGCTTTTTAAAAAATTTGTTCCGTGCTGGTGGCGGTACTTTAAAAAAATTTTTTCCACCGCCCCATCTCCTTCCTGTGGGTGTCGTAAGTAACGACTAAGGGAGCCCTGCAGCAGACCATCTGCTCTTCAGGTGGAAGACATAGTATGTCGGTACTTTTATTACTTTTTTAATGTTTTTCTTAAACAACAGAAAAAAATTACACCTTTGAAATTTTTTAAATTTTAGGGTGCGGGCTCTTCTTTTATGTTTTTGTTGTTACATTTTAGGTTTGGTTCACTACGAACGGGTCGCATAGTACGAGTATATTTTTATTAGGGTAAGCATAATTTAACGTTAGCGATAGTAACAATTTAATTTAATTTGTGGCGAAAGCCACACCTTTTTTCGGGAGTATCATAATATACTCCTTGTTTTAAATCCTCACTTTCAAAGTAGATATAAATTAAGCCCCTTCAATAAATGTTGAGAGGCTATATATGTATATAAAATGTGTGTGCTTAAGACTTATATTTGAAGTGGTTGCATTATATTTAGGAAAGGCGCTTTTCATCAGCGCGTATAGTCTAGCATAATTAGTTTGAAGTAGCCCAAAGCTGCTTTCGCAGCTGTTCAGCCTGCAAAACTTACTCAATTCTATTCATAAAGTAAACCACGCCAATAAATATTAAAAAATCGGCAATATCTTCAACATTTGGGAAAAATAAATTCTGTCAAACTTACCTAAAATATATAGTTACAGTTTTTTTACATATTTAGATTTTTCTTGAAAAGAGGACTGCAGGATTGTTGCAAGAAATCGACAACCAAATTTTAAATGATTTAAATTTCAAAAAAAGAACGTAAATTATTTAGTTTCACAAGCTGGATTTAGACTTCATTTTAAAGCTACCTTATAACCTATGGTACAGCCAAAAACTTTTTATACCTGATTTTTTTATTCTTTACAACCGTGCCGTGCTGGTGGCGGCACTTTAAAATAATACTTTTCGTCGCCCCATCTCCTTCGTGGGTGTCATTAGAGGCAACTAAGGGAGCCCTGCAGCTAGCAGACTATCTGCTCTTTAGGTGGGAGAAATAATATGTCGGTACATTTTTACTTATTTAAAGTTTTTCTTGAATAACAGAAAAAATTACACCTTTGAAATTTTTTAAATTTTAGGGTGCGGGCTCTTCTTTTATGTTTTTGTTGTTACATTTTAGGTTTGGTTCACTACGAACGGGTCGCATAGTACGAGTATATTTTTATTAGGGTAAGCATAATTTAATGTTAGCGATAATAACAATTTAATTTAATTTGTGGCGAAAGCCACACCTTTTTTCGGGAGTATCATAATATGCTCCCTGTATTGTATTAGCACGTCCAAAGTAAATATAAATTAAGCCTGTTTCAATGAATGTTCAGAGGCTATATATGTATATAAGATGTGTGTGCTTAAGACTTGTATTTGAAGTGGTTGCATTATTGTTAGGAAAGACGCTTTTAGTCAGCGCGTATAGTCTTATATAATCAGTTTTAAGTAGCCCAAAGCTTGCTTTAGCAGCTCATCAGCCTGGAAAACTTACTTAACATCATCACTTAGTCCACTCTCATGCTATAGAGGTAAAAGTAGTTAAGTCGAACTCATAGTATCTTTATTGCAATAATAATAGTACAGTATAGTAATAACTTAATTTGTTGCAATAAGAAATATTCATAAGGGCGACAAAAATTAAATCATAGCTTTTTAAAAAATTTGTTCCGTGCTGGTGGCGGTACTTTAAAAGATTTTTTTCCACCGCCCCATCTCCTTCCTGTGGGTGTCGTAAGTAACGACTAAGGGAGCCCTGCAGCAGACCATCTGCTCTTCAGGTGGAAGACATAGTATGTCGGTACTTTTTTTACTTTTTTAATGTTTTTCTTAAACAACAGAAAAAAATGAAACCACGAAAACTTTTAAATGCTAAGCTGTTGGCTCTTATTTTATGTTTTTGTCGATACATTTTAAGTTTAGTTCACTAGTAACGGGTCGCATTGTACGAGTATATTTTCATTAGGGTAAGCATAATTTTAACGTTAGCGATAATAACAATTTAATTTAATTTGTGGCGTAAGCCACACCTTTTTTCGGGAGTATCATAATATTCTCCCTGTAATGTATTAGCACTTCCAAAGTAAATATAAATTAAGCCTGTTTCAATGAATGTTCAGAGGCTATATATGAACATAAGATGTGTGTGCTTAAGACTTATATTTGAAGTGGTTGCATTATTAATAGGAAAGACGCTTTAAGTCAGCGCGTATATTCTAGCATAATCAGTTTTAAGTAGCCCAAAACTTGCTTTCGCAGCTTATCAGCCTGAAGAACTTACTCAATTCTATTCATAGAGTAAACCACGCCAATAAATCAATAATCATATGTAAAGATCGGCAATATCTTTTTCATTTGAGAAGAACAAATTCTGTCGAACTTACAAAAAAAAAATCAATTTTTTACTATTTAGATCATGCTTGAAAAGAGGACTGCAGGATTGTTGGAAAAAATCGACAACCAAAATTTACATGATTTAAATTTCAGAAAAGGAACGTGAAATATTTAGTTTCCCAAGCTGGAATTAAGACTACATTTTAAAGCTACCATAATATGATATAACCAATATTTTTCGTATCCCTGATTTATTAATTTTCAACAAACGTGCCGTGCTGGTGGCGGCACTTTAAAAGAATACTTTCCACCGCCCCATATCCTTCCCGTGGGTGTCGTAAGAGGCGACTAAGGGAGCCCTGCAACAGACCATCTGCTCTCCAGGTAGGGGAAACATTATGTCAGTACTTCTTTTACTTTTTTAAAGTTTTTCTTAAATAACATAAAACAATGAAACCCCTGAAAATTGTTGAATACTAAGTTGCGGGCTCTTATTAAATGTTTTTGTTGATACATTTTAAGTTTGGTTCACTACGAACGGGTGTCATTGTACCAGTATATTTTCATTAGGGTAAGCATAATTTAACGTTAGCGATAATAACAATTTAATTTAATTTGTGGCGTAAGCCACACCTTTTTTCGGGAGTATCATAATATTCTCCCTGTAATGTATTAGCACTTCCAAAGTAAATATAAATTAAGCCTGTTTCAATGAATGTTCAGAGGCTATATACTCGTATGTACATAAGATGTGTGTGCTTAAGACTTATATTTGAAGTGGTTGCATTATTAATAGGAAAAACGCTTTAAGTCAGCGCGTATAGTCTAGCATAATCAGTTTTAAGTAGCCCAAAACTTGCTTTCGCAGCTAATCAGCCTGGAGAACTTACTCAATTCTATTCATAGAGTAAACCACGCCAATAAATCAATAATCATATTTAAAGATCGGCAATATCTTCTTCATTTGAGAAGAACAAATTCTGTCGAACTTACAAAAAAAAAAACAATTTTTTACTATTTAGATCTGCTTGAAAAGAGGACTGCAGGATTGTTGGAAAAAATCGACAACCAAAATTTACATGATTTAAATTTCAGAAAAGGAACGTAAAATATTTAGTTTCCCTAGCTGGATTTAGACTACATTTTAAAGCTACCATAATATGATATAACCAATATTTTTCGTATCCCTGATTTATTAATTTTCAACAAGCGTGCCATGCTGGTGGCGGCACTTTAAAAGAATACTTTCCACCGCTCCATCGCCTTCCCGTGGGTGTCGTAAGAGGCGACTAAGGGAGCCCTGCAACAGACCATCTGCTCTCCAGGTAGGGGAAAACATTATGTCAGTACTTCTTTTACTTTTTTAAAGTTTTTCTTAAATAACAGAAAAAAATTGAAACCCCTGAAAACTGTTGATTACTAAGTTGCGGGCTCTTATTAAATGTTGTTAGGAAAGACGTTTTTAGTCAGCGCGTATAGTCTTATATAATCAGTTTTAAGTAGCCCAAAGCTTGCTTTAGCAGCTCATCAGCCTGGAAAACTTACTTAACATCATCATTTAGTCCACTCTCATGCTATAGAGGTAAAAGTAGTTAAGTCGAACTCATAGTATCTTTATTGCAATAATAATAGTACAGTATAGTAATAACTTAATTTGTTACTTCACTTAACCCTTCGGATCGACAATATTACCGATTCGAACCCTCGATACTTCGTGTTGCAAGTCATTTAATTGGATATCAAGACCTTGAGACATCATTAGGAATTATATTCCGGTTGTTGTAAATCTACCGTATACTTAACTAACCAGGAACTGTATTGAGAAATATGTATTTACAAATTTATTTAACAATTTAATATTCTAGCTAGGTTACTAAACATGAATTACCGAAAATTCAATAAAGTAAAAAATTAAAAACAAAATAAAACAAAAAAAAATTGCTTTCTCGTGTATTTAAACGATAATATTCGATAATAAATAAAAATAGGATACGTATTTAGATAATACTGATTCCGAAGTACCAAGAAGGGCAATAAGAAATATTCATAAGGGCGACAAAAATTAAATCATAGCTTTTTAAAAAATTTGTTCCGTGCTGTTGGCGGTACTTTAAAAAAAATTTTTCCACCGCCCCATCTCCTTCCTGTGGGTGTCTTAAGTAACGACTAAGGGAGCCCTGCAGCAGACCATCTGCTCTTCAGGTGGAAGACATAGTATGTCGGTACTTTTTTCACTTTTTTTATGTTTTTCTTAAACAACAGAAAAAAATGAAACCCCGAAAACTTTTAAATGCTAAGCTGTTGGCTCTTATTTTATGTTCTTGTCGATACATTTTAAGTTTAGTTCACTAGGAACGGGTCGCATTGTACGAGTATATTTTCATTAGGGTAAGCATAATTTTAACGTTAGCGATAATAACAATTTAATTTAATTTGTGGCGTAAGCCACACCTTTTTTCGGGAGTATCATAATATTCTCCCTGTAATGTATTAGCACTTCCAAAGTAAATATAAATTAAGCCTGTTTCAATGAATGTTCAGAGGCTATATATGTACATAAGATGTGTGTGCTTAAGACTTATATTTGAAGTGGTTGCATTATTAATAGGAAAGACGCTTTAAGTCAGCGCGTATAGTCTAGCATAATCAGTTTTAAGTAGCCCAAAACTTGCTTTCGCAGCTAATCAGCCTGGAGAACTTACTCAATTCTATTCATAGAGTAAACCACGCCAATAAATCAATAATCATACGTAAAGATCGGCAATATCTTTTTCATTTGAGAAGAACAAATTCTGTCGAACTTACAAAAATAAACCAATTTTTTAATATTTACTATTTAGATCATGCTTGAAAAGAGGACTGCAGGATTGTTGGAAAAAATCGACAACCAAAATTTACATGATTTAAATTTCAGAAAAGGAACGTAAAATATTTAGTTTCCCTAGCTGGATTTAGACTTCATTTTAAAGCTACCATAATATGATATAACCAATGTTTTTCGTATACCTGATTTATTAATTTTCAACAAGCGTGCCGTGCTGGTGGCGGCACTTTAAAATAATACTTTCCACCGCCCCATATCCTTCCCGTGGGTGTCGTAAGAGGCGACTAAGGGAGCCCTGCAACAGACCATCTGCTCTCCAGGTAGGGGAAAACATTATGTCAGTACTTCTTTTACTTTTTTAAAGTTTTTCTTAAATAACAGAAAAAAATGAAACCCCTGAAAATTGTTGAATACTAAGTTGCGGGCTCTTATTTAATGTTTTTGTTGATACATTTTAAGTTTGGTTCACTACCAACGGGTGTCATAGTACCAGTATATTTTCATTAGGGTAAGCATAATTTAACGTTAGCGATAATAACAATTTAATTTAATTTGTGGCGTAAGCCACACCTTTTTTCGGGAGTATCATAATATGCTCCCTGTATTGTATTAGCACTTCCAAAGTAAATATAAATTAAGCCTGTTTCAATGAATGTTCAGAGGCTATATTTGTATATAAGATGTGTGTGCTTAAGAGCTCATCAGCCTGGAAAACTTACTTAACATCATCACTTAGTCCACTCCTATGCTATAGAGGTAAAAGTCGAACTCATAGTATCTTTATTGCAATAATATTAGTACAGTATAGTAATAACTTAATTTGTTGCAATAAGAAATATTCATAAGGGCGACAAAAATTAAATCATAGCTTTTTAAAAAATTTGTTCCGTGCTGGTGGCGGTACTTTAAAATATTTTTTTCCACCGCCCCATCTCCTTCCTGTGGGTGTCGTAAGTAACGACTAAGGGAGCCCTGCAGCAGACCATCTGCTCTTCAGGTGGAAGACATAGTATGTCGGTACTTTTTTCACTTTTTTTATGTTTTTCTTAAACAACAGAAAAAAATGAAACCCCGAAAACTTTTAAATGCTAAGCTGTTGGCTCTTATTTTATGTTTTTGTCGATACATTTTAAGTTTAGTTCACTAGGAACGGGTCGCATAGTACGAGTATATTTTTGTTAGGGTAAGCATAATTTAACGTTAGCGATAATAACAATTTAATTTAATTTGTGGCGAAAGCCACACCTTTTTTCGGGAGTATCATAATATACTCCTTGTTTTAAATCCTCACTTTCAAAGTAGATATAAATTAGGCCCCTTCAATAAATGTTGAGAGGCTATATATGTATATAAAATGTGTGTGCTTAAGACTTATATTTGAAGTGGTTGCATTATATTTAGGAAAGGCGCTTTTCATCAGCGCGTATAGTCTAGCATAATTAGTTTGAAGTAGCCCAAAGCTGCTTTCGCAGCTGTTCAGCCTGCCAAACTTACTCAATTCTATTCATAAAGTAAACCACGCCAATAAATATTAAAAAATCGGCAATATCTTCTACATTTGGGAAAAATAAATTCTGTCAAACTTACCTAAAATATATAGTTACAGTTTTTTTACATATTTAGATTTTTCTTGAAAAGAGGACTGCAGGATTGTTGCAAGAAATTAACAACCAAATTTTAAATGATTTAAATTTCAAAAAAAGAATTTAAATTATTTAGTTTCCCAAGCTGGATTTAGACTTTTTATACCTGATTTTTTTATTCTTCACAACCGTGCCGTGCTGGTGGCGGCACTTTAAAATAATACTTTTCACCGCCCCATCTCCTTCCCGTGGGTGTAATTAGAGGCAACTAAGGGAGCCCTGCAGCTAGCAAACTATCTGCTCTTTAGGTGGGAGAAATAATATGTCGGTACATTTTTACTTTTTTAAAGTTTTTCTTAAATAACAAAAAAAAATTACACCTTTGAAATTTTTTAAATTTTAGGGTGCGGGCTCTTCTTTTATGTTTTTGTTGTTACATTTTAGGTTTGGTTCACTACGAACGGGTCGCATAGTACGAGTATATTTTTATTAGGGTAAGCATAATTTAACGTTAGCGATAATAACAATTTAATTTAATTTGTGGCGAAAGCCACACCTTTTTTCGGGAGTATCATAATATACTCCTTGTTTTAAATCCTCACTTTCAAAGTAGATATAAATTAGGCCCCTTCAATAAATGTTGAGAGGCTATATATGTATATAAAATGTGTGTGCTTAAGACTTATATTTGAAGTGGTTGCATTATATTTAGGAAAGGCGCTTTTCATCAGCGCGTATAGTCTAGCATAATTAGTTTGAAGTAGCCCAAAGCTGCTTTCGCAGCTGTTCAGCCTGCCAAACTCACTCAATTCTATTCATAAAGTAAACCACGCCAATAAATATTAAAAAATCGGCAATATCTTCTACATTTGGGAAAAATAAATTTTGTCAAACTTACCTAAAATATATAGTTACAGTTTTTTTTCATATTTAGATTTTTCTTGAAAAGAGGACTGCAGGATTGTTGCAAGAAATCAACAACCAAATTTTAAATAATTTAAATTTCAAAAAAAGAATTTAAATTATTTAGTTTCCCAAGCTGGATTTAGACTTCATTTTAAAGCTACCTTAATACCTATGGTACAACCAAAAACTTTTTATACCTGATTTTTTTATTCTTCACAACCGTGCCGTGCTGGGGGCGGCACTTTAAAATAATACTTTTCACCGCCCCATCTCCTTCCCGTGGGTGTAATTAGAGGCAACTAAGGGAGCCCTGCAGCTAGCAAACTATCTGCTCTTTAGGTGGGAGAAATAATATGTCGGTACATTTTTACTTTTTTAAAGTTTTTCTTAAATAACAAAAAAAAATTACACCTTTGAAATTTTTTAAATTTTAGGGTGCGGGCTCTTCTTTTATGTTTTTGTTGTTACATTTTAGGTTTGGTTCACTACGAACGGGTCGCATAGTACGAGTATATTTTTATTAGGGTAAGCATAATTTAACGTTAGCGATAATAACAATTTAATTTAATTTGTGGCGAAAGCCACACCTTTTTTCGGGAGTATCATAATATACTCCTTGTTTTAAATCCTCACTTTCAAAGTAGATATAAATTAGGCCCCTTCAATAAATGTTGAGAGGCTATATATGTATATAAAATGTGTGTGCTTAAGACTTATATTTGAAGTGGTTGCATTATATTTAGGAAAGGCGCTTTTCATCAGCGCGTATAGTCTAGCATAATTAGTTTGAAGTAGCCCAAAGCTGCTTTCGCAGCTGTTCAGCCTGCCAAACTTACTCAATTCTAATTATAGAGTGAACCACGCCAATAAATATTAAAAGATCGGCAATTTCTTCCACATTTGAATAAAACAAATTCTGTCAAACTTACCTAAAATATATACCGTTTTTCTGCATATTCAGATTTTGCTTGAATAGAGGACTGCAGGATTGTTGCAAGAAATCGACAATTTTCAGAAAAATAACGTAAAATGTTTAGTTTCTCAAGCTGGATTTAGACTTCATTTTAAAGATACCATAATATGGTACAACCAACTTTTTTTTTTATCCCTGATTTATTTTCAACAAGCGTGCCGTGCTGGTGGCGGCACTTTAAAAGAATACTTTTCACCGGCCCATCTCTTTCCCGTGGGTGTCGTAAGTGGCGACTAAGGGAGCCCTGCAGCTAGCAGACTGTCTGCTCTTTAGGTGGGAGAAATAATATGTCAGTACTTATTTTCCTTTTTTAAAGTTTTTCTTAAATAACAGAAAAAAATGAAACCCCTGAAAACTGTTGAATACTAAGTTGCGGGCTCTTATTAAATGTTTTTGTTGATACATTTTAAGTTTGTTTCACTACGAACGGGTCGCATAGTACGAGTATATTTTTATTAGGGTAAGCATAATTTAACGTTAGCGATAATAACAATTTAATTTAATTTGTGGCGAAAGCCACACCTTTTTTCGGGAGTATCATAATATGCTCCCTGTATTGTATTGGCACTTCCACAGTAGATATTAATAAAGCCTTTTCAATAAAGGTTGAGAGGCTATATATGTATATAAAATGTGTGTGCTTAAGACTTATATTTGAAGTGGTTGCATTATATTTAGGAAAGGCGCTTTTCATCAGCGCGTATAGTCTAGCATAATTAGTTTGAAGTAGCCCGAAGCTGCTTTCGCAGCTGAGCAGCCTGCAAAACTTACTCAATTCTAATTAAAGAGTGAACCACGCCAATAAATATTTAAAGATCGGCAATTTCTTCCACATTTGAATAAAATAAATTCTGTCAATCTTACCTAAACTATATTACCGTTTTTCTGCATATTCAGATTTTGCTTGAATAGAGGACTGCAGGATTGTTGCAAGAAATCGACAACCAAATTTTAAATGATTTAATTTTTTAGAAAAATAACGTAAAATGTTTAGTTTCCCAAGCTGGATTTAGACTTCATTTTAAAGATACCATAATATCGTACAACCAATTTTTTTTTTATACCTGATTTATTTTCAACAAGCGTGCCGTGCTGGTGGCGGCACTTTAAAAGAATACTTTTCACCGCCCCATCTCCTTCCCGTGGGTGTCGTAAGAGGCGACTAAGGGAGCCCTCCAGATAGCAGACCATCTGCTCTTCAGGTGTAAGACATATTATGTCAGTACTTTTTTTACTTTTTTTTAAGTTTTTTATTAAACAACAGAAAAAAATTCAATACTAAGTTGCGGGCTCTTATTTTATGTTTTAGTCTATACATTTTAAGTTTGGTTCACAATGAACGGGTTGCATAGTACGTGTTTATTTTTATTAGGGTAAGCATAATTGTACGTTAGCCATAATAACAATTTAATTTAATTTGTGGCGAAAGCCACACCTTTTTTCGGGAGTATCATAATATGCTCCCTGTATTGGATTGACACTTCCAAAGTAGATATTAATTAAGCCCCTTCAATAAATGTTGAGAGGCTATATATGTATATAAAATGTGTGTGCTTAAGACTTATATTTAAAGTGGTTGCATTATTGTTAGAAAAGACGCTTTTAATCAGCGCGTATAGTTTAGCATAATCAGTTTGAAGTAGCCCGAAGCTGCTTTCGCAGCTAAGCAGCCTGCAAAACTTACTCAATTCTAATTATAGAGTGAACCACGCCAATAAATATTTAAAGATCGGCAATTTCTTCCACATTTGAATAAAATAAATTCTGTCAAACTTACCTAAAATATATACCGTTTTTCTGCATATTCAGATTTTGCTTGAATAGAGGACTGCAGGATTGTTGCAAGAAATCGACAACCAAATTTTAAATGATTTAAATTTCAGAAAAATAACGTAAAATGTTTAGTTTCCCAAGCTGGATTTAGACTTTATTTTAAAGATACCATAATATGGTACAACCAATTTTTTTTTATCCCTGATTTATTTTCAACAAGCGTGCCGTGCTGGTGGCGGCACTTTAAAAGAATACTTTTCACCGCCCCATCTCCTTCCCGTGGGTGTCGTAAGAGGCGACTAAGGGAGCCCTCCAGATAGCAGACCATCTGCTCTTCAGGTGTAAAACATATCATGTCAGTACTTTTTTTACTTTTTTTTAAGTTTTTTATTATACAACAGAAATCTTTTCAATACTAAGTTGCGGGCTCATGTTTTAGTCTATACATTTTGAGTTTGGTTCACTATAAACGGGTCGCATAGTACGTGTTTATTTTTATTAGGGTAAGCATAATTGTACGTTAGCCATAATAACAATTTAATTTAATTTGTGGCGAAAGCCACACCTTTTTTCGGGAGTATCATAATATGCTCCCTGTTTTAGATTGACACTTCCAAAGTAGATATTAATTAAGCCCCTTCAATAAATGTTGAGAGGCTATATATGTATATAAAATGTGTGTGCTTAAGACTTATATTTAAAGTGGTTGCATTATTGTTAGAAAAGACGCTTTTAATCAGCGCGTATAGTTTAGCATAATCAGTTTGAAGTAGCCCGAAGCTGCTTTCGCAGCTAAGCAGCCTGCAAAACTTACTCAATTCTAATTATAGAGTGAACCACGCCAATAAATATTTAAAGATCGGCAATTTCTTCCACATTTGAATAAAATAAATTCTGTAAAACTTACCTAAACTATATACCGTTTTTCTGCATATTCAGATTTTGCTTGAATAGAGGACTGCAGGATTGTTGCAAGAAATCGACAACCAAATATAAAATTTTTAATTTTCAGAAAAATAACGTAAAATGTTTAGTTTCCCAAGCTGGATATAGACTTTATTTTAAAAATACCATAATATGGTACAACCAATTTTTTTTTTATCCCTGATTTATTTTCAACAAGCGTGCCGTGCTGGTGGCGGCACTTTAAAAGAATACTTTTCACCGACCCATCTCCTTCCCGTGGGTGTCGTAAGAGGCGACTAAGGGAGCCCTCCAGATAGCAGACCATCTGCTCTTCAGGTGTAAGACATATTATGTCAGTACTTTTTTTACTTTTTTTTAAGTTTTTTATTAAACAACAGAAAAATTTTCAATACTAAGTTGCGGGCTCATGTTTTAGTCTATACATTTTGAGTTTGGTTCACTATAAACGGGTCGCATAGTACGTGTTTATTTTTATTAGGGTAAGCATAACTGTACGTTAGCCATAATAACAATTTAATTTAATTTGTGGCGAAAGCCACACCTTTTTTCGGGAGTATCATAATATGCTCCCTGTTTTAGATTGACACTTCCAAAGTAGATATTAATTAAGCCCCTTCAATAAATGTTGAGAGGCTATATATGTATATAAAATGTGTGTGCTTAAGACTTATATTTAAAGTGGTTGCATTATTGTTAGAAAAGACGCTTTTAATCAGCGCGTATAGTTTAGCATAATCAGTTTGAAGTAGCCCGAAGCTGCTTTCGCAGCTAAGCAGCCTGCAAAACTTACTCAATTCTAATTATAGAGTGAACCACGCCAATAAATATTTAAAGATCGGCAATTTCTTCCACATTTGAATAAAATAAATTCTGTAAAACTTACCTAAACTATATACCGTTTTTCTGCATATTCAGATTTTGCTTGAATAGAGGACTGCAGGATTGTTGCAAGAAATCGACAACCAAATATAAAATTTTTAATTTTCAGAAAAATAACGTAAAATGTTTAGTTTCCCAAGCTGGATATAGACTTTATTTTAAAAATACCATAATATGGTACAACCAATTTTTTTTTTATCCCTGATTTATTTTCAACAAGCGTGCCGTGCTGGTGGCGGCACTTTAAAAGAATACTTTTCACCGACCCATCTCCTTCCCGTGGGTGTCGTAAGAGGCGACTAAGGGAGCCCTCCAGATAGCAGACCATCTGCTCTTCAGGTGTAAGACATATTATGTCAGTACTTTTTTTACTTTTTTTTAAGTTTTTTATTAAACAACAGAAAAATTTTCAATACTAAGTTGCGGGCTCATGTTTTAGTCTATACATTTTGAGTTTGGTTCACTATAAACGGGTCGCATAGTACGTGTTTATTTTTATTAGGGTAAGCATAACTGTACGTTAGCCATAATAACAATTTAATTTAATTTGTGGCGAAAGCCACACCTTTTTTCGGGAGTATCATAATATGCTCCCTGTTTTAGATTGACACTTCCAAAGTAGATATTAATTAAGCCCCTTCAATAAATGTTGAGAGGCTATATATGTATATAAAATGTGTGTGCTTAAGACTTATATTTAAAGTGGTTGCATTATTGTTAGAAAAGACGCTTTTAATCAGCGCGTATAGCTTAGCATAATCAGTTTGAAGTAGCCCGAAGCTGCTTTCGCAGCTAAGCAGCCTGCAAAACTTACTCAATTCTAATTATAGAGTGAACCACGCCAATAAATATTTAAAGATCGGCAATTTCTTCCACATTTGAATAAAATAAATTCTGTCAAACTTACCTAAAATATATACCGTTTTTCTGCATATTCAGATTTTACTTGAATAGAGGACTGCAGGATTGTTGCAAGAAATCGACAACCAAATATATTTTTTTTAATTTTCAGAAAAATAACGTAAAATGTTTAGTTTCCCAAACTGGATATAGACTTCATTTTAAAGCTACCATAATATGGTACAACCAATATTTTTTTTATCCCTGATTTATTTATTTTCAACAAGCGTGCCGTGCTGGTGGCGGCACTTTAAAAGAATACTTTTCACCGCCCCATCTCCTTCCCGTGGGTGTCGTAAGAGGCGACTAAGGGAGCCCTCCAGATAGCAGACCATCTGCTCTTCAGGTGTAAGACATATTATGTCAGTACTTTTTTTACTTTTTTTTAAGTTTTTTATTAAACAACAGAAATTTTTTCAATACTAAGTTGCGGGCTTATGTTTTAGTCTATACATTTTGAGTTTGGTTCACTATAAACGGGTCGCATAGTACGTGTTTATTTTTATTAGGGTAAGCATAATTGTACGTTAGCCATAATAACAATTTAATTTAATTTGTGGCGAAAGCCACACCTTTTTTCGGGAGTATCATAATATGCTCTCTGTTTTAGATTGACACTTACAAAGTAGATATTAATTAAGCCCCTTCAATAAATGTTGAGAGGCTATATATGTATATAAAATGTGTGTGCTTAAAACTTATATTTAAAGTGGTTGCATTATTGTTAGAAAAGACGCTTTTAATCAGCGCGTATAGTAGAGCATAATCAGTTTGAAGTAGCCCGAAGCTGCTTTCGCAGCTGAGCAGCCTGCAAAACTTACTCAATTCTAATTATAGAGTGAACCACGCCAATAAATATTTAAAGATCGGCAATTTCTTCCACATTTGAATAAAATAAATTCTGTCAAACTTACCTAAAATATATACCGTTTTTCTGCATATTCAGATTTTGCTTGAATAGAGGACTGCAGGATTGTTGCAAGAAATCGACCACCAAATATAAAAATTTTAATTTTCAGAAAAATAACGTTAAATGTTTAGTTTCCCAAGCTGGATTTAGACTTTATTTTAAAGATACCATAATATGGTACAACCAATTTTTTTTTTATCCCTGATTTATTTTCAACAAGCGTGCCGTGCTGGTGGCGGCACTTTAAAAGAATACTTTTCACCGACCCATCTCCTTCCCGTGGGTGTCGTAAGAGGCGACTAAGGGAGCCCTCCAGATAGCAGACCATCTGCTCTTCAGGTGTAAGACATATTATGTCAGTACTTTTTTTACTTTTTTTTAAGTTTTTTATTAAACAACAGAAATTTTTTCAACACTAAGTTGCGGGCTTATGTTTTAGTCTATACATTTTGAGTTTGGTTCACTATAAACGGGTCGCATAGTACGTGTTTATTTTTATTAGGGTAAGCATAATTGTACGTTAGCCATAATAACAATTTAATTTAATTTGTGGCGAAAGCCACACCTTTTTTCGGGAGTATCATAATATGCTCTCTGTTTTAGATTGACACTTACAAAGTAGATATTAATTAAGCCCCTTCAATAAATGTTGAGAGGCTATATATGTATATAAAATGTGTGTGCTTAAAACTTATATTTAAAGTGGTTGCATTATTGTTAGAAAAGACGCTTTTAATCAGCGCGTATAGTAGAGCATAATCAGTTTGAAGTAGCCCGAAGCTGCTTTCGCAGCTGAGCAGCCTGCAAAACTTACTCAATTCTAATTATAGAGTGAACCACGCCAATAAATATTTAAAGATCGGCAATTTCGTCCACATTTGAATAAAATAAATTCTGACAAACTTACCTAAAATATATACCGTTTTTCTGCATATTCAGATTTTGCTTGAATAGAGGACTGCAGGATTGTTGCAAGAAATCGACCACCAAATATAAAAATTTTAATTTTCAGAAAAATAACGTTAAATGTTTAGTTTCCCAAGCTGGATTTAGACTTTATTTTAAAGATACCATAATATGGTACAACCAATTTTTTTTTTATCCCTGATTTATTTTCAACAAGCGTGCCGTGCTGGTGGCGGCACTTTAAAAGAATACTTTTCACCGCCCCATCTCCTTCCCGTGGGTGTCGTAAGAGGCGACTAAGGGAGCCCTCCAGATAGCAGACCATCTGCTCTTCAGGTGTAAGACATATTATGTCAGTACTTTTTTTACTTTTTTTTAAGTTTTTTATTAAACAACAGAAATTTTTTCAATACTAAGTTGCGGGCTTATGTTTTAGTCTATACATTTTGAGTTTGGTTCACTATAAACGGGTCGCATAGTACGTGTTTATTTTTATTAGGGTAAGCATAATTGTACGTTAGCCATAATAACAATTTAATTTAATTTGTGGCGAAAGCCACACCTTTTTTCGGGAGTATCATAATATGCTCTCTGTTTTAGATTGACACTTACAAAGTAGATATTAATTAAGCCCCTTCAATAAATGTTGAGAGGCTATATATGTATATAAAATGTGTGTGCTTAAGACTTATATTTAAAGTGGTTGCATTATTGTTAGAAAAGACGCTTTTAATCAGCGCGTATAGTTTAGCATAATCAGTTTGAAGTAGCCCGAAGCTGCTTTCGCAGCTAAGCAGCCTGCAAAACTTACTCAATTCTAATTATAGAGTGAACCACGCCAATAAATATTTAAAGATCGGCAATTTCTTCCACATTTGAATAAAATAAATTCTGTCAAACTTACCTAAACTATATACCGTTTTTCTGCATATTCAGATTTTGCTTGAATAGAGGACTGCAGGATTGTTGCAAGAAATCGACCACCAAATATAAAAATATTAATTTTCAGAAAAATAACGTTAAATGTTTAGTTTCCCAAGCTGGATTTAGACTTTATTTTAAAGATACCATAATATGGTACAACTAATTTTTTTTTTATCCCTGATTTATTTTCAACAAGCGTGCCGTGCTGGTGGCGGCACTTTAAAAGAATACTTTTCACCGCCCCATCTCCTTCCCGTGGGTGTCGTAAGAGGCGACTAAGGGAGCCCTCCAGATAGCAGACCATCTGCTCTTCAGGTGTAAGACATATTGTCAGTACTTTTTTTACTTTTTTTTAAGTTTTTTACTAAACAACAGAAAAAATTTCAATACTAAGTTGCAGGCTCTTATTTTATGTTTAAGTCTATACATTTTAAGTGTGGTTCACTACGAACGGGTGGCATAGTACGTGTATATTTTTACTAGGGTAATTATAATTTAACGTTAGCGATAATAACAATTCAATTTAATTTGTGGCGAAAGCCACACCTTTTTCAGGGAGTATCATAATATTCTCCCTGTAATGTATTAGCACTTCCAAAGTAGATATTAATTAAGCCCCTTCAATAAATGTTGAGAGGCTATATATGTATATAAAATGTGTGTGCTTAAGACTTATATTTAAAGTGGTTGCATTATTGTTAGAAAAGACGCTTTTAATCAGCGCGTATAGTTTAGCATAATCAGTTTGAAGTAGCCCGAAGCTGCTTTCGCAGCTAAGCAGCCTGCAAAACTTACTCAATTCTAATTATAGAGTGAACCACGCCAATAAATATTTAAAGATCGGCAATTTCTTCCACATTTGAATAAAATAAATTCTGTCAAACTTACCTAAAATATATACCGTTTTTCTGCATATTCAGATTTTGCTTGAATAGAGGACTGCAGGATTGTTGCAAGAAATCGACAACCAAATATAAAATTTTTAATTTTCAGAAAAATAACGTAAAATGTTTAGTTTCCCAAGCTGGATTTAGACTTCATTTTAAAGCTACCAAAATATGGTACAACCAATATTTTTTTTATCCCTGATTTATTTATTTTCAACAAGCGTGCCGTGCTGGTGGCGGCACTTTAAAAGAATACTTTTCACCGCCCCATCTCCTTCCCGTGGGTGTCGTAAGAGGCGACTAAGGGAGCCCTCCAGATAGCAGACCATCTGCTCTTCAGGTGTAAGACATATTATGTCAGTACTTTTTTTACTTTTTTTTAAGTTTTTTATTAAACAACAGAAAAAATTTCAATACTAAGTTGCGGGCTCTTATTTTATGTTTAAGTCTATACATTTTAAGTGTGGTTCACTACGAACGGGTGGCATAGTACGTGTATATTTTTATTAGGGTAATTATAATTTAACGTTAGCGATAATAACAATTCAATTTAATTTGTGGCGAAAGCCACACCTTTTTCAGGGAGTATCATAATATTCTCCCTGTAATGTATTAGCACTTCCAAAGTAGATATTAATTAAGCCCCTTCAATAAATGTTGGGAGGCTATATATGTATATAAAATGTGTGTGCTTAAGACTTATATTTAAAGTGGTTGCATTATTGTTAGAAAAGACGCTTTTAATCAGCGCGTATAGTTTAGCATAATCAGTTTGAAGTAGCCCGAAGCTGCTTTCGCAGCTAAGCAGCCTGCAAAACTTACTCAATTCTAATTATAGAGTGAACCACGCCAATAAATATTTAAAGATCGGCAATTTCTTCCACATTTGAATAAAATAAATTCTGTCAAACTTACCTAAAATATATACCGTTTTTCTGCATATTCAGATTTTGCTTGAATAGAGGACTGCAGGATTGTTGCAAGAAATCGACAACCAAATATTAAAAAATTAATTTTCAGAAAAATAACGTAAAATGTTTAGTTTCCCAAGCTTGATATAGACTTTATTTTAAAAATACCATAATATGGTACAACCAATTTTTTTTTTATCCCTGATTTATTTTCAACAAGCGTGCCGTGCTGGTGGCGGCACTTTAAAAGAATACTTTTCACCGAACCATCTCCTTCCCGTGGGTGTCGTAAGAGGCGACTAAGGGAGCCCTCCAGATAGCAGACCATCTGCTCTTCAGGTGTAAGACATATTATGTCAGTACTTTTTTTACTTTTTTTTAAGTTTTTTATTAAACAACAGAAAAAATTTCAATACTAAGTTGCGGGCTCTTATTTTATGTTTAAGTCTATACATTTTAAGTGTGGTTCACTACGAACGGGTGGCATAGTACGTGTATATTTTTATTAGGGTAATTATAATTTAACGTTAGCGATAATAACAATTCAATTTAATTTGTGGCGAAAGCCACACCTTTTTCAGGGAGTATCATAATATTCTCCCTGTAATGTATTAGCACTTCCAAAGTAGATATTAATTAAGCCCCTTCAATAAATGTTGGGAGGCTATATATGTATATAAAATGTGTGTGCTTAAGACTTATATTTAAAGTGGTTGCATTATTGTTAGAAAAGACGCTTTTAATCAGCGCGTATAGTTTAGCATAATCAGTTTGAATTAGCCCGAAGCTGCTTTCGCAGCTGAGCAGCCTGCAAAACTTACTCAATTCTAATTATAGAGTGAACCACGCCAATAAATATTTAAAGATCGGCAATTTCTTCCACATTTGAATAAAATAAATTCTGTCAAACTTACCTAAAATATATACCGTTTTTCTGCATATTCAGATTTTACTTGAATAGAGGACTGCAGGATTGTTGCAAGAAATCGACAACCAAATATAAAAAATTAAATTTTCAGAAAAATAACGTAAAATGTTTAGTTTCCCAAGCTAGATATAGACTTTATTTTAAAAATACCATAATATGGTACAACCAATTTTTTTTTTATCCCTGATTTATTTTCAACAAGCGTGCCGTGCTGGTGGCGGCACTTTAAAAGAATACTTTTCACCGACCCATCTCCTTCCCGTGGGTGTCGTAAGAGGCGACTAAGGGAGCCCTCCAGATAGCAGACCATCTGCTCTTCAGGTGTAAGACATATTATGTCAGTACTTTTTTTACTTTTTTTTAAGTTTTTTATTAAACAACAGAAAAATTTTCAATACTAAGTTGCGGGCTCATGTTTTAGTCTATACATTTTGAGTTTGGTTCACTATAAACGGGTCGCATAGTACGTGTTCATTTTTATTAGGGTAAGCATAATTGTACGTTAGCGATAATAACAATTCAATTTAATTTGTGGCGAAAGCCACACCTTTTTCAGGGAGTATCATAATATTCTCCCTGTAATGTATTAGCACTTCCAAAGTAGATATTAATTAAGCCCCTTCAATAAATGTTGGGAGGCTATATATGTATATAAAATGTGTGTGCTTAAGACTTATATTTAAAGTGGTTGCATTATTGTTAGAAAAGACGCTTTTAATCAGCGCGTATAGTTTAGCATAATCAGTTTGAATTAGCCCGAAGCTGCTTTCGCAGCTAAGCAGCCTGCAAAACTTACTCAATTCTAATTATAGAGTGAACCACGCCAATAAATATTTAAAGATCGGCAATTTCTTCCACATTTGAATAAAATAAATTCTGTCAAACTTACCTAAAATATATACCGTTTTTCTGCATATTCAGATTTTACTTGAATAGAGGACTGCAGGATTGTTGCAAGAAATCGACAACCAAATATAAAAAATTAAATTTTCAGAAAAATAACGTAAAATGTTTAGTTTCCCAAGCTAGATATAGACTTTATTTTAAAAATACCATAATATGGTACAACCAATTTTTTTTTTATCCCTGATTTATTTTCAACAAGCGTGCCGTGCTGGTGGCGGCACTTTAAAAGAATACTTTTCACCGACCCATCTCCTTCCCGTGGGTGTCGTAAGAGGCGACTAAGGGAGCCCTCCAGATAGCAGACCATCTGCTCTTCAGGTGTAAGACATATTATGTCAGTACTTTTTTTACTTTTTTTTAAGTTTTTTATTAAACAACAGAAAAATTTTCAATACTAAGTTGCGGGCTCATGTTTTAGTCTATACATTTTGAGTTTGGTTCACTATAAACGGGTCGCATAGTACGTGTTCATTTTTATTAGGGTAAGCATAATTGTACGTTAGCCATAATAACAATTTAATTTAATTTGTGGCGAAAGCCACACCTTTTTTCGGGAGTATCATAATATGCTCCCTGTTTTAGATTGACACTTCCAAAGTAGATATTAATTAAGCCCCTTCAATAAATGTTGAGAGGCTATATATGTATATAAAATGTGTGTGCTTAAAACTTATATTTGAAGTGGTTGCATTATTGTTAGAAAAGACGCTTTTAATCAGCGCGTATAGTTTAGCATAATCAGTTTGAAGTAGCCCGAAGCTGCTTTCGCAGCTGAGCAGCCTGCAAAACTTACTCAATTCTAATTATAGAGTGAACCACGCCAATAAATATTTAAAGATCGGCAATTTCTTCCACATTTGAATAAAATAAATTCTGTCAAACTTACCTAAACTATATACCGTTTTTCTGCATATTCAGATTTTGCTTGAATAGAGGACTGCAGGATTGTTGCAAGAAATCGACAACCAAATATAAAATTTTTAATTTTCAGAAAAATAACGTAAAATGTTTAGTTTCCCAAGCTGGATATAGACTTTATTTTAAAAATACCATAATATGGTACAACCAATTTTTTTTTTATCCCTGAATTATTTTCAACAAGCGTGCCGTGCTGGTGGCGGCACTTTAAAAGAATACTTTTCACCGACCCATCTCCTTCCCGTGGGTGTCGTAAGAGGCGACTAAGGGAGCCCTCCAGATAGCAGACCACCTGCTCTTCAGGTGTAAGACATATTATGTCAGTACTTTTTTTACTTTTTTTTAATGTTTAGTTTCCCAAGCTGGATTTAGACTTTATTTTAAAGATACCATAATATGGTACAACCAATTTTTTTTGATCCCTGATTTATTTTCAACAAGCGTGCCGTGCTGGTGGCGGCACTTTAAAAGAATACTTTTCACCGCCCCATCTCCTTCCCATGGGTGTCGTAAGAGGCGACTAAGGGAGCCCTCCAGATAGCAGACCATCTGCTCTTCAGGTGTAAGACATATTATGTCAATACTTTTTTCACTTTTCTTTAAGTTTTTTATTAAACAACAGAAATTTTTTCAATACTAAGTTGCGGGCTCATGTTTTAGTCTATACATTTTGAGTTTGGTTCACTATAAACGGGTCGCATAGTACGTGTTTATTTTTATTAGGGTAAGCATAATTGTACGTTAGCCATAATAACAATTTAATTTAATTTGTGGCGAAAGCCACACCTTTTTTCGGGAGTATCATAATATGCTCTCTGTTTTAGATTGACACTTACAAAGTAGATATTAATTAAGCCCCTTCAATAAATGTTGAGAGGCTATATATGTATATAAAATGTGTGTGCTTAAAACTTATATTTAAAGTGGTTGCATTATTGTTAGAAAAGACGCTTTTAATCAGCGCGTATAGTAGAGCATAATCAGTTTGAAGTAGCCCAAAGCTGCTTTCGCAGCTGAGCAGCCTGCAAAACTTACTCAATTCTAATTATAGAGTGAACCACGCCAATAAATATTTAAAGATCGGCAATTTCTTCCACATTTGAATAAAATAAATTCTGTCAAACTTACCTAAAATATATACCGCTTTTCTGCATATTCAGATTTTGCTTGAATAGAGGACTGCAGGATTGTTGCAAGAAATCGACAACCAAATTTTAAATGATTTAAATTTCAGAAAAATAACGTAAAATGTTTAGTTTCCCAAGCTGGATTTAGACTTCATTTTAAAGCTACCAAAATATGGTACAACCAATATTTTTTTTATCCCTGATTTATTTTCAACAAGCGTGCCGTGCTGGTGGCAGCACTTTAAAAGAATACTTTTCACCGCCCCATCTCCTTCCCGTGGGTGTCGTAAGAGGCGACTAAGGGAGCCCTCCAGATAGCAGACCATCTGCTCTTCAGGTGTAAGACATATTATGTCAGTACTTTTTTTACTTTTTTTTAAGTTTTTTATTAAACAACAGAAAAAATTTCAATACTAAGTTGCGGGCTCTTATTTTATGTTTAAGTCTATACATTTTAAGTGTGGTTCACTACGAACGGGTGGCATAGTACGTGTATATTTTTATTAGGGTAATTATAATTTAACGTTAGCGATAATAACAATTCAATTTAATTTGTGGCGAAAGCCACACCTTTTTCAGGGAGTATCATAATATTCTCCCTGTAATGTATTAGCACTTCCAAAGTAGATATTAATTAAGCCCCTTCAATAAATGTTGAGAGGCTATATATGTATATAAAATGTGTGTGCTTAAAACTTATATTTAAAGTGGTTGCATTATTGTTAGAAAAGACGCTTTTAATCAGCGCGTATAGTAGAGCATAATCAGTTTGAAGTAGCCCAAAGCTGCTTTCGCAGCTGAGCAGCCTGCAAAACTTACTCAATTCTAATTATAGAGTGAACCACGCCAATAAATATTTAAAGATCGGCAATTTCTTCCACATTTGAATAAAATAAATTCTGTCAAACTTACCTAAAATATATACCGCTTTTCTGCATATTCAGATTTTGCTTGAATAGAGGACTGCAGGATTGTTGCAAGAAATCGACAACCAAATTTTAAATGATTTAAATTTCAGAAAAATAACGTAAAATGTTTAGTTTCCCAAGCTGGATTTAGACTTCATTTTAAAGCTACCAAAATATGGTACAACCAATATTTTTTTTATCCCTGATTTATTTTCAACAAGCGTGCCGTGCTGGTGGCGGCACTTTAAAAGAATACTTTTCACCGCCCCATCTCCTTCCCGTGGGTGTCGTAAGAGGCGACTAAGGGAGCCCTCCAGATAGCAGACCATCTGCTCTTCAGGTGTAAGACATATTATGTCAGTACTTTTTTTACTTTTTTTTAAGTTTTTTATTAAACAACAGAAAAAATTTCAATACTAAGTTGCGGGCTCTTATTTTATGTTTAAGTCTATACATTTTAAGTGTGGTTCACTACGAACGGGTGGCATAGTACGTGTATATTTTTATTAGGGTAATTATAATTTAACGTTAGCGATAATAACAATTCAATTTAATTTGTGGCGAAAGCCACACCTTTTTCAGGGAGTATCATAATATTCTCCCTGTAATGTATTAGCACTTCCAAAGTAGATATTAATTAAGCCCCTTCAATAAATGTTGAGAGGCTATATATGTATATAAAATGTGTGTGCTTAAGACTTATATTTAAAGTGGTTGCATTATTGTTAGAAAAGACGCTTTTAATCAGCGCGTATAGTTTAGCATAATCAGTTTGAAGTAGCCCGAAGCTGCTTTCGCAGCTAAGCAGCCTGCAAAACTTACTCAATTCTAATTATAGAGTGAACCACGCCAATAAATATTTAAAGATCGGCAATTTCTTCCACATTTGAATAAAATAAATTCTGTCAAACTTACCTAAAATATATACCGTTTTTCTGCATATTCAGATTTTGCTTGAATAGAGGACTGCAGGATTGTTGCAAGAAATCGACAACCAAATATAAAAAAATTAATTTTCAGAAAAATAACGTAAAATGTTTAGTTTCCCAAGCTGGATATAGACTTTATTTTAAAAATACCATAATATGGTACAACCAATTTTTTTTTTATCCCTGATTTATTTTCAACAAGCGTGCCGTGCTGGTGGCGGCACTTTAAAAGAATACTTTTCACCGACCCATCTCCTTCCCGTGGGTGTCGTAAGAGGCGACTAAGGGAGCCCTCCAGATAGCAGACCATCTGCTCTTCAGGTGTAAGACATATTATGTCAGTACTTTTTTTACTTTTTTTTAAGTTTTTTATTAAACAACAGAAAAATTTTCAATACTAAGTTGCGGGCTCATGTTTTAGTCTATACATTTTGAGTTTGGTTCACTATAAACGGGTCGCATAGTACGTGTTCATTTTTATTAGGGTAAGCATAATTGTACGTTAGTCATAATAACAATTTAATTTAATTTGTGGCGAAAGCCACACCTTTTTTCGGGAGTATCATAATATGCTCCCTGTTTTAGATTGACACTTCCAAAGTAGATATTAATTAAGCCCCTTCAATAAATGTTGAGAGGCTATATATGTATATAAAATGTGTGTGCTTAAAACTTATATTTGAAGTGGTTGCATTATTGTTAGAAAAGACGCTTTTAATCAGCGCGTATAGTTTAGCATAATCAGTTTGAAGTAGCCCGAAGCTGCTTTCGCAGCTGAGCAGCCTGCAAAACTTACTCAATTCTAATTATAGAGTGAACCACGCCAATAAATATTTAAAGATCGGCAATTTCTTCCACATTTGAATAAAATAAATTCTGTCAAACTTACCTAAACTATATACCGTTTTTCTGCATATTCAGATTTTGCTTGAATAGAGGACTGCAGGATTGTTGCAAGAAATCGACAACCAAATATAAAATTTTTAATTTTCAGAAAAATAACGTAAAATGTTTAGTTTCCCAAGCTGGATATAGACTTTATTTTAAAAATACCATAATATGGTACAACCAATTTTTTTTTTATCCCTGAATTATTTTCAACAAGCGTGCCGTGCTGGTGGCGGCACTTTAAAAGAATACTTTTCACCGACCCATCTCCTTCCCGTGGGTGTCGTAAGAGGCGACTAAGGGAGCCCTCCAGATAGCAGACCACCTGCTCTTCAGGTGTAAGACATATTATGTCAGTACTTTTTTTACTTTTTTTTAATGTTTAGTTTCCCAAGCTGGATTTAGACTTTATTTTAAAGATACCATAATATGGTACAACCAATTTTTTTTGATCCCTGATTTATTTTCAACAAGCGTGCCGTGCTGGTGGCGGCACTTTAAAAGAATACTTTTCACCGCCCCATCTCCTTCCCATGGGTGTCGTAAGAGGCGACTAAGGGAGCCCTCCAGATAGCAGACCATCTGCTCTTCAGGTGTAAGACATATTATGTCAATACTTTTTTCACTTTTCTTTAAGTTTTTTATTAAACAACAGAAATTTTTTCAATACTAAGTTGCGGGCTCATGTTTTAGTCTATACATTTTGAGTTTGGTTCACTATAAACGGGTCGCATAGTACGTGTTTATTTTTATTAGGGTAAGCATAATTGTACGTTAGCCATAATAACAATTTAATTTAATTTGTGGCGAAAGCCACACCTTTTTTCGGGAGTATCATAATATGCTCTCTGTTTTAGATTGACACTTACAAAGTAGATATTAATTAAGCCCCTTCAATAAATGTTGAGAGGCTATATATGTATATAAAATGTGTGTGCTTAAAACTTATATTTAAAGTGGTTGCATTATTGTTAGAAAAGACGCTTTTAATCAGCGCGTATAGTAGAGCATAATCAGTTTGAAGTAGCCCAAAGCTGCTTTCGCAGCTGAGCAGCCTGCAAAACTTACTCAATTCTAATTATAGAGTGAACCACGCCAATAAATATTTAAAGATCGGCAATTTCTTCCACATTTGAATAAAATAAATTCTGTCAAACTTACCTAAAATATATACCGCTTTTCTGCATATTCAGATTTTGCTTGAATAGAGGACTGCAGGATTGTTGCAAGAAATCGACAACCAAATTTTAAATGATTTAAATTTCAGAAAAATAACGTAAAATGTTTAGTTTCCCAAGCTGGATTTAGACTTCATTTTAAAGCTACCAAAATATGGTACAACCAATATTTTTTTTATCCCTGATTTATTTTCAACAAGCGTGCCGTGCTGGTGGCGGCACTTTAAAAGAATACTTTTCACCGCCCCATCTCCTTCCCGTGGGTGTCATAAAAGGCAACTAAGGGAGCCCTCCAGATAGCAGACCATCTGCTCTTCAGGTGTAAGACATATTATGTCAGTACCTACTTTTTTTACTTTTTTTTAAGTTTTTTATTAAACAACAGAAAATTTTTAAATACTTAGTTACGGGCTCATGTTTTAGTCTATACATTTTGAGTTTGGTTCACTATAAACGGGTCGCATAGTACGTGTTTATTTTTATTAGGGTAAGCATAATTGTACGTTAGCCATAATAACAATTTAATTTAATTTGTGGCGAAAGCCACACCTTTTTTCGGGAGTATCATAATATGCTCCCTGTTTTAGATTGACACTTCCAAAGTAGATATTAATTAAGCCCCTTCAATAAATGTTGAGAGGCTATATATGTATATAAAATGTGTGTGCTTAAAACTTATATTTGAAGTGGTTGCATTATTGTTAGAAAAGACGCTTTTAATCAGCGCGTATAGTTTAGCATAATCAGTTTGAAGTAGCCCGAAGCTGCTTTCGCAGCTGAGCAGCCTGCAAAACTTACTCAATTCTAATTATAGAGTGAACCACGCCAATAAATATTTAAAGATCGGCAATTTCTTCCACATTTGAATAAAATAAATTCTGTCAAACTTACCTAAACTATAAACCGTTTTTCTGCATATTCAGATTTTGCTTGAATAGAGGACTGCAGGATTGTTGCAAGAAATCGACAACAAATTTTAAATAATTTAAATTTCAGAAAAATAACGTAAAATGTTTAGTTTCCCAAGCTGGATTTAGACTTCATTTTAAAGCTACCAAAATATGGTACAACCAATATTTTTTTTATCCCTGATTTATTTATTTTCAACAAGCGTGCCGTGCTGGTGGCGGCACTTTAAAATAATACTTATCACCGCCCCATCTCCTTCCCGTGGGTGTCGCATGAGGCGACTAAGGGAGCCCTCCAGCTAGCAGACCATCTGCTCTTCAGGTGTAAGACATATTATGTCAATATTTTTTTTACCTTTTTTAAGTTTTTTATTAAACAACAGAAAAATTTTCAATACTTAGTTGCGGGCTCTTATTTTATGTTTAAGTCTATATATACATTTTGAGTGTGGTTCACTACGAACGGGTGGCATAGTACGTGTATATTTTTATTAGGGTAATTATAATTTAACGTTAGCGATAATAACAATTCAATTTAATTTGTGGCGAAAGCCACACCTTTTTCAGGGAGTATCATAATATTCTCCCTGTTATGTTTTAGCATTTCCAAAGTAGATATTAATTAAGCCCCTTCAATAAATGTTAAGGGCTATATATGTATATAAAATGTGTGTGCTTAAAACTTATATTTGAAGTGGTTGCATTATTGTTAGAAAAGACGCTTTTAATCAGCGCGTATAGTTTAGCATAATCAGTTTGAAGTAGCCCGAAGCTGCTTTCGCAGCTGAGCAGCCTGCAAAACTTACTCAATTCTAATTATAGAGTGAACCACGCCAATAAATATTTAAAGATCGGCAATTTCTTCCACATTTGAATAAAATAAATTCTGTCAAACTTACCTAAACTATATACCGTTTTTCTGCATATTCAGATTTTGCTTGAATAGAGGACTGCAGGATTGTTGCAAGAAATCGACAACCAAATTTTAAATGATTTAATTTTCAGAAAAATAACGTAAAATGTTTAGTTTCCCAAGCTGGATTTAGACTTTATTTTAAAGATACCATAATATGGTACAACCAATTTTTTTTTTATCCCTGATTTATTTTCAACAAGCGTGCCGTGCTGGTGGCGGCACTTTAAAAGAATACTTTTCACCGCCCCATCTCCTTCCCGTGGGTGTCGTAAGAGGCGACTAAGGGAGCCCTCCAGATAGCAGATCATCTGCTCTTCAGGTGTAAGACATATTATGTCAGTACTTTTTTTACTTTTTTTTAAGTTTTTTATTAAACAACAGAAAAAATTTCAATACTAAGTTGCGGGCTCTTATTTTATGTTTTAGTCTATACATTTTAAGTTTGGTTCACTATGAACGGGTTGCATAGTACGTGTTTATTTTTATTAGGGTAAGCATAATTGTACGTTAGCCATAATAACAATTTAATTTAATTTGTGGCGAAAGCCACACCTTTTTTCGGGAGTATCATAATATGCTCCCTGTATTGGATTGACACTTCCAAAGTAGATATTAATTAAGCCCCTTCAATAAATGTTGAGAGGCTATATATGTATATAAAATGTGTGTGCTTAAAACTTATATTTGAAGTGGTTGCATTATTGTTAGAAAAGACGCTTTTAATCAGCGCTTATAGTTTAGCATAATCAGTTTGAAGTAGCCCGAAGCTGCTTTCGCAGCTGAGCAGCCTGCAAAACTTACTCAATTCTAATTATAGAGTGAACCACGCCAATAAATATTTAAAGATCGGCAATTTCTTCCACATTTGAATAAAATAAATTCTGTCAAACTTACCTAAAATATATACCGCTTTTCTGCATATTCAGATTTTGCTTGAATAGAGGACTGCAGGATTGTTGCAAGAAATCGACAACCAAATTTTAAATGATTTAAATTTCAGAAAAATAACGTAAAATGTTTAGTTTCCCAAGCTGGATTTAGACTTCATTTTAAAGCTACCAAAATATGGTACAACCAATATTTTTTTATCCCTGATTTATTTATTTTCAACAAGCGTGCCGTGCTGGTGGCGGCACTTTAAAATAATACTTTTCACCGCCCCATCTCCTTCCCGTGGGTGTCGTAATAGGCGACTAAGGGAGCCCTCCAGCTAGCAGACCATCTGCTCCTTAGGTGGGAGAAATATTATGTCAGTACTTATTTAAATTTTTAAAGATTTTCTTGAATAACAGAAAAATATGAAACCCCTCAAAAATTTTAAATACTAAGTTGCGGGCTCTTATTTTATGTTTAAGTCTATACATTTTAAGTTTGGTTTACTTACTACAAACGGATCGCATAGTACGAGTATATTTTCATTAGGGTGAGCATAATTTAACATTAGCGACTATAACAATTTAATTTATTTTGTAGCGTAAGCCACACCTTTTTTCGGGAGTATCATAATTTACTCCTATTTTGATAAGCAATTCCCATGTAGATATAAATCAAGCCTCTTTCAATAAATCTTGAGAGCCTATATATCGGCATATGATCAGCCTGGAAAACTTACTAAATTATATTTATAGAGTGAACCACGCCAACAAATATTTAAAGATCGGCACTATTACTCTGGCACTTAAAGAAGTCGCAGATTATGTATAAGAATATATCATTTTCTTTATTTTTGTGTTGTGGCACGAACCACGCTATTGTACAGATTCAATGGAGAGCATAAACAAATACTCTGCAGTTAGGAAGGATTTAGGGGAAATTTTCCAGCAATATACATTTGAAGCTGGTTAGAAATAAGATATATAACGGTGTTTATCACCTATATGTACATATATAGGTACTATAGGTAACTGCTTGTCCTGTTAATCTCCTTCTTATTGCCTATTAGATTAGTATTCTTTGGGCGCATATGTGAAGTTTATAAAGCTTTCTTATTAACACTTAAATATAATAATAAGTCTTAAAGACAATCAAGTGGTTGTAGTTGACTTTGCAGTACAGGGCCATGCTATGTTCCAGCAGTTCGGGCTGGTTAGATTTAAAGCACGTCATACATAGTGTTTCTTATGTTTTGATATTCAATTTTGTGTTGTTGCACAAACCACGTGGTTATTTAGATATCTGGAGAGAATAATATCTTCTACATATGAGAAAAATAAATTCTGTCATACTTATCAAAAAATATACGGTTTTTTTACATATTTAGATTTTGCTTGATTAGAGGACTGCAGGATTGTTGGAACAAATCGACAACCAAATTTTAAATGATTTAAATATCAGAAAAAGAACGTTAATTGTTTAGTTTACCAAGCTGGATTCAGACTACATTTTAAAGCTACCATAATATGGTATGACCAATAGTTTTCGTATCCCTGTTGTTATAATTTTCAACAAGCTCTATAAATTGTTTATTTATTGGATCATCAGACTAGGAGAAAAAACTAAAGTTACTGGACAATATTAAAACGTGTACCGTTTTCTTATTTTTAGTATCTTTATTAAGTTTTTAATGCAATGCAAGATGTTATTGTAGATGTTTTTTTTCATAATTAATTAGGTGGAATCATTTGTAAGGACAGTCGTGAAAGTATTTTCGAATTATAGTTCGAATTTATTTCAACAACGATAAGTTATATGCAAACATTTGCGCTAAAGTAAACTTAGTTATAGTAGGTAGCATATGATTACTATTACTATACTGGTGGTAGTACTTAGTGGCAGGCTGGTCACCACCGCTCTGCCAATCATTCAGCCTCTAGCTGTATCACTTGCACAGTAATGCTAGTTACTAGCCTGCCCTTCAAACCACTTCTGTAGTGGTTTGAAGAACAGTAGCGAGGAGAATTACAGGCACGTGGGAAAGAACGACTATGTCATTTTGGTAGGACACGCGTGTTAGATTCTATGTATAGGTATATAAGAATATATAAATACTTGATATCTAACAAGATTTATGTAAAGGTAAATATGAAGATATGTACTAAATAATTAACTGGTATTACCTATGATTATTTCAACTTATCAAATTATAAATTTTTAGGTTTAAATGATTATTATATTGGATATTGGATATTGGATTATTCAAATTGAGGTGAATCTACTATAAATTTCATAACATTCAAAATATAATATTGACAGAATATATCAAGGAAGCAGTAATTGTTTTAAGCAGACTAGACTTATTATTTGTGCACTAACATTAGAGCTTTACATACAGTTAAGTTAACATTATTTCCAGCAAAAATAAGACACTTTGGAAAAACTCTTAAAGTATTGTTCCAAACACAAAATCTTAGAGTATTGTTTCTACCGCAAAGACACAGAATTATTAGAAGGTACACAGAAAAGTACCACAAATTAGACATGGCGCGGCGCTTTGACAGTTAGCCCGCTTAGAACAACACGCCATTTTTGACGCATGCACACAGAGACATGAGTTTACAAGCGAAGTCAGTGAGCTTCGTTGAGTCTGAAAGTCGCACTGTCGCGAGTGTTTTTGTTTTTGTCGAACTTGGTGCAATTTCGACACACATGATGAATTTTGTTTTTTGCCGGTTCTGTCAAGTAGGTATAACTTACTTACTTCATTTTAATAATTCAGAGCGAATACAGTAGTAACCCTATGCGGTTCACGCAAGTTTTGGCAAAAAGTGCGAGCGATCCTTCTGTAAACTCTTTATTTTGTGTAAGGACTTAACTTTGTTATCTGTTTAGCGTTTAAGACTAAAATGTCAAACCTTTTTAAAAACCAACTTTTTTAATAACAACCTCTTTTCCTTCCAATGGCCGGCTCTGATCGGTCAATAGAATAACCAGTGAGGAAAACCCGCCAACCGGAAGTTGACAATTTAAATTTATTTTAAATACTAATGAACTGTAAATACTAATATTTTTTGAGTATTACACAGCTACTTGTAAATTTAATTCACAAGTTTCTATAAGAAAAGTAATAATTGAAGCAGAAACAGGAACTTGACTTTTCTGTCGACAGGAACAGGAAGTCTACCTTTTATATCAAGAAAAGGATAAACTATCACTTTATAATAAGTAACACGTAATTTCCTAATTATTATTAAAAGCCTATTTTACTATCCAAAATAATTATATCACATTTAATAATGATTTTTATTACATAAGTGATTCTAAAGTTGCGGAAGTCAAGCTTACCTTTTATTTATCTGTAAATTAAATCCAAAACAATTATTTTACAATAATTCAGGTTATTATGTTATAACGACATTATTACTTAATAACTTTATTATTTAATGTTTAAATCTTTGCTTAATAAGGCTGCAGGAAGTGATGTTAACATCCCCGCCATATTCTTTCAAATTATTAATAACGTATTTTGACTTTCAAGTATTCCAACATTCAAACAAAAAAAATTGGTAATTAATATTATGTCATTTCACTATCTAACTTTAGTGAATCGATTTAGCTAAGAAGCTTTAGTTATATTTGTTGTCTAATTGTTTTCATAATTTAGACTTATGAATTAATCTAGTTACGAGTATCTAATGTCCTCTCAAAGTTAGGTAAACATCTATATATTCCTATCTAACACGCGCATGTTAAACTGAAGTGTTGCAAGCGTCCAAAATCAGCGGTTAAATATAAAGTTACTGCATATTTTATCCACCAATTGTTTCCACAATTACAGTTTCATGCATTAAGATGGACATGACTTTGTAGTATGGTTACACTCGTAAGTATTTAATAATTTGTATTTATTGTGGCGTAGACTACGCGTTATTTAGTTTTCGGGAGACAAACCAAAGCAAGCTTAGAAATGTTAAGAAAAACGCTCTACTTTTAGTGCGTAGGTATCAATAATATAAATAGTGTAAAGTTGAATAAATATTCCGCATACGTTTCATTGGCTACAATTTATAAGGATTTTTATGTATGCTTATTTTAGAAATGAAGTTACACGGACGAAGCCAAGGGCAGAATGCTAGTCCTTACATAATATTTACTGTGAAATATTCTTAACCTAATTTTCAGTATCGGTACCGGCTGGTTAAAACGGGAGTTGCATCCTGAACTATTAGTTAAATATTAGTTTAGGCAGCAACAGTAGGTGAATAAATATTTCTACAATATAATATGTATGTAACAATATTAAATCAATCACTGTACAAACTGCAATATTTTACCATCAATTGTTTAAATATTTAATCAATACATATATGCGAAATATCTTATTCAATACAATTCCTTTAGCGATTATTTACAACCGGCATTAGGCGTCAATACCTAATAGCAGATGATTTAACGTGTAGGAGTAGATAACATGCACTAATGATAAACTAAGAAATTTGGTGTTAGGATTAGGGTTGTAGGTATTGCAAGTTAACAGTATTTTCTTAATATGTAGATGGTATAACTGATGTTTACATAATATGCCTAAAATGGCTTTTTTAATGTATTTAACATAATTTGGTGGTGTGTCAGTATGGTGGATTCCATTAGTTTCGGAGACTGGGTAGGCTTTGGATCAGATTGTAAGCAGATTTAAGTTATATTTTCATGAAAATGTAAATACATTGTAACTTTGGAAAACATACTTCATCAAGAGTAAAACTTGTTTATCATGTTTAATTGACGTTATACAATTTAGTGTGTACCTAATGATTTAAATCGATGAGTATCTGGTAAGTGTTTATAATAATTTGTGTACCTAACAAAATATGAAATTTTAAATGTTGATATAATACTTTCCGTTGTAATATGCATACTTTTACTATGCAGACAAATCAAAACTTTAGATACCATGTTTGTGTTTGAGAATTGCGTCTGGTCTATTGCTAAGTAACTTTAACGAGTAAGTAGTTTTTAGGTTTTAAAAACAAGAAATGTTATTAATTTTTCATTAAAATATTGTTGTTTTTTTTCGTGGCGCAGCCACTAATGCTTTCTTGCATTTCGGTGATAAATAACAAAGCTGACCGTAGTGGTATATCAGCAAGTTTCGAGGTAGTTTAATATTTAAAAATAACGAATTTTCATAAAGTACCTTATGGTATTAAAATTTATATATACCTATAGGTGTATTTAAGTCAACTATTAGTGTATACTGTGAAACTAAAATGTTTGCATTTATCTGCTACTATTTTGTAATGTCTGTTTCATACTTAACAAATCTGAAATATTGAGTAATTGTTTTGTACCATGTTTTTTTGTTTTATACTTTTTAAATACATATTTGTATAATTATATTATAACTTTTTAGATAACTGAGGTTGATATATTTTTATATGTTTATTTTCGATGTAGTGTTAGACTACTTACTCACCTATTCAAAATTTGGAGTCAATAAATAAAATCAATTACTTATGTTCAGATTGTTTCATTTGTGCATATCTAATGATATGGGACTGCTAAAACTTAAATCGTTACTTTCTGTATGGCACGGTTAATTTTTAAATAAATTCTATGATTAAGAAAAAGTAATTATTCGTTAGTCCAAAGTAACTGTTCCACGCGGACGAAGTCGCGGGCAGAAGCTAGTTATGATATATGCCTTGGTTGTTGACTTGAACGACAAGAGAAGTGAGATCTAAATGGGTGCCAAGTTCAATGGTCAGTGGGATAATATATTGAAGCCTAAGGTCTGACTTGGCTAGTTCTCATATACGAATTATTTTTTAATACCTACTAAAACAGTAATGAAAGAGCCCTATGTTCGGTAGCTAGCTAGTTCGTTCTACCAGCAAGCCAAATTTTCGGAAGAATAAAATAAGTACTTACAGCTTCAGAACTTGCTAACGCTTTAATTCGTTCATGAAAACTAGCCAAGTCATACCTCAGGTTCAATATATTATCCTACTGATCTCACTTCTCATGTCGTTCAAATCAACAAGCAAGGCATATAAATATCATAATATTGAACTTCTTTCTCATTTCACATTTATGTTTGTGTTGGGATTTCATTATTTTTTGTACAGAAATTAATAGTACTTTGGTAATTATTTGTTCATAATAAAATCTAATGGAATAAGCAGCTCCCATCGGCATAGGATTGAAATATTTCAGAGGAAGGGAGGCACACAAATTACGTATGTGGCCCGGCGCCTTTGACAGATAGCCCGCTTTAATTAAACCTACCATTTGGATCACGCACACAGACACAGATAGCTTACATATCGCCAGTGAATTTCAGTGAGTCGGCCAGTTGCACTGTCGGTCGCTAGTGTTTTTGTTTTTGTCGAACTTGGAGCAAATTTTCCACATGATGAATTTTGTTAGCAAGCCGGTTCTGTCAAGTAGATAATAACCTTCTTACTTTATTCAAAAATTCAGAGTAATTATAGTAATAACATCAGATATATATAGACATCGAGTGGCTGCAGTTCGACACGAACATCACACTGCCTGATACGAATATCAGGCATTGTGGAGCCGCAATGCGGAATTTCAGGCAGCACACCAGCCATCGATGCAAGAGTTTGCGGCAAAGAGGTTAGCCAGTAAATCGGCTTTCTCTTGCGGCTGATGAGCCAACGATCCATTAGGGAATCTCAGTCGCGGCAGCGAAGGTACGCAGAAGTTAGATTGCACGTGTTTAGTCAGTCGCCAGTAGGAGCGCATAGGGTGCGTGTCTTCACGTGTCGGCCAAGAACTCATGTTCTTGGACAACACGTGCAATTCGCTGGGCGTCTGATCTACTGTAAGCCCTCTTCGTGGCCTTGGTGGCTTAATTAAAGGACAGTACGCCGCCTGTTTTTGTTCAACAGCTGCGGCACACTCGCGATTTAACCAGAGACCAGTTTTTCTAGCACTGACGACATCAGTAAAAGAAATGTAGGTATTCCATTCTGGTACTGATCTCGTCAGCAATAGCAGATGCACCCTCTGAAGCATCCTTTTTTCCAAAGCAGCACTGCCGCCAAGGGACGGAGGCAAAATTTTCTCGCAATCCGTCCCTATCTGCCGACTAGTAGCGCCATAACCGCTGCTGACGCAGTGGTGACCCTCCACAGGGTGTGGGGTAGCTGCACAGGGCACTGCTGCGCCAACCAGACAGTGATCGGAGAAGCCCAATGAAGCAGCAACCGACACTCTATAAACGGCTGGGTGAATCGTCAGCAGAAGGTCCAATAAGGAGGGTGTATGAACGACAATATCTGGTACCCGGGTGGGCTGGTGTACCAGTTGCATCAGGTCTTGCGTGAGAGCAAACGCATGGCCAGTTCATCCTGCATGGTCTATTTTTGATGAGCCTAACCAAGGCTCATGATGGGCATTAAAGTCTCCCAAAACACCATTTCGGCATTTAGGAACTGTCTGCGGCCTGACACAGATGTTCGAAGAGTCGAGTTGTCTCGGCGTCGCCTTTGTGGGGGAGCGGTATATGCACGCATAAAACCCGGCTCGTGGAGCCCAGATCAACGTGCACCCAGAGGGTACAGCAGACGTCCGCCCTGACGCACAGACATACACTGGCTTTTAGTTGGAAGGACTCTTCCAGCACATAGCCAGGGTTGTGCAGGTATGACGTATCGGCAGGGTGGCCTATCTGTGTTTCCGTCAAAAAGAGCATCGCAGGCCTCACCGTCTCAAGGTGTTGATGGACGGCGTTGAGGTTTGCATGGAGTCCGCGGATGTTAGCTAACTCCACCTCAAACAGCGTGTTGGTGGGTTTTTTTTGTTTTTTTTGTGCTTCTTACTGCTATAGAAGTTGGCAGGAAGGGAGGAGCGTGAAAGGGCCACTATGATCGAGGCAATGAAAGACAATGCGTGGTGCCCTGCATTGGTATTAATCGTGTGGAATAGTGTAGGCCGGTCCGAAGGACTAAAGGGCCCCCGTACCCCCTCGGCTGTGGTCGCCGGGCCACACCGAAACCGGGCACCACCCGGCACGACGAGCCACCCCGAGATTATGCGCGACCTGGTGGGGCAGCCTCCAAAGGTGGTTAACCCCTTATGGGCCCCTGAACTGTGTCGCGGGCGGCCAGCGACATCACCGTTTCTACGGGTCTCCCTGGCCGGCGGGCCGATACACACTACACACACAATACCGCCGCTAAGGCTCCCACTAGTCCAACAATTGCCACGATCAGAGTCCCCCTGGCACCGGTTAGTGCAGTGCTTACCCCGGAACGCGATCTATCCGAGATAGGGCAGAATCACTTGGCGGGTTTGAAACAACTTTATGGTGGTAACAACAACTGGCCGACATAAGTCTCCCACCTGGAGAGCAGATGGTCTGCTGGAAAAAATCCTTAGTCGCCTCTTACGACACCCATGAGAAGATATGGGGCTGTCGAAATAATTATTTTCAAGTGCCGCCACTGCAGCACAACACAAATGATTCTGCGGTTGGATGGGACTCAATATCTACAAGAGTACTAAAATCTGCCAAAAATGTGATAGTATCACCACTGACCAAGATCATCGAAAACTGCCTCTCTCAAGTGTTTTCCCTAATGTGTTTAAAAAATCAATGATAACGCCAATCCACAAGGGTGGATCTACGATGTCACTTACTATTGACCAATATCAGTTTTCTTACAGCACTCTCAAATATATTGGAAAAAGTACTAAATAGTCATTTTAGGAAGTTTTTAGAGCAGAACAACATTTTATCAGAAAATCGATACGGATTTAGACAAGGTAAAAGTACTGAAGATGCTGCAAGTAACCTAGCGAGGTGTGCTGCCTTTGGTGCGAACGCCAAACGTGTGATGCAATGCCTATGCTTATTCCTAGACCTGGTGAAAGCTTTTGACACCGTCTCAATCCCAATCCTTGTGGATAAGCTTGAGCGCGATGGCATAAGAGGGAACGCCCTACTGATCTTTAGAGATTTGTTAAAAAATCGTGCACAGCTAGTTACGATAGGCAAACACAGAAGCAATTCCGTTGGCGTTTCATATGGCGTGCCACAAGGCAGTATACTTAGCCCATGTCTCTTTTTAGTAAACATTAATGACTTATGTCATCAAAAACTTACAAATGGGAAGATCTTTACATATGCCGATGACACCGCTCTACTGTTCCAAGGTGCCACGTGGGACGTAGTGCGAGCTAGTGCGGAAACTGGCCTACGTAAAGTAAGTTTGTGGCTGCAAACGAATCTCCTTACTTTAAACATAATTAAAACCGCGTACCTTCCACTCAGTTTTGCTCCAAAGCATGACACCACCACCACATGGAAATCAAACTGCACTCATGTGAACTTGCACCAGTTTCTCTCTAGAAAGGTGTAAGACTGTAAAATATCTTGGGTTGATTCTGGACGAGAGATTGAGCTGGCACCCGTACATAGACGTAACTATCTCGAGAGTCAGAAAAATGGTATGGTTATTTAAAAAACTTAGAAATCTGCGAATTTTCTGTTGCTACGCACTGTTTTTGCTATTATTTGGTCCAATCGATTCTCGGATACTGAACTGCATCTTGGTATGGGGTGGAGCTTGTAAAACCAACACGATAGATCTCGAAAGACACAAGCACAAAGGTTTGCTTAAAGTAATGCTTTTCAGTCTAGTACGTTTTCCTACCGTATCACTCTACCAAAAGTTTATGGTTCTAGCTGTGAGACAGCTCTTTGTTTTCTTTCTATTAGTCACACTTTGTGCCGTGCTGGTGGCGGCACTTTAAAAGAATACTTTCCACAGCCCCATATCTTCCCATGGGTGTCGTAAGAGGCGACTAAGGGTTTCTTCAAGCAGACCATCTGCTCTTCAGGTGGGAGACTTATGTCGGCCGGTTGTTGTTACCACCATGCAGTTGTGTAAAACCCGCCAAGTGATTCTGACCTATCTCGGTCAGGTCGCGTTCCGGGATCAGCACTGCACTAACCGGTGCCAGGGGGACTGTGATCGTGGCAATTGTTGGACCAGTGGGGGCCCTAGCGGCGGTATTGTGTGTGTAGTGTGTATCGGCCCGCCGGCCAGGGAGACCCGTAGAAACGGTGGTGCCGCTGGCCGCCCGCGGCATAGTACAGGGGCCCAAAAGGGGTTAACCACCTCTGGAGGCTGCCCCACCAGGTCGCGCATAATCTCGGGGTGGCTCGTCGTGCCGGGTGGTGCCCGGTTCCGGTGGGGCCCGGCGACCACACCCGAGGGGGTACGGGGGCCCTTCCGTCCGGCGGACCGGCCTACACTATTCCACGCGATTAATACCAATGCAGGGCACCACGCTTTGTCTTTCATTGCCTCGAGCACAGTCGTCCTTTCACGCCCCTCCCATCCTCCAACTTCTATGGCAGTCAGAAGCACGAAAAAACGGCCTACAGCGGCATCCTCATCCCCCACCAACACGCTGTTTGAGCTGGAGTTCGCTAACATCCGCGGACTCCATGCAAACCTCAACGCCGTCCATCAACACCTTGAGACGGCGAGGCCTGCGATGCTCTTTTTGACGGAAACACAGATAGGCCGCCCTGCCGATACGTAATACCTGCACTACCCCGGCTATGTGCTGGAAGAGTCCTTCCAACCTAAAGCCGGTGTATGTCTATTCGTCAGGGCGGACGTCTGCTGTAGCCGTCTCCGCTGCCTAGAAGACCAATCCTTCTCCACTCTCTGGGTGCACGTTGACCTGGGCTCCACAAGCCGGGTCTATGCATGCATATACCGCTCCCACAAAGGCGACGCCGAGACAACTCGACTCTTCTAACATCTGAGTCAGGCCGCAGACAACGCTCAGGCGCAGTTCCCAAATGCCGAAATGGTGTTTTTGGGAGACTTCAATGCCCACCATAAGTCCTGGTTAGGCTCATCAAAAACAGACCATGCAGGCCGAACTGCCCATGCGTTTGCTCTCACGCAAGACCTGACGCAACTGGTACACCAGCCCACCCGGGTACCAGATATTGTCGGTCATACTCCCTCTTTATTGGACCTTCTGCTGACGAGTCACCCATCCGGGTATAAAGTATCGGTTGGTGCTCCATTGGGCTCCTCCGATCACTGTCTGGTTGGCGCTACAGTGCCTTGTGCAGCTACCCCACAACCTGTGGAGGTGACGCGGCGGTTATGGCACTACCCGTCGGCAGATTGGGACGGATTGCGAGAGTATTTTGCCTCCGTCCCTTGGCGGCAGTGCTGCTTTGGAGAAAGGGATGCTTCAGAGAGTGCATCTGCTTATCGCTGACGAGATCAGTACCGGAATGGAATACTACATTCCTTTTACTGATGTCGTCAGTGCTAGCAAAACTGGTCCCTGGTTCAATCGCGAGTGTGCCGCAGCTGTTGAACAAAAACAGGCGGCGTACCGTGCTTGGTCTAAGGCCCAGGCACTCAATGATCATTCAAACCTTGCCTCCCTGAAAGCAGCCTTTAATAAAGCCACCAAGGCCACGAAGAGGCCTTACATTAGAGCAGACGCCCAGCGAATTGCACGTGTTGGCCAAGAACTCATCACGCACCCTACGGGTAGCCGCTCCTACTGGCGACTGGCTAAACACGTGCAATCTAACTTCTGCGTGCCTTCGCTGCCCCCACTAAGATTCCCTGATGGATCGTTGGCTCATCAGCCGCAAGAGAAAGCCGATTTACTGGCTAACCTCTTTGCCGCAAACTCTTGCATCGATGACTGCGGTGCTGCGCCGCCTGATATTCCACATTGCGGCTCCACAATGCCTGATATTCGTATCAGGCAGTGTGATGTACGTGCCGAACTGCAGTCACTCGATGTCAGGAAAGCCAGTGGCCCTGATGGAATCCCAGCTGTGGTGCTGAAGAAATGTGCAGCGGAGTAGTCTCCAGTGTTCACTAGCTTGTATCGCCTCTCCTACAATTCGGGTCTTGTGCCGCTGTCTTGGAGGGAGGCGAACGTTCAACCAGTTACCAAAAAAGGGGACCGGTCTGACCGTGCCAATTACCGTCCAATAGCCGTAACCTCAGTTTTAGCTAAAGTGTTTGAGCGGATCATAAACACGCAGCTCATCCGCTACCTAGAGGATCACTCTCTCATTCACGACCGTCAGTACGGCTTCCGACCAAAACGGTCTACGGGTGATCTTCTAGCGTACGTAACACACATCTGGGGGGAGGCTATGGACAAGCATGGGGAATCTTTGGCCGTCAGCCTTGACATTGCCAAAGCTTTCGACCGTGTATGGCATCGTTCGCTTCTTTCCAAGCTTCCGGCATATGGTCTGCCACCTCGCCTATGCGACTGGGTCGCCGGATTTCTGGAGGGACGTAGAATTCGTGTCCTTTGCGATGGTCAAAAATCACGCTTTCTCCAGATTAATGCCGGAGTGCCGCAGGGCTCCGTCTTGTCGCCGACGTTGTTTCTTCTGCATATCAATGACATGTTATCTCTAGGTAATATTCATTGCTATGCGGATGATAGCACGGTCCACGCGCGTTATTTCGAGCGCCCTGGGGCAAAGCAGACTGACATCGAGGAGAAGAGGCGAAGTCTTGTGTTGAGCTTGACGGAGTGTTGGACCGCATTTCAGAATGGGGTGCATGCAATCTTGTCGAGTTCAATGCCAAGAAAACGCAGGTGTGTGCATTCACAGCAAAGGCGTCGCCGTTCCTCTCCCATCCCACTCTTCAGAGCACCCCACTACCGATTAAGGATAGCCTAAACATCCTTGGCATGGATGTTCGTAGCAACCTAAACCAGCGGGACTACATTGAGAGCGTCATTAGAACTGCATCCCGTAAACTCGGAGTCCTGAACAGAGTGAGACGATTCTTCACGCCTGAGCAGCTCTGTCTCTTGTATAAGACACAAGTTCGCTCGTGTGTGGAATACTGCTCTCATCTCTGGGACGGTTCCGCTAAGTACCTACTCGAAGCTCTTGACAGGTTGCAGCGGCGTGCTATCCGTATTATTGGAAACCCAGAGGCAACTTTGACCCTTGAGCCTCTCCAATTGCGTAGAGACATTGCCAGGCTAAGTGTTCTCTATCGCTTCTACAATGGGGAATGCTCTGACGAGTTATTCCAGCTTATCCCACCCTCACCTTTCCACTCCCGTACCACGCGTGCTGGACTACGGCGTCACCTTGTTGGCCCGAACTAAAAGGTTCGGTGACTCGTTTCTTTGTCGTACCATCCAGACGTGGAACGCTCTTCCAGCACATGTGTTTCCTTCCTCTTATAGTCCCGGGTTCTTCAAGCGGGGCGTGAAAAAGCATTTCTGCAGGCCTTCAAGGTGAGGATGGCCAGCCCAGTGATTCGTTTGAATGACTGGGCTTGTCAACCTCATATCTGGACCTCACGACCGCTTTCCATCAGGTGGAGTGAGGTCATCTTGACGGGCAATATTAAAAAAAAAAAAAAACACATGAATACACTATACGTAAAGGATAAATGCCAGGGCAGGCGAATTATACCAAATGTAATTGCACCAGTTCGGTATAACACAGCAAGTGCGGGGCGGCAGCGTGATTAATAAAATTAATAAACTCCTAAATTCATATCGGGGTGTAAGGGAGTCCTCCAACATCTTCGGGCCCCAAGCCAACTTCGCCTGCAAGCTGGTGCACTCTGCTGATCAACGAAGGAGGCTCTGGCGACGGCTCCCCTTTATGGGTTGGGAGGTCAGATGGCAGTCGCTCGCGTAAAACCAACTAAAGCCAAAAAAAAATGGAAAGTCAGCTAAGAGTACCCGACTCGGATAGGGCGTCGCCGGAAAACGACTCGCAGGGGGATCGCCCTACTCCTGTGTTAAGTGGGTTAGGGCTACTGGGTCATGGACGGGCCCGGTTGAAGACATTAGTCCATAGGAAGGTCTGCTTCGCATCGTGGAACGTAGGCACGCTGACGGGACGCGCTCGCGAGTTGGCCGATGTGCTCGCCTCTCCAGCGAGTCTCGCCTGCAGGAGACTCGCTGGAGAGGCAACAGGTCCCGAAACATCGGGCACGGCTACAAGCTGATCTACGCAGGTTCTCCTGGTGGGGCCAATGGAGTGGGGGTGGTGCTGTCCGAGGAATTCCAGAATAGTGTCTTGGAAGTAAATCGTGTTAACGACCGCCTTGTGGTCGTGAGGGTGCTTATCGAAGGGGTCACGACCAATTTTATAAGTGCCTACGCACCGCAGGTCGGTTGTAGCGATTCGGATAAGGCACTGTTTTGGGAGCAAATCGACCAGCTCCTATGCACTATTCCATAGTCCCAAGGCGTCGTTCTGGGTGGCGATTTGAACGGTCATGTGGGTGAATAGTGTGAGGAATACGGGCGTGTTCACGGTGGTTTCGGTTTTGGTAGTCGTAACGCTGAAAGCGAAGAGATTCTCCGGACGTGTATGACTGCCGACTAGGCCGTCGTGAACACGTTCTTCAAAAAGAGTCCCGAGCATCTGATCACCTACAAGAGCGGTAGGAACGCAACCCAGATCGACTACTTTCTCACCAGGACAGCCCAGATCGGCAAGGTAGCTAACTGTAAGGTCATACCCGGAGAAAGTTTTACTGCCCAACACCGTACTCTTGTGATGGACCTGCGAGTGAAGCCTTGAGGCAAATGCCGGGAGCGCTTTCCGCCCCAAACCACGTGGTGACTCCTTGAAGGAGCCTAATCCCATGACTTTGCTGCCGCTGACGTTGACCTGTGCATCGCAGCGGATAGTGAGTCCGGGCAACAGCTCTGGGATAGGTATCAGGAAGCTATCACCGGGGCGGCGAGGGTGGCGTTGAGTATATCTCGGGGTGGACGTGGGCTTGACAAGGAGACCTGGTGGTGGAACGAAGCAGTCCAGAAGAATATCAGGGTAAAGAAAGCCCTCTTCAAAGCGTGGCAATCGGCAAAATCTCCTGAAGATCGTGCCTCCAAACGAGCTGTAACCAGAGCCAGAAGTGACCACTTTTGTCCTTTGTACGATAAGTTGCAGTCGTCTGAGGGGCAGAAGCTCGTTTACAAGTTAGCACGTTCGAGAGTCAAAGCGGCCCAGTATATTTCCATGTGCCGCTGTGTAAATGACACTCTTGGTAACCTGCTATGCGAGGACCGCACGGTGAAGGAGAGATGGCGCAACAAAGCAGCGCAAAGAGGTGCAGCCACCTGATCTCCCTCCAAATAAGGGACTAGTGCCCCCGGTAACGCCGGATGAAGTCCAGTCGGCTCTTCGCCGCATGAAGAACCGGAAAGCTGTCGGACCCGATGGAGTCCCTATCGAAGCGTGGAATTCGATGAGCTCTCGTGGTGTGGGCAAACTTACTCACCTTTTCAACCGCATTCTCCTCACCGGGAAGATACCTGACCAATGAAGACTGAGCATTATCACGCCAGTCTTCAAGGGCAAGGGCTCGGTGCAAGAGTGCAGCAATCATCGCGGAATAAAGGAGATGTCCCACACCATGAAGCTCCTCGAGCGCATTGAAGACTCTCGGATCCGAGAGAAGTGTACAATCTCGGAGTGTCAGTATGGGTTTCGACCAGGTTGCGGGACCATGGACCCCGTTTTTGCCTTGAGAATGCTCATGGAGTGATACAGACTGAAAAATACACCTCTGCATCTCTTTTTCTTAGACATGCAGAAGGCCTTCGAGTCCCTCGTGCGATGATCGGCTGGGTGCTGCGGTCCAGGGCCGTTCCCGAAGTCCTTATTGATATTATGCGGGACATGTACCACGATTCCAGTTCCATAGTTAGGACTGCGGTTGGTGACACGCTTCCTTTCCCTATCACCGTTGGAGTACACCAAGCACTTAGCCCGTTTCTGTTCAGCGTAATATGAGACGTTCTGTCAAACAGCATCCTAGACCACCATGAGCAACCGCCCTGGTTGCTTATGTATGCTGATGATATAGCGCTAGCAGATTCGGACAGGGGACGACTGGTATAACGGGTGAATAAGTGGAAAAATTCACTTGAAAACGGCAGTCTGAAACTTAATGTGGCGAAGACGGAGTACATGGCCTGCAACACCACAGATACCCAGTCCGTCCGCATAGGCGTTGAGGTGGTCGAGCGCACGGATCGTGTCAAGTACCTGAGATCTGTGTTAAGCGAGTCCGGGGATATCGACCGTGACGTCAGAGCCCGAATTTCCACGGCTTGGGCCAAATGGCGTGACTGGTGTCATTTGTGACCCCAAAATGCCGATCAAGCTGAAGGGGCAGGTCTATAAAACCATCATTAGGCCTGTCCTTTTATATGGCAGTGAAACATGGCCGTTACTAGAGCGACACAAGCAGGAGCTGCGCGTCACGGAAATTAAGATGCTGCGGTGGATGTGTGGTGTCTCACGCAAAGATCGCGTGCGTAACACCCACATCCGCGGCAGCTTTCGTGTTCATGACGTCGCAGACAAGCTGCAGGAGTGCCGCCTTTGTTGGTATGGTCATGTCTCATGGAGATCGGCAAACTACGTGGGTAACAAACGTCTGGCCATGCCGCCCGCCAAGAAGCGGTGGCTCGACGTCGTTAAGGGTGACATGCGTGCCAACAGACTCACCACTTAGGATGCACAAGACCGCGCGAAGTGGGCCAAGAAAATAAGAAAGGCGGACCCTGGGACCCCACACACCAGTGTGGGTTCACAACCGGGATAGACCGCACGGATGATGATAATGATGATGAAGTACAAGTGAGGTCAAAACAAAATGCCGCTCTTGGACTACAATCAAACTGAAGAATTATTCAAGATGAACATAATGACACTAGATGCAAATCAAAAATATATATTGTGGCTTCATACATGTGCTATACTTAAATACTACATTGATATGTTAAGCTAGAAATATACTTTTTGCAACTATACTCACGCAAATCCACCCACACACACACCCACACGAATACACTCACCTAACACACCCCGAGGCAACTTTGACCCTTGAGCCTCTCCAATTGCGTAAAGCCATTGCCAGGCTAAGTGTTCTCTATCGCTGCTACAATGGGGAATGCTCTGACGAGGTATTCCAGCTTATTCCACCCTCACCTTTCCACTCCCGTACCACGCGTGCTGGACTACGGCGTCACCCACACACAATTCAAGGTGAGGATGGCCAGCCCAGTGATTCGTTTGAATGACTGGGCTTGTCAACCTCATATCTGGACCTCACGACCGCTTTCCATCAGGTGGAGTGAGGTCATCTTGACGGGCAATATAAAAAAAAACACAAACACCACACTCGCACACAAACACACACATACTTATTTTACATTGTCAAACAGAAAACTAAACAACAAACCGTAGAAATTATGTATTTTTTTGTAATTAGATTTTGTTATAAATTATCAATATCGGGAGAGGGCTCATATCTGTAATACAGGCTAAAAGATAGCCTGGCACACAAATCAGGGACTTCACAGTTTATTTGTCAAAATAAAATGTCCACAAACAACATTTATTTCAATTATTATTATAAGTTTTTCTTCCTCCCAGCAGTCGCTACAGATTTTTGCGTTTATCGGTTATTAGTTATTACAAAGCCATGAAAAGGAACGCGTCCATAAGCTGAAAATCAATAAATCAGTTCTGGTCGAGTTATTTAGTACACATGCGCATTGCATCTGGCGTTTAAAATGGGAACAAATTATTTTAGCACATTTATGCGTGTTCTAAAGGCTGGCGTAGCTCGTACACTAGAGCGAAGCTGAACTAAAGTAATCCTTTGTTATGTTATTAATAGGAAGTGACAGTGTACTTTAAATTGGTCGTGTTCTTGTTCGGGATACGAAATCATTCAGGTAAATAATTTGAACTGCTTATTCCTTGCTCTTTATTTTAATTTTTAGTATTATTAATGCACTTTAAAAAATCTTATAAGCGAAATCATATTCAATCGTTAATACTATAAATACTGTCTATAATCTCAATAATCATTCTTCACACGAGAAATCAATAAATAGCACTTGCGATAATTGCACATGCGCCTTGCAGCTGAAAATGTTTGAAACTCATCTCAATTGTCCCGGTGATCTTAAGTTACAAATTATTATAAAATCTTACTTACCTACACCTCATTCATATTGTGTTATAAGGTGTCAATGGAATCAAACGTGTAAATATTTTTATATTTTTAATGTTAGACTTCTATTATCCGGCATTTCGCTATCGTTCTAGAATTTTTGCGATATTCCGGCTCTTTCTATCATCCTGCGACATATACTCTCTTTGAAAGTTAATTTCCTTGCGAATATCTGGTTAAAATATAAATTGTGATATTTTTACTTTTCAGTATTTTTTTTAACAGTAAGCCTTAAAAATATCCTTTTCTCATTACATGTTATAAATATTTTACGTGTAAATTATTTGATTCCAGCCTCGCGCGTGGCGTGATCGAGGGTGGAGACTCTGATTCGGACTTCGCCGCTGGGTTCCATTCGGCCTGGCGACAGCAACGCGCCTCTAACTACACATAGCTCTCCAACGATGTGCTAAGTCCCCAACCCACTACTCAAAACATCTTCATATTTTTGTCAAGCCCAAAACCTTTGGTTCTCGTATTTAAATACAAAGAACTTCATCCGTTCGAGTGCTGTGTAAATGTGAACCTTGGAAGTCCTGTGTTATCCAAGCTACATGCTGAAAATCACAGCTTTTATAACACTGGGTGAAGTTAAAAACGTAAAAATTGATTATCTACTATGTTCAACGTTTAAAATCAATACATTCTAAATTTGAAGTTCGTTTTTAAAGATGTAAAAAGAAATGTGTAATTAAGTCGTTTTACAATTTCAATACAGCCGAGACGTTAAGATACAAACTTTGTTTGATGATATTGTAGTTTGATCTATATGTAGCCATAGAATATAGATCTGTGAAAAAACTTAGGAAGTTTTATATATATTATATTCACAGAAGGCATCCAGCGTGCCTTATAAACTTAATAGTACTTTATAAACAACTTTGGTCCACTTCAAGTTTGCGTCGTGCGTGTTTTCAGCATATAAAATCATAGCATCGGCAGAGGCATGGGAATATTTAAGTACCTCTTAAAACAGTGTAATTCTTGTTCTTTTTTCCCTCACCATAATCATGCGTTATTTTGGTTATCTGTGTTGAAACATCTGAAGCTACTGATTAAGCATTACATGCATTTTGAGATAAATGTAATAGGCCAAGTTTACCGCGAGCTCCCGACATTTGATTATTTATTGTTCGCTGTATTTAGTTTCGGTCAAATAATATATTTGTTTTTATAAGGACGAGATTAACATGTCATGGCTCATGTTAATTATGCCCAAATTAAGTTCTTATATGGATTTGTTTTGATTGCACAAAGCCAGTTATGATGTATTTACATTTTCTTAGAGAAGTAATTAAAATTATTAATATTAAATAAATACTTCCTGACGTAATCCCGTTAACTAAACTGAAATAAAATTACTAGCTCCCCTTCACACCAGTCGACCGCAGGAATAAGCGATAACTTCGCAGTAGAATACAAAATAAGCTAGATATTGATGATTGAATGACATAATTGTATTTTCAGCACTTTAACTCCATTAAGTACGCAGAATATTCCTTCCCAAATGGCGGTCTCAAGAACTGTGAGTGCTAAATTATTACAAAAAATAAAAATTCTGTTACACGTAGGTGAAGAATTAGCTATTCAAAAACATGTACTCACATAAGAACATTGTTAAAGTATGATCTTTTATTTTCATAACGTACTCCAATTTATTTGTATTTGCTTTTGCTCGCGACTTTGTACTACCACACCCGTTTTTTTACGTTCCCTTAGGAAAAATAATTTTAGGAAAACCTTACTTAATGCTTCCCTACACCGCCCAAGGAAACTACATTCCAATTTTGAGCTTCACAAGCCCAATAGTTTCGGCCGTGGATTGTTTGTCAGTCACTTAGTTACGTAAATCGTGTATTTTATATTACATTATAGTACTGATAAATAATGTTTACAAAATAATATCGTACCTATGGTTTTTATAACAATACGGCTTGTTAGTTTTCTCACTTCTTTTGCTACAAAGATTTTTCTAATTACTAATAACGTATTTAGAAAGTAGTGTAGGTAGTATCTAATTTATGTCTTGTCAATAAGTGATATTTTCGCCAAACTATGCAGAGCTTTTACTTTTGCTTGAGACTGATAAAAATACTTTAACGTTAATCAATACATACGATAGCTACCCACTAGGCTAACAGGGCAGTCCAACAAAGTCTGAATAAGTATTTATTTACAATTTGCAACGTTGGCAACGTTTAGTTTCAAATTATGAGTATGATCACACTTCACCCTTGCGTTCAAACTAGACTTCGTATACTGGGTGTTGCAAAACTCAATGTCAAGCGAGTAACAGGGGAAAGACCAAAATAATTGAAAAAATATATTTTATTTCCATAGATAAGTTAATAAGGGCATAGTGTCGAAAATATTGAAAATCAACACTCACGACCACTTTTTTGGGTAAGGTGATAACAAATTCATACTATTTATTCAAGTCACAAATTAAGATGTAATAAACATCGTTTATTTATTATAAAAAAAATAAGTTTCCTAGTGACATGGCCTAAAGAAATATGTCAGCTAACTTTGACACTACATCTTTATAAATATAGTCAGACACTTCCCTAGGGTAAAACTTAGCACCACAAAAGTGGTCCATTCTGACAAGATTTTGGAATAGTGCAACAATTTTATCTCCATAAATGAAAGGTAGGTATTTTTATATTTTGGTAAACTAGCTTATTAAAAAAAAACATACTGTAATAACCACAGATATCGTTTAGGGACATCCTGCTTAAGACATTATAAGTTTTAAGTGGTGCATATAATCAAGCACAAATGTTAGAACCTAATGCGTAATTACTTTGGATTTAAGGTATTATAGCTATATAGATACAACTTCAAAGAGTATCTTATTATTTTATCTTTTTTTATATTTTGTGGCAAAAACCACGACGTTCTTTAGACCTGGAAAAATAGGTGATTCCAGTACCGCGCATACAAGCAATTTATAGATATAAGTCACCAGTAAACAGTAAACATGCTTTCGCAACTGGTTAGAATAAAGTTTGTTGTTAAGAATTATTTTAGCAAAACTTATATTATTTGGCTTAATTTAACGGATATAGAAGTAGAACATCGTTTATAATAAAGTTTACAAATTATGCGCTTTTCAAATAATTTGCATGTCTTTTTTTGTCAAAGATGCAGGAAAGGAGCATTTGCAAAAGAGATTAATACTTATGAAACGCTTAATAGACTTTATTTGAATCTCAATAATTAAATATTAGAATAGAAGAAATACTGCTCATTTCGACTGTCTGCTTTAAATTAAAAAATAACTGTTCTAATTTACAAAAATTAGGATTTATTATAGCTACATTCATTTGTTTTAAGCTCAGACACATTTGCCCTCAAAGTTTGGGTAGGACGAGGCCATGACGCAGAATGAAATGTAAATACAAAGAGAAACCGAACGTTGTCGTTCTTGCCCTAATGCCGGATTCCCGAGGCCTACTTTGAATTACCTGTTTTGTTTTTTTCAAAATTTATTGTAGATACTTCATGACATTGTTATTAATATTTTTGTCATAATACCCTATTATGACGGTATTCTTTAATATCTTTCGAGATGAGTTACTCCTTAGAGGTTCAATCAGGCGAGACCTTAAAGTTAGGACTAATGATAGACTTATGATAACTATTCCAGCAATGTAGCTGGTTAAAGTTTAGGTTTCCGGTGAAATTAAACAGTTAAATACTAGGGCTTCAGTTTACAATAATCTACGCGAAAAGTTTTTTTATGAATACAAAAAACAAACATGAAATAAAAAAGTAAACCACAACATTACCATTCAATACAAATTGTCGTGTCCTGCATGCCCTTCCACCTGCACACTGGAGGACCTCTGCAACGCCACAGAAAATGCAGTTAGCGTGCCGTGTACTGGTCAAAATATATGTATATGACTTGCCCTAATCGATTCGATAAGGAGAATACAATCAAATCCAGTTACTGATAGAAAACTTTCAAATTTGTTTCCGTGACCCAACACAACTCCTATCGAGTCCATGTTTCGTTTCTTTTTGCCAAACGTCCGTAATGTAATAATGATGAACACACAATTTTGATTTTTTCATATTATCTCCATTGAAGTAATTGGTTGAAAATATTCCTATAAAAACAGTGATTTGATCACAGCTGGCTCTGGTCTAAATCATAAAATTCCTGGTCCATGATACACCAGACACACACACACACACCATCACAGGAAAACGGTTTCCTGTGTGTTTCTATAGGAATATTTTCTGTTTTTATGAAATCATCTACTCACTGCGCATACGTAAAACAGGACACAGCAACTCCGTAGTTGCTGTGTTGTTGTGTTGTTGCTGTGTCCTGTTTTACGTATGCGCAGTGAGTAGATGATTTCATACTGGTTCTAAAGAAATCAAACATTCATCGGTAGCTTGTATCTGACACAATACACAAAAGTGTACACGTTTTGCGCCCTCCCTAAGAAACTCGAAGAATCAAAACGAAATCAACATCAAATACGCTTGCTTTGTGATATATGAAAAACATTTGCTTCATTAACAAATATCATTTTACATGTGCCTAAGACATTAATTTGAGTTAATTCATATAAATACGCTTCGTTGACGGCGTAATATAATTTTCAGAGGCCAGTTTCCAACTGAACAATGTCACGAGCTTTACAACGAAAGCGCAAAAGCTGAGCTTGAAAGGACTATTCAGAACTTAACACAGTCTAGATTTTTTTGTTCATGATTGTCCATTTTAGCCAGTTTTTTTTTTTGAAATAGATAGTTCGATTTTTATCATGGATTAAGTATGTTGTATTGATCAGTATAGTATGTTGAGTAACGGGGTATATTATGTCGCCTCCATATTTTTCGGATCGTTAGTCCCCCTTGCGGATAGGCGTTTTGCTATTGAAAAAGGTAACATCCCAGAGGCCCTAGTCCAGAGCAACACGCTTTTTTCGTTTTTACATGTCAAATTTTAAAGTGTACCTCTGGGTACTTTATTACCTATTTATTTGTATTGCAACTGAGTCGTACAGTATTTCAGTAAATAAACAAAAGTTTGTGAACCTGAGCAGACTAATTCACAGGGAGTCGCACCTGTTCATGTGAGCCAGCCATCGCTCCATTGGACCATATTTTGAAGGATTGAATCAAGCATCTAGTCAGTTGTTTCTATTCATGTAAATTTTTCATTCATATTAACGCTCTCGACTGGCTGAGTCCTCTCTTTCTTACCACGCTCGCCGAATTGGGAGTCAATATGTTGAGTGGCAAGCTCACAGCTATTATTTTTGGGGTTTATTATCATTCATCCAGTGATCCAGTGGAATTTCGAATATCTTGAAGTTACTAATTTGATTCCATTCGGAGTTATATTAAGTACTTCTTCGATCAACATTGGTCGAAGATGTACCGACTCTAATCACCGTTGGCAGAGTTTTTACGCAAGACCGATTGCAAAATTTTATTTTACTATTCTTCAGCCAATTTTCTTCAATTGATTCAAAGGCGTCGCACAATCTACCTAATTGATTCAAATCAATCGAAGAAACTAAATCATTGGGAAGTGCGGTGAAGGGCGATTTATTTTTCTTCGCAAATGTGGTGAAAAGCTTTATTGTATTCCCGATTGCTTTAAAAGCATTAGGTTTATTAAAACTTATTTACTTCTTAAATTTTCTGTGCTTAGTCTCTAAATCGCTGCACACTTTATGGCCACAGAAGATCCTCCTGATTAACTTCTATATTGATAGCTAAAATACATATGTTCTAATAAAAACTAAAATGAAATCAAGTACATGCTACTTTGTTTAATCGATAATGGTGGAACATAATATTTTATACCTGAAGTGGTGTTTGGCTAGGCCAGGATTGAAGAATATTGGCCTTGAATTCGTAACAACGTTGTTTGTTCAGTCAGGAAGCTTGCTACTTGCTTGATCAACAATTTAATTTTAAAACATTCTAATTGCAGCCTTTCTGCGAAATGTTTTTTGACTTTGCTCTAATTATCAAAGATCACCCTGATGTGATGAATGAGCCATAGAAAATCATATGTGTTATATCAACTGGTTTCAACATAAGTAACTGTTAAAAGACTTCGGACCGTCCACGAGGGGCTTCGTAGGCCCTACGTGATATAAATTGTCTATAGCGTCTTATGACAGGGAAAACTTATTTACGTGTATACTTTGGTATGTTTCGCCACTGCTGTTTATCATACAATATGTCAGCCACTATCATACAGGCTGAGAAGTTTGATTTGTTTGTAAACCTAATCTACTGAAGCAATTACGAACACTTGGTAGCGGCCGACACAAATACGGATTTCCAATACATTTGTGTTTTCCTAAATGAATTTGTGTAATTTTGAACTATCTTAGCTGCTGCAAATGTTACTTCGAAAGGTAGGGCAACGCGGAATCTTCCGCGCGTAATAATTGATTTGCTACATAAAACTACTAAGGCGGTAAGGCTGCTGCTGAAAGTAGCCCGAGGCTGCGGTAAACGCTTACCACCATTACCATAAAAAAACAATTGGATTGGAAACGTAGAGCGTAACAAATATAATTATGGATCATGATCAAATCAAAGCGACGACGTCTTTAATAACTTCAGCATTTCTCAGTACCAACAAGTTTATTTTCTTGTCCCACTTCGCCTTTGAAACTGAGTGGAACAATTTAATGTATCTGACCTATATCTGCGCCCACTCAATCTCTATTATAATTAATTGCTTCAAGAACTGCAAACATCTAGAAGTCATCGACGGACTGGAATAAATAAATAAATATAAATATGCGCCAGACAACACACTTCCTGTTTATGGCCTCGAAGTAGGGATACATATCCCTGTGTTACGAGGTACCAGACAAATAATTAAGCCAGGGGCGTCTGGGAGACGCCCCTGGTTTTCTAAATTGGCCAATTTAGAAAAGATCATTCTTTAAATTGACCTGACCGGGGTTCGAACCCGGGGCACTACGGAATTAAATTAAATCCTCTTAACACACAAATCTAAAATAATGTACCTTGTACAACAAATAAAACATACTAACTAACATGTATCCTTTTAATCGCACACACTTTTGTGGAGTTTCTAGCCTTCCAAAATGTCTTCTGTGCACCGAAATAAGCCTGCAGAATCAATATCCAAACGTGATAAAAATTGGTGTTGGTTCTATGGCATGTCTGTGAAAGCCTTTATCAGTATGTAATTGTTATATGGATATACTTGTACCAGCCGCTGACTTCCCTATGGTCGCTCGCTGTACAAGCCCTGCTTTTAAGGACATAAAGCATGTTAAACTATGGTCCTAGTGATATTTAATGTACGATGAAACTGACTTTACAAAAAATGCTTGTTAGTGGGATTGTTTTGTTAACATAATGTATGTTGGCCATATTACTTCTTCACAACACTGTTGATATTATTGTAAAGACTCCTATAGTACAAATTCATAGTTTTCGAGTTATGTTTTTTTTTCTGAATTTCTGAGAATTTCGGACCTAAAAGTTTAAATTTTTAATTTTTTAAAAAGTAGAAATCAGTTTTTAGTAGCCCAAAGCTTGCTTTCGCAGCTAATCAGCCTGGAAACCTTACTAAACAACATCACTAAGTCCACTCTTATGCTATAGAGTTAAAAGTTGGTAAGTCGATAATTCATAGTATCTTTATCGCAATAATAATGGTACAGTATAGTAATAACTTAATTTGTTACTTCACTTAACCCTTGGGATCGACAATATTACCGATTGGAACCCTCGATACTTCGTGTTGCATGTCATTAAATTGGATATCAAGACCTTGCGAAATCATTAGGAATTATATTCCGGCTGTTGTAAATCTACCGTATACTTAACTAACCAAGAAGTGTATTGCAAAATATGTCTTAAAAAATTGATTCAACAATATAACCTTCTAGCTAGGTTACAGTATAATTTTTTAAGTTTACTTTATAAGAATATTATTACTTATTATGAATAACCGTAAATTCAATAAAGTTAAAAATTAAAAAATTAAAAACGAAAAAAATACTTTCTCGTGTATATAAACGATAATATTTGAGAAAAATGTTAATAGAATTAGTATTTAGGTAATACTTATTTCGAAGTACTAAGAATGGCGATAAAAAAAAGTTCATAAGGGCGATAAAAAATAAATCATAGCTTTTTAAAAAAATTGTGTTGTGCTGGTGGCGGCACTTTAAAAGATTTTTTTCCACCGTCCCATTTCCTTACCGTGGTTGTCGTAAGAGGCGACAAAGGGAGCCCCGCAGCAGACCATCTCCTCTTCAGGTTGGAGACATATTATATCGGTACTTTTATTACTGTTTTAAAGTTTTTCTTTAATAACAGAAAAAAATGAACCCCTGAAAAATGTCAAATACTAAGTTGCGGGCTCTTATTTTATGTTTTTGTTGATACATTTTAAGTTTGGTTCACTACTAAACGGATCGCCTAGTACGAGTATATTTTCACTAGGGTGAGCATAATTTAACGTTGGCGATAAAAACAATTTAATTTAATTTGTGGCGTAAGCCACACCTTTTTTCGGGAGTATGATAATATACTTCTGTTTTGATTAGCAATTCCCATGTAGATATAAATCAAGCCTCTTTCAATAAATGTTGAGAGCCTATATATCGGCATATGATCAGCCTAGAAAACTTACTTAATTATATTTATAGAGTGAACCACGCCAATAAATATTTAAAGATCGGCACTATTACTCTGGCACCTAAATAAGTCGCAGATTATGTATAGGAATATATAATTTTCCTTATTTTTGTGTTGTGGCACGAACCACGCTATTGTACAGATTCAATGGAGAGCATAAACAAATACTCTGCAGTTAGGAAGGATTTAGGGGAAATTTTCCAGCAATATACATTTGAAGCTGGTTAGATATAAGATATATAACGGTGTTTATCACCTATATGTACATAGATAGGTAATATAGGTACTATATAACTGCTCGTCTTATTAATCTCCTTCTTACTGCCTATTAGATTAGTATTCTGCGGGCGCATTTGTGAAGGTTATAAGGCTTCCTTAATAAATCTTTAATACATTATTAAGTCTTAAAGACAATCAGTTGGTTGTAGTTCACTTTACAGTACATTAAAAGTCGTCATAGGCCATGCTATGTTCCAGCAGTTCAGGCTGGTTAGATTTAAAGCACGTCATACATATATATCATGTATCTTATGTTTCGATATTCAATTTTGTGTTGTGGCACAAACCACGTGGTTATTTAGATATCTGGAGGGAATTTTCTCATATGTAGAAAATATTGATCTTCTACATATGAGAAAAATCAATTCTGTCATACTTACCAAAAACATACAGTTTTTTTACATATTTCGATTTTGCTTGAATAGAGGACTGCAGGATTGTTGGAACAAATCGACAACCAAATTTTAAATGATTTAAATTTCAGAAAAAGAACGTAAATTGTTTAGTTTACCAAGCTGGATTCAGACTACATTTTAAAGCTACCATAATATGGTATAACCAATATTTTTCGTATCCCTGATTTATTAATTTCCAACAAGCTCTTTTAATTGTTTATTTATTGGATCATCAGATTAAGAGACATAACTAAAGTTACTGGACAATATTAAAACGTGTACCGTTTTCTTATTTCTAGTATCTTTATTAAGTTTTTAAATAATAATGCAATGCAAGATGTTATTGTTGATGTTTTTTCATAATTATTTAGGTGGAATTATTTGTAAGGACAGTTGTAAAAGTATTTTATAATTATAGGTCGAATTTCTTTTAACAATGATAAGTTATATGCAAACATTTGCGCTCAAGTAAACTAGGTTATAGTGGGTAGCTTAAGAATAACTATACTGGTGGTGGTACTTAGTGGCAGGCTGTTTGTCTGGGTGGTCACCACCGCTCTGCCAATCATTCAGCCTCTAGCTGTATCACTGGCACAGTAATGCTTTTTGAGAATTACACAGCTACTTGTAAATTCAATTCACAACTTTTTATAAGAAAAGTAATAATTGAAGCAGAAACAGGAACTTGACTTTTCTGTCGACAGGAACAGGAAGTCTACCTTTTATTTCAAGAAAAGGATAAACTATCACTTTATAATAAGTAACACGTAATTTCCTAATTATTATTAAAAGCCTATTTTAGTATCCAAAATAATTATATCACATTTAATAATGATTTTTATTACATAAGTGATTCTAAAGTTGCGGAAGTCAAGCTTACCTTTTATTTGTCTGTAAATTAAATCCAAAACAATTTTTTCACAATAATTCAGGTTAAAAACGACATTATTACTTAATAACTTTATTATTTTATGTTTAAATCTTTGCTTAATAAGGCTGCAGGAAGTGATGTTAACATCCCCGCCATATTCTTTCAAATTGATAATAACGTATTTCGACTTTCAAGTATTCCAACATTGAAACAAAAAAAAAATGGTAATTTATGTTATGTCATTTCACTATCTAAATTTAGTGAATCGATTTAGCTAAGAAGCTTTAGTTATATTTGGTGTCTAATTGTTTTCATAATTTAGACTTATGTTTTAATCTACTCGTAGTTATCTAATGTCCTCATATCGTTAGGTAAACATCTATATATTAATATCTAACACGCGCATGTTAAACTGAAGTGTTGCAAGCGTCCAAAATCAGCGGTTAAATATAAAGCAACCGCATATTTCATCCAACAATTGTTTCCACAATTACAGTTTCATGCGTAGCATTAAGATGGACATGACTTTGTAGTATGGTTACACTCGTAAGTATTTAATAATTTGTATTTTAACTATGATATTGTGGCGTAAACTACGTGTTATTTTTTTTATTTACGTTTCATTGGCTACAATTTATAAGGATTTTTATGTATGCTTATTTTAGAAATGAAGTTCACACGGACGAAGCCAAGGGCAGAAAGCTAGTACTTACGTAATATTTACTGTGAAATATTCTTAACTTAATTTTCAGTATCGGTACCAGCTGGTTAAAACGGGAGTTGCATGCTGAAGTATTAGTTTAGGCAATTACAGTAAGCGAATAAACATTTCTACAATATAATATGTATGTAACAATATTAAATCAATCACTGTACAAACTGCAATCTTTTACCATTAATTGTTTAAATATTTAATCAATACATATATGTGAAATATCTTATTCAATACAATTAACCTTTAGCGATTATTTACAACCGGCATTAAGCGTCAATACCTAATAGCAGATGATTTAACGTGTAGATAACGTGCACTAATGATAAACTAAGAAATTTGGTGTTAGGATTAGGGTTGTATTGCAAGTTAACAGTATTTTTAATATGTATGTAGGTGGTATAACTGATGTTTACATAATATGCCTAAAATGGCTTCTTTAATTTATTTAACATAATTTGGTGGTGTGTCAGTATGGTGGATTCTATTAGTTTCGGAGACTGGGTAGGCTTTGGATCAGATTGTAAGCAGATTTAAGTTATATTTTCATGAAACTTTGGAAAATATACTTCATCAAGAGTAAAACTTGTTTATCATGTTTAATTGACGTTATACAATTTAGTGTGTACCTAATGATTTAAATCGATGAGTATCTGGTAAGTGTTTATAATAATTTGTGTACCTAACAAAATATGAAATTTTAAATGTTGATATAATACTTTCCATTGTAATATGCATACTTTTACTATGCAGACAAATCAAAACTTAAGTGACCATGTTTGTGATTGTGAATTGCGCCTGGTCTATTACTAAGTAACTTTAACGAGTAAGTAGTTTTTAGGTTTTAAAAACAAGAAATGTTATTATTTTTTCATTAAAATATTGTTGTTTTCTTTCGTGGCGCAGCCACTAATGCTTTCTTGCATTTCGGTGATAAATAACTAAGCTGACCGTAGTGGTATGTCAGCAAGTTTCGAGGTAGTTTAATATTTAAAAATAACGAATTTTCATAAAGTACCTTATGGTATTAAAATTTATATATACCTATAGGTGTATTTAAGTCAACTATTAGTGTATACTGTGAAACTAAAATGTTTGCATTATCTGCTACTATTTTGTAATGTCTGTTTCATACTTAACAAATCTGAAATATTGAGGAATTGTTTTGTACCATTTTTTTTTGTTGCATACTTTTTAAATACATATTTGTATTATTATATTATAACTTTTTAGATAACTGAGGTTGATATATTTTTCTATGTTTATTTTCGATGTAGTGTTAGACTACTTACTCACCTATTCAAAATTTGGTGTCAATAAATAAAATCAATTACTTATGTTCAGATTGTTTCATTTGTGCATATCTAATGATATGGGACTGCTCAAACTTAAATCGTTACTTTCTGTATGACGCGGTTAATTTTTAAATAAATTCTATGATTAAGACAAAGTAATTATTCGTTAGTCCAAAGTAACTGTTCCACGCGGACGAAGTCGCGGGCAGAAGTTAGTTATGATATATGCCTTGGTTGTTGACTTGAACGACAAGAGAAGTGAGATCTAAATGGGTGCCAAGTTCAATGATCAGTGGGATAATATATTGAAGCCTAATGTCTGACTTGGCTAGTTCTCATTTACGAATTATTTTTTAATACCTACTAAAACAGTAATGAAAGAGCCCTATGTTCGGTAGCTAGCTAGTTCGCTCTACCAGCAAGCCAAATTTTCGGAAGAATAAAATAAGTACTTACAGCTTTAGAACTTGCTAACGCTATAATTCGTTTATGAAAACTAGCCAAGTCAGACCTCAGGTTCAATATATTATCCTACTGATCTCACTTCTCATGTCGTTCAAATCAACAAGCAAGGCATATAAATATCATAATATTGAACTTCGTTCTCATTACACATTTATGTTTTTGTTAGGATTTCATTACTTTTTGTACAGAAATTAATAGTACTTTGGTAATTATTTGTTCATAATAAAGTACTGAAGATACTGCAAGTAACCTAGCGAGGTGTGCTGCCTTTGGTGTAAACGCCAAACGTGTTGCTTATGCATATTCCTAGACCTGGTGAAAGCTTTTGACACCGTCTCAATCCCAATCCTTGTGGATAAGCTTGAGCGCGATGGCATAAGAGGAAACGCCATTCTGATCTTTAGAGATTTGTTAAACAATCGTGCACAGCTAGTTACGATAGGCAAACACAGAAGCAATTCCGTTGGCGTTTCATATGGCGTGCCGCAGGGCAGTAAACTTAGCCTATGTCTCTTTTTAGTAAACATTAATGACTTATGTCATCAAAAACTTACAAATGGGAAGATCATTACATATGCCCATGACACCGCTCTACTGTTCCAAGGTGCCACGTGGGACGTAGTGCGAGCTAGTGCGGAAACAGGTCTACGTAAAGTAAGCTTACTTTAAACATAACTAAAACCACGTACCTTCCACTCAGTTTTGGTCCGAGGCATGACACCACCACCACCTAAAGACATGAAAATCAAACTGCACTCATGTGAACTTGCACCTGGTTCTCTCTAAAAAGGTGTAAGACTGTAAAATATCTTGGGTTGATTCTGGGCGAGAGATTGAGCTGGCACCCGTACATAGACGTAACTATCTCGAGAGTCAGAAAAATGGTATGGTTATTTAAAAACCTTAGAAATCTGCAAATTTTCTGTTGCTACGCACTGTTTTTGCTATTATTTGGTCCAATCGATTCTCGGATACTAAACTGCATCGTGGTATGGGGTGGAGCTTGTAAAACCAACACGATAGATCTCGAAAGAGCACAAAGGTTTGCTTAAAGTAATGCTTTTCAGTCTAGTACGTTTTCCTACCGTATCACTCTGCCAAAAGTGTATGGTTCTAGCTGTGAGACAGCTCTTTGTTTTCTTTCTATTAGTCAAAAAACACATGAATACACCATACGTAAAGGATAAATGCCAGGGCAGGCGAATTATACCAAATGTAATTGCACTAGTTCGGTATAAAACAGCAAGTGCGGGGCGGCAGCGTGATTAATAAAATTAATAAACTCCTACATTTATATCCACTAAGTACAAGTGACCGTTAAACTAAATTCCGCTCTTGGCTCCTCTTTAGACTACAATTTAGACTACAGTCAAACTACAGAATTATTCAAGATGAACATAATGACTCTAGATGCAATTCAAAAATATATATTGTGGTTTCATACATGTGCTATACTTAAATACTACATTGATGTGTTAAGCTAGAAATATACTTTTTGCAAATTTACTCACACAAACCCACACACACACGCAAATAAAATCACCCAACACACATCCATACACCACACTCGCACGCAAACACACACATACTTTTTTGACATTGTCAAACACAAAACTGAACAACAAACCGTAGAAATTATGTAATGTTTTGTAAATAGATTTTGTTATGAATGATCAATATCGGGAGAGGGCGCTGATATCTGTTACACAGGCTAACTGATAGCCTGGCACAGAAATCAGGGATTTCAAAGTTTATTTGTAAAAATCAAATGTACAAAAAAAACATTTATTCTTATTATTATTATAAGTTTTTCTTCTTCCCAGCAGTCGCTACAGATTTTAGCCTCAATCGGTTCTCAGTTATTACAAAGCCATAAAAAGGAACGCGTCCATAAGCTGAAAATCAATAAATCAGTTCTGGTCGAGTTATTTAGTACACATGCGCATTGCATCTGGCGTTTCAAATGGGAACAAATTATTTTAGCACATTTATGCGTGTTCTAGCTCGTACACTAGAGCGAAGCTGAACTAAAGTAATCATTTGTTATGTTATTAATAGGAAGTGACAGTGTACTTTAAATTGGTCGTGTTCTTGTTTGGAATACGAAATCATTCAGGTAAATAATTTGAACAGCGATTCCTTGCACTTTATTTTAATTTTTAGTTTTATTAATGCACTTTAAAAAATCTTATAAACGAAATCATATCATTCAATCGCTAATACTATAAATACTGTCTATAATCTCAATAATCATTCTTCACACGAGAAATCAATAAATAGTACTTGCGATAATTGCACATGCGCCTTGCACGCTGAAAATTTTTGAAACTCATCTCAAATGTCCCGGTGATCTGACGGACAAATTATTGAAAAATCTTACTTACCTACACTTCATTCATATTGTGATAAAAGGTGTCAATGGAATCAAATGTGTAAATATTTTTATATTTTTAATGTTAGATTTCTATTATCCGGTATTTCGCTATCGTTCTAGAATTTTCTTTGAAAGTTAATTTCCTTGAATATCTGGTTGAAATACCTATAAATTGTGATATTTTTACTTTTCAGTAATTTTTTTTAACAGTAAGCTTTAAAGTTCGTCTTCTACCATTACATGTTATAAATATTTTACTTGTAAATTATTTGATTCCAGCCTCGCGAGTGGCGTGATCGAGGGTGGAGACTATGATTCGGACTCCGCCGATGCCTGGGTTCCATTCGGCCTGGCGACAGCAACGCGCCTCTAACTACACATAGCTCTCCAACGATGTGCTAAGTCCCCAACCCACTACTCAAATCATCTTCATATTTCTGTCAAGCCCAAAACCTATGCTTTGGTTTTGGTATTTAAATACAAAGAACTTTATCCGTTCGAGTGCAATGTGAGTGTGAGTGCAGAGTGTGAATGTGAACCTCGGAAGTCCTGTGTTGTCCAAGCGACATGCTGAAAATCACAGTCTACGTTTTTAAAGATGTTAAAAGAAATGTGTAATTAAGTCGTTTTACAATTTCAATACAGCCGAGACGTTACGATACAAACTTTGTTTGTTGATATTGTTATTCAGACCTATATGTAGCCATAAAATATGGATCTGTAAAAAAACTTAGAAAGTTTTAAATATATTAAATTCACAGAAGGCATCCAGCGTGCCTTATAAACTTAATAGTACTTTATAAACAACTTTGGTCCACTTCAAGTTTGCGTCGTGCGTGTTTTCAGCATATAAAATCATAGCATCGGCTTAGGCATGGGAATATTTAAGTACCTCTTAAAACAGTGTAATTCTTGTTCTTTTTTCCCTCACCATAATCATGCGTTATTTTGGTTATCTGTGTTGAAACATCTGAAGCTACTGATTAAGCATTACATGCATTTTGAGAAAAATGTAATAGGCCAAGTTTACCGCGAGCTCCCGACATTTGATTATTTATTGTTGGCTGTATTTAGTTTGGGTCAAATAATGTATTTGTTTTTATTAGGGCGAGATTAACATGTCGTGGCCCATGTTAATTATGCCCAAATTTAGTTCTTATATGGATTTTTTTTGGGTGCACAATACCAGTTATGATGTATTTACATTTTCTTAAAGAAGTAATTACAATTATTAATATTAAATAAATACTTCCTGTCTTCCTGATGTAATCACGTTAACTAAACTGAAATAAAATTACTAGCTCCCCTTCACACCAGTCGACCGCAGGAATAAGCGATAACTTCGCAGTAGAATACAAAATAAGCTAGATATTGATGATTGAATGACATAACTGTATTTTCAGCACTATATCTCCATTACGCAGAATATTCCTTCCCAAATGGCAGTCTCAAGAACTGTGAGTGCTAAATTATTACAAAAAATAAAAATTCTGTTACACTAAGGTGAAGAATTAGCTATTCAAAAACATGTACTCACATAAGAACATTGTTAAAGTATGATCTTTTATTTATTTAAGGTACGCCAATTTATTTTTATTCGCTCGCGACTTTGTACCTACTACCATGCCCGTTTTTCCCGTTCTATTAGGAAAAATAATTTCAGGAAAACCTCTCTTAGTACTGCCCTACTCTACCCAAGGAAACTACATTCCAATTTTGAGCTTCACAAGCCCAATAGTTTCGGCCTTGGATTGTTTGTCAGTCACTTAGTTACGTAAATCGTGTATTTTACATTACAATAAAGTACTGATAAATAATGTTTTCAAAATTAATATTGTATGGTTTTTATAACAATACGGCTTGTTAGTTTTCTCACTTCTATTGCTACAAAGATTTATCTAATTACTAATAACGTATTTATAAAAAAGTGGAGGTAGTATCTAATTTATGTCTTGTTAGTAAGTTATATTTTCGCCAAACTATGCAGAGCTTTTGCTTTTGCTTGAAACTGATAAAAATACTTTAACGTTAATCAATACATACGATAGCTACCCACTAGGCTGATAGGGCAGTCCAACAAAGTCTGAATAAGTATTTATTTACAATTTGCAACGTTGGCAAAGTTTAGTTTCAAATTATGAGTATGATCACACTTCACCCTTGCGTTCAAACTAGACTTCGTATACTGGCTGTTACAAAACTCAATGTCAAGCGAGAAACAGAAGAAATACCAAAATTACCCCAGATTAAAAAAAATATGTTATTTCCATAGATAAGTTATTATGGGCATATTGTTGAAAATATTGAAAATCGACACTCATGACCACTTTTTCGGGTAATGTGATAACAAATTCATTCTATTAATTCAAGTCACAAATTAAGATATAACAAACATCGTTCATTTTTTATAAAAAAAATAAGTTTCCTAGAGACATGGCATAAAGAAATATGTCAGCTAACTTTGACACTATATCTTTATAAAAATAGTCAAGACACTTCCCTAGGTTAAAACTTAGCACCACAAAAGGGGCCCATTCTGACAAGATTTTGGAATAGTGCAACAATTTTATCTCCATAAATAAAAGGTAGGTATTATTAAATTTTGGTAAAAGAGCTAGTTAAAAAAAAACATACTGTAATAAACACAGATTTCGTTTAGGGACATTCTGCCTGAGACATTATAAGTTTTAAGTGGTGCATATAATCAAGTTTATATGTAAGAACCTAATGCGTAATTACTCTAGATTTAAGGTACTAGTTATACTCGTAGCTATATAGATACAACTTCAAAGAGTATCTTATTATTTTATTTTATCTTTTTTTATATTTTGTGGCAAAAACCACGACGTTCTTTAGACCTGGAAAAATAGGTGATTCCAGTACCGCGCATACAAGCAATTTATAGATATAAGTCACCAGTAATATGCTTACGCAACTGGTTAGAATAAAGTTTGTTGTTAAGAATTATTTTAGCAAAACTTATATTATTTGGCTTAATTTAACGGATATAGAAGTAGAACATCGTTTATAATAAAGTTTATAAATTATGCGCTTTTCAAATAATTTGCATGTCTTTTATGTAAAAGATGCAGGAAATGAGCATTTGCAAAAGAGATTAATACTTATGAAACGCTTAATAGGCTTTATTTGAATCTCAATAAATAAATATTAGAATAGAAGAAATACTGCTCATTTCGACTGTCTGTTTTAAATTAAAAAAAAACTTTTCTAATTTACAAAATTTAGGATTTATTATAGCTACATTCATTTGTTTTAAGCTCAGGCACATTTGCCCTCAAAGTTTGGGTAGGACGAGGCCATGACGCAGAATGAAATGTAAATACAAAGAGAAACCGAACGTTGTCGTTCTTGTCCTAATGCCGAATTCCCGAGGCCTACTTTGAATTACCTGTTTTGTTTTTTTCAAAATTTATTGTAGATAATTCATGACATTGTTATTAATATTTTTGTCATAATACCCTATTATGACGGTATTCTTTAATATCTTTCGAGATGAGTTACTCCTTAGAGGTTCAATCTGGCGAGACCTTAAAGTTAGGACTAATGATAGACTTATGATAACTATTCCAGCAATGTAGCTGGTTAGAGTTAAGGTTTCCGGTGGAATTAAACAGTTAAATACTAGGGCTTCAGTTTACAACAATCTACGCAAAAAGTTTTTTTATGAATACAAAAAACAAACATGAAATAAAAAAGTAAACCACAACATTACCATTCAACACAACTGTCGTGTCCTGCGTGCCCTTCCACCTCCATACTGGAGGACCTCTGCAACGCCCCAGAATATGCAGTTCGCGTGCCGTGTACTGGTCGAAATATATATGACTTGCCCTAATTGATTAGATAAGAATAATACAATCAAATCCAGTTACTGATAGAAAACTTTCAAATTTGTTTCCGTGACCTAACACAACTGCTATCGAGTCAATGTTTCGTTTCTTTTTGCCAAACGTCCGTAATGTAATAATAATGAACACACAATTTTGATTTTTTCATATTATCTCCATTGAAGTAATACACTTTTTTAAACACACGATACAAGTACATATTCAGATAGGTACTTATATAAATATATTTGTTGTAATACCTTATTATTGGCGCGGGGCAAGTCAGGCATTATAGATTAAGGGTACTTATATAAAATGTATAAATTAAATATATCGCAAACCACGCAGCACATACTTAGTGTGCCGGATAGTTATACTTATTTATACGCTATGCAGTCAGATGCATTATATTGTTGGAAGTGATAGTTATTTATAAGTAACCATTGCTCTACTGGTCTGTATTAATTTACTATAAATAATATATTGTAGTTTTACTTTAGTTACACTTAGTTAATAAATTATGTTCATTTTATGTTTGGTTTACTACGAACGGGTCGCACAGGACGAGTAAATTTTCATTAGGGTAAGCATAATTTAACGTTAGCTGTAATAACAATTTAATTTAATTTGTGACGTAAGCCACACCTTTTTCGGGAGTATCTTAATATACTTCCTGTTTTGATTAGCACTTACAAAGTAGATATAAATTAAGCCTCTTTCAATAAATGTTAAAATGCTATATATCTCGTATATAAGATGTGTATGCTTAAGATTTATATTTGAAGTGGTTGCATTACTGTAAGAAAAGACGCTTCTAGTCAGCGCGTATAGTCTAGCATAATTAGTTTGAAGTAGCCCAATGGTTGCTTTCGCAGCTGATCAGCCTGCAAAACTGAATAAATTCTGTTTATAGAGTGAACCACGCCAATAAATATTGAAAGATCGGCAATATCTTCTACATTTGAGTAAAATAAATACTGTCAAACTTACCTAAAATATATATCGTTTCATACATATTCAGATTTTGCTTGAAAAGAGGACTGCAGGATTGTTGGAAGAAATCGACAACGAAATTTTAAATGATTTAAATTTCAGAAAAAGAATGTAAATTATTTAGTTTCCCAAGCTGGATTTAGACTCTATTTTAAAGCTACCATAAAATGGTATAACCAATATTTTTCGCATCCCTGATTTATTTATTTTCAACAAGCGTGCCGTGCTGGTGGCAGCACTTTAAAAGAATACTTTCCACCGCCCCATCTCCTTCCCATGGGGGTCGTAAGAGGCGACTTAGGGAACCCTGCAGCAGACCATCTGCTCTTCAGGTGGGAAACAAATTATGTTCGATACTTTTATTACTTTTTAAAGTTTTTCTTAAACAACAGAAAAAAATTAAACACCTGAAATTTTTTAAATACTAAGTTGCGGGCTCTTATTTTATGTTATAGTCAGTACATTTTTAGTTTGGTTTACTACGAACGGGTTGTATAGTACGAGTATATTTTCATTAGAGTTAGCATAATTTAACATTAGCGATAAATAATAATTTAATTTAAATTGTGGCGTAAGCCACACCTTTTTTTGAGAGTATCATAAAATGCTCCCTGTATTGGATTAGCACTTTCAAAGTAGATATTAATTAAGCCACTCCAATGAATGTTGAGAGGCTATATGTATATAAAATGTGTGTGCTTAAGACTTATATTTGAAGTGGTTGCATTATTGTTAAGAAAGACGCTTTAAGTCAGCGCGTATAGTCTATGATAATCAGTTTAAAGTAGCCCAAAGCTTGCTTTCGCAGCTGATCAGCCTGGAAAACTTACTAAATTCTATTTATAGAGTGAACCATGCCAATAAATATTTAAAGATCGGCAATATCTTCTACATTTAAGAAAAATAAATTCTGACGGACTTACCTAAAAAATAAAAAGTTTTTTTACATACTTAGATTTTGCTTGAAAAGAGGACTGCAGGATTGATGAAAGAAATCGACAACCAAATTTTGAATGATTAAAACTTCAGAAAAAGAATGTAAATTATTTAGTTTCCCAAACTGGATCTAGAATTCATTTTAAAGCTACCTTAAACCAATATTTTTTGTGTCCCTGATTTATCAATTTTCAACAAGCGTGCCGTGCTGGTGGCGGCACTTTAAAATATTTTTTCCACTGCCCCATCTCCTTACCGTGGGTGTCGTAAGAGGCGACTTAGGGAGCCCTGCAGCAGACAAACTGCTCTACAGGTAGAGACTTATAATGTTGGTACTTTAACAATTAAAAAAAAAAATTGAACAACAGAAAAAAATGAAACACCTGAAAATTTTGAAATACTAAGTTTTTGTCGAAACATTTTAAGTTTGGTTCACTACGAACAGGTCGCATAGTACGAGTATATTTTCATTAGGGTAAGCATTATTTAACGTTAGTGATAATAAAAATTTAGTTCAATTTGTGGCGTAAGCCACACCATTTTTTTGGAGTATCATAATATACGCCCTGTTTTCATCATCACTGCAAAAGTAGATATAAATTAAGCCCTTCAATAAATGTGGAGAGGCTATATAGGTATGTATATAAGATGTGTGTGCTTAAAACGTATATTTGAAGTAGTTGCATTATTGTTAGGAAAGACGCTTTTCGTCAGCGCGTATAGTCTAGCATAATCAGTTTTAAGTAGCCCAAAGCTTGCTTTCGCAGCTAATCAGCCTTGAAAACTTACTGAACAACGTCACTAAGTCCACTCTTATGCTATAGAGGTAAAAGTAGTTAAGTCGATAACTCATAGTATCTTATATCTTATATCTTTATCGCAATAATAATGGTACAGTATAGTTATAACCTAATTTGTTACTTCACTTAACCCTTCAGATCGACAATATTACCGATTCGAACCCTGGGTAGGTACTTCGTATTGAAAGTCATTAAATTGGATATCAAGACCTTGCGACATCATTATGAATTATTTTTCGGCTGTTGTAAATCTACCGTATACTTAACTAACTAGGAACTGTATTGCAAAATATGTATTAACAAAATTATTTAACAATATAATCTTCTAGCTAGGTTACAATATATTTTTTTTGCTATACTTAATATGAATAACCATAAACTCAATAAAGTTAAAAATAAAAAAAATATAAAACAAAAAAAATGCTTTCTCGTGTATATAAACGAAAATATTCGATCATAAATATAGATAGAATTAATATTTAGATAATACTGACTCCAAAGTACCAAAAACGGCGTTAAAAAAATATTCATAAGAGCGATAAAAATTAAATCATAGCTTTTTAAAAAAATTGTTATGTGCTGGTTGCGGCACTTTAAAATTGTACTTTCCACCGCCCTATCTCCTTTTCGTGGGTGTCGTAAGAGGCGACTAAGGGAGCCCTGCAGCAGACCATCTGTTCTCCAGGTGGGAAACATAATATTATGACGGTACTTTGATTACTTTTTTTAGGTTTTTCTTTAAAAACAGAAAAAAAAACCCCTGAAAAATGTCAAAAACTATGTTGCGGGCTCTTATTTTATGTTTTTGTCGGTACATTTTAAGTTTGGTTCACTACGAACGGGTCGCATGGTACAAGTATATTTTCAGTAAGGTAAGCATAATTTAACGTTAGCGAAAATAACAATTTAATTGAATTTGTGGCGTAAACCACACCTTTTTTCGGGAGTTTAATAATATGCTCCCTGTTTTCATCATCACTTTCAAAGTAGATATAAATTAAGCCTCTTTCAATAAATGTTCAGAGGCTATAAATTATGTATATAAGACGTGTATGCTTAAGATTTATATTTGAAGTGGTTACATTACTGTTAGAAACGACGCTTCTAGTCAGCGCGTATAGTCTAGCAAAATCAGTTTGAAGTAGCCTAAAGCTTGCTTTCGCAGCTGATCAGCCTGCAAAACTTACTCAATTCTATTTAAAGTGAACCACGCCGATAAATATTGGAAGATCGGCAATATCTTCTACATTTGAGTAAAATAAATACTGTCACACTTACCTAAATTATATACCGTTTTTTACATATTCAGATTTTGCTTGAAAAGAGGACTGCAGGATTGTTGGAAGAAATCGACAACGAAATTTCAAATGATTTAAATTTCAGAAAAATTACGTAAATTATTAAGTTTCCCAAGCTGGATTTAGACTACATTTTAAAGCTACCATAAAATGATATAACCAATATTTTTCGCATCCCTGATTTATTTATTTTCAAAAAGCGTGCCGTGCTTGTGGCGGCACTTTAAAAGAATACTTTCCACCGCCCCATCTCCTTCCCGTGGGTGTCGTAAGAGGCGACTTAGGGAACCATGCAGCAGACCATCTGCTCTTCAGGAGGGAAACATATTATGTTCGATTCTTTTATGACTTTTTAAAGTTTTTCTTAAACAACAGAAAAAAATTAAACACCTGAAAATGTTTAAATACTAAGTTGCGGGCTCTTATTTTATGTTATAGTCAGTACATTTTTAGTTTGGTTTACTACGAACGGGTTGCATAGTACAAGTATATTTTCATAAGAGTAAGCATAATTTAACATTAGCGATAAATAACAATTTAATTTAATTTGTGGCGTAAGCCACACCTTTTTATGAGAGTATCATAAAATGCTCCCTGTATTGGATTAGCACTTTTAAAGTAGATATTAATAAAGCCACTCCAATGAATGTTGAGAGGCTATATATGTATATAAAATGTGTGTGCTTAAGACTTATATTTGAAGTGGTTGCATTATTCCTAGGAAAAACGCTCTAAGTCAGCGCGTATAGTCTAGGATAATCAGTTTAAAGTAGCCCAAAGCTTGCTTTCGCAGCTGATCAGCCGAGAAAACTTACTCAATTCTATATATAGAGTAAACCACGCCAATAAATATTTAAAGATTGGCAATATCTTTTACTTTTGTGAAAAATAAATTCTGTCAAACTTACCAAAAATATACACAGTTTTTTTACATATTTAAATTTTGCTTGAAAAGAGGATTGCAGGATTGTTGGAAGAAATCGACAACGAAATTTTAAATGATTTAAATTTCAGAAAAAGAACGTAAATTATTAAGTTTCCCAAACTGGATTTTGACTACATTTTCAAAGCTACCATAAATACCATAATATGGTATGACCAATATTTTTCGTATCCCTGATTTATTTATTTTCAAAAAGCGTGCCGTGCTTGTGGCGGCACTTTAAAAGAATACTTTCCACCGCCCCATCTCCTTCCCGTGGGTGTCGTAAGAGGCGACTTAGGGAACCCTGCAGCAGACCATCTGCTCTTCAGGTGGGAAACATATTATGTTCGATTCTTTTATTACTTTTAAAAGTTTTTCTTAAACAACAGAAAAAAATTAAACACCTGAAATTTTTTAAATACTAAGTTGCGGCCTCTTATTTTATGTTATAGTCAGTACATTTTTTGTTTGGTTTACTACGAACGGGTTGCATAGTACAAGTATATTTTCATTAGAGTAAGCATAATTTAACATTAGCGATAAATAACAATTTAATTTAATTTGTGGCGTAAGCCACACCTTTTTTTGAGAGTATCATAAAATGCTCCCTGTATTGGATTAGCACTTTTAAAGTAGATAAGAATAAAGCCACTCCAATGAATGTTGAGAGGCTATATATGTATATAATATGTTTATGCTTAAGATTTATATTTGAAGTGGTTGCATTGCTGTTAGGAGAGACGCTGCTAGTCAGCGCGTATAGTCTAGCATAATCAGTTTGAAGTAGCCTTAAGCTTGCTTTCTTTCATTTGATCAGCCTAGAAAACTAACTAAATTATAATAATAGAGTGAACCACGCCAATAAATATTTAAAGATCGGCAATATCTTCTCCATTATAGAAAAATAAATTCTGTTAAACCTACCAATAAAATATACAGTTTTTTTTTTACATATTTACATTTTGCTTGAAAAGAGGACTGAAGGATTGTTGGAAGAAATTGAAAACCAAATTTTAAATGATTTAAATTTCAGAAAAATAACGTAAAATGTTTAGTTTCCCAAGCTGGATTTAGACTTCATTTTAAAGCTACCATAATATGGTACAACCAATATTTTTTGTATCCCTGATTTATTTATTTTCAACAAGCGTGCCGTGCTGGTGGCGGCACTTTAAAATAATACTTTTCACCGCCCCATCTCCTTCCCGTGGGTGTCGTAAGAGGCGACTAAGGGAGCCCTCCAGCTAGCAGACCATCTGCTCTTCAGGTGTAAGACATATTATGTCAGTACTTTTTTTACTTTTCTTAAGTTTTTTATTAAACAACAGAAAAAATTTCAATACTGAGTTGCTGGCTCTTATTTTATGTTTAAGTCGATACATTTTAAGTTTGGGTTACTACGAACGGGTTCCATAGTACGTGTTTATTTTTATTAGGGTAAGCATATTTTTACGTTAGTGATGATAACAATTTAATTTAATTTGTGGCGAAAGCCACACCTTTTTTCAGGAGTATCATAATATGCTCCCTGTATTGGATTAGCACTTCCAAAGTAGATATTAATTAAGCCTCTTTCAATGAATGTTCAGAGGCTATATATGTACATAAAATGTGTTTGCTTAAGACTTATATTTGAAGTGGTTGCATTATATTTAGCAAAGGCGCTTTTCATCAGCGCGTATAGTCTAGCATAATCAGTTCGAAGTAGCCTTAAGCTTGCTTTCGCAGCTGATCAGCCGAGAAAACTTACTAAATTATAATAATAGAGTGAACCACGCCAATAAATATTCAAAGATCGGCAATATCTTCTACATTTTAGAAAAATAAATTCTGTCAAACTTACCTATAAAATAAACAGTTTTTTTTACATATTTACATTTTGCTTGAAAAGAGGACTGAAGGATTGTTGGAAGAAATCGAAAACCAAATTTTAAATGATTTCAATTGCAGAAAAATAACGTAAAATGTTTAGTTTCCCGAACTTGATTTAGACTTCATTTTAAAGCTACCATAATATGGTACAACCAATATTTTTTGTATCCCTGATTTATTTATTTTCAACAAGCGTGCCGTGCTGGTGGCGGCACTTTAAAAGAATACTTTTCACCGCCCCATCTCCTTCCCGTGGGTGTCGTAAGAGGCGACTAAGGGAGCCCTCCAGCTAGCAGACCATCTGCTCTTTAGGTGCTAAGACATATTATGTCAGTACTTTTCTTACTTTTTTTAAGTTTTTTATTAAACAACAGAAAAAATTTCAATACTAAGTTGCGGGCTCTTATTTTATGTTTAAGTCGATACATTTTAAGTTTGGGTTACTACGAACGGGTCGCATAGTACGTGTTTATTTTTATTAGGGTAAGCATAATTTTACGTTAGCGATAATAACAATTTAATTAAATTTGTGGCGAAAGCCACTCCTTTTTTCGGGAGTATCATAATATGCTCCCTGTATTGGATTAGCACTTCCAAAGTAGATAAGAATAAAGCCACTCCAATGAATGTTGAGAGGCTATATATGTATATAATATGTTTATGCTTAAGATTTATATTTGAAGTGGTTGCATTGCTGTTAGGAAAGACGCTGCTAGTCAGCGCGTATAGTCTAGCATAATCAGTTTGAAGTAGCCTTAAGCTTGCTTTCTTTCATTTGATCAGCCTAGAAAACTAACTAAATTATAATAATAGAGTGAACCACGCCAATAAATATTTAAAGATCGGCAATATCTTCTCCATTATAGAAAAATAAATTCTGTTAAACCTACCAATAAAATATACAGTTTTTTTTTTACATATTTACATTTTGCTTGAAAAGAGGACTGAAGGATTGTTGGAAGAAATTGATCGGCAATATCTTCTACATTTTAGAAAAATAAATTCTGTCAAACTTACCTATAAAATAAACAGTTTTTTTTACATATTTACATTTTGCTTGAAAAGAGGACTGAAGGAATGTTGGAAGAAATCGAAAACCAAATTTTAAATGATTTCAATTACAGAAAAATAACGTAAAATGTTTAGTTTCCCGAACTTGATTTAGACTTCATTTTAAAGCTACCATAATATGGTACAACCAATATTTTTTGTATCCCTGATTTATTTATTTTCAACAAGCGTGCCGTGCTGGTGGCGGCACTTTAAAAGAATACTTTTCACCGCCCCATCTCCTTCCCGTGGGTGTCGTAAGAGGCGACTAAGGGAGCCCTCCAGCTAGCAGACCATCTGCTCTTTAGGTGTAAGACATATTATGTCAGTACTTTTCTTACTTTTTTTAAGTTTTTTATTAAACAACAGAAAAAATTTCAATACTAAGTTGCGGGCTCTTATTTTATGTTTAAGTCGATACATTTTAAGTTTGGGTTACTACGAACGGGTCGCATAGTACGTGTTTATTTTTATTAGGGTAAGCATATTTTTACGTTAGTGATGATAACAATTTAATTTAATTTGTGGCGAAAGCCACACCTTTTTTCAGGAGTATCATAATATGCTCCCTGTATTGGATTAGCACTTCCAAAGTAGATATAAATTAAGCCTCTTTCAATGAATGTTCAGAGGCTATATATGTATATAATATGTTTATGCCTAAGATTTATATTTGAAGTGGTTGCATTGCTGTTATGAAAGACGCTTCTAGTCAGCACGTATAGTCTAGCATAATCAGTTTAAAGTAGCCCAAAGCTTGCTTTCGCAGCTGATCAGCCTGGAAAACTTACTAAATTCTATTTATAGAGTGAACCACGCCAGTAAATATTTAAAGATTGGCAATATCTTTTACATTTGAGAAAAATAAATTCTGTCAAACTTACCAAAAATATATACAGTTTTTTAACATATTTAGATTTTGCTTGAAAAGAGGATTGTAGGATTGTTGGAAGAAATCGACAACCAAATTTAAAATGATTTAAATTTCAGAAAAAAGAACGTAAATTATTAAGTTTCCAAAACTGGATTTTGACTACATTTTCAAAGCTACTATAAATACCATAATATGGTACAACCAATATTTTTTGTATTTCTGATTTATTCATTTTCAACAAGCGTGCCGTGCTGGTGGCGGCATTTTAAAATAATACTTTTCACCGCCCCATCTCCTTCCCGTGGGTGTCGTAAGAGGCGACTAACGGGGAGCCCTCCAGCTAGCAGACCCTCTGCTCTTCAGGTGTAAGACATATTATAACAGTACTTTTTTACTTTTTTAAAGTTTTTTATTAAACAATAGAAAAAATTTCAATACTGAGTTGCGGGCTCTTATTTTATGTTTAAGTAAATACATTTTAAGTTTGGGTTACTACGAACGGGTTGCATAGTACGTGTTTATTTTTATTAGGGTAAGCATATTTTTACGTTAGTGATGATAACAATTTAATTTAATTTGTGGCGAAAGCCACACCTTTTTTCAGGAGTATCATAATATGCTCCCTGTATTGGATTAGCACTTCCAAAGTAGATATTAATTAAGCCTCTTTCAATGAATGTTCAGAGGCTATATATGTACATAAAATGTGTGTGCTTAAGACTTATATTTGAAGTGGTTGCATTATATTTAAGAAAGGCGCTTTTCACCAGCGCGTATAGTCTAGCATAATCAGTTTGAAGTAGCCTTAAGCTTGCTTTCGCAGCTGATCAGCCGAGAAAATTACTAAATTATAAAAATAGAGTGAACCACGCAATTAATATTTAAAGATCGGCAATATCTTCTACATTTTAGAAAAATAAATTCCGTCAAACTTACCTATAAAATAAACAGTTTTTTTTACATATTTACATTTTGCTTGAAAAGAGGACTGAAGGATTGTTGGAAGAAATCGAAAACCAAATTTTAAATGATTTCAATTGCAGAAAAATAACGTAAAATGTTTAGTTTCCCAAGCTTGATTTAGACTTCATTTTAAAGCTACCATAATATGGTACAACCAATATTTTTTGTATCCCTGATTTATTTATTTTCAACAAGCGTGCCGTGCTGGTGGCGGCACTTTAAAAGAATACTTTTCACCGCCCCATCTCCTTCCCGTGGGTGTCGTAAGAGGCGACTAAGGGAGCCCTCCAGCTAGCAGACCATCTGCTCTTTAGGTGTAAGACATATTATGTCAGTACTTTTTTTACTTTTTTTAAGTTTTTTATTAAACAACAGAAAAAATTTCAATACTAAGTTGCGGGCTCTTATTTTATGTTTAAGTCGATACATTTTAAGTTTGGGTTACTACGAACGGGTCGCATAGTACGTGTTTATTTTTATTAGGGTAAGCATAATTTTACGTTAGCGATAATAACAATTTAATTAAATTTGTGGCGAAAGCCACACCTTTTTTCGGGAGTATCATAATATGCTCCCTGTATTGGATTAGCACTTCCAAAGTAGATATAAATTAAGCCTCTTTCAATGAATGTTCAGAGGCTATATTTGTATATAATATGTTTATGCTTAAGATTTATATTTGAAGTGGTTGCATTGCTGTTAGGAAAGACGCTTCTAGTTAGCGCGTATATTCTAGCATAATCAGTTTGAAGTAGCCTTAAGCTTGCTTTCGCAGCTGATCAGCCTAGAAAACCTACTAAATTATAATAATAGAGTAAACCACGCCAATAAATATTTAAAGATTGGCAATAGGTATCTTAATAACATAGGAATAAAATAAATTTTGTCAAACTTACCTTAAATATATACCGTTTTTTCACAAATTCAGATTTTGCTTGAAAAGAGGACTGCAGGATTGTTGGAAGAAATCGACAACCAAATTTTAAATAATTTAAAATTCAGAAAAAGAACGTTAAATATTCAGGTTTTCAAGCTGGATTTAGACTACATTTTAAAGCTACCCTAATATGGTATAACCAATATTTTTTGTATCCCTGATTTATTTATTTTCAACAAGCGTGCCGTGCTGGTGGCGGCACTTTAAAATAATACTTTTCACCGCCTCATCTCCTGCCCGTGGGTGTCGTAAGAGGTGACTAAGGGAGCCCTGCAGCAGGCCATCTGCTCTTCAGGTGGGAGAAATATTATGTCAGTACTTTTTTACTTTTTTTAAGTTTTTCTTGAATAACAGAAAAATATGAAACCCCTCAAAAATTTTAATACTTAGTTATGGGCTCTGATTTTATGTTTTTGTCGATACATTTTGAGTTTGGTTCACTACAAACGGATCGCATAGTACGAGTATATTTTCATTAGGGTGAGCATAATTCAACCTTAGCGACAATAACAATTTAATTTATTTGTAAGCCACACCTTTTTTCGAGAGTATCATAATTTACTCCTGTTTTGATTAGCAATTCCCATGTAGATGTATGAATGAATAGATATAAATTAAGCCTCTTTCAATAAATCTTGAGAGCCTATATATCGGCATATGATCAGCCTGGAAAACTTACTAAATTATATTTATAGAGTGAACCACGCCAATGAATATTTAAAGATCGGCACTCTTACTCTGGCACTTACATAAGTCGCAGATTATGTATAGGAATATATACTCGTAATTTTCCTTATTTTTGTGTTGTGGCACGAACCACGCTATTGTACAGATTCAATGGAGAGCATAAACAAATACTCTGCAGTTAGGAAGGATTTAGGGGAAATTTTCCAGCAATATACATTTGAAGCTGGTTAGATATAAGATATATAATGGTGTTTATCAGCTATATGTTTATAGATAGGTACTATAGCTACTATATAACTGCTCGTCTTATTAATCTCCTTCTTACTGCCTATTAGATTAGTATTCTGCGGGCGCATTTGTGAAGGTTATATAGCTTCCTTAATAAATCTTTAATACATTATTAAGTCTTAAAGACAATCAGGTGGTTGTAGTTCACTTTACAGTACATTTAAAGTCGTCATAGGCCATGCTATGTTCCAGCAGTTCAGGCTGGTTAGATTTAAAGCACGTCATACATAGTGTTTCTTATGTTTTGATATTCAATTTTGTGTTGTGGCACAAACCACGTTGTTATTTAGATATCTGGAGAGAATTATATCTTCTACATATGAGAAAAATAAATTATGTCATACTTATCAAAAAATATACAGCTTTTTAACATATTTAGATTTTGCTTGATTAAAGGACTGCAGGATTATTGGAACAAATCGACAACCAAATTTTAAATGATTTAAATATCAGAAAAAGAACGTAAATTGTTTAGTTTTCCAAGCTGGATTCAGACTACATTTTAAAGCTACCATAATATGGTATGACCAATAGTTTTCGTATCCCTGTTTTAATAATTTTCAACCAGCTCTTTTAATTGTTTATTTATTGGATCATCAGACTAGGAGACATAACTAAAGTTACTGGACAATATTAAAACGTGTACCGTTTTCTTATTTTTAGTATCTTTATTAAGTTTTTAATGCAATGCAAGATGTTATTGTTGATGTTTTTTTTACATAATTAATTAGATGGAATCATTTGTAAGGACAGTCGTAAAAGTATTTTCGAATTATAGTTCGAATTTCTTTCAACAATGTTACGTTATATGCAAACATTTGCGCTCAAGTAAACTGGGTTATAGTAGGTAGCATAAGATTACTATTACTATACTGGTGGTAGTACTTAGTGGCAGGCTGTATGTCTGGGTGGTCACCACCGCTCTGCCAATCATTCAGCCTCTAGCTGTAACTTGCACAGTAATGCTAGTTACTAGCCTGCCCTTCAAACCACTACTGTAGTGGTTTGAAGGACAGTAGCGAAGAGAATTACAGGCACGTGGGAATGAACGACTATGTCATTTTGGTAGGACACGCGTGTTAGATTCTATGTATAGGTATATAAGAATATATAAATACTTGATATCTAACAAGATTTATGTAAAGGTAAATATAAAGATAATTATGTACTAAATAATTAACTGGTATTACCTACGATTATTTCAACTTATCAAATTATATTTTTTTTGGTTTAAATGATTATTATATTGGAATATTGGATTATTCTAATTGATGTGAATCTACTATAAATTTCATAACATTCAAAATATAATATTGACAGAATATATCAAGGAAGCAGTAATTGATTTAAGCAGACTAGACTTAATATTTGTGCACTAACATTAGAGCTTTACATACAGTTAAGTTAACATTATTTCCAGCAAAAATAAGACACTTTGGAAAAACGAACACAAAATCTTAGAGTACCTATTGTTTCTACCGCAAAGACACAGAATTATTAGAAGGTACACAGAAAAGTACCACAAATTAGACATGCGCGGCGCTTTGACAGTTAGCCCGCCACGCCATTTTTGACGCATGCACACAGAGACATGAGTTTACAAGCGAAGTCAGTGAGCTTCGTTGAGTCTGAAAGTCGCACTGTCGCAAGTGTTTTTGTTTTTGTCGAACTTGGTGCAATTTTTCACATGATGAATTTTGTTTTTTGCCGGTTCTGTCAAGTAGGTATAACTTACTTACTTCATTTTAATAATTCAGAGCGAATACAGTAGTAACCCTATGCGGTTCACGCAAGTTTTGGCAAAAAGTGCGAGCGATCCTTCTGTAAACTCTTTATTTTGTGTAAGGACTTAACTTTGTTATCTGCTCAGCGTTTAAGACTAAAGTGTCAAACCTTTTTAAAAACCAACTTTTTAAATAACAACCTCTTTTCCTTCCAATGGCCGGCTCTGATCGGTCAATAGAATAACCAGTAAGAAAAACCCGCCAACCGGAAGTTGACAATTTAAATTTATTTTAAATACTAATGAACTGTAAATACAATAATTTAAATTTACTAATATTTTTTGAGAATTACACAGCTACTTGTAAATTTAATTCACAAGTTTTTTTAAGAAAAAACTTGTAAATTTAATTCACAAGTTTTTTTAAGAAAAGTAATAATTGAAGCAGAAACAGGAACTTGACTTTTCTGTCGACAGGAACAGGAAGTCTACCTTTTATTTCAAGAAAAGGATAAACTATCACTTTATAATAAGTAACACGTAATTTCCTAATTATTATTAAAAGCCTATTTTACTATCCAAAATAATTATATCACATTTAATAATGATTTTTATTACATAAGTGATTCTAAAGTTGCGGAAGTCAAGCTTACCTTTTATTTGTCTGTAAATTAAATCCAAAACAATTAATTTACAATAATTCAGGTTATTATGTAATAACGACATTATTACTTAATAACTTTATTATTTAATGTTTAAATCTTTGCTTAATAAGGCTGCAGGAAGTGATGTTAACATCCCCGCCATATTCTTTCAAATTAATAATAACGTATTTTGACTTTCAAGTATTCCAACATTCGAACAAAAAAAAATTGGTAATTCATATTATGTCATTTCACTATCTAAATTTAGTGAATCGATTTAGCTAAGAAGCTTTAGTTATATTTGTTGTCTAATTGTTTTCATAATTTAGACTTATGAATTAATCTAGTTACGAGTATCTAATGTCCTCTCAAAGTTAGGTAAACATCTATATATTCCTATCAAACACGCGCATGTTAAACTGAAGTGTTGCAAGCGTCCAAAATCAGCGGTTAAATATAAAGTTACCGCATATTTTATCCACCAATTGTTTCCACAATTACAGTTTCATGCATTAAGATGGACATGACTTTGTAGTATGGTTACACTCGTAAGTATTTAATAATTTGTATTTATTGTGGCGTAGACTACGCGTTATTTAGTTTTCGGGAGTCAAACCAAAGCAAGCTTAGAAATGTTAAGAAAAACGCTCTACTTTTAGTGCGTAGGTATCAATAATATAAATAGTGTAAAGTTGAATAAATATTCCGCATACGTTTCATTGGCTACAATTTATAAGGATTTTTATGTATGCTTATTTTAGAAATGAAGTTACACGGACGAAGCCAAGGGCGGAATGCTAGTCCTTACATAATATTTACTGTGAAATATTCTTAACCTAATTTTCAGTATCCGTACCGGCTGGTTAAAACGGCAGTTGCATCCTGAAGTATTAGTTGAATATTAGTTTAGGCAGTAACAGTAAGTGAATAAATATTTCTACAATATAATATGTATGTAACAATATTAAATCAATCAATGTACAAACTGCAATCTTTTACCATTAATTGTTTAAATATTTAATCAATACATATTTGTGAAATATCTTATTCAATACAATTAACCTTTAGCGATTATTTACAACCGGCATTAAGCGTCAATACCTAATAGCAGATGATTTAACGTGTAGATAACGTGCACTAATGATAAACTAAGAAATTTGGTGTTAGGATTAGGGTTGTATTGCAAGTTAACAGTACTTTCTTAATATGTAGGTGGTATAACTGATGTTCACATAATATGCCTAAAATGGCTTCTTTAATTTATTTAACATAATTTGGTGGTGTGTCAGTATGGTGGATTCTATTAGTTTCGGAGACTGGGTAGGCTTTGGACCAGATTGTAAGCAGATTTAAGTTTTAATTTCATGAAAATGTAAATACATTGTAACTTTGGAAAACATACTTCATCAAGAGTAAAACTTGTTTATCATGTTTAATTGACGTTATAAAATTTAGTGTGTACCTAATGATTTAAATCGATGAGTATCTGGTAAGCGTTTATAATAATTTGTGTACCTAACAAAATATGAAATTTTAAATGTTGATATAATACTTTCTGTTGTAATATGCATACTTTTACTATGCAGACAAATCAAAACTTTAGTGACCATGTTTGTGTTTGAGAATTGCGTCTGGTCTATTACTAAGTAACTTTAACGAGTAAGTAGTTTTTAGGTTTTAAAAACAAGAAATGTTATTATTTTTGAATTAAAATATTGTTGTTTTCTTTCGTGGCGCAGCCACTAATGCTTTCTTGCATTTCGGTGATAAATAACTAAGCTGACCGTAGTGGTATATCAGCAAGTTTCGAGGTAGTTTAATATTTAAAAATAACGAATTTTCATAAAGTACCTTATGGTATTAAAATTTATATATACCTATAGGTGTATTTAAGTCAACTATTAGTGTTTACTGTGAAACTAAAATGTTTGCATTTATCTGCTACTATTTTGTAATGTCTGTTTCATACTTAACAAATCTGAAATATTGAGGAATTGTTTTGTACTATTTTTCTTTGTTTTATACCTTTTACATACATATTTGTATTATTATATCATAACTTTTTAAATAACTGAGGTTGAAATATTTTTCTATGTTTATTTTCGATGTACCTAGTGTTAGACTACTTACTCACCTATTCAAAATTTGTTGTCAATAAATAAAATCAATTACTTAAGTTCAGATTGTTTCATTTGTGCATATCTAATGATATGGGACTGCTAAAACTTAAATCGTTACTTTCTGTATGGCACGGTTAATTTTTTTTTTTTTTTTTTTTTTATATTGCCCGTCAAGATGACCTCACTCCACCTGATGGAAAGCGGTCGTGAGTTCCAGATATGAGGTTGACAAGCCCAGTCATTCAAACGAATCACTGGGCTGGCCATCCTCACCTTGAAGGCCTGCAGAAATGCCTTTTCACGCCCCGCTTGAAGAACCCGGGACTATAAGAGGAAGGAAACACATGTGCTGGAAGAGCGTTCCACGTCTGGATGGTACGACAAAGAAACGAGTCACCGAACCTTTTAGTTCGGGCCAACAAGGTGACGCCGTAGTCCAGCACGCGTGGTACGGGAGTGGAAAGGTGAGGGTGGGATAAGCTGGAATAACTCGTCAGAGCATTCCCCATTGTAGAAGCGATAGAGAACACTTAGCCTGGCAATGTCTCTACGCAATTGGAGAGGCTCAAGGGTCAAAGTTGCCTCTGGGTTTCCAATAATACGGATAGCACGCCGCTGCAACCTGTCAAGAGCTTCGAGTAGGTACTTAGCGGAACCGTCCCAGAGATGAGAGCAGTATTCCACACACGAGCGAACTTGTGTCTTATACAAGAGACAGAGCTGCTCAGGCGTGAAGAATCGTCTCACTCTGTTCAGGACTCCGAGTTTACGGGATGCAGTTCTAATGACGCTCTCAATGTAGTCCCGCTGGTTTAGGTTGCTACGAACATCCATGCCAAGGATGTTTAGGCTATCCTTAATCGGTAGCGGGGTGCTCTGAAGAGTGGGATGGGAAAGGAAAGGCGACGCCTTTGCTGTGAATGCACACACCTGCGTTTTCTTGGCATTGAACTCGACAAGATTGCATGCACCCCATTCTGAAATGCGGTCCAACACTCCGTCAAGCTCAACAACAAGACTTCGCCTCTTCTCCTCGATGTCAGTCTGCTTTGCCCCAGGGCGCTCGAAATATCGCGCGTGGACCGTGCTATCATCCGCATAGCAATGAATATTACCAAGAGATAACATGTCATTGATATGCAGAAGAAACAACGTCGGCGACAAGACGGAGCCCTGCGGCACTCCGGCATTAATCTGGAGAAAGCGTGATTTTTGACCATCGCAAAGGACACGAATATGCCGGAAGCTTGGAAAGAAGCGAACGATGCCATACACGGTCGAAAGCTTTGGCAATGTCAAGGCTGACGGCCAAAGATTCCCCATGCTTGTCCATAGCCTCCCCCCAGATGTGTGTTCTATGATTAAGAAAATTAATTATTCGTTAGTCCAAAGTAACTATTCCACGCGGACGAAGTCGCGGGCAGAAGCTAGTTATGATATATGCCTTGGTTGTTGACTTGAACGACAAGAGAAGTGAGATCTAAATGGGTGCCAAGTTCAATGGTCAGTGGGATAATATATTGAAGCCTAAGGTCTGACTTGGCTAGTTCTCAAGCCAAGCCAAGTTCACTAGCCAAGTCAGACCTCAGGCTCAATACATTATCCTACTGATCTCACTTCTCTTTCGTTCAAATCAACAAGCAAGGCATATGAGTATCGTAATATTGAACTTCGTTCTCATTTCAAATTAATGTTTTTGTTGGGATTTCATTACTTTTTGTACAGAAATTAATAGTGCTTTGGTAATTATTTGTTCATAATATAATCTAATGGAATGAGCAGCTCCCATCGGCATAGGATTGAAATAATTCGGTGGAAGGGAGGCACACAAATTACGTTTGTGGCCCGGTGCCTTTGACAGATAGCTCGCTTTAAACAAACCTACCATTTGGATCACGCACACAGACACAGATAGTTAACAGGCGGTACCAGTGAATTTCAGTGAGTCGCCAAGTCGCACTGTCGGTCGCTAGTGTTTTTGTTTTTGTCGAACTTGGAGCAAATTTTCCATGGATTTTGTTATTAAGCCGGTTCTGTCAAGTAGATATAACCTTCTTATTTTATTCAAGTTGTTTTTATTCAGAGTGATTATAGTATTAACCCTGGGCGGCTTACGCAAGTTTGAGAAAAAGGTGCGAGCTGTCCTTCTGTAAACTCTTTAATTTGTGGTAGGAAGGGAAAGGAATGTTACCCTACCCCCACTCAGACTCACTAGTAATTCTTTTGTCCGACTCACTGTACTAATTAGATACGTAGTAAAATTAGCTTACTTCTTTGAAACGATAACGTACGTAATAACGACTTCGCATATTCACGCACTCTTATAATACGTAGGTCAGATTAAATTATAAAATTTTGCGGGGCAGGTTTTCAAATAGAGAAAAAGTCGCGATTTTTGTTTTTTTAATAATAAGATTTTGGTTTTTTACTGTTTTACAAATCGGTGGCAATATTGTCTTCGATATCTATATCATCGACAATAGCCGGTGCGTTTAGTGCTTCTTTATTGGAGTCAAATGACTCCAAGGATAACAGCACGCTATTCCATCTTGTTTTTTATATTGTGTATTTTCAATTGCAGTTTTTAAAGTAGGTAACTTTTCTGTCTTTATAAGTTAAATAACCGCATGTGCTACACAGCCAGTGCAAGCTATGCTCACGTATGATTTGCCATGCTGCTTTACACTAATGGAAAAGTACAAAAAAATAATTACTTAGGATGAGATGCAGGCAAAACAAAGACGTTTTATGAAGTTTATAGCCGATATTTTTTATCAATATGCTCTAGATTTGATATTGTATAAGAAAATATATAGCCACAATTAGTAAACAGTTCGAGTTCAATATATTTGACAAATGTGACAATAACTGACCAATAAAACGTACCTATGTATCGTATGTGACGGTCAGTTAACATCTCATTACTGAACCATTAGAAAACAGATTTCTAAAAATTGTCGCAAATGTCGTCAAATTTGTGACGTAGCTTTAATGTCACCTTTTATATAATGTTGGTCAATTCGAGTTTCAGTTGCAGCCATTAGTGATAGGAAAGAAAATCGGTTTGGCATGACGTAATAAGACAACCTCCGCCTAACCATACAAATTAAAATTATTGCCTTATGTTAAGTCGTAAACTAAGTACTATATAGTCTTGGATAACACCAGGCTTTTTGCAATGCATACGTCATAGGGATACGAGTAAGTTACACAGGGAGCTCACAAAATTCCTGCACAACAATACACTAGAGACTACGTACAAACGGTACAGAAATTTCTGTGGCTCGTTAATTAGGAAGCTTAAGCGCAATTTCAACAGAACGCAGTTGGAATCTGCATCAAACACCAAAAAAACCTGGAAAGCAGTGAAATCTATCATAGAACTGAAAAAGTCAGATAGCTCGGCTAAACATTTACTAAACTCCTCTCACGATGTGGCAGATACGGTTGATTCAGTAAATAATTACTTTGTCAACGTTAGTAAACAATTAGCAAATGCCATAGAAGATCCTCACTTTTACCAACCAAAACGAAATGTACCCCTTTTCCCTAAGTCCATGGTGTTGCTACCACCAGACAATTTTTATGTATTTTTTTATATTGCCCGTCAAGATGACCTCACTCCACCTGATGGAAGCGGTCGTGAGGTCCAGATATGAGGCTGCCAAGCCCAGTCATTCAAACAAATCACTGGGCTGACCATGCTCACCTTGAAGGCCTGCAGAAATGCCTTTTCACGCCCCTCTTGAAGAACCCAGGACTATAAGAGTAAGGAAACACATGTGCTGGAAAGGCGTTCCAAGTCTGGATGGTACGACAAAGAAACGAGACACCGAACCTTTTAGTTCAGGCCAACAAATGCTGAATTGTGTGTGGATGACGCTGTTGTCCAGCACGCGTGGTACGGGAGTGGAAAGGTGAGGGTGGGATAAGCTGGAATAACTCGTCAGAGCATTCCCCATTGTTGAAGCGATAGAGAACACTTGCCTAGCAATGTCTCTACGCAATTGGAGGGGCACAAGGGTCAAAGTTGCCTCTGGGTGTCCAATAATACGGATAGCACGCCGCTGCAACCTGTCAAGAGCCTCGAGTAGGTACTTGGCGCAACCGTCCCAGAGATGAGAGTAGTATTCCACACACGAGTGAACTTCTGTCTTACACAAAAGACAGAGCTGCCCAGGTGTAAATAATCGTTTTACTCTGTTCAGGATTCCGAGTTTTCGGGATGCAGTTCTAATGACACTCTCAATGTAGTTCCGCTGGTTTAGGTTGCTACGAACATCCATGCTAAGGGTGTTTAGGCTATCCTTTATCGGTAGCGGGGTGCTCTGAAGAGTGGGATGGGAAAAGTCCGGCGACGCTTTTGCTGTGAATGCACACACCTGCGTTTTCTTGGCGTTGCACTTGACAAGATTGCATAGGGTGAATGCATTCTGAAATGCGGTCCAACACTCCGTCAAGCTCAACAACAAGAACAACAACCTCTTCTCCTCGATGTCAGTCTGCTTTTCAAAGGGCGCTCGAAATAACGCGCGTGGACCGTGCTATCATCCGCATAGCAACGAATATTACCAAGAGATAACATGTCATTGATATGCAGAAGAAACAAAGTCGGCGACAAGACGACGCCTTCGGCACTCCGGCATTAATCTGGAGAAAGCGTAATTTTCGACCATCGCAAAGGACACGAATTCTACGTCCCTCCAGAAATCCGGCGACCCAGTCGCATTTGCGAGGTGGCAGACCATATGCCGGAAGCTTGGAAAGAAGCGAACGATGCCATACACGGTCGAAAGCTTTGGCAATGTCAAGGCTGACGGCCAAAGATTCCCCATGCTTGTCCATAGCCTCCCCCCAGATGTGTGTTACGTACGCTAGAAGATCACCCGTAGACCGTTTTGGTCGGAAGCCGTACTGACGGTCGTGAATGAGAGAGTGATCCTCTAGGTAGCGGATGAGCTGCGTGTTTATGATCCGCTCAAACACTTTAGCTAAAACTGAGGTTACGGCTATTGGACGGTAACTGGCAGGGTCAGACCGGTCCCCTTTTTTGGGAACTGGTTGAACGTTCGCCGCCTTTCAAGATAGCGGCACAAGACCCGAATTGTAGGAGAGGCGATACAGGCTAGTGAACACTGGAGACAACTCCGCTGCACATTTTTTCAGCACCACAGCTGGAATTCCATCAAGGCCACTGGCTTTCCTGTCATCAAGTGACAGGAAAGCCAGTGGCCTTGATGGAATTTTCTTCCTTTCTCTTGCGGCTGATGAGTCTACGATCCATCAGGGAATTTCAGTGGGGGCAGCGAAGGCACGCAGAGATTAGATTGCACGTGTTTAGCTAGGCGCCAGTAGGAGCGGCTACCCATAGGGTGCGTGATGAGTTCTTGGCCAACACGTGCAATTCGCTGGGCGTCTGCTCTATTGTAAGCCCTGACCGTGGTAGCTTTATTAAAGGCTGCTTTCAGTGAGGCCAGGTTTAAATGGTCATTAAGTGCCTGGGCCCTAGACCAAGCACGGTACGCCGCCTGTTTTTTATTAACAGCTGCGGCACACTGGCAATTGAACCAGAGACCAGTTTTGCTAGCACTAACGACATCAGCAAAAGGAATGCAGTTATTCCATTCCGGTACTGATCTCGTCAGCAATAGCAGATGCACTCACTGAAGCATCCTTTTCTCCAAAACAGCACTGCCGCCAAGGGACGGAGGCAAAATATTCTCGCAATCCGTCCCAATCTGCCGACCAGTAGTGCCATAACCGCCGCGTCACCTCCATAGGTTGTGGGGTAGCTGCACAGGGCACTGTAGCGTTAACCAGACAGTGATCGGTGAAGCCCAATGAGCACCAACCGACACTTTTTACCCGGCTGGGTGAATCGTCAGCAGATGGTCCAATAAGTAGGGTGTATGACCGACAATATCTGGTACCAGTTGCGTCAGGTCTTGCGTGAGAGCAAACGCATGGCCAGTTCGTCCTGCGTGGTCTGTTTTTGATGAGCCTAACCAAGACTCATGGTGGGCATTAAAGTCTCCCAAAAACACCATTTCGGCATTTAGGAACTGCGCCTGAGCGTGGTCTGTGGCCTGACTCAGATGTCTGAAGAATCGAGTTGTCTCGGCGTCGCCTTTGTGGGAGCGGTATATGCACGCATAGACCCGGCTCGTGGAGCCCAGGTCAACGTGCACCCAGAGGTTGGAGAAGAATGGGTCTTCTAGGCAGCGGTGACGGCTACAGCAGACGTCCGCCCTGACGAACAGACATACTCGTATACCGGCTTTTGGTTGGAAGGACTCTTCCAGCACATAGCCAGGGTTGTGCAGGTATGACGTATCGGCAGGGCGGCCTATCTGTGTTTCCGTCAAAAAGAGCATCGCAGGCCTCGCCGTCTCAAGGTGTTGATAGACGGCGTTGAGGATTGCATGGAGTCCGCGGATGTTAGCGAACTACACCTCAAACAACGTGTTGGTGGGGGATGGGGATGCCGCTGTTAGCCTTTTTTGTGTGCTTCTGACTGCCATAGAAGTTGGAGGATGGGAGGGGCGTGAAAGGACGACTGTGATTGAGGCAATGAAAGACAAAGCGTGGTGCCCTGCATTGGTATTAATCGTGTGGAATAGTGTAGGCCGGTCCGCCGGACGGGAGATCCCCCGTACCCCCTCGGGTGTGGTCGCCGGGCTCCACCGAAACAGGGCACCACCCGGCACGACGAGTTACCCCGAGATTATGCGCGACCTGGTGGGGCAGCCTCCATATGTGGTTAGCCCCTTTTGGGCCCCTACTATGTCGCGGGCGGCCAGCGACACCACCGTTTCTACGGGTCTCCCTGGCCGGTGGGCCGATACACACTACACACACAATACCGCCGCTGAGGTACTGGTCCAACAATTGCCACGATCACATTCCCCTTGGTACCGGTTAGTGCAGTGCTCATCCCGGAACGCGATCTGACCGAGTAGGGCAGACTCACTTGGCGGGTTTTACACAACTGCATGGTGGTAACAACAACCGGCCGATATAGGTCTCCCACCTGGAGAGCAGATGGTCTGCTCCTTCTGTCGCCTCTTACGACACCCATGAGAAGATATGAGGCTGTGGAAAGAATTCTTTTCAAGTGCCGCCACCAGCACGGCACAAAATTGAAAGCATACTCATGAGCCTTAAAAATGATTCTGCGGTTGGATGATATCTACGAGGGTACTAAAATCTGCCAAAAATGTGATAGTAACACCACTGACCAAGATAATCGAAAACTGCCTCTCTCAATGTGTTTTTCCTAAAGTGTTTAAAAAATCAATCATAACGCCAATCCACAAGGGTGGATCTAGGGAAGAAGTCACTTACTATCGACCAATATCAGTTTTCTCACAGCACTCTCAAAAATATTGGAAAAAGTAGTCATCTTTTTTAACAACATTTTATCAGAAAATCAATACGGATTTAGACAAGGTAAAAGTACTGAAGATGCTGCAAGTAATCTAGCGAGGTGTGCTGCCTTTGGTGCGAACGCCAAACGTGTGATGCGATGCCTATGCATATTCCTAGACCTGGCGAAAGCTTTTGACACCGTCTCAATCCTAATCCTTGTGGATAAGCTTGAGCGCGATGGTATAACGCCCTACTGATCTTTAGAGATTTCTTAAACAATCGTGCACAGCTAGTTAAGATAGGCAAACACAGAAGCAATTCCGTTGGCGTTTCATATGGCGTGCCGCAGGGCAGTAAACTTAGCCCATGTCTCTTTTTAGTAAACATTAATGACTTATGTCATCAAAAACTTACAAATGGGAAGATCATTACATATGCCGATGACACCGCTCTACTGTTCCAAGGTGCAACGTGGGACGTAGTGCGAGCTAGTGCGCAAACTGGTCTACGTAAAGTAAGTTTGTGGCTGCAAACGAATCTTCTTACTTTAAACATAACTAAAACCACGTACCTTCCACTCAGTTTTGGTCCAAGGCATGACACCACCACTACCTAAAGACATGAAAATCAAACCGCACTCATGTGAACTTGCACCTGTTTCTCTCTAAAAAAGGTGTAAGACTGTAAAATATCTTGGGTTGATTCTGGGCGAGAGATTGAGCTGGCACCCGTACATAGACGTAACTATCTCGAGAGTCAGAAAAATGGTATGGTTATTTAAAAACCTTAGAAATCTGCGAATTTTCTGTTGCTACGCACTGTTTGTGCTATTATTTGGTCCAATCGATTCTCGGATACTAAACTGCATCGTGGTATGGGGTGGAGCTTGTAAAACCTACACGATAGATCTCGAAAGAGCACAAAGGTTTGCTTAAAGTAATGCTTTTCAGTCTAGTACGTTTTCATACCGTATCACTCTACCAAAAGTTTATGGTTCTAGCTGTGAGACAGCTCTTTGTTTTCTTTCTTATAGTCAAACAACACATGAATACACCATACGTAAAGAATAAATGCCAGGGCAGGCGAATTATACTCGTACCAAAAATTGCACCAGTTCGGAATAAAACAGCAAGTGCTGGGCGGCAGCGTGATTAATAAAATTAATAAACTCCTAAATTTATATCCACTAAGTAAAAGTGACGTCAAAACTAAATTCCGCTCTTGGCTCCTCTTTAGACTACAATTTAGACTACAGTCAACCTGCAGAATTATTTAAGATGAACATAATGACACTAGATGCAATTCAAAAATTTATATTGTGGTTTCATACATGTGCTTTACTTAAATACTACATTGATGTGTTAAGTTAGAAATATACTTTTTGCAACTATCCCACAAACTCACCCACACGCACACAAACAAATACACTCACCCAACACACATACATACAACACACTCGCACACAAACACACACATACTTATTTGACATTGTCAAACACAAAACTAAACAACAAACCGTAGAAACGATGTAATTTTTTGTAATCAGATTTTGTTGTGAATGATCAATATCGGGAAAGGGAGCTGGTATCTGTAACACAGGCTAACTGATAGCCTGGCACAGAAATCAGGGACTTCACAGTTTATTTGTCAAAAACAAATGTACAAAAAAACCATTTATTCTTATTATTATTATAAGTTTTTCTTCCTCCCAGCAGTCGCTACAGATTTTAGCCTCAATCGGTTCTTAGTTATTACAAAGCCATGAAAAGGAACGCGTCCATAAGCTGAAAATCAATAAATCAGTTCTGGTCGAGTTATTTAGTACACATGCGCATTGCATCTGGCGTTTAAAATGGGAACAAATTATTTTAGCACATTTATGCGTGTTCTAAAGGCTGGCGTAGCTCGTACACTAGAGCGAAGCTGAACTAAAGTAATCCTTTGTTATGTTATTAATAGGAAGTGACAGTGTACTTTAAATTGGTCGTGTTCTTGTTTGGGATACGACATCATTCAGGTAAATAATTTGAACTGCTATTCCTTGCTCTCGGATATAAATAAATAGCACTTGCGATAATTGCACATGCGCCTTGCAGCTGAAAATGTTTGAAACTCATCTTGATTGTCCCGGTGATCTTAAGTTACAAATCATTATAAAATCTTACTTACCTACACCTCATTCATATTGTGTTATAAGGTGTCAATGGAATCAAACGTGTAAATATTTTTATATTTTAAATGTTAGATTTCTATTATACGGCATTTCGCTATCGTTCTAGAATTTTCGCGATATTCCGGCTCTTTCTATCATCCTGCGACATATACTCTCTTTGAAAGTTTATTTCCTTGCGAATATTTGGTATAAATTGTGATATTTTTACTTTTCAGTATTTTTTTTAACAGTAAGCCTTAAAAATATCCTTTTCTCATTACATGTTATAAATATTTTACGTGTAAATTATTTGATTCCAGCCTCGCGCGTGGCGTGATCGAGGGTGGAGACTCTGATTCGGACTTCGCCGCTGGGTTCCATTCGGCCTGGCGACAGCAACGCGCCTCTAACTACACATAGCTCTCCAACGATGTGCTAAGTCCCCAACCCACTACTCAAAACATCTTCATATTTTTGTCAAGCCCAAAACCTTTGGTTCTGGTATTTAAATACAAAGAACTTCATCCGTTCGAGTGCTGTGTAACTGTGAACCTTGGAAGTCCTGTGTTGTCCAAGCGACATGCTGAAAATCACAGCTTTTATAACACTGGGTGAAGTTAAAAACGTAAAGATTGATTATCTACTATGTTCAACGTTTAAAATCAATACATTCTAAATTTGAAGTTCAATTCTAGCGTAGTCTTCGTTTTTAAAGATGTAAAAAGAAATGTGTAATTAAGTCGTTTTACAATTTCAATACAGCCGAGACGTTAAGATACAAACTTTGTTTGATGATATTGTAGTTTGATCTATATGTAGCCATAGAATATAGATCTGTGAAAAAACTTAGGAAGTTTTATATATATTATATTCACAGAAGGCATCCAGCGTGCCTTATAAACTTAATAGTACTTTATAAACAACTTTGGTCCACTTCAAGTTTGCGTCGTGCGTGTTTTCAGCATATAAAATCATAGCATCGGCTTAGGCATGGGAATATTTAAGTACCTCTTAAAACAGTGTAATTCTTGTTCTTTTTTCCCTCACCATAATCATGCGTTATTTTGGTTATCTGTGTTGAAACATCTGAAGCTACTGATTAAGCATTACATGCATTTTGAGAAAAATGTAATAGGCCAAGTTTACCGCGAGCTCCCGACATTTGATTATTTATTGTTCGCTGTATTTAGTTTCGGTCAAATAATATATTTGTTTTTATAAGGGCGAGATTAACATGTCATGGCTCATGTTAATTATGCCCAAATTAAGTTCTTATATGGATTTGTTTTGATTGCACAATGCCAGTTATGATGTATTTACATTTTCTTAGAGAAGTAATTAAAATTATTAATATTAAATAAATACTTCCTGTCTTCCTGACGTAATCCCGTTAACTAAACTGAAATAAAATTACTAGCTCCCCTTCACACCAGTCGACCGCAGGAATAAGCGATAACTTCGCAGTAGAATACAAAATAAGCTAGATATTGATGATTGAATGACATAATTGTATTTTCAGCACTATATCTCCATTAAGTACGCAGAATATTCCTTCCCAAATGGCGGTCTCAAGAACTGTGAGTGCTAAATTATTACAAAAAATAAAAATTCTGTTACACGTTGGTGAAGAATTAGCTATTCAAAAACATGTACTCACATAAGAACATTGTTAAAGTATGATCTTTTATTTTAATAACGTACTCCAATTTATTTTCATTTGCTTTTGCTCGCGACTTTGTACTACTATACCCGTTTTTTTACGTTCCCTTAGGAAAATTAATTTTAGGAAAACCTCACTTAATGCTTCCCTACACTCCCCAAGGAAACTACATTCCAATTTTGAGCTTCACAAGCCCAATAGTTTCGGCTGTGGATTGTTTGTCAGTCACTTAGTTACGTAAATCGTGTATTTTACATTACATTATAGTACTGATAAATATTGTTTACAAAATAATATCGTACCTATGGTTTTTATAACAATACGGCTTGTTAGTTTTCTCACTTCTTTTGCTACAAAGATTTTTCTAATTACTAATAACGTATTTAGAAAGTAGTGTAGGTAGTATCTAATTTATGTCTTGTCAATAAGTGATATTTTCGCCAAACTATGCAGAGCTTTTACTTTTGCTTGAGACTGATAAAAATACTTTAACGTTAATCAATACATACGATAGCTACCCACTAGGCTAACAGGGCAGTCCAACAAAGTCTGAATAAGTATTTATTTACAATTTGCAACGTTGGCAACGTTTAGTTTCAAATTATGAGTATGATCACACTTCACCCTTGCGTTCAAACTAGACTTCGTATACTAGGTGTTGCAAAACTCAAGGTCAAGCGAGTAACAGGAGAAAGACCAAAATTATCCCAGATTTGAAAAAATATATTTTATTTCCATAGATAAGTTACGAAGGGCATATTGTCAAAAATATTGAAAATCAACACCCACGACCACTTTTTAGGGTAAGGGGATAACAATTTCATACTATTAATTCAAGGCACTGATTTTAAGAGGCAGTTGTAAATAGCAGTTTTGTAAAGTAAAAATTAAAAATGGGACGTTTAATAACTAGTTCAGCAGTGAAAACTAGGCGGTAAAGTAAACAAAAATGGGTAATGAAAAATATCGAAATGGATCAGTGAATATATAATTGAGCAGGAAAATAATTAAATGGGCGTTTAAAAATATTGAATGAGCGGTTACGTGTGCGCAGTAATAAATCGGAACTCGTCGATAAAAAATCGCATTCTAAGCAATTCTATAAGCAATAAGGTGGTAAAATAAAAATTAAAAAACAGTTCTTAAATAGGAATGAAAATTAAGGATTTCCGGGTGGTCATAAAAAAAATAACCCTAACCTACTGACACCTGAAGGATTTCCGGGTGGTCATCAAAAAAAATAACCCTAACCTACTGGCAATTGTAGGATTTCCGGGTGGTCATAAGAAAAAATAACCCTAACCTACTGACACCTGAAGGATTTCTGGGTGGTCATAAAAAAAAATAACCCTAACCTACTGACACCTGAAGGATTTCCGGGTGGTCATAAAAAAAAAATAACCCTAACCTACTGACACCTGAAGGATTTCCGGGTGGTCTTATAAAAAAATAACCCTAACCTACTGACATCTGAAGGATTTCTGGGTGGTCATAAAAAAAAATAACCCTAACCTACTGACACCTGTAGGATATCCGGGTGGTCATAAAAAATTAACCCTAACCTACTGACACCTGAAGGATTTCTGGGTGGTCATAAAAAAATAACCCTAACCTACTGACACCTGAAGGATATCCGGGTGGTCATAAAAAAAATAACCCTAACCTACTGACACCTGAAGGATTTCTGGGTGGTCATAAAAAAATTACCCTAACCTACTGACACCTTCTTTAATATAAGTACATATTGATTTTATTTGCAATTGCTTTCATGATTTTAATGATGAACACGAACCGCTCATTCCATCATTTTTACCGCTCAATCAGTTATTGGACTGCTCAATTATTTTTAGAATTCAAATCGTGTGATAGAATAACCGACCAATTGTTTTTTTATTACTGTCCATGTTTTACTGTCGCAATAATTAATCAACCGCCATTAAATTAAATAACTGCTCAATATGTTTTCCTACTGATCATAATAACATCTCGAATATTTAAATAACTGTTCAAAAAATTAGTTCCCTTAATTCAAGTCACAAATTAAGATGTAATAAACATCGTTTATTTATTATAAAAAAAATAAGTTTCCTAGTGACATGGCCTAAAGAAATATGTCAGCTAACTTTGACACTACATCTTTATAAATATAGTCAGACACTTCCCTAGGGTAAAACTTAGCACCACAAAAGTGGTCCATTCTGACAAGATTTTGGAATAGTGCAACAATTTTATCTCCATAAATAAAAGGTAGGTACTCGTATTTATATATTTTGGTGAACTAGCTTATTAAAAAAAACATACTGTAATAACCACAGATATCGTTTAGGGACATCCTGCTTAAGACATTATAAGTTTTAAGTGGTGCATATAATCAAGCACAAATGTTAGAACCTAATGCGTAATTACTTTGGATTTAAGGTATTATAGCTATATAGATACAACTTCAAAGAGTATCTTATTATTTTATCTTTTTTTATATTTTGTGGCAAAAACCACGACGTTCTTTAGACCTGGAAAAATAGGTGATTCCAGTACCGCGCATACAAGCAATTTATAGATATAAGTCACCAGTAACATGCTTTCGCAACTGGTTAGAATAAAGTTTGTTGTTAAGAATTATTTTAGCAAAACTTATATTATTTGGCTTAATTTAACGGATATAGAAGTAGAACATCGTTTATAATAAAGTTTATAAATTATGCGCTTTTCAAATAATTTGAATGTCTTTTTTTGTCAAAGATGCAGGAAAGGAGCATTTGCAAAAGAGATTAATACTTATGAAACGCTTAATAGGCTTTATTTGAATCTCAATAATTAAATATTAGAATAGAAGAAATACTGCTCATTTCGACTGTCTGCTTAAAATTAAAAAATAACTGTTCTAATTTACAAAATTTAGGATTTTTTATAGCTACATTCATTTGTTTTAAGCTCAGACACATTTGCCCTCAAAGTTTGGGTAGGACGAGGCCATAACGTAGAATACAATGTAAATACAAAGAGAAACCGAACGTTGTCGTTCTTGTCCTAATGCCGAATTCCCGAGGCCTACTTTGAATTACCAGTTTTGTTTTTTTCAAAATTTATTGTAGATAATTCATGACATTGTTATTAATATTTTTGTCTTATTACCCTATTATGACGGTATTATTTAATATCTTTCGAGATGAGTTACTCCGTAAAGGTTCAATCTGGCGAGACCTTAAAGTTAGGACTAATGATAGTACTTATGATAACTATTCCAGCAATGTAGCTGGTTAAAGTTTAGGTTTCCGGTGAAATTAAACAGTTAAATACTAGGGCTTCAGTTTACAATAATCTACGCGAAAAGTATTTTTGTGAATACAAAAAACAAACATGAAATAAAAAAGTAAACCACAACATTACCATACAACACAATTGTCGTGTCCTGCATGCCCTTCCACCTGCACACTGGAGGACCTCTGCAACGTCACAGAAAATGCAGTTCGCGTGCCGTGTACTGGTTGAAATATATATGACTTGCCGCAATCGATTCGATGAGAAGAATACAATCAAATCCAGTTACTGATAGAAAAACTTCAAATTTGTTTACGTGACCTAACACAACTCCTATCGAGTCAATGTTTCGTTTCTTTTTGCCAAACGTCCGTAACGTAATAATAATGAATACACAATTTTGATTTTTCCCTATTATCTTCATTGAAGTAATACACTTTTTTAAACACACGACACAAGTACATATTTAGATAGGTACTTATATAAATATTTTGTTGTAGTGCCGCGGGCCAAGTCAGGCATTATAGGTTAAGGGCACTTATATAAAATGTATAAATTAAATATATCGGAAACCACGCAGCACATTCTCGTAGGTACTTACTTAGTGTGCCGGATATTTATGCTTATTTATACGCTATGCAGTCAGTTGCACTATATTGTCGGAGTAATAGTTTTTTAAAAGTTCCCATTGCTCTGCTGATCTGTATTAATTTACTATAAATAATATATTGTAGTTCTACTTTAGTTACACTTAGTTACCAAATTATGTTTAATGACAATTTTAGCTTGTAATATTGATAGATATAAATCACCAGTAATATGCTTTCGCAGCTGGTTAGTATCAAAGTTATATTTTTAGGGTAATATTATTAAGTCAAGTTATAGTCCCATGTAGTTTATAAAATTAATGTCGTAAAAACTATAAATTGCTATACTGAACAAATCGATAGTTGATTTCATGTCTAGATGACAATCAATTGTAAAACAAGTTATTCTGATACTTTAGCAGTAGTATCGTCTTTATTGACATTTTACTGTAACTTAGTTGTGGATCTGTAACATTGTTTCATACAGATTTAAAAAACCTTCAAATTTATATTAATTAACTAAGAAGTTATGAGGTTTTAGCCTTAACTTATTAACACAGGCAAGTTTATATTTTTTTTATAACTAACTTATAAGTGTACTCAGTATGACTTAAATGAGCTTAGTTATAAAAAATTCAAAAAATATTTAGATGTAACTATGCTACGATGTTGTTTAACTATAAATTAATTAAACTTGATTGTTTATTTACAAATCGTGACCCAGTATACTTTAACAGGGTAAAGTATACCGGGTCAAATAAGATCTTTTTCTTATTAACGTAACCGAATATTTCCATGAAAATGTGAATACATTGCCACTTAGGAATACTATCTTTTTATAGGTTTACATGTTTATCATAATTTACCCTGAACAAAAAATTTTAGTTAATTTTTGACTGACCTGAAAACTTTACAAGGTAACTAACATGGTAATGTTTTGGTCCTATATATTTCTTAAGATCTTCTTATGTATTTACACTAATATTTTATGTCTATTTTGAAGTTACTATTAAGTATGTAGTATAAGGCTCGTTATTGGCATGACGCTAAAAGAATGTGACTTGCGAACCGGTGGGTAATATAAAAAATTGAATTATTTATTTTGTGACTCAGCCACCGAAGCAAATATTATTTTTGGTGATAAACTAAGCTTACCAAAAATGGTAATAAAGCGAATTTAGGGAATGGGTTAGAACAATATTGAAGAAAACTTTTTGTAGAGTTATTTACTAAGTAATGATTTTAAATGTCGGGTCTAAATTCACTGAAGGCTATCTTCGTCTCAAATAACTAAATAGGTATGTTTTTTGACTTCGCATTTCAATCTACGTATTACGAAATTTGTAATTATATCTATCATTCCTTCTTAGATACCTGGAAATATTTTTCTATGTGTATTTTCCATGTAGGTATACTACTAATGTACTTACCTTAGTGTTTCAAATTTGATGTCAATAAATGTAATCAATTAACATGTACTCGTAGTATGTTGTTTTTTTTCGTGAATGATAATATTCACGACTACCTAACTGTCATTTAAATATCAATTCCTGGTTTTGCTGAACGAAAAAATAGAATTAGCCCATCGTAGGTAAGTCGGTACGTGCCTCGTGTTCAATGATCTCTATCCTATCCTGCCTATAGAAGCTCTGCATCCATCGAAATCAAGTCAGCCCTAAGACAAGTACCTACGAACGGCTAATATGAGTGCCGTTTTATTTTACCTTGGCCGAAACCCGGTTTTAGATAATAGGTTTTCTTTCAACATTTTCGATTGCATTATTAAGAGCTACGAGTTTCGGTTAGGTTGGTTTAGGTACTTTTGCCGATCTCAATTGTTTATGTATTGACATAAAAAATACTGAGAACTGTTCATACATTTTTCACTGTTTTTCTTACCTTTAAGGCCTGTGCAGACGAAGAACTTTTGTCCGCGTCGGAGAAAAAAGTCGGCGTTACGTTTATGGAGGCAACTATTCTAAGATAGCGTTGTGCTGTAATTTACATGAAGTTTAAGAAAAATGGAAGACGTTTCAAAATATAATACTGGGTCCAGACGGACAAAAAGTACGTCGCGGATAGTCCCTCGCCTGCGCAGGCCTTTACTCTGTTGCCCTGCGCAGACGACGGCATTTTGTCGAATAAAAAGTCTGCCGCGAACTCAACACACACGGCGTGCGATCATTTGTTGTCCGAGAGTATAGGTATTCTGAGATTACCTAGTGCTGTAATTTACATTTTGATGTTTAAGCAAAAGAGAAGACGTTTTAGAAGAGAATACTGGGTCCATCTCTTTAATTGGAATCGATTGTTAACGCGGACTAAAATCCGTCGTGGGCGTTGACTGCTCATAGTTCGATCGTTCTAATATTTTTTTCGTGGATGCCCGCGTACTTTAATCCGCTACGCTCCGTGGGCGGCCGCGGTGTTTTGGCGGATTTTTGGTTTGGCGTACTTTTAGTCGTTTGTGCGTTGCGCGTTACTGATTGTAAGGGATCTATTTCGACTGACAAAAAAGTACGCCGCGGCTAATCAACTACCATGTCAAAATGTTTAAAATTCCAAATGCTAATCCATAAAATGTTTTGGGTGAGGATAGGTTATATAAAACAGTGATCATGCCGTGCGAGCCGAGTGAGCGAAGCGAACAGGAGCTTATCGCGGTTGCGGCTAGAGAGTGCCAGAACCGAACTCATGGTGTTTTACATAGATGGCAAAATAATGGTTTCTTTAGAATGTAAAGTTAAAGTAAAAATAGCTTTATTCATATAGACTTATAAAAAGTACTTATGACAAGTCAAATACAAAAAAAATGTAGCAAAAATATACTGAATAAAAATAAACTTACGTAAAATATGGAACAATCGAGCAAGTACATCTACTGGTAGAAAGACTCAACTCTGCTTTTGAAAGAAAGTAATACTGTTCCGCAGCATTTCTGGATATATCCCACCCTTTAGACCGCGTATGGCATGAAGGGCTCCTATTCAAAATTAGGAACTCTCTCCCCATTACTTCGAATTTCTTAAGTCATACCTAAGCAACAGACATTTCTACATAAAGCATGGAGATGATAGAACAAGTGTGAGAGGAATCCAAGCAGGAGTACAACAGGGCAGTGTCTTTTGAATGCCACTCTTCACAAGCACTCGAAGCTCAAATACGACCCCATTGCCACACTATCAAAGCGTAGATCCGACAGAGTATGTGAGTGTGTTGTGCATCACACTGCTTTCCTTAAAATACATTTATATTTTCTTGCACCTATATAATAAAATTAACAGAGTATTGAACATCTACCACAGAACACGATATGAATGTAAGTCACTTATTCAAAAATGGATTCTAAAAATTAATTACACTGACACAGAATCCTTAATACTTACTTTGCTATAAAAGTCACACTCACAGAAACATGTAACATCACTTACCCACCATACACGCAGGACATGCAGTAATTACACCTCTTCATTCACCACACACCTCACATCATGCACCACACACCACATATCACGCTTCACTCACCACACACCTCACACCAAGCACCACACACCACATATCACGCTCCACCCATCACCCACCTCACACCACACCTCACACTGCACATCACTCACCACACACTACACATCACGCACACATTGTACAGTATGCAAGTGTCCACACTCGTCGATCGAGACGGTGAGACCTGGAGTCCTGAAATACAGAGCCACCCTAGTTTAGGCTCCAGTTCACACGTAAATGTAACGCGCTAGATCTAGATCCTAGGTGTACTCTGTATGTTATAATTTTATGTGTGAAAATAAATCTTATTTTATTTATTTATTTGCTTGTCCTTGGCTTGGGAAACTTGTTCATGCTTTATATTTCTCCTCGCTTTTTTTTTATTAACGTGGGGAAATCATCATGGATACCTCGCCGCCTGGGGAAACGACGAGGTTATGTCGGACTTCTAACGACTAAAACCCCACGGTACTCGACCTCAACACTTCAGCGGCAAGGCGGGGTCCCTAAAAAGTTTCGCAACGCCCCGCCGCCAGTGCTTCTCTGTATTGGAGCCCCCTCCAGCCGACCCCTCAATGAAGGGGGGAGGCCACGGAAGTGCCCGGAGCACACAGGTACTTCCGCCGTCGCGGTGAAAGCCGTGCATTGCGGGCTAAAGCACCCCCGTACCCAAGCCCACTGGCTCGCACCGCACGCGGACCCTACTAGGTCTGCAACCACGATTGACCTAAAAGGTGGATCCGCTGCCGCATCTGGCGGTGCGGCCCCGCCGAGCCGCAGTGCACAGGGGGGGCCACCCGCGGATCCCTGAGCCCCTCCAAACGGTTGTGCACCGCGGCTTCGCGCCCTTAGCGCTGCGCCTGTGGGCGCCTCTTTGGGCGGGCAGTGGTGAAGAGGGCGAGCTACGTGCCAAGCTGGCTGCGATTGAGGCTGAGTCAGGTGACTCTCGCAGATTGCTCAGAAGCCGTCAATCGTCACGACTGACGAATTGGGTAAAGAATGTTAACGAGCACTCTCAGAACAAGACGTGATTAAGAACATGATGCACTTCCTAGTCAGTCACGGGCGTCCCTGCCGGCTGACACGCGAGATGTTGCATACACTTCGAATAATTTACATAATTAAGAAACTTTTTGTTCAGATCGACTGATAACTTTAATAAGAAATTTAGTAAGTAATTTAGATATATATAGTAGTAGCGCCCCTAAGTTCAGAAACGATGTATGTAAAATCTTAAGGAGTAACAATTTAGGATGAACCGTGTATTTGTGAGCTTTTTAAGTTCCTATTGTTATTTAATTTTTTCATTTTCTGTTTGTAATTCAGAGTCGTAGCGTTGATAACGTTGGTTGTTCGATGATTTGTGTCAAACATCAGTGGAAACTTAACTGATTTTAGTTATTTTTCTAAGTAATCTTAAGGTGGAATAAAATTTCTTTGTTTCCTAAAAAAATTAAATAAAAAACACAAAAACGTTCACGAAGCCCATGCGGAGCGCCACGCCAGGTAGTCACCTGTTTAGCAGCTAGAGCTACTTTAAACGACATACCGGACGTTTCTGAGCTCCGTAAAGAGCCACCTTAAGAGATCGATTTGATAAACGGCTTATGCCACTTTATAATAATAATAATAATAATATCTTTATTTGCTTAAAAACATGGTATGAGGTTTTTTGGTAACATTTTTCAAAAGTGTGCACATGTCTTGCCAGGGTTGTTGGCATGCAAATGTTCAATAGTACATGAAATTGCGAGAAAGAATTGACGATATCGGAGCACAGCTGACATTAAACATAATAAATCAAATTTAATTTAAATTAAAAAGAAACCTAAATAAATTACAATAATTATTAAATATTAAAATTCAACTAATAATAACGTTCAAATAACTCCTTTATGTCACAAATTCTTTGGTCAATAAGCCATTTAAATAATTTAAACTTAAAATTGTTTAAATTGTTATTTTTTATATCGCGGGGAATCTTCTTAAATATTTTGACACACATCGATAAACAATTGTTGAGGTATTTTTGAGAGTTCGGGATGACTCTCAAGACCAGTCTATCCGGATCTCTTTTAAGTCTAGAGTTTTTATCTTTAGCTTTCATAAACAATTCCTCATATTTTTTAACAAAGCAGCTAACTTCAAAAATGTACAGCGCAGGTAGCGGTAGGAGGCCAAGTTTAACAAAAGCTGATCTGCGACTCACCGGGCGGGATCCCACACATGGCTCTAACACATTTTTTTTGCGCTATAAATACTCTGCTTCTAACCGCACTTTGACACCTACCGACGTAACCGGTATGATAAAGGCCACAGCAGACACTGCCTCCGCTACGAGGGCTCTCGTCGTCAGTCAGGCATAGCCGAGACGGTCCCAGCACATAGAACTGCCGCAATTTTTAGGCAACCCATCTCATTGGTTGCATTGCAAACAAACTTTTGACACCACTAAAGCCTTTTATTCTCCTATAGAGAACGTTTGTCGCTTTCAACACGCACTGAGCGGACCGGCGCGCGAGGCCGTCGCTTCGCTGCTGCTGTCCGCCAAGACGCCAGATGACGTTTTGCAGCGAGCATAACTTCGCGCGCCCGGAGCTAATCGTCTTCCATGAGGTGGCATCTCTGAAGAACTTGGTGAATCTCACACTGGACTTAAAGGGTTTGGCTAGATTTGCATCACGAGTACGTAATAGTGTTGCTACAATACGACCTTTAAAACAAAATGAATACCTACATTTTCCTGAACTTTTTTACTGCATTTTGAACAAATTGAACTACATATTGAAAACAAGGTGGACCGATTTTGCAACTGACAACCACGAAAACAAAACTAAGTTAGAGTTACTGAGTGATTTCTAGGTACGAGAGCTCAAACGTCATATTAAGTTTGGTTTGTCACCTGATTCTATACAATCTGCTTCTATTTCTAAGACCACAAATTATAATCAACAAAATGCTCGTTCTGAGGTAACTGGTACACATGCAGTAGACAACACAAAAACAACAAATAAATGCAATAATTGTAGCAAAGCACACAATATCAAACATTGTGCTGATTTCAAATCTTTATTTGTCGAAGACAAATCGCGTTGGTTGCGTAGTAAGAAAATATGTTATAGGTGTCTCAAAGGTAACACTCATACTTAGAATACTTGTAAAGCGGACGGAAGTGGTAGGTTTATCGACAACGCAACTAAAATGTACAGAGGCGTTCACATAAACCTTTACAAAACCATAGAAAAATGGGTCTTATGTCAGCAGCATAAGGTGCCCCTAAGTAAAGGTTGATGTGAACGCCTCTGTACTACCTTACTAAAAGTTGTACCCGTTATTATCAGTGGCCCAGCTAGTTCGTATGCAACCTACGCCCTGCTGGACGACGGGACCACCGCCACACTTATTGTCTCGGCTCTTCCCAACAAAATCGGTGCTACAGGTCCCTCTGATACAATGAACAAAAATGCAAACATAAATTACGTAAATTTTGATATCAAAGGCAGGAACACACAAGAAACATTTAAAATTGAAAACGCTCGTGCACTTAATTCACTTACATTTTACAAACAAACAATAGAACGTTACGAAATTGCCAAATTTAACCATATAACCGAACGTACAGAAATGATGGGTATGAATGATCACGTGGGTATGATGGGTTGGTGTGATACCAACTATACCACACACCGTGTTGGGAGTAAAATAATATTCAAAACTCACGTTCAAATGTTTGTATTCCCAACACAATTATTAGAAGGCACAGTAGGAAGATGAACACACAGCACAAGCACAGTCAGGTAAGCGACACAGTTCGGATAGATAGATGATAGAATCGATGTGGAAGAATGAAAGTCTTAATAATAACATACAAGGCACTCAAGCGTAAGTATATAAGCGAGTCAAAAGCAGCGTGCGTTCCGCGTCGTAAGCAAGTTTCGACTGATGCGCGAGCGCAGCGGACGGCGCATCCCCGCGTTCGATACACGAGCGTTATGTACGGTCCGCACGAACGCGCTGTGCAATGCTCGATGATGATGATTGTCGATATCGATATCGACAAACTGATATGCATCGTAGTGTCGCGCATGTAATGAAAATATATAATGTTATTATAGATATAAGTAATTTAGTGTTGTACTGTGTGTGCTTAGGTTAAGTGTAATATAGCTTAGGATTAATAAATAGGTACGAGTATAAGTGTGAAATATAACATTTATAAATGAAAGATATGAAGTGTAGGAAAGTTGCCTACACACTTATACTGATGCGGTACCAACAATACTTATAGGTGCGGAGGACATGCACTACTTGTCCATTACTCGTGAGGTCCGTACGGGCCACCGTTCAGAACCAGTTGCGTGTCCGACAGCGTTAGGTGGGACATTATATGGTATGCAGGCGAACAAAACCTACAACTTTTATAAATCACATTGTATGTACCTTAATGACAATATGAACGTACAAACTGAATCTTTAGAGTCCCTTATAAAAGAACAGTACAACCTTGACTGTATTGGTAGTAGTAAACGTGATAACTATTATAACTCTAAAGATCAGCGTGATGTGGACTGAACGCTACTACCGAACGTTCACCGTCAGGTAGGTTCACCGTAGGTTTGCCATGGCGCCACGAAAGCATTACAGTTCCTGACAGCTACTATCAAGCTGCATCTCGATTTAAGGGTGTAACGATGCCGTTTCCCTTCAGTCTCGTGGACGTTACAACCTCCACGATCGCTGGAAACTTCATGGTTTAACTGCTGGCCATTAAAAGTATTTTGTACTTGTTTTCAAATTTGATTCAATTCGATTTTTGTTTCGCATTGCATGCGCAGCTTTTTTGATTGAGTCCTACCAAAACCATCGTACTGAACAGTTTGTGAGCATTTTACCAGATTACCAGTTTAACTAGTATAACTTACGTGATGGTGTATTTTTAAATACTCTAAATAACCAATTTTGTAAACAGTTAAAACAGTTATAAGTAACAGGAACCCGTGTATCGGGGTAAGCATATCATACCTATTTACTTACCTATTACTATTAGATAATCTATTACCTAGGACTCTTTGTATTCATTTATTGTTATTTTGTTACAGTTCTTCTTTCCTACCTTTACTTTTACCCTAAATAATAAATAAGTCACTGGATTGGCTGATCTTTTATTAACTATTCCACAACTACAACTACTCCTAAATATTGTGTGACGAATCCCGGCGCACCGGCTCCTGTGTTGCTGGCCAGCATCGAGGATTCTCGTTATAAGGGTTTAGAACGTATGGCTCAGGATAGTGCTTTCGCGGAGTCATACCAGGCTTACATAGCTGATATGCTCAGTAAAGATACAGTATGCTCAGCCGACACGTATCACACGAACGCATCCTCTAAAGGCATCGTGCACTCTGATGAGGCTTCACCTCGCTGGTATTTGCCTCATTTGGTGTCTATCATTCACGGAAAAGAAAACTTCGTGTGGTACCGCGAGTACGACCACTAGATAGTTCGTTGGATCTTTTTTTTTATTTGACCACATCGAGTTGTGGCCAACCGAACCGAAAACCGTAATCGCACACTTCTCACAGAAATTAAAACATGAAACGTGTGTGAATTGGTGGGATTGACATCAGCACGGGAGCTGTTGCCCACGCAAGTCACGGAGGACCCAGATCGGTTCAGTGTCTGGACGCGTCTTCTAAGGGCAACTGCACGAGATTTTCAAGCCGCGACTAAGCTCAAAAACCTATTAGGCATTCACGCTCAATTCTACCTCATCAATCAACTTATCTGCTTATATTTCCTAACGTCATCGTATTGTGGGGTTACAGCCGTCGTATAGATTTGCTCGCACTTACCGCTGAAAACATAACGTCTGCTGAGAAACACATATCGAGACAATGTTGGACTGCACTGGACGAGGAACTAGACTGCATACTGACATCTCAGAGTCAACCGAAGAGCAGCCCGCTACTGAAGCTGTCACTGTGGCTTGGAGAAGAAGACGTTTTCAGGCTGACTGGACGTATTCGTGCGACTCGAAACGTTGATGAAACCGCGAGGAAACAACTCGTTTACTAATCCATCATTATCATAAGATCATGGACTATGCAAACAATGAGACGGTGGTCAATGAAATTCGCCAAAAATACTGGATTTTACGCCGAAGACCCACCATCAGAACAGTCGTAATGTCATGTTTGACGTGTCGAATAAGGAAGACTCCACCTGTGTCACCACCTACAGCCGACCTACCAATTGAAAGTCTATCTCATCAGCAAAGGCCATTTACGCACGTTGGCCTAGATTATTCGGACCGCTTCAAATCACCGTTGGTCGACGGAGAGGAAAACGATACGTTGCCTTATATACTTGCCTGACAGTGAGCACGCTACATTTGGAAGTCGTCAACAGCCTTTTTACTGATTGGGCAATTATGAGCCTGAGACGGTTTATCGCTCGAAGAGGTTCACCTAAGACAATAACCTCGGACAATGGCACAGCATTCGTCGGCGCCAGCAATGAATTAAACAAATACTTCGGAAACGACGTGGAAGAGTTTGCGGCTACGCGACGCGAAACATGGAAATTAATTCGACCGGTAGCACCATTCCTCGGAGGGTGTTGGGAGCGTCTAGTGCGCTCAACGAAAACCGCTCTAAGGCTCTCGCTCCATCAGAAAGCTCCCAAAGAAGATACCTTTCTGACGTTTCTCATGGAAGCCTAAGCCATAGTCAACTCACGCCCATGGTGCCATGTCAACGTCGATTCGGAAGACCAGGAAGCCCTCACTCCATTTCACTTTCTCATCGGTCAATCCTCATCCATCGCTCTACCTACACCAGCACTAAAAGATTCCGACCTAGTTAGCAGGTCGGAATGGCGAAAAGCATGCCGCTTGACAGATCATTTTTGGGCACGCTGGGTTCGAGAAGTACTGCCTCTGCTTCACACCAGACCCCCTCCGCTCCCAAGACACTGAACAACGTTAACGTCGGTGACGTGGTCGTTATTGTCGACGATAGTTGGCCGAGAGGGGTTTGGCCGAATTGTCGTATTACCCACGTACACCCTGGACGAGACGAAGTGGTTAGAGTTGTCGACGTTGCAACTAAGGAACATTGCGTAGGCCTGTGAAAAAACTTGTATTGTTACCTTAGTTTGATTTAATTACTGCATCGGGTTGCCACATTACTCAAATATGCGTATTTTCATACGAGGGGGAGAAGGTGGCAAACCGATTTCTTTTTCTGAAACATGTATTTATTTATAAGTGTTAAATTCATATTTCGCCTTCGCTTTCTCTTTACGTCAATAACCATCAGTCGTTCAATACTTACTCTTTGTCATAATAAGGTAAACGGCCCAATATCCGTCGGTTTCTGCACTTAGCTGACTTTGCAGTGATGCTGTACTAAGAGAAGATCAGTAAAGTTAATGAAAGTTGTATTGCATGACAAGGTGCAGAATCTATCTTAGTTTTTATTTAAATATTAATTTTCATTCAAAACAGTTGAAAAATATAGTTAAACTCTATCAATAAGCAAAAAAGGCGATTCGTCCCAGTACTCGACACGTTTGTCCCAATAATCGTCAAAATGACCTAGAAGTCGTCAATTTTTATAGATATTTGAACATTGATTGAATAGATTGAACCCTATGTCTTAACAGATAAGGTCTATGAACTGTGAAAAAAAACCTCTCAATTTAATGTCAGTTTTATCTAACTGCACCCATTTGAAACAATAATTTAATTTCAACAAGTTGTGCTAGATGGTCTGCGCGACCTAAATAAATGGTTCCGATTTTTTTTTGCTTAATGTTGAAATTTCTAGTAAATAATTAAAAATTATCCTACTGAAAATATAAAACTGAAAATCCATCCATCCATCCATACAGGATGAATGAGACCTGTTGGTGGAACGAAGCAGTCCAGAAGGAGATCAGGGTAAAAAAAAACCCTCTTCAAAGCGTGGCAAGCGTCCAAATCACCTGAAGATTGCGCCGCGTAGAGGGATGCCAAACGTGCCTCTAAACGAGCTGTAGCCAGAGCCAGACGTGACCACTTACGTCCTTTGTACGATAAGTTGGAGTCGTCCGGGGTTGCAGAAGCTCGTTTACAAATTGGCACGTTCGAGATTATATTTCCATGTGCCGCTGTGTAAATGACACTCTCGGTAACCTGCTATGCGAAGACCGCGCGATGAAGAAGAGATGGCGCTCTTATTTCCACGAGCTGCTCAACAAGCAGCACAAAGAGGTGCAGCCACCTGAACTCCCTCCGAATTAGGGACTAATGCCCCGGTAACGCCTGATGAAGTCCAGTCGGCTCTTCGCCTCATGAAGAACCGGAAAGCTGTCGGACCCGATGGAGACCCTATCCAAGCGTGGAAATCGATGGGTTCTCGTGGTGTCAGCATACTTACCCACCATTTCGACCGCATTCTCCTCATCGGGAAGAGACAGAGCATGCTCAGTCTCCTATCACGCCAGTCTTCAAAGGCAAGGGCTTGGTGCAGGAGTGCAGCAATTATCGCGGCATAAAGGTGATGTCCCACAAGATGAAGCTCCTTGAGCGCATTGTGGACTCTCGGATTCGACAGGAATGTACAATCTCGGAGTGTCAGTATGGGTTTCGACCGGGTTGCGGGACCATGGACCCCGTATTTGCCTTAAGAACGCTCATGGAGGGATACAGACTGAGGAATACTCTGCATCTCCTTTTCTTAGATATGCAGAAGGCCTTCGACTGTGTCCCTCGTAAGATGATCGGCTGGGCGCTGCGGTCCAGGGCCGTTTCCGAGGTCCTTATTGAGATTGCCTGGGACATGTACCACGATTCCAGTTCAATAGTTAGGACTGCGGTTGGTGACACGCTTCCCTTCCCTATCACCGTTGGAGTGCACCAAGGCTCCGTGCTTAGCCCGTTTCTGTTCAGCGTAATATTAGACGTTCTGTCAAACAGCATCCGAGACCACCACGAGCAATCACCTTGGTTGCTCACGTATGCTGATGATATTGCGGTAGCAGATTCAGATAGGGGACGGCTGGTACAACGGGTGACTAAGTGGAAGAATTCACTTGAAAACGGCGGTCTGAAACTTAATGTGGCGACGACGGAGTACATGGCCTGCAACACCACTGATCCCTAGTCCGTCAGCATAGGCAATGACCTGGTCGAGCGCAAGGACCGTGTCAAATTCCTGGGATCTGTGCTAAACGCGTCCGGGGATATCGACCGCGACGTCAAAACTTGAATTTCCGCGGCTTAGGCCAAATGGCGTGAGGTGACTGGTGTCATTTGTGACCCCAAAATGCCGATCAAGCAGGTCTATAAAACCATGATTAGACCTGTCCTTTTATGGTGTGAATCAGTGAATCATGGCCGTTACTAGAGCGACACAAGCAGGAGCTGCGCGTCACGGCAATGAAGATGCTGCGGTGGATGTGTGGAGTCTGCCTTCGTGTTTGTGACATCGTAGACAAGCTGCAGGAGTGCTTATACTTCGTGTATTCGTAATTAGTTTCATGTTTGTTTGTTCTACGACTTCTCCAATATAGACATGTTTTTTTTTGATTTCCCATACAAATGACCAAACAGCTGATCGAGTTTATTATGAGAATTCAAAGAATGTAATGTCTATCAATAAAGACATTAATTATCCAATGATAAGTCGTAAAACAAACATTGTTCAGGGTGATATATAGAACATTTGGACGAAAGGATTAACGATTAACTGATTAACGATACAGCCTCCACAACGTTTATAAAAGATGAGCACTAATACTTAAGGGTCATCATGCATACCATGTATAGACTAAACTGTAAAAATATTAAAACTGAAAGCAATCATTTCGTTTTCCATACAAATTTACTTTATTAGTGCAACGTTAAAACATTTGGTAACCCTAGTTTTTGCTATGCGTGAGCCCAACAACAGAGTGACTTCAACAAATCACGCGAAGTGCACTCCGACTGCCTAGCAATCAGGGTTCTGATGCTGCTGTTCAGTTTGCATAGAGCGTTGCAAATTGCATTCCGAGATTTGCTGGTTCCTTCACAATCACAGTCACAAACACAATCTTTACATCACACTACACTCTGAAGAAGGTAAATTGTGAAAACACATTTAAAACAAACAAAACTGAAATAAAATAAATATGAACTGAAAACTATAAAGTATTTGACACTTCAAATGATGTCAGATTTGTTTGTCAGACTCAGGAACGGAACATGCGTACTCAGTAGTCTTTGAGTCATGGGCGGCGCTGATTGACTAGGCATGGCACCTCAGCTTGTCAAAAAAGTAACAGCTTTTTGACAAAACTCCAAAAATCTATAATTTATTAGAATTCATCTAGTCTAGGTTTTGTGGCATTTGCAACCTATCAAGTTCACAATTTTACAAAAACACCGTTATTGTTAATTTAAATAGTTTATTAAGTAGTGACGACTTTTGCTAGGTTGTATTTTTAAATGAAATCGATACTGATGATTGAAAATAGCAAAAAAAGCTTACACCTTATTAAAAAGTCTTATAGCTCCTTTTTGTTTTGACTACTTTATCGTTTTCTAGTGTTTATTTCATAGCTACGAATTTTTAAGTGTCTGTCTTGGGACTGACTAAAACAGTGTAGAAAGGTGCAAGGTTAATTACTTGTCATGCCTGTATAATCTTTTTCCTCCATGACCGGAGATTATTTACACCTGTGTAGGCACTAGACAGTTTAGACACAAACTTGAACATCAATTTACCAGAAAACTACTACTAAATTAGGATATCAGACATTGCTGTTAAAATCTACCAATACTAATAGTATAATGCCCTGTTCAGTATCAGTGCCTAACCTTTTTACTCATTGTATATTGGGTATTATTCAAAACGTTGTAATACCTTCTTTTACCTATTATTCAGTAATTAAAATTAGGAAAAGATGTAACACAATTCACATGTTAATATAGCATATGAACTTAACAAAATGAATCATTAACATTTTAAACATACCTAATCATATGTTAAATATAAAATTTAGCAGAAACTAAAGCATCTCAGAAGGAATAAATATTATTGTAAATTAAGCTGTGCAAAAGATACAAAAAAATGACAAAGTCAAGCAAAGAAATGTGTCCTGAAATCTATCTAATTACCTTAAGGAAAGCAAGCTAAATTCCAAAAAAAAATTTATAAAGTGCCACGAAACAACTATGTACCTACAACCAAAATTACAAATGTACCAACAGCTTGGTCTACTACTAGCAAACATTCTCATGTCGTCGTTCCAAAAAAAATGAACAAGATATCATCATAAGCTCCTTGGTATCACCATTACACACTAATCCTTATTAGTTAATATACTCGAGTCTTTTGACTTCAATAGGAAAACAAAATCGTCAATCGAGAACTACCCGTAACGGTAGTTCTTATTAACTGGAGATAAGAGCTAAATTCCTTTAACGACAGAATCAGGTTCATAATTGAAGAATGTCCTAGTTACCGTCAGATTTATAGCTAAACTGACGACTATTGGGTCGTGTGGCTGCAATTCTGACCCAAAAGATGTCACTTGCGAAAAACATAACCTAAATATTAAAAATGTTCCAAATTATAGGTCGCTAGACAATTTACTTATTTATTACAAAAAAAAAACATACAGTCGAATTGAGAACCTCCTCCTTTTTTTGAAGTCGGTTAAAAATAACCGCACTTTCCCTGTGAATAACCAATACTGCACAGCAGAGGAAGAAACCTAACTTGGTAGGTGTCAGTTCTAGGACCTAAATCAGCAAAAAAAATGATAATCTGGGTCTGCTCACCTTTGAACGCGTATTCTGCTGTTGCCTTATTTATTTGAATTGAATGTGGCCATTTTTATTACGCAATATATTTCCAAGAATGTGTTGCCAAAAAAAATATAGTGTATTATTGGATGCTACGCTAGCCCCCCTGCTCCGCAAGCCACATGAATAGCGACGCAGGAGCGCGCTCTGGCCACTTTTGCTCGTGCCAGCGCGCAGTGCGGACCTCTCTACTTCCTTAGTGCCCATTTTGCCCATCTTATGTACTAAATAAGCCTTATTCCTAATTACATATCTGCAGTGTTAAAGTTTTGTTTAATAATTAATAATAGAAGTAAATGATCTACGTTTTATGTTGTTTTTTTTAAGCAAAACCGCTTCAGATTCCCAAAATCAGAAGTGGGATAAAGATATTTCACTCTCACCGTAATTTTGATTAATTTTCCATTTCTGCATTACTTTGCTATTCCTTAACTGTTTTTTCGTTTGAGTTAAGTTAAAATGGGTAGGTCTCGTTCTCGTAATCGAACGTTACGTAGCCATAAACGATCTCTTAGTAGACATTCACGTGGTAGGCCCTCGCGTAGCGAGTCTCGAGAGCGAAGCCACCGTCGCGCCGGACACAAGCGCGACCGCCGCAGCCACCGCTACAGCCGCAAACGGAACGACCGAAGCCGTTCCAGTTCAGAGCGAGGGAGTCCTCCGGTGCCACGCAGCTTCCGCGAGTCATGGGATACCCCGTGTCTCGCTTGAACGCGCTGGAAGGCCGATCATCGCTGACCGGGGTGACGGCAGCCGCAGCGCCCTGTACTGCTACAAGTCAAGCTGCAGACGAGTCTACGGTAAAGATTGTCGAGGCTATCCAATATTTAAAGTCAGTAAGCAATCCTAATTATTTTGTCTCAAACTTTGACCCAAGTTTTCATGATGTTCATGCATGGTTTAGTGAAGTTGATAGGGCTCAGGCTATGAACCGATGGAGTGATTATGAGTGTTTGTCTCGTGTTGGAAACTGTCTGAAGGGTGACGCTAAAGTGTGGTTAAATGAATGGGTTTCTGATGATCACTCGTGGAGCAATTTCAAAAAAGATTTTAAACCATTGTGTATTCATAAAGTAGACGTGGCCAGTATACTGTATGATGTGATGTCAACCGATTCGGACAATTACCCAACCTACGCTGAGTACGCCCGTAGGTCTCTACTGCGTCTGCGTATAGTAAAAGGCCTTAGCGACGACCTTATCACTGCAATAGTTATTCGAGGTATAAAGGACCCTCAAGTTAAGGCATCCGCCTCTAACGCAAACCTTATGCCCAATGATTTAGTCAATTACCTGTCCGCGTTTATAAAACCGACTAAGAAAAGTACTTTAGATACCCGACCTACCCGTTCGTTTTTACCGGCGGCATCTTTTTCACGTCACAGTGGCAATAACAAACCTGCGTCCAAGCATTCCTCACGCCAAATGACTTCGTGTAGGTGTCATATTTGTGGAGAAATAGGTCACAAACAAGCTGGTTGTCCTAAACGACATGTACCTAGTGCTAGTAGCCACGGATACGGAGCAGTGTTGTTGCAAGTTCACATGATTGGTAGTCGACGCGTGGTGGCGTATTACAGCCAAGTCACAAAAGGAGCTGAAGGACGCTACCATTCATATGAGCTTGAGACTCTTGCAGTCGTGCGAGCCTTGCGCCACTTTAGACATAACTTAATCGGTATGCATTTCACAGTTGTAACTGACTGTAATGCTCTCAAAGCTACGCAAAACAAAAAGGATTTACTTCCTCGGGTAGCCAGATGGTGGATATACTCGTATCTACAGGATTTTAATTTCTCTATTGCTTATAGAAAAGGAGTTATGCTTCCACATGCCGATTTTCTTAGTCGCAATCCTATTTCAGTCAATCAAATTCAAAGGCCACGTAACTGGGCACAGATTGCACAATCAGATGATGAGGAATCCCAAAATCTGATACGATCACTGGATGAAGGACAGTTGGACCCTAATCGATATGTAAAGCGTAACGACCTCCTCTACTATCGGTATACACCTATAGGAGAGGAGCCGAGATTGCTCTGCTATATCCCTAAGGGCCACCGTCTAAGTCTACTCAGGATCTTCCATGACGAACACGGTCATATAAATGCTGAAAAGACATTAGATCTTATTTTGAGACAATTTTGGTTCCCGAGTTTGCGTGCATTTGTTTCTAAATACGTATCTCATTGCTTAACGTGCATTGCTCACAACCGAGTTCCTCTTGCACCTCTCCAACCAATCACTTCGTGGTCTAAGCCTGATACCCCTTTCAACATACTCCATGTCGATGTCTTGGGTCCGTTACCAGAGTCAAAAGGATACAAACATATAATGCCTATATACCGGCAAGATCTAGATCAACTGTTGGAAGTTTTTCAAAATGTGATTGCTTTGCTTGGTACACCGCAGTTAGTAATATCTGATAGAGGCCGTATGTTTGAGTCATCAGGGTTCACTACTTGGATGCATGATTTAGGCATCCAATTACACCATATAATGCCCGAGATGCATCATTCGAACGGGCACGTGGAACGGTACGTTCGAACTGTACTGAACATGCTGAGAATAGAAGCAAATCACCGTAAAAGTGAATGGGCAGATGAGTTTTGGCGTCTCAAAGTCAAAGTCAAAGTCAAAGTCAAATTATTTATTTCGTGGTCCACTGGTAATTGGGATCTTAATCTATGACATAAGTAGCATCTCTGTGTCCTGCCCTAAGGCGTACAAAATATATTTGAAACATGCAATACTGAAAAGTTTAATAATTCAGTATGTTGCCTTTCATCAATTGAAAAATTTCTACAGTATATTATTAAAACAAATTATTGATCTAAATGCAATTAAAATAAATGTCAAAAGTAAAGTTCGAATTAAAATAAAATGTACATGTTTATAATCGTTACGAATAATTCTTAATTGTATGGTATTATTGGTATGTAGGACTCGTCGTTAGAATTTATCGATTAAAAATTCATTTATGTCATAGTAAACTTTGTCTAAGAGGAAGTTTTTCAGGCTACGTTTAAATTCTATGATAGTATCTGTATCCTGAATATACTTTGGGAGCTTGTTGAAAATTCTTGGGGCCATACCAAAAACACTCTTGCTGAACATAGCTGTTTTAAAGCTCATGTGACAAATTTGGTTTTTATTGCGGTTTGAGTTTAAATGTTTGTATAGATGTAGATTTGCTCTAGTGTATACAGCCATCTCATAAATATACATCGCAGGCAAAGTTAACAGTTTTAACTGTTTAAAGTGCAGCTTGCAAGATTCATCTGGACGCAATCCACATATGGCACGAATGCATTTTTTTTGAGCTTCAAAAGCTTTATCTTTCCCGGTGGAATTTCCCCAAAAAATAAGGCCGTACCTCAAAACGGACGCAACATATCCATGATATGTGGTAACTACTACAGGTTTGTTCGCAATTTCACTAAGCATAAAAAGTGCATAAGAGAAACTATTTTTTTTTTACATATTGCGTCAATTTGTGATTTCCATGTCAAATCATCACTAATATATAGTCCAAGAAATTTAGTCACATGAGTTTCGTCTATTGATTTATTTAAATAATTAATGTCAAGATTCATTGGTAATTTTTGCGGTCTTTGCCTGAAAGTCATGATTTTGGTTTTGTCTAAATTAATAACAAGATTATTTGTTTCTAACCATTTGATCAAACTAGCCAATGATTTATTAAGTTCATCAGTATGGTTTTTACCTATTTTATGTTTGAAAATAACAGTGCTGTCGTCTGCAAATAAGACCATTGGATAATCTATACACGCTGGAAAATCGTTAATATAAATAATAAACAGTAAAGGTCCCAGAACACTGCCCTGTGGGACGCCAAATCTCGTCTCATTTACATCCGATGAGTATATTTGTTCAGATTTAGAATGAGTACAAATTCTTCTAATTTGAGTAAGCTGTTTCCTGTTAAGCAAATACGACTCGACCAAGTTCAGAACATTTCCCCTGACCCCATATCTATGTAGTTTGTCGATTAAGATTTTATGGTCCACAAAATCAAACGCCTTGGTCATGTCCATGAAAAGTGCTGCAACTTGAATTCCCCCATCTACACATGTCATAACCTGTTTAAGGAAATTGTAAACAGCCATGTTTATTGTTTTATTCTTCCGAAATCCCTTTTGTTCGTCAGCAAATAATTTGTTGATTTCGAAGTACTCATAAAGTGACTTATAGATAACACTCTCGAAATTTTTTGAAAAGATTGGTATAAGAGCAATCGGTCGATAAGAGTTTATATTTTCTTTGTCATCCTTTTTAAAAAGTGGCCTAATGATAGTAAGCTTAAGGCGGTCCGGGAAGGTGCCTTCTTCAATACACATGTTAATAATAAATGCTAAAACCGGCGAAATTAAGTCGCCCACCGATTTCACTACTTTCGTACAAATGTCGTCATATCCAATGCTATTTGTGTTTTTCAACGCCTTAATGATAGCCAATATATCATCCCGCCTTACTGGTTTCATAAATAACTTATACTCAACTCAATCTCCAACTTATACTCAACACCACAAAGCAGAAAACTACACAAACATCTGCTTTGAACCTCCTGACTGGTTGTGAAGGCACAACGCCGGCGATACAAGCTCTGATAAGAGACATAGCAATATGGGCCCCGGCGGAGAACCGTGTATCCACAAGGGAGCTCACCAGACAGAGGACAGCCGAACGGTTACTGCGAAATCAAAAGAAGCAGGATGCCTACGCTAATGAGGACAGGTGTCCTCCTCGTATGTTTCAAGTTGATGATTTTGTCTTCGTCATCAAATATGCGCAGTCCAAGGGGAAGCTCGACCTAGGCATGCGTGGCCCCTACCGGGTGGTCAGCATATTGCCGAACGCTCGCTACGAATTAAAGCTGCTTGCTGACAGTTATGGCAAAACAATATATGCAGCAGCACAGTACATGGTGCCGTGGCGGGGTGAGTGGACCCCTGAAACCTGCGCTGCCTTTTTTGAAGGTTAGTTTCAAGTCTGGACGGTAAGCTAACATTAGGCCTATGCCGACAGCCATCAGGAGCTATGCAAACTGGGTGCCTATGCCTACGTTGTGATAAGATAAGTCTAGGCTGTAAGCAAACATTGGGCCTATGCCGACAGCCACCGGGAGGTATGCAAACTGGGTGCCTATGCCTACCGTGTGATAAGATAAGTCTGGGCGGTGAGCAAACATTGAGCCTATGCCGACAGCCACTGGGAGGTATGCGAACTGTGTGCCTATGCCTACGGTGCGCAAATACAAAGGCCTGGTAATGCCTTATTTGCGTGTTAAGTATGTAGGGTCGACCCGATATGTGTCTTATCTGTTCTTTTGCGATTTATTAGAATCTCAAACAAACAGACCTTGGGCTAATATGTTTGAACTGTGCTTATAACGTGTTGATAGCATGACTGATATACTAACTTGACCTGTCACTAGTCATGTATCTTAAAACGATCTGTCTGACTGGCCTGTTGGCGCAATGGCAGCGATCCTGCCTTTAGCGCCGGAGGTCGTGGGTTCGATCCCCACCCATGACAAATATTTGTGTGACGAACATTTGTATTTGTTGTGTGTCTGGGTGTTATTATCTATTTAAGTATGTATTTAGAAATATTTAAGTATGTTTATCAGTCTCTGACGCCCATATTACAAGCTCTGCTTAGTTTGGGGTAAGATGATCTTGGTGTGAATTGTCCCAGATATTTATTTATTATTTATTTATTTCAGATTCTAATGACAGAGATGATGGCGGTGACGATGAATCGCTATCTGATCAACCTGGGCCATCACCAAGACCCGATGGTGATGCTCACGCTCAACTTGAGGACCCATCAGCTAATATTCCTGCCGAGGACGACAGGATGTCAGGAGAAGCCGTATTGGATACTACGCCTAGTATAGACGACGATAGCGAGTGACGTCAGCCCCCCAGCCCGCAAGCCACATGAATAGCGAAGCAGGAGCGCGCTCTGGCCACTTTTGCTCGAGCCAGCGCGCAGTGCGGACCTCTCTACTTCCTTAGTGCCCATTTTTCCTATCTTATGTACTAAATAAGCCTTATTCCTAATTAGATATCTGCAGTGTAAAAGTTTTGTTTAATAATTAATAATAGAAGTAAATGATCTACGTTTTAGGTTTTTTTTTTTTAAGCAAAACCGCTTTAGATTCCTAAAAGTATTGTAAGGTAGGAAATCAATAAAAACAACATTTTTTTGGAAACTGACGAGTACACGGATGCTGTCGACATTACGCACTTCTACGTTTGTATACAACGCGTTTTCCTCCACTGTCCATGATCCCTCTACGTCCGCTATAATTTTTATGCTTAATAAAAAAAAAACTAACTAAGGCTTACATCAATCCTACCTGCTCTAAGTATGATCTTTGCAAAAAAATATTCCAGAACAACTATTATGCCATTCTCTTATCTCTCTCATTAGAGTCTTCTCAGTAAGAAACAACTCCGACGCGGTGGTAGGATCGCATTTTGTCTGTATACTGTGTATTTATACAGGGTGTCCCGGATAACTTGTACCAGCGAAGGCCTGTGGTCTGGGGACCCCAATACCTATCGATCGGATGCCAAGTATGTTCCGCGATTTTTTGTAGTTTTCGAAATTTTGACATCATATTTTGAATCAAGTAGACCTAGTATTCGGCTAACAAGGAAGAAATATTTAAGCAAGTACCTAAACTATTTGCGCAAAAGTAACCAAAAAAGTGACACAACAAGAAAAACTGTATATCCATATTATTATACGGACACCCTGTACATCCATATTAATATAGTATTTATGTCTATTATTTAGCATATTTTGCTTTGAATTTGACGATTTGAATGTACTTACTGTTAAACTCTGTTTGAATGAAGCTATTTCTGTTTGAGTTTATCTTGACAATTCACAAATTTATTAAAATTCCTCCCGTTGTTCGAACCCCTGAACTAGCTACGGTGAAATTGTTTATATTACCATTTAAAGCTTTTTATTTTTCTTTTCGACGTCACGACTAGTCTATACAACCACTTTTCGATGTGAAGACATTCGGAGTGTTGACTATTCAATGCAGTAACCGTTTCGTACCATTACCATCGCTTTAAAGACCGTTCGACCTTACGTTTTCGGTGTCGCGACATTCGACGTAACATGTAGGGAACCCCATACCTGCTCACATAATATGCACTGTGAATGAATCTACAATGAAACGAAAATGATAAATTTAGGTACGCATTACGGGTGAAGGACCAATAAAAACGACGAAATGAACGGTGGACTTTAAGTGATTACACTTGAATTCACATTACTATTTAATTAAAACTATTAATATAACAGAACTAAATGGATTTTATGTAAAACAATAATACACACATCAAAAGTGTCTAGGGATCAACATATATTTTTGCAATAACTTTTCTCCTGATTGATATTAATAAAAATTTTCTTCAAGGATTCATCAAATAAAGTGTTTTCGTTTGTCTACAGTAACGATAAACCACCTTTGCATTAATAAAGAAATTTGCCATTTTCCTAATAAAGGGATTTTTGACATTTGAACCACTAACATTAACGTTCGAAAAAAAGACTGAAATAACAGTTTTCTTTAAAATTTTATTGGGTAACTTAAACAATTAATAATCCGTGTTTCTACCGCGAACACTAACAACACAAGAACATCGGTTTGGCATACTCAAAATGAGTTCATCCAAATCACGCTGTGGAATGGCCGCCCATGTTCGTTGCAACAACAAAAAAAGGTCTTCTTGCGACTGGATACCCTCCATATTCGGCAGAGCTCTTCTCTGTAGCATATCCCATGCATGCTCAATCGGGTTCAAGTCTAGCGACTGAGCAGGCCAGGGCAGGACATTGATGTTAGCTGCGGCGAGAGTCTGTCTTACAACTCTTGCGGTGTGCGGTCGTGCATTATCATGCATTAACTGAAATAAGGGACCGATTTGCACTTGTTGAGGAACGATGACGTCTGATACAATCGTCTCAGCATAAATTTGAGCGTTGAGGTTGCCTCTGATCCAAATCAACTCAGTTCTTCCGCCGATCCAAATACCCGCCCATACCATGATGGTTCCACCACTATAAGCATGGACTTCCTGGCAGGATTTTAATCGCTGTTGGCGTCCAGGGGTTCTCCAGTGTCGTATACGTCTTGTATCCGGTCTCATACCAAAACGAGACTCATCAGAAAAGCACACGAAACGCCATTGTTCTTCTGCCCAATTTCTGTGTTCAAGAGCCCATTGATATCGAATCCTACGATTGTGCATTGCTATAGGTGGTACCCTTAGCGGTCTTCGGGAATGAAGGTTCACTTCATGCAAGCGGTTTCTGACTGTTTGGTCGCTAATTAAGTTCCCTGAAGAGTGATGAAGCCTCACGGCTAACATCATGGCGGTTATTGTTGGAGCTCTTCGAGTTGTGATTTGAATGTATCGGTCTTGTCTCCGTGTGGTGCAGCGATACCGTCCTCCATGGCACTCAGCCACGGTACCAGTGCTTCGGTAACGTGTCCAAAGTCGACTGATAACACTCTGACTTGTATTCAGAGCTAAAGCCACAGTACGTTGCCGGGAACCAGCTTCTATCATTCCCACGGCTCTGAGCATTTCTTCCCTGCTTAAATGACGTCGCCGCTCCATAATACCGTTGGTTTTAATCAGTAGTAGGGAAAAAGTAGCACTAATAATGTCTTCAATGCGTTGTATGTTTTTATAGGGAAAATATTGACAGCTGATTTTCATCTTTTACTCGAATTTGATTGACAGTTCCTGTTTCAAATTATGAAATGCACCAAAAAGGATCCATATAAATTTAAAAATCATAAATTTATTACAAAGCCACATCTCAATCTCAAGAAATCCGCATAAAAATGCTTGATCCCTAGACACTTTTGATGTGTGTATTACAAAAATATGACTAGCAAAAGGCAAACAATAATAAAAAGTGCAAGTCACAGAATTATCAAAAGTCAATTATACAATATTAAAAGAATAAATCTTAAAAAGCAAAATTATTACATTTTTGCGCACGGTACGCGGCTTTCGGCGCTCGGGGTGAGACGCGGCGCGCGCTTATACCCCGCAACGAAATCGTGTGATTTTTCACTTGGTACTTAGAGTGCAAAACTCTAGGGAAAACTAATTATTTCATAACAAATAGGTTTAAGCATATAGCAATCAGGGATGATTTAACTTTTAACTTTTGAAATCGGTTCGGTAGTTTGAGAGGTTAGTTACCTGCTTCAAACATACAAACTCACAAACGATTACCTCTACATAATATTAGTGTAGATTACGATAGCTGATTTTGATGAAATTCGTAAAATAAAGTAAGAGTAAAAAAGTAAAAAATATCTTTATTTATATAGACTTATAAAAAGTACTTATGACAAGTCAAATACAAAAAAAAATATCGCAAAAATATACTAAATGAAAATAAACTTACAAAAATAATACTATGATAGTAAATGTCATAATTAAACAATATGTGACTCTACCACCGGTTCGGAGGTTGTTTCCGATCTAGAAGACTGTCAAGAAACTCGATGGTTACTCTTTTCAATCTTGTTTTTATACACAAAAATTGAATTGACATAACAAAAAAAATGTGCCTAGCAGATTATACCTAAGATGACCACAAATTCTTATCATTTAAGAAATCCTCTACACTATAATAACCTCGCTTCATTGACTCAGCTTTAATTTGTGACTTAAACTTGTGAAGAGTCAGTTTAATAAGCGTTTGCGGAATCTTATTAAAATATTTTACACATTGACCAACAAATGATTTCCCTACCTTATGCAGTCTTAGACTGGGAGTTACGAGCTTATTTTTATTGCTAGTATTAAGTTTATGAACATCACTGTTTTTCTTGAAGAGATACAAGTAATGGTTATTAATTATAATTAAACTAAATGTTATACAAGTTTCTGTAGTTAACTATCGCAGTTTGCGTGAGGCAAACTCAGGATTGAGGTACAGATGCTAATGCCACCTATCGAACTGTTAGACAACTACTCACTTAACCGACACAAGCGCTTACAACTCGTCAAGTTGTTCCTAGCTAATGTGTCTCTACTTAGCCAGGTGACGCTCTAGAACATGTTTAATAATATGCACAGAGATAGAACAAGACTTAAATTTTGATATATTTTACAAATACATGCACATTTTTTGTATTTCGTATGTTGCTAGTTAGAAGTCAAAACCTTCGATCAGGATAGCTACATGGTAATGAGAAAACAGATTTACATTAGTTAAGTTGTTTTCGTTGTTTTAACATTAGTATCACACACGTAGGAAGGGTACAATGATGGTATAGGATACACAAGGTAACAATGATGTATGTGATTTTTTCTTGTTGAAAATATTTGAAAGTCTGAAATTGTTTTCTTTACTTATCAACAAAACACGTAGAGAATGCTATTTCTCACTAATTTCTTACCTGCCAAAGATTTTGTCACATGCTAAAAAAATATTCCGGCATTTCGGTACAAAAAATGAATTTTACCAGATAAACTAAAATAACTTCAAAGTTTATAAAAAAACAAATGTAGGCTTTGATTAATTTCCTCAACCCTTACATTTATTACAGGCATTTATCTTCAAATTTTTTAAGCGCTTAGTAGGAGGTAACAATCAAAAAAATAAGCTCTGAAGGTTCTTGCTCTGAAATTTTTTTTGTTCCATTGTGGTAAAAGCGACATCCATAATCATTGCTATACATGTGCCCTTCGTATTCACTAAGCATAACTAGGAGTAGTATATTTAGGTCCAGGTAAGCTTTGAAAAAAATATTAAGCATGCAGAGACACTTCTATCTTTAATAGATAATAACACCCAGACACACAACAAACACAAATGTTCGTCACATAAATGTTTGTCATGGGTGGGAATCGAACCCACGACCTCCGGCGCCAAAGGCAGGATCGCTGCAATTGCGCCAACAGGCCAGTCTAGTCCTTTGACAGCCGCGAATCCAGACACAATAGAATTTTTATTGTTCGTAGGTCACTGGTGACCAACGCGGCGGTCAGCGTGTTAAGCACCAATTTGGGTTTTGGTAGAATGAAACATCTTAATACAAAATCAGATAATATTTGAGTATTTCTACTATTTTAATACATTTAGTTAATTTGCATATTTTTTTTTGCATTTAGATAATATGTATATTGCAATATTTATGACAAATAATTTTCGGGCATAACGTATTTAGGGATTATTTTTTCGGAGACGTGATATTAAGACATGTTAGTTCGGGCAAGTTATCATTTGGAGAAATAATGATTATGGTAAAAAACATTATGATACCTATATTAGATTATGAATAAAAAAATCAAAAGGCAAAATAGAGAATCGGATAGGACACTTGTTGTCGGAAATGTGAGACTCTTCTCAATATTTGGCAGAAAAAGACCTTACCTTCATAGTCAGCTTCATGTTCTTGCCTTCGCAAGTGACCCTACTTACGCATATCCTACTTCCTACTGCGAAACTCATATTTTTCAATCTCTGATAATTTTGACATAACAATTATTATTTATGCCTTTAAAATTATAACATTCTAAATATACATTTTGTGTATAGGTAGTGTGACAAATTTTCACATCTCAAACTTTAACAGCTTTATTTTAACGGAATGAGTAAATTGGGGTAGCCAGATTATCGCATGCTTAACCTACTCATTCTTAAGAGCTTCCGAATAAATTTATCTACATAAACGTATCGTCAAATCGGAAATCAAGTAACGCGTGAATAAACGGGGAAACAGACATACAACGTGGCGGCGCCGTGCGTTCGTCTCCGAGGGCAAGGGTCGCAAAACGACCTGCCACTGACGGGATGTCCCGTTTGACTATCGAAAACAAACACGTTGTGGTTTCTAAGATAAGTTTAGAGCGGTGAGTTATCGTATTTTGCTGTCGATTCCTCTCAATTTAAGAAAAACATAATTTTCAAGTTTTGTTAGCACTAAGAGGCACATGTGAGTTATATAAATTTGTCTTTGGTGATGTATAGGAAACAATACATACCTATAACAGGTAACGGAGAAAACAAACACATTTGCTAGGAAAAACAAAGTGGAGAGATAACTCTACACGACACCTTATATTTTTTCTTAGGATATTTTCCGGCCCGTAATTATTAACATTATGATTAAGTACTTAACTTTTCACGCAAATGCAGACATTCCTGTTACCAGCAAAACTACCCAGAAGAGTTGGTAACCCGACGCCGCATCGCCGGACACTTGTCGCAGCTGAAAGTTCGCCAGAAGCTTCGCGCCCCTTGCCCGCTCGCGTCGCGTCGCGCCCGCCCTCGCTGCCGACACGTTCACGAGATGTGCCTCACGGTTGCTCATTAATCAAATAAATGTATCGACACAACAGTGACAAATCCAACAAACTATTTTCACGGATTATCAGAAGGTAAGTCAGATCTAAACATAAGTTTCACATGTCTTCTTAACGCTTCAATAAAAGCCTGCTATTACTATTATGATAGTGATAAAGATTCTGGCTGTGGATAAGAATACCCATCAAGACAACACTTGAGGACAGGAATTTGTAAAAGTGTACCTATTTTAGTTGCTTATGTCAAATGCTTAAGTATAATTCGTTTTATTTTTTTGAGATGTAATCAAGCCACATTTTTAGAGCAAAACTATTACTTGTTAGTAGTATCTATTGAATCCCTGAAAAATGACACAGTGTGTTTCGGATTATTGAATAGGTCTTATAAGTAATCATATTTAAAGGCGTATACTACCAATAACTAAATCCGTCTGTCTGTAATAATAAATTAGGTTTTATTAGCATCCATATTATTGGTGTTTACGTTTTTCAAAAAGTTTATATAGCCAATGTGCGACTGTGGTATCTTTTCGAGAGCCCGTATCCTTATCTCTTATTAAGCAATTATGTCAACGCCAAAGTAACGCTGTGAGAGCTAAGAAAAGCTTGTCTATTGCCTTCGGTTAATTAGTTAATAGTCCCGAGGCTGCGCCTGTCTCGCTCTTGCGGAAGAATTGAACTGAGGATTAATGGAAATTACCTCAGCTGCGTGTTTTCAGTAAATTGATTTTCGTGTAGTACATTTTAGTTTGTGGCTAAAACACAATAGTGAAGACCGACTAAGAAGAGAGTCATTGGGTTATTTTAGTGCAATTCATTTTAAACGCTACAAGATAAACGCATATAAATCCTACCGCTGATTCAAAATTATAACTGTAAAACATAACAAGCAAAAAGAGTTTCAAGGGGCTAGTTGATTCATCTCTCATAGCTGACAGTTTAAGTTGAACTAAAAGATTCCATGATTCTAAATTTTTTTCAATAATAAACTGTTAAACTTTAGTTTAGTTACCTGAGAGACAGAACTTAGTTCAAAAACTTAAGCACTTATCGGAGCTTCTTGCCTTCCATAAAAAAAGGTTTTAAGTAATAAGGACATCGTCAAACCTTTATATACATACACTTTTAGCCCTATATGACAAAAATATTATTTACATTTTACAGTAGCTTTTCTCGAGCGTGTCCTTTTTGCTGTCAGTCCACCTCTCTTCATAATCCATTTGATAATATTCACTGTCTACAAAAGGATGTAAAGTGCTATGTAAACTAGTTAAGCTAGACATGATTATACTGAGAGATGAGATAGATAGTTTGTTAGTATTGTATATCGAAAAAAACAACTTACACCTTAGTATTACACCCCTAGCAACAAACAAGGAGATATATTATAATACGAGTAGGTAACAAGTAGTAATATGACTCTACAAGAATAAAACAATTTGGGTATGTAATTAAAAGTTTTGTGTTAAAATGATTATTATTCATACATTGATAAACATAAAAAATCCAATGCAACAAATAAAATTAAAATAGAGTCCTTAAACATTTGCATACCTATTAAATCTTTCTTAATACTGGCTTTTTACTAAGTGATATCAAAATGTATCAAAAGACCGAGAAACGTAAAATAATATTTTCTCTAATAACTGGCTTCTACTGAATTTCCTTCACTCGGAGCATTCGCAGTCAACAATAACTCCCACGGCATTATCCACACAAAGCATGTCCCGGATGTGAAGTGAAAGAAAAAAGAGGTTATGAGAGAACACGTAATTAAACTTAGCTCTGCTGCTAGAGTAAATAGAATATCTTCTCAACATCAAACAAGTGACCATATCAGTGGAGCTGATATAAGTATTGGTAAAGTTATGAACACTAGGTCTATTATTGTTATAAATGCCTGAAGACGAAATCCGTATTTCATTAGAGCTAAACTTGCTACGATGCAAACATTCTACTTAAAATACTTTACAAGTTGTAACTTCTGCAAAGACATGTGAAATGTACCTTGAGAAAACGAGCTAGCTAGAATCGTGCTATAAACCTATACACTGTAAACCTATCCACTATTGCTATTAAAAACTAATGGAAATTTCAAAAGATCTCGAAATAAAGTAAATTTTCACTTCCCTTAATACTTATTTTTGCATTTATTGTTTAAAATCACTTTACAATCATAATTCCACTATTCGAAAACCACTGATGTTTTTATTGATACTGGTTGATTTTCGCGTCGATATATGCACTTATTAGATATGTCCGATTAATTATTATTTATCGAATAGAGTTACACTATACCCAAAGATGAATAATTACCTTGATGTTTAGTGAATCGAATGGGTACTAGTACATTTTGATGCAAGTGCGAAATATTACACAATCATCGCGTGTTAGCAAACGACGGTTTTTAATACATGTGTGAGGAAATATAAGTAACTAATAAAATACTAGTTTATCAAAAATAATGGAAATAATTTATTATGCTAAAAATCTACTCGGTCATTTCAATGCGTTATGTGTGTGGCATTGAACGTAGAGAACGACGCTACACACGTTGATTAAAAAAATGAAATTTCTTATCGTTGGTTTTTCTCATTTCTAAGCTTGCCTTAGTACGAATGGCCAACTAAGCCATTAACAGAACCCCCACCAGTTCTCGAGGAACTAAAACATCCTACCCCGGAAGTGGTGGCCTTAACAAACACTCGTGATTTGCCCGTCCCAGTGGTTTCAGACACCACACGTTTTAGTAAATGGCTCCGTTTATTACGAATAACTGCTCGCGTCTTAGCCTGCGCTCGTATTTTCAAGGATCTTGGATCCCACCTGTAATTCTTCAAGCTCAACACCAGCTTGCCGAGAGCCAATAGCAGAAGATACAGTGTGCGCAGAACGGCACCTTCTACTGCACTCCCAGCTATTCTCGTTACCTCGGACCGCGGCGAACTCCCAGCTACGAACAGTCGCCTAAAGAATGTTACGCTGTTTATCGAAAAGTCAACCAGACTACTACGCTTATCTGGAAGGATCGGCGTGCCTACTGTATCACCGAACCCTATAGTCTTGGACGGCAAAGACAGAGTAGTACGACTCCTTATTGCTTACCATCATGAACGAGCAGCTCACTCTAGTAACGAGCTGGTGGTCAACGAGTTACCTCAAACCTATCACTTCATCGGCCTGAGACCAGCCGTCTTCTTCGTGCGCGCGATGTCGCATCAGGAAAGCTGTACCAGCTATACCCACGAACACATATTTAAAATAGATAATAACATCCAGACACAACAAACACAAATGTTCGTCACATAAATGTTTGTCATGGGTGGGGATCGAACCCACGAACTCCGGTGCTAAAGGCAGGATCGCTGCCATTGAGCCAACAGACCAGTCGAGTATAATTAGTAGGTTTTGACTAAATTGATTTTCTGTGAAGTAAAACTAATGAGACTAGTATCAATGAAAGTACAGTACAGTTCTTTCAGATATTGGTGAAAATCATTCCAAATGGTTAAGGTACTCACGTCGCGAAACCAACTTGATGCCAGTTTATTTTGACACAAAAATAAAATGTTGTACAGAAGGAGTAGCGGTTAGGTCAACACAGTTGAGTTAAAAGGGTTTCTTACAAACAAAAGGCCAGTATTTTTAATGTGAAATTTAGGTAGCGAGGATTTTTTTAAACTAAATACATGGCAGTGTTAATCTCAAGTACCAATGACTGAATGAATGACTGAATGATATCAATATTTATTAAATGTGAGTAGATAAGCTGTTTTAATAAACGAATAAAATGTGGGCTGGCAAATAACAATAAAAACAACAAGGTATGAGGTTACTTTACCTTATACCTTGTAGCAACACAACACACCTACATCCAAAATGCCTAACGTCTGGTAATTACTGCGAAAACTAATAATAATATGATGATCTGATATATCTGAAAATTTTCTAATTGGACTTGTAATATCTCTTTACTAATTAAAACAATTCGTACTTTTCGCTGATATTATGATGTGATAAGACAACTATTTATTATTTAACAAGAGACAACAAAAAAACAATTGTTATTACTTTGTTTATTTTAGCAATGCTTGTTTTTCATATCTAAAAATAGAAAAAAAAAAAAAACTAGCAAAATTCGAGATTCGTACCCAGAAGAAATCAGGCAGGAAAGGTCCGAAATTCGTGCTATCCTCTCTGGCCGGACCACATTTCAGTACTCAGATGCTATAGTTCTAAATAATAGCTACCTGAAGTCTACTTTCATCAGAAGATATGAAAATTTTAAGTACTTCAACAGATAACTTTTCAATCAACAACGTATGTGGTCCGGCCGCAGAGCAAAGCTCTCTGGCCGCGCCACCTCAAATTAAGTAAACTGTTAACACTATTATAAAATCAAATATCCCGAAATAATCTACCTAAAGAGTACCTCGCATACGACCACTATGGTGCAATAAAAGTCTTTAGTTTAGGAGTTATTGATTGTAGCTGGTGGTCCGGCTGGAGAGTATACTCTGCAGCCGGACCACACGGAGTCAATTCGGCAAAACTCAATATTAACTATCCATAAATCCATTCAAATATTAGTACCTTTTCTCTACCTCTCGTCACTACTTAAAACTTAAAAGTAGCTGATTTCTGTAGAAAACGGAAGAAATGCGGAGGTGTTGCTGTCTATGTTAGGAATGCGATCGATTGCCGTGAAATTCGGTGGATTTCAGAGATGTCTATGGAAAGCCATTTTGAGTGCTGTGGTACTGTCATAACCGGTCTAAACTTTTTATAGTGTGTGTATACAGGTCACCAGATGGCAATCTAGACATCTTCTTAAACAAGATGGAATATTTACTGCACAAGATTACAATAAGACCACGAAACAGTTTCAAAAGCGTATTTGTTCTGGGAGACTTTAATGTTAACTTACTAGAAAAGAACCCCAACTTTAATGTTAACTTACTAGAAAAGAACCCCAAAAGTCAAGCCTTTCTCAATATTTTCCGATCTTTCAAGTTACATCCAACAATATACAAGCCCACTAGAATTACTTCACACTCTCAAACCGGTATTGACAATATCTTTACAAATGTCAAAAAATACGACGTGAATGTATTGGACGTTGGTCTGTCCGACCATACTTGTCAAATTATCTTAGTCCCCCCAAACAAGAGCTTCGACGAAAAGTTTTGGTACATTTATTACAGAAATCCTGTAAAGTACTTATAAATCTTTAAAAAATATATTTCACAGTTAAATTTCATGAATATTTATGATTATACAAATCCTAATGATGCATACAAACAATTTTTGGATAACTTTAGTCTATTGTTTAACCTTTGTGTTCCCAGTGATAAGGTTAAAATAACATACAAAAGAACACCTAACTGGAAAACCAAAGGTATAGAAATAGCCAGCAAAAACAAGAGGAAATTATATTCAAGAATTAGACAAGCCAATTGTACAGATACAAAAAATCGGTACAGATCTTATTGCAGGATCATGAAATCGGTAATAAAGCAATCTCAAATAAATACCAACAAAAAGTACATTGATCAAAGTACCAACAAGAGTAAGGCTACATGGCAAATCATTAAACAAAATACTTCTAATACAAATACTTTAAAAAGGACGATAGAAAACATAGTAAAAGAGGACATTTTAATTGACAAACCTTGTGACATGGCTACTGAAATTAATAATTTTTTTATCAATTTGAGCCATAATTTTAAGACTGACAGTAATATTTCATACAAATCGTTATCTCAGCCAAATTTAAATAGTATTTTCTTGATGCCGGTTACCATTTCTGAAACGAGAACTATTATAAAAGGATTAAAAAATAAAAACAGTACTGGTTTCGATAATATACCTATTATGCTAATTAAATCAAGCATTGATGCTATTGAAGAGCCTTTGACTTACATTTTAAATTTGGCTCTTGAAACAGGCTTATTCCCGGACGATTTAAAAAAGGGATTAATAAAACCTCTGCATAAAAAAGTATCCAAAAGTGATATGAATAATTACAAGCCGATTGTATTACTCCCAAACTTCTCGAAGATCTTTGAAAAGGTCTTATATAATAGGATTATTTAGTTTTTCAGCAATTACAATATTATAAACTCGAATCAATTTGGATTTAAAAAAGGAAAAAACACAACTTTAGCTATATTTAAAATTCTTAAAGAAATTTGTGCTCACATAGACAAGAAAAATACATGTATTGGACTGTTTTTGGACTTGTCAAAGGCATTTGACTGCGTTGTACATGGAATATTGATAATGCAACTTAAACAAATTGGGTTTCGCGGAATTGCTTTGAAACTCATGCAATCTTATTTAACAGATAGACAACAAGCAACTATATTGGATACGTATGATAAAAATACTAGGACAATGTTAAAAGTGCAGTCAAATTGGGAAACCATAACCCTGGGTGTACCGCAGGGTAGCATACTAGGACCACTTTTGTTCTTGATTTACGTCAACGAGTTTCCCTTAATAGTCAATCACCTATGTGTCATGTTTGCCGATGATGCTACTATATTTTTATCTAAAGAAAAATTAAATGATGAGAGCTTCGTGTACACAATTCACAGTACATTAAATAGAGTAGTGGAATGGCTGGCATCTATCAATCTAAGAGTAAATTTGGAAAAAACTAAAATACTTGAATTTCGGAACTATAAAAAACATCCACTCAATATAGATATAGTTGTAGGCACGACACAAATTGAACAGGTTGCTGATTTTAAATTCTTAGGTGTTACCTTGCATGCTCACTTAAACTGGAAATCTCACATAGAGAAAGTAAATAAACGAATATCCAGTAGTTGCTATGCCATATCAATACTCGTAAGTGTGGCCTCAATTCAAAATAGCAAAAAATGCATATTACGGGTATGTCTATCCTCTCCTGACATATGGAATAATATTTTGGGGCAATTCTGTAAATGCTGAGTCTACTTTTATACTGCAGAAAAGGTGTCTAAGAATCATTCACAATATTAAACAATGTGAAACATTGCGAATCGTATTTAAGGAAGGAATTTTTTTAACTTTGACGTGTTTTATACACACATCAAAAGTGTCTAGGGATCAACATATATTTTTGCAATAACTTTTCTCCTGATTGATATTAATTAAAATTTTCTTTAAGGATTCAGCAAATAAAGTGTTTTCGTTTGTCTACAGTAACGATAAACCAAGTCACCTTTGCATTAATAAAGAAATTTGCCATTTTCCTAATAAAGGGATTTTTGACATTTGAACCACTAACATTAAAGTTCGAAAAAAAGACTGAAATAACAGTTTTCTTTAAAATTTTATTGGGTAACAACACAAGAACATCGGGTTGGCATACTCAAAATGAGTTCATCCAAATCACGCTGTGGAATGGCCGCCCATGTTCGTTGCAACAACAAAAAAAGGTCTTCTTGCGACTGGATACCCTCCATATTCGGCAGAGCTCTTTTCTGTAGCATATCCCATGCATGCTCAATCGGGTTCAAGTCTGGCGACTGAGCAGGCCAGGGCAGGACATTGATGTTAGCTGCGGCGAGAATCTGTCTTACAACTCTTGCGGTGTGCGGTCGTGTATTATCATGCATTAACTGAAATAAGGGACCGATTTGCACTTGTAGAGGAACGATGACGTCTGATCCAAATCAACTCAGTTCTTCCGCCGATCCAAATACCCGCCCATACCATGATGGTTCCACCACTATAAGCATGGACTTCCTGGCAGGAATTTAATCGCTGTTGGCGTCCAGGGGTTCTCCAGTGTCGTAAACGTCTTGTATCCGGTCTCATACCAAAACGAGACTCATCAGAAAAGCACACGAAACGCCATTGTTCTTCTGCCCAATTTCTGTGTTCAAGAGCCCATTGATATCGAATCCTACGATTGTGCATTGCTATAGGTGGTACCCTTAGCGGTCTTCGGGAATGAAGGTTCACTTCATGCAAGCGGTTTCTGACTGTTTGGTCGCTAATTAAGTTCCCTGAAGAGTGATGAAGTCTCACGGCTAACATCATGGCGGTTATTGTTGGAGCTCTTCGAGTTGTGATTTGAATGTATCGGTCTTGTCTCCGTGTGGTGCAGCGATACCGTCCTCCATGGCGCTCAGCCACGGTACCAGTGCTTCGGTAACGTGTCCAAAGTCGACTGATAACACTCTGACTTGTATTCAGAGCTAAAGCCACAGTACGTTGCCGGGAACCAGCTTCTATCATTCCCACGGCTCTGAGCATTTCTTCCCTGCTTAAATGACGTCGCCGCTCCATAATAACGTTGGTTTTAATCAGTAGTAGGGAAACAGTAGCACTAATAATGTCTTCAATGCGTTGTATGTTTTTAAAGGGAAAATATTGACAGCTGATTTTCATCTTTTACTCGAATTTGATTGACAGTTCCTGTTTCAAATTATGAAATGCACCAAAAAGGATCCGTATAAATTTATAAAATCATAAATTTATTACAAAGCCACATCTCAATCTCAAGAAATCCGCATAAAAATGCTTGACCTAGACACTTTTGATGTGTGTATATTAGAAATCTGTGTATTTGTAAAAGGACATGAACAATACTTTAATAGGAAAAGTAACACAAAAAATAATTTACGGTCTCAATATAAGCATGACATTTATTTGGCTCAATCATCAAGTTATATTTATGGGAAGAGTACTTTTATAATGGGTATTAGGATCTTTAATAAGTTACCAAATTCTATTAAAGCTTTGGACGGTCCACAATTCAAAAAGACACTAAAAAATTGGCTATTGACAAAATGTTTTTATAATTTAAAAGAATTTTATGATTTCACGTAATTGTTAATATTATTAATTTGTTATTTTACCAATCTATATTTTATGTCCGCAATGGGCAAACTGTTGATTCTAATATCTATGTAACAACAATGTAACACAGTTCTGACAATAAATTATTATCTTATCTTATCTTATCTACTTTTTATTTTCATGAAACTATTCATTGTGTTTAATTAACCTCAAAATAAAGTGGGGTAGTTAGGGAGGATTCCTTTAAACAAATGTAACGAAACGAAATATGTTTTTTCTTTAAGACAGCCTAAACTTCATAAAAATACTTCATAGATAGACCTTAACTTCATCTCATAAAGTACAAATCGCTAAGCTAGGTAAATGAAGCGATTCTATTAGTTCTTAACAAACACATTCCTTACAACGCATCCTCGCACATCTCTGGTGGAAACGCTTTTTATGAAGTTTAGGTTGTCTTAAAGAAAAAAAACACATTTCGTTTCGTTACATTTGTTTAAAGTAATCCTCCCTAACTACCCCACTTTACTTTGAGGTTAATTAAACAAAATGAATAGTTTCATGAAAAGAAAAAGTAGTGACGAGAGGTAGAAAAAAGGTACTAATATTTGAATGGATTTATGGATAGTTAATATTAAGTATTGCGGAATTGACTCCGTGTGGTCCGGCTGCAGAGTATACTCTCCAGCCGGAACACCAGCTACAATCAATAACTCCTAAACTAAAGACTTTTATTGCACCATGGTTGTCGTATGCGAGGTACTCTTTAGGTAGATTATTTCGGGATATTTGATTTTTTAATAGTGTTAACAGTTTACTTAATTTGAGGTGGCGCGGCCAGAGAGCATTGCTCTGCGGCCGGACCACATACGTTGTTGATTTAAAAGTTATCTGTTGAGGTACTTAAAATTTTCATATCTTCTGATGAAAGTAGATTTAAGGTAGCTATTATTTAGAACTATAGCATCTGAGTACTGAAATGTGGTCCGGCCACAGAGGATCACACCCGAAATAAATTCGACTTTTTCTAAGTTTTCTAATTGTTTTGACAACAAACGAGTTCTTAGATTTTAAGTTATTAATTCAAGCATTTTTTTTAATTAAAATATAAAAGGTTACGTTGTATTAACTATTTTAAAATCCTAACCCGGTATTAGGTTAGAATATTAAACGCCCTATCGGCATAATCGGCGGCTGAGCGACAACATTTTAATGCGATTCTCATTGACGGGGAACGTGATTTCTGAGGACTTTATTTTTAGAATCGTGAAAGAAAACGTAGCTAATTTTAATAATTGTAACCGTTACAGAACTGCTGATAATTACCATGCAGTAATTATCAGCAGTTCGCCCTCGCTGCTTTTATGTGTCTGGTTATTCTCGATTTTCTACCGAACCACCTTCACATTTTCACCAAATCAATTCCAAATATAAAGAGCGCTGTATTTTAGAGTAGCAATGAGAAAAATATAACTCAAGTGCGAAGCCCAGACCCGAATAATTAACAACGTGTGTCATCCCATAATATCAGGAGCTCAGCAAACAAGATGAACTTAACATTTTCTTAGCGTCAATCCGGCAGAGCTTACCGTGGTGTAAAGCCGAGAAAATGTAAGTTATGTCAAACAATACCTCTTTCTTCCTTATGTATTTGATCTTAAAATCATCCATAGCAACAGCAGCTAGTAATACGTTCGGAAATAAAAGCTTAAGGGTCTTCCACTTACTTATTAATATTTTCTAGCTGGCTACAACTTCAATCTTCTATACGAACTGTAACCTAATCTTCATCGCGGCTAGTTCAGTGAGTCTATGGGCATACTACCACCCTTAACTACATAAGCACCAATTACATTCATTGGTGCACATTGAGTACCACTTGGAACTAAGCTATGTTTTTTAATACGGATGGCGGCGTGCTATGGAGGCGTGCTATGGATTCGTGGTGAGCGTGGCAGTAGGGATACTGTCGATACATCGAATAGCACGAGCTGCGTATCTTCCTCGCACATATCTGTGCAAGGGAGATCCTTGCTGCGGCCCATTTTCGTAGCAAATCTCACTCGCTCTGTTACTTAGCATAGCATCAGTGGAAACGGTCTAATAGTTTCGCAGCTTAGCTTGCACATCCTTACAGCATAGCTGCTAGAACATTTCTGGCTTACTGATGAAAGTTACGTGGGAAGTTTGGTCAGCATCATAAGTAGCTGAGCAATTTGGCCCCTTTTATAAGTACTCGGTACTGAAGTACTAAGCTAAAACTACTTCTGAAACTGACTCAATCCAGTAACCCATAAATTAAACTTACTTATTATATGTGGTTGCAAAAAAATTGGACTGTTTTGTTCTCTAGCATGTACAAATTATCAAGGCCGGTCGTGCTCCAATGTTGAATGACCAACAGTTGAGGATTCGTTTGATACCAAAGAGGAGACATGAGAAGACAGAAGAACAAGATCAATAAGAAGAGGAAGCAGAAGTGTTAGAGAATTATGAAACAGACGACATTGACACAGACATTTCCCTATTTTTTAAATTTACAGAGCTTTTATAATTTTCAAGCCTTGCCAATATCTTTTAGTCAATAGTTTCAAATTATAAAATGGTATTACAATGTTTCTCAACAGTCGCTAGTTATCAAAAATCTGCTAGATATATGTATAGAAATTGGCAATTAGGAGCTCTGAAATAATCTTTACTTTTTATTTTAATAATTGATCAATTGAGATCGGCAAAATAAACGGAAAAGCATTATCAAAGGCTCAGGCTACTCGAAAAAGTTCCACGACAATTTGTTGACAGTAACCGCATTTAGAGGTGAAACAAACATACGGTAGGTACTCCAAAATCATATTGTTAGCTTTCAATACAATAGATAAGATAAGATAAACTTTATCGCACCAACAAAATTTTACAGATTCAAGTATTTAAATTAGATGTACAATTTAGGCGGTCTTATCGCTAGTAGCGATCTCTATCAGACAACCTTAGGGGAAAAAATTAAGTAGAAAAATAAAATTAAGTGGTGGTACAAGATGTTAATTAATGATACAAAAACTTAATAACTAAAACATAAAATACACATACATTCAATACACAAGCAAAATAATATACTATCATAAATGAAATCTAAAAAGTACTCATCGATCCGACACCTGAAAAAAAAAAACTGGGTCAGAGGTCACAAAAACGAGTTTTGCGCAATTTTCAGCAAAACGGTAAACTTTATCATGAAATTAGTTGGGACAAAATTGTATATCAGATAATTATTTATTTTTAATAATTCCAGTCCATTTACCTTTTTTCCTAAGAGCCACTGTTTCTGAGACATAACGTTTCAAAAAGTTGGAAGAGTTGTTATCGTCTTAATATATTTCGACTTAATTATTATGACTTAACTTACTTATTATTAGTGTACTCATTAAATGTGGTGGCAAAAATATTGGACTGCTTTGTTCTCTAGCATGTACAAATTGACTCGGCCGGTCGTGCTCCAATGTTGAATCACCAACAGTTGAGGATTAATCTGATGCCAACGAGGATACATAAGAAAACTGAAGAAGAACAATAAGAAAAGGAAGCAGAAGTGTTAGAGAATTATGAATACGACGTAGATTTTTTTTAATTTACAGCGTATTTATAATTTTCAGGCCTTGCCAATATCTTTTATATGCCTACCGGGCCTACCGGGGCAAAATCACGCTAAAAAAACGCACTAAGTTCACTACCTCAAAGGTGGCGTGGAAACGTGTGCATGTGACGATTACAACTCTTCCAACTCTTTGAATCCCTATATCTCAGAAACAGTAGCTCTTAGGAAAAAAGTATTAGGATATTTTTTTTAAATAATTATCTGATCTAAGATTTTGTCTTAACTAATTTCATGATAAAACTTACCGTTTCGCTAAAAATCACTAAAAACACGTTTTTGTGACCTTTTAACCCAGAATATGTTTTTACCTAGGTGTCGGATCGATGAGGCCTTTTTAGGTTTCATTTGATAGTGTTTTGAACAATCTCACTAAATTTGAGCTGGGTGCGAATTATTGCAACCTCACCCCTATTTTTTGGTCTAATTTGACCAGGCTATTAGCTCTAACTCGTGAGAAAACTAGAAAAAATCGAACTTCGCCCATGAAGAAATCAGGTGGGCTACGAACCCGCGTCTTCCACAATCCGGGTGGCTGCTCTAACCACTGAGCTACCGAAATGTTACTAAACCGGACGATTCTTTCTAGTACATGCTTACGTTCCTCCTCCTGCCTGATTTCTCCTAGGGCCGAAAATCGAATTTTTCTAGTTCTTTCCAAATGAAAAACCAGCATTGTAAAATGCTAAAATAAACAAGACACTAAGATACTCTTATGAACAAGGGCAAAGAATTACATAAGCGAACAGATTTAACAGTATTTAGAATAAAAGTCAGAGGAATAAGAAGAAAATGATAGAAGGTGTTTACGGCATGAAAGCATATCTTCACCTTTGGCAGGTTGCTGAAAACTAAAAACGTTGTTAGAAATTTGGATGTGCCCGCGGGTCAAACAGGAAAAAATAAAGCAATGAGAGAACATGGAGATCACGACGACGACGTATTGGAAGCCACTTTAGTTAAGCGCGGTATGCAGAAACATGATAAAACTTGAAGATAAGTAATAAACTAATAGTTTCAAATAAACTTCTTCACTATAATCCGAAAGAGAGAGGGTATAATGTATTTCCAGAGTAATTTTAAGACTACCCATTTCAAAAACACATGTTCCTCTCAGGCGAGAAACTAGTTACGTCACGCCTGACGGTATTGGACGGTATCCGACGAGACTGGCTTTACGTCATCTTATCTGGGAGAGACGACGTTCTATCCATTTCTTGACAACCGATAATAATTTTCAAATATTGTTTCCATTATTTATTGTATAGGAAATAAAAAATTAAACATGTAGAACTCAAGTGTTTCAATCAGTATTTTCTATTTACACCCTTGGTTCTGCTAACGTTCAGTAACAGATGAGTCTCTACCAGGTGATTATTTATACCGTAAGAAAAAATATATGACGCACTGTGTGGGCGATATAGAAACTTTTTAAACAACTTCAAATAAAAGGTTTTCATAGAAAAAATACAACTGTTCGTTTGATTTTGTATACGAACCTTATAATAAAGTTTATTAAAATATTATATTTTTTGCTTGAATTTAGTGTCTACATCTTATTGGTGGGCCATATTATTTACTGTAGAGTATAAACCACCTTTTTTCTCGCGCACCTTCTTTTTTACAAAATACATTAGATGATTATTTATGCTAAAAAAGTATATACAATTTCTTCTTTATTGTTATTATTATCACCGGTGATTGCTATAGTGATGTATTATCATTTACTACTAAATATTCTTGTTTAAAAATTACCAAAACCTATTATTTAACGGCTTATTTAAGCGATAGCTTTCAATCAAATGCTTCAAATGGTAAAATTAGTTTTTATTTACCTGAAATTTTGTTCCACTAGAACACGCATTAATAATGATAAGATGGGAATAATGAGATGAAAATAAAATACTATTGCTTAACATTTCAAACACTAAATAATACTATATCACATAAAACTATCTCGTAAAACAGGGGGGAGAGAACGTTTCATTTCCTTTGTGCTCTTCTTCTCTTCGTCAGAAGAAAGCTAATTATGTTAAACATGATTTGGTCTTTCTCGGTAATTTCAACTCACTTTAACGAAGGCACGCTTCTTTAGGAGTAAAGAAGCTGTACCTTCAGCAGTCCATTCGGTAACTTCAACAAAATGTGTAAACGTGTGAGAAAAGAGGCACTCATGGTTCTAATTGCGATTGCCCTAATGCACACATAAGCGAGTTAAACCCTGTGTTAATAATGTTTCCTTCTTTGTTAATAATACAGTTATTCAAATGGAACACACAGTTTTCTATAGATTCTGGTAAAAAATAACACTTTACTTTTCGATAAGTGATGAGTGAAAGTAAAAGTTTAACCAAACAAATTATTAACAGTGCCATTGGTATAAATAATTCACTCAATTTAAACCAGCTGAGTTTTTATTAAAATTCATAACTACCATTAGCGTAAATACTGCCATTTTAACAAGAATCTGGTTATGAGCCAACTCTGATTAAAATCAATCAATCCTGTTATCAGTTCGCATCAGATTGGGAAATTGGGCGTGAGGTATAGATATAAATCCCTACAATTTGATTTACTCAATCCATATGTGTTGGTGAGTATACGTCATGGAGTTGAAACGGCAATGATTGATGCACGTGAACGCGAGTAGACTCAATGAACTCGTCGATGTTGTTTTGTGAGATGAATAGATTTCTTCATACAATTACCAGATATCAAAGAGCGCCTTAGTTAATTCTGGATTAGAATACGTATTACTTTCACAACCTATAAACTAAATAATAGTTAATCAATATAAATAAATGAATGAACTGCTTATTCACTAGCAAGTTTCCTAAGCACTCTCACTATTAGTTATAGTATAGAGCATCATTGTTTTTTTATTTCATGTTCTGTTTTCAAAAACGTAGTGCTCTATACCGGAATATTATCAAAAAACGATATTAATTAGAGTTTATTCATTTACTTTAATCTTATAGTTTTTATACAAATATACTGACTGTACAACTGATTTTGTATGTTGACCTTGAATGAAAGTTGTTATAATAAATTTCATTTTCACTTAGATACTTTATACATCACCTACTGAGTTTGCCATATTGTTTTGTAAGTCTTTTGATAATTACCCGGTAATTGCCACTAATTCGTTAAGATAATCTCACAAGTTCCAAATGATTTAATTTTTTATAACAGCACTAATAAGGAATTCATAATCAATTTCTTCGACTACGCTCATTTTGTACTAGAAAAGACGGACGCGACACATCATAAAACTGCAAGCGTCGACATGTGCCGTCGCGATGGCAGCCGACGGCACGTTGACGGCATGTCAACGGCATACTGCCGTCCGTGTGTAAGAACTCTAACTCTGTTTATTTAGCATATTATGATAATTGGGAATCATCAAATCACAGCGGAGTTCTGATGATGCTGAAAATGGTAATCTCGGATTGATGGCTGCATTTAAACAGCGTATCGACAGCGACTGCAGCGATGGGTTTCATTGACTGATTCATTGTTTAATAATGAAGTTTTTTTTTACACTATTATTGAGCGTTAAAAAATTAAATTTTCCACAGATTAGCTCACGTAATTATACACACCACCTCCTTGCTAACTACCTTCAACCACCCGCGCGACGTGGCCTCCACGAAGCTAGTAAGCAAACAAACTATTCTCGACCCTCGACAAAGGTCATGACTGGACACCTATTAGTTACATTGACACTCCCATAAATGCAACACAGTAAAATTGAGTTTTACGCAATAATCAATATCCCAAGTCGCAACTGTCACCGTGAAGCCTCAAGCAATACTGAACGATCGGAGAATACTAATAAGTGCTAAACGAGTCGCCAACTGAATTCGGAAAAACTATGCAGGTGCTGGAGGACACTCGTCTTTTGATTTTGCGAAATTATTCACGAGTGCGATTCATTTCTTATTATTAATGCCTTTGAATAGCAAGGACTCCTAATCTGCGGTCTGTCAAAAGGACAGAAAAAAGTGTAGTTATAGTTATTCTTAGCACGCTTTTTCTTCAGTTACAATGTATTCCTACTCCTTTTACACATACAAGTCGATGCATCAGACTAAATGTTTGTTGATAGTGACTTTAGTTCGTAAAAAAAAAAAGTACACGTGTCGTAAAAAAATTACACTTATGTTTTGCAACATTATCTACTTAGGTATTATACTTAGACGAGTAATTGGTATAGCATAGACAGAAGGTAGGATGTCACTGTTCAGCGTGAGCTATGTTTAAGCTTTTTAATGGTATGACGTGCTAAATCCAGTGTATGGAAAATCACTGTCTACAACGTAAATAACATTTGCCCCTAGAGTTGTCACCTGTCCTAGACACGCATGCACACTTTTTTACCCAGGAGCTGGGTTATTAATTGCCTATAGTTAGAAGTTATTATAAACAGTCATTCATCATTGACTACTTTATATAAGTGACTCTCCTAAATACACCTTAACAAAAACCAATAGACAGGCGAATAAAAAATCGGTTCAATTTTGGAGAACACTTTTATCCCCCTTTATAAGCCTCGAGGAAATGCCGGGAGCGCTGCCCGCCCCGAACCAGGTGGTGGCTGCTTGAAGGAGCCAGATCCCATGACTTTGCTGCTGCTGTCGGTGACCTGTGCATCGCAGCGGATAGTGAGTCCGGGCAACAACTCTGGGATAGGTGTCAGACAGCTATCACCGGGGCGGCGAGGGGGGCGTTGGGTGTGTCTCGGGATGGCCGTGGGCTTGGCAAGGAGACCTGGTGGTGGAACGAAGCAGTCCAGAAGGAGATCAGGGTTAAGAAAGCCCTTATTTAGACGTTCTGTCAAACAGCATCCGAGACCACCATGAGCAACCAGGCTGGTTGCTCATGTATGCTGATGATATTGCGCTAGCAGATTAGGACAAGGGACGGCTGGTACAATGGGTGAATAAGTGTTTTCCACTTGAAAACGGGAGTCTGAAACTTAATGTGGCGAAGACGGAGTACATGGCCTGCAACACCACAGATCCCCAGTCCGTCCGCATAGGCGTTGACGTAGTCGAGCGCACGGACCGTGTCAAATACCTGGGATCTGTGTTAAGCGCGTCCGGGGACATCGACCGCGACGTCAGAGCCCGAATTTCCGCGGCTTGGGCTAAATGGCGTGAGGTGACTGGTGTCATTTGTGACCTCAAAATGCCGATCAAGCTGAAGCTATAAACCATCATTAGGCCTGTCCTTTTATATGGCAGTGAAACGTGGCCGTTACTAGAGCGACACAAGCAGGAGCTGCGCGTCACGGAAATGAAGATGCTGCGGTGGATGTGTGGTGTCTCAAGCAAGCAGCCTTCGTGTTCGTGACATCGCAGACAAGCTGCAGGAGTGCCGCCTTCGTTGGTATGGTCATGTCTCACGAAGATCGGCAAACTACGTGTGCAACAAACGTATGGCCATGGCGCCCCCGCCAGGTACCGGTAGAAGAGGTCGACCCAAGAAGCGGTGGCTCGACGTCGTTAAGGGTGACATGCGTGTCATCAAACTCACCACTGAGGATGCACAAGACCGCGCGAAGTGGGCCAAGAAAATAAAAAAGGCGAACCCTGGGACCCCACACACCAGTGTGGGTTCACAACCGGGATAGACTGCACGGATGATGATGATCAGCAAGAAACAACTCCGACGCGGTGGTAGAGTCGCATTATGTCTGTATACTGTTTATTTACGTATCCATATTATTATGGTATTTATGTCTATTATTTAGTATATTTTGCTGTAAATTTGACAATTTGAAAGTACTGATACTGTCTATTTGAATAAAGTTATTTGCGTTTGAGTTTGATGACTTTTATCCCCCACCACTTATGCACAACTCCCACGGGGGGGAAAACCTAGGTTATTCATATTGGGCAACGAATGAGGTCATTTAAACAGTAAAACCTTTTGTAGGATTTAAATCCGATTTGAATGTTTGGGTCGTTTTATTCTACCTACTGGCATATTATAGGTGTAAGTGTCTTTATATTTTCTTATTTTTAGTATATTGCGTATATTACGAGTATTTTAGTTTTGTTACAATTTCTTAAGGCTCGTGTTCCAGAATGAGTAGGAACGTCAATTGATTCAAAAACGTCACTACGATCCATACTTAAGGATGGAGATTAAAGTCACCTTTTAAGAAAGTTTTCCTCTTTCACCCAGGTCAAGCCAAGCAATAGGGGCAATGGCCATGATTTTTCATAACTGGATAATGTAGTTCGTATAATTGAAAAGCTTAATCATAGCACACGTGTCACAGTGACATTCTACCTTCTGTCTGTTTCTAACATGTATGAGCGTGAGAGTATAACATGTATGTAGGGTTTGTGATAGTTCCATGTCTAGCCTGAGTGACAATCAATACCACCACATTTTTATGTAATGACTGCCAAAGATTCTTCACAACAAATAGAGGCCCACATATACATTTCGCCAAAAACACCGCACACCTACCATCTTGACTGACAATGTATTATCTTCAAATGCTCCCAGCCAGCTCCCAGCTCAAATCACTGATCCATTACATTTTTACCTCAGTCGTCTCAAGCAAAATACAGCGGTATAAAAGAGGATTCCTCAAGGTGCTACTCTCTGTCGCATCATAAAAAATTGTACACAAAACAACACAGAAACTGACTAATCTTTTCACATATTCATTCCAAATTCTCCACGGAAAATCAAAAAATAGCCGTACTTCATTACCGTATATCATTAAAAACAAGTAGCAGTTGTTTTTAATGATATAAGTTTACTTTTACCTTTCTACCGTGAAACCTTCTACCACCCCAAAAAAGCCATTCAATTTATATGAAAAGGTTGAAGAAAAAGTGAGCGACGGTGACCTTAAAGGTGCCACCAGGATCCTCTTTTCCAATGACGTATTGTTCCCAGAGTCGACAGCAACCTCGCAGCATCGCAGTTCAAACACCTCTTGGCCCCAGCAGCACCTCAACTCCCCGGCCCACCTCGTTCAGCCAGTATACAGTGTACGACAAATTATGTCACCAATGCTATATTCTGTTTTGAAGCAGGCTCTGCTTTTGGTGACGTCAGCCGAAAGCTTGTTTATTCCATTACAAATGTATACAACTTTATGGTAGCTAAACAGTAAACGCGCAGAACATAATAATACTCTACGGCGCAAACCTCATAGCATTATTAATAAAAGACGGTGGTGTAAGGCCAATAGCAATCGGGTCCACTTTGAGGCGTTACGTTACATACAACCCAAATTGAGGACCATTTTCGCCTGTCCAGTTAGGTTATAACGTAAGTGGCGGACTTGAAGCTGCCGTATACTCTGGCTCGCGCTTTCTCACAGTCAAATTCACATGAGGTGCTGCTCAAAATTGACGTGAAACACACAGGAGACAGGAGCACCATGTTGACAGAAATTTGGCATAATATCCCGGAACTCACAAATTATTTAAACAACTACTTGCTGGAACCTAAAAAATTCATGTACAAAAACCACGATATCTCTCAGTATCGGTAGTCAACCAGGCGACGCTCTTGGTCCGGCCATTTTAAGTTTGTCAATAAACCCTGTAATTTAAAACATACATTCGAAATTTAACGTTTGTTGTTTGGATAACGGAACTTTACGGAACCTTAGGAGACAAACCAGATACTGTTATTTCGGATTCAAAAAACATCATTGATAAATTCACTTACCTCCTCCGATTAACTCCTGTTTGGCCAAATCAAAATCTTCTTTGCTCTGCAATGTGGGGACCGAAAGTAGAGGAATGAAACTCAATATGTCAACAGATGCGACTTTATTGTGTCAAATATATCATTACACGATCTTATATACTACAATGCATACGCACACACACGGGTGACGTGTACACACACTACACCACCCCCGTTTTTTTTTGTGTTTTTTTTTTTCAAAATGAAGTAAAACAAATTTTAAAACAGAATTTACTACAATTGATATTTGATTGAAGAACGTTTATTCATGGAATACAATAATTTTGTTTAATACAAAAATGGGAACACAATAATTATTATTCATAATCTAAGACATTTGATGACAAATATTAGCTGATTCAATTTACATCTAACTAATTTTTTTAATGAAACTGACTGGCTGATTACATTCGTACTTATTTTCAAAGCTTTAACAATTTGCCACTAATTTTGTATTTAAATTTTGTCAAATTAAGTGATAACTTATGGAGTTATTAATTCAATTATGGAAACAAAACATCCGAGAACAAAATTATCAAAAAAATATTAAAAGCAAATTGACAAAAGCTAAACTCAAATCATTCAAATTCGAAAGAGAATAAAAACTTTGTTTATTATTATTTTTCAAAATCGCAAAAGTTGATTTTTTATGAAAGTTATGATAAGTAGGTATTTGTTCAGAACTTTTAAATAATTAATATATACGGTACAGTTAAAATTAAAAAGAAAACCATAAAATAATTATAACTAATAACTACTAAAAAAAATTGCACTTGCGGTAAGGTACCTAAGATGCTGGCAGCATTCCCCCGTTTGTATAGAAAGACTCACACGTTGTGCGAGGACAATACCAGCTCTTGGGTCACCTGTAGTTGAAATCAATTGCATGATAAGTTGATTATTATATAATTAAATATAAGTTGACTAATTCTATGCGGAAATTGAATATAAAATAATTTAAAATACAGGTTTGTAATTTTACCCTTATTTTGTCATCTTGATTATAAAACTAATGATTACTTTCCGCTTATTTATTATTATTTATTTATGTTTATTTATTAATACAGAAAATTTATCATACGGTAAAAAATATCCTGCAAAACAGTATTAACAGTTTGACTGCAGGAAGGAGTCTCAAATAATACATACATACAAATTTATCATACGGTAAAAAAAATACCCTGCAAAACAGTATTAACAGTTTGACTGCTAGTGCAGTCATTGAAGCATTATTGCTCCGATTTTTTTTAGTGTGAACCGAATTGCATACAATTTCGGAATTAGGTTCATCTTACCCTTAACTTCAAAAGTGAAAATGATTTGGACTCCGCAACCACCCTGGGGGTGGTTGCCACCCCTTCTCGGGGGTGAATTTTTTTTTTGCAAAATAACCTCGGATATCGATAGAAGGCCTAATTTTAAGCAAAAAATCATCTTTAAAGTTTTTCAAAAAATCCAATACTTTTCAAGTTATTGGCAATTGAAAATTCGCAATTTTTTCACGTTTTTCATCGGTTTTTTGCAAATATCTCCAAAAATATACGTTTTATCGAAAATTTTACGAAGAACAAAATTGTAGCAGGTAAAACAATGAACAATTTCGTTTTTTATAAAGTATTCTAAGTGCAATATTAAGCTAGATATTAAAGATCAAAGCCGTTTTTTATTTTGTCTGAAATTCAATCGATGTGGTCAATGCCATCTAGCGGCGAGCAGATGCATTTTATGCATTCTAATACAAAAGGGTTTTGTAGTGCTTGAAATAAGCTTTAAAATGAGCACTATTAAAAGTCTTTTGCACGTAAAATAAGTGAGCTGTATTGCAAATAAGGGGAGCATCTAATGTTTTTTCTTTTAAATCAATGGGTTTCATAAGTGCCATTTCCACCAAAATTAAAATTAATTAACTTTATTATGAAGAGTTTGATAGATAGTATCAGTTTGGCTGCTTCAGGACACATATTTTTCAAAAAAGTCACGATTTAAAAAAAAAACAAATTTTTAAAAACCCCACTTTTTTTTCATAATATCTCAAAAATGACGACAGATACGTATAAAAGTGTACGGACTAAAAATTTAGGTATTTTTCTGACAAACAATTTGGTTTTTTTGTTTTTTCTGTCAAACAAAAATTTACGGAGATATGATTGTTTAAAGAGCGCGTGGCAGCGCAATCACAGCCTCTCTTAAGCCCTTTAACCCTTCACCGTTTTAGAAAAAGGTTTTTTACTTTATATTGCAATAAAGGATGTTGTAGCTCTCTTAATTACCTTTACAATGGTTTTTTATAAATTGTGATAGCATGCAAATTGAAGGAGTTATGGTCCAAAAACTTATCTTATTTTTTTCTACTTAGTAACTGAATTTTTTTTTTTCAAGGGGTTGAAAATGATTTTAATATGAGGTAATTATGTTAGAAAATACTTTACAATTTCACCACTTACTATTAGACATGTTTTCTAGCGATAAAATGGCTCAATGTCAATTTTTCCATTAAGGGGTTGTACCCCTTAAAAATAATAGGCGGAGTTCAGATCATTCTCACTTTTGAAGTTAAGGGTAAGATGAGCCTAATTCCAAAATTTCATGCAAATCGGTTCACAGTTAAAAAATTCGGAGGTAAGACCGTATTTTTCGCTTCAATGCACAACACAACAACACAACTGCACTATGCAGGAAGGAGTCTCAAATAATAATACTTAGTTCGGCTGCATTTGCAGTGAGAAAAATTAGGTTATTAACAGATGTTGATACTGCTCCTTCAGTTTATTTTAGTTATTTCTATAGTGTCATGTCTTACGGCATTGTACTTTGGGGTCAAGCGGCGGATATACAAACCATCTTTATCCTCCAGAAGCGAGCGATCAGATCCATCTATAAGCTTCGTGCACGGGCTTCACTTAGGGAGATTTTTAAGGAAATTGGTATCCTCACTGTAGCGTCACAGTACATTTACAATTGCATTGTTTTGGTGAGAAAAAATATTGGTCTCTATGCTAAACACAGTGACATACATTGGAGAAATACTAGGAATAAGGATAAAATTGCACTTCCACTCTTTAGGTTACAAAAAGTTTTAGGATCCTTTATGGGGCAAGGTATACATTATTACAACAAAATTCCAAAAACCATTTGTGAGTTACCTTAACATAGATTCAAACATCACATCAAAACAGCTTTATTAAAAAAGGGCTATTATACTACAAAGGACTACCTTATAGATAAAAATGCCTGGGTATAAGCGCTCTGCTCGATGCGGGATTAAATAGCTCTATTGTAACAGATGTTTTATTCTAATAGTTATGAGGTACCTAGTATGTACTGACTAACAATTTTTCTTTTTGAATTGTTTAAACGAATTTTTGTTATAATATTCTTTTATGGTTGGTTTTTTCTCTTTGTTTTATATTCTTTAGTTAAGAATCTCATTAGGTTTATTTGTATCAAAATGACACTCTGCTTGTACTTTACTAACGCCTGTTGTAAACCCAAAACAAGTTTAACAAGAGTAACTGCTGAGTTTCTCGCCGGGTCTTCTGAGCAAGAAACAACTCCGACGCGGTGGTAGAGTCGCATTATGTATGTATACTGTTTATTTACATATCCATATTATTGTGGTATTTATGTCTATTATTTAGTATATTTTGCTGTAAATTTGACGATTTGAAAGTACTGATACAGTCTATTTGAATAAAGTTATTTGAGTTTGAGTTTGACTTACATGTATCAACACATAACAGCCTAATGCATACGCCTTAGTTAATTATGTTATTTTCACACAAGCGAATCCAAGAAAAGCTTTTTAAACTTTTTTTTTAATTTGTTTTTATTCGGTTCAAGGCGGATGTCCTCGGGCAAATTATTTAGCGGATTGGAAGACGCTTTTTTAGGGTTCTGTCACCATAATAGCTGGAAACTATCGGTACTTCAAATTGACCCGCGCACACCGACCTCGTGCCATAGCCGTGTATCAACTGATGGTCACGCTCCAGACTGCCGTGGTTGTTTAATGCTAACAAATATTTGTGCTTATGGCTTACTGGTAAGATTTTGCAGATTTTAAACAATTTTCTATAGTCACCTTTACAGTTTCGTTTAGTTTTATTATTAACAAGCAATTTTAAAAATCTAATTTGTAGTGATTCAAGTTTCTCAATATATGTTTTAAATGTCAGGCCATAACAATCTAGAGCATAACCCAAAATTGACTCAACTAAAGAAAAATATAAACATTTTAATATACTTAAAGGCACTTTATAACTTAAATGGTAAAACTTGCCGAATAACGTTCATAGCTTATTACTAATATAATCAATGTGATTAGACCAGGAAAAACTAACATCTATTTTAACACCTAAATAAGTTACACAGTCTACTTTCTCGATAGGTACACAATGACAATCTTTTTATTTACGATGTAAGCAAGAATAACTATGAGTGAACAATAACGGTGGGGATTCTTGAAGACTTATAAGGTGAATATATAATATGAAGCTTTGTTTATTCGGAGTTTAATACTATTCCTTTGACGTGCGACCACTTTACCACCGCATCCATATCCTGTTGAACTAGGCGACACGTGTCAGCAAGGTCGGTACCTGCGAGGAGCGTGCATAAATCATCTGCAAACATGTGAGCTGTACAATGACGCAGCACTCCACATAAACTATTGACGTGCATCAAATAGCAAACAGGGCCACATCCTGACCCCTGGGCCACTCCGCACCGCTCTTGCACCTTCTCAATGAGCGCGCCGCCCACCTCAAGCAGAGCGTGACCTCAAGTAGTCACGGAACCAATCATTAAGAGTATGGCTAACGCCACATTCACCCATTCCATTCAAAAGTGTTTCTGTATCTAACGTGTAAAATGCTTTTTTATAATCATAAAAAAATGCCAGCACAATTTTTTTACGATCTAGATACGTATTTATTTCATCAGTGAATTTTGATAGTAATGTACCTGTACTTTTTCCCATTTGAAACCCATTTTGACCTTTAATAATGATACTATTTTTCTGAAGAAACTTTCCAATTTGCATAACAATACATTTTTCGATAATTTTATCAACACTAGAAAGTATGGCTATAGGCCTATAATTTAAATATTTTTTACGATCACCTTTTTATGGATTGGGCGAATAATAGCTTCTTTTAGTCTATGAGGAAATATATGACTGCTGACTGATAAGTTAAATAATTTCGCTAAAACAGGGCTCACTTTATCAGGAACAAACTTTAAATCGCACATTCGTATGAGGCCGCTCCCCGGCGATTTATTTTTATCCATTTTGCTAATAATCCGTTTTATTTCATTGCTACACACAGGTTGCCACCTCATACTCACGTCCGTCCTGTTTACATATGTCTACCTGTCCAACCATTCTTCAGAACAATTGTGTTTTATTTGATCAATTTCTTTCGTAAAATTAATCGCAAACCCATCACACAGATTTTTTACACTACTTTGGTTGGGCATGTTATTAAGAATTAAATTATCTTCAGACTGTTTTTCGTTACCTAGTAACCTAAGAATCTTTTCCCAATTTTTTTTTACGTTCCTATTACATTTCAAAATATCTTGTCTATCATCTTCAATCTTACACTTTGAAATTGCTTTGCTACACTTATTTATATATTTGGTATACGTAAGCCTTTTTAACATATTTTTAGAGTCATTAGTCCAAATCATAGAAAGTCTGTCTCTTTCTAACAACATACGCTTCAAGTTCTCACTAATCCAACTTTTTTTATTCCGATTATACATATTTTCCTGGATAAAAACATTTCTAATATAAGATTTATCATAAATATTCTTAAATAACAATGTAAAGGCCTTATATAATTGAGTAGGACAATCAATGCGTAACAATTCTTCAAAATTATTTAGTAACAATTCCTGCCTTATTAAGCGTTTATCTAGTTCCCGTCGAGTAGTCGGCCGCAGCGGCGACGAAGGCGGGGGCGCGGGACGCGCCGGGCGCGTCGTCATAGCCCAGTCCTCGTCGTGGCCACCGATACTACCCGCCAATCGCATACCGACATCGCAGTTTGAAGATCACGATGAGGCCGTTTCCACTGTACCGCGGCCGAAGTTAGTTAAGAGTTAGTTAGAAGTTAAAGTTATACAATTAAACCAATTAAAACTAAATTAACAGAAGAAAAAAGAAACACTGCACAGAAAAGTCTTATCTAGAGATGAAATTATTCCATTTGATATAATGTTACTTATAATAAATATCTAAGCTCGAATAAATTTTAATTTCTGAATCGATTACATAATTTAGATATAAGGGTGCACACCCACGTCAGACTTTTTGTCGGACCGATAATCAGGCCGATTTTGTATTACATATTATTTCTGACCTACTTTTTGTCGGACGTGTGCGTTGCTCCATTGCTATCAGTACGTTCTATTTTTCTCCTACAAAAAATCGGTCACCGATTATCGGACGTGTGCGAGCAGCCTTACGAGTATCATCATAGATAATAGACATTTTCTCTAATTATAAAGCCATTTATCACTTATTCATCACTTTTATTTTTCCCATTTTGCCAGACAAAATATAATTTTATAGTTTACTTCCATTATCAAACCTTTAATCTAAAATCAACTCTCAGTAAACGGTAAACATCTCCATTTACTATATTCTCATTTACACATCTCTTTAACAGTCAAAGCTTTCACGAATTTTCAAAAGACACCTCGCAAACGACTCCTTCAGCATAAATTATATTGTTTGCTCTTGGGTGATCAGTCCAATTGCGTGACAAAATATTTGTACTAAAATAGTCCTAAATATACTCGCCATACCGTACCACCCCATACCGTACCACGCCACACCGTACCACGTCATACTTTTGTTCATAATCCATTTATAATACTCTGTTCCTCAACATATTTACCCCCGAAAGTAACTAATGCACTCCATCTATAAGTACAAAAGCTATTTAATACATTTGCGCTCTTAACTTATACCTACAACAAACCAAACTTTACCATTATTGACCATGAATTGACCAAAATACAAAAATAACATTTCCAAATATAATGTTTTCTAGACAGCAACTCAAACGTATGAGGTTTAGTCCAAATAAGAAAGATATGATATCACATTTGAAAACATTAACGAATTACAAACATGTTGATAAGGAAAAACAACTTCTCATATTACGATACTGTTGTTGGATTCCCATAAAAGGCTAGCTTCGTATTTCTTTCTAAGACTTGTCGGTAACAAATAATAATGATGCGTTACCACGTATTGTACTGTAATGTTAGTATGACGGTGCGTTTAAAGATACAAATATTTGAAGAATAAAAATGTTTTCCTTTTTATACTAAAATAGATACATGACTATTCACTGCACTTCAGAGTTACTTAAGAAGGAATAAGAATTTCTGATCAACTTACTGTTGACCAATATTAATAGAAAATTGTCTATTAATTCAATACTTCATTAGTACTTTTTTCTAAATGGACACTGAAAATACCGAGATTAGGAAACTCAAATTGCGTTCCATAATTAACATTTCGTATGTAATTTATTTTATAACATATTTGCTCGTAAAGGGTCTCTTATTTCACCAATTTCAATAACGTAATGTATCTCATTACGCACTTGTGCGGTAATGTAATGTAAAACGCACGAGTTTTTTTTATTATGGTAAAACGTACGGTTTAGCAAGATGCTCCGTCTAAAACGAACGGTACTTTTTTAAATTTTAGCAAAGAGTTTTTATGTCAGAAAAGAGGTCAACATTTTATGAATAAAATTAACTTTGGGAGATGAAATATAATAAATAAACATTTAATTCTTTAATTTATTTAATTTTGACAATAAATTACAACCATCTGTAACAAAAACACAGAAATATTAATTTACTTTATTAGTAATACTGGCTGTTTTTAATGCCTTTTGCCTTAAAAAAAGCGCTGATGCGCGCGCATGGCTAATTTGTGAACAAGTAAACATTTTCTAACTGCTCTAGCAAGTGATTAAAGATTTTATTTGTTTTAGAAAGTCCGATTTTTATTTATTTCCTCTCAAATATGTTATAAAACGTCGTATGACATACGTGCGCTTTGATAATTACAGCCTCTGCTTTCTTGTAGCCCTCGCCTGCGGCTCGGGCTAGCAATATCGCCTCGGCTGTAATTTTCAACTTACCGCACTTATATCATAATGTACTATTATTTAACTAATTTAAGAAACAGTTTATCAATCGAAATGTTGATTTAATATTCTATTAATAAAAGAAAGAGTACAATCGATTGTAATGGATTTAAATTGATTAGTTAAAAGAAGCCTTTTCAAGACACAGTAAAAAAATATATTATATAACTTACCGTTATCTGAACTATTAATTGTTATTTATTGCTGGGTGTTAAAATATGTAATCTCTTCGCCGTATTTTCAAGTAAACATAAAGAAATGATTAATTAAAAACCAAACGAACGAACGAAACGACGACGTTTTTCTGTACGTACAATAATCTGAAAAATTATTATCAAATTAAAAATTTAGGTATTTGAAAACAAGCTAAAAAATACCGAGCAGGCTAATAAATGTATTACATACGTAAACTAATCTAAGTTGCTTTTACACTGATATAAAGTATAGATTGAATTGTTTATCTCCATTTACCACAGCCATTTAATAGGTGATTCGATCTATAAGGGCTACAATTATTTTTTGAAAGCGAATATTAAGTATCTTTGATCCTATTTACTGTTTTTTTTAAACCTAAGGGTAATTCTAGATAAGTATGTATTACAACTTCCAACGTAGAAACTATTGTGGTAAGACAAAAAGAAAATCACATAAGCCAAAAACTGCATTTGCAAGTAACTTATTTGAGTTAAGTCATGCTAAAAACCATGAAGTAACAGTCCTAGTAGCTTAGTTAACTTAAATAATGTTCTAAAATAGCCATCGGTGCTTCGTAGATTGTCTGGAAGAAAACATTTCATACTTCTGTCTGGGATTAAACGAATACTTAAAAACATAGATGACTTACTTTTTAAGTTGTTACATTATGTTTTGGTAAAACACGCTTTTCAAAATAATTGAATTGTTATACAATTCAAGTACGCTGCGTGGAACGTTTTTAGATAAATTACGTATTAAAAGAAAAAGTTTATAAAAATACATTATCAACTGTCCTTATTGCACTGAAAAACAAAGATTGCTCGGAAAACATAATTACCAGATATTGAGAACTCAGTTAATGTTTAAAGATAATCTTTTGCTTTTAGAAAAATTCAATAGGTTGACAAAATAATTGGGGTGTAAGGGGGTCGTCCAACATCTTCAGGCCCCAAGCCAACCTCGCCTGCAAGCTGGTGCACCCTGCTGATCAACGTAGGAGGCTCTGGCGACGGTTCCCCTTTATGGGTTGGAAGGTCAGATGGCAGTCGCTCCCGTGTAAAGCCAACTCAAGCCAACAAAATGGATAGTCAGCAATAAGTACCCGACCTGGATAGGGCATCGTCGGAAAGCGACGCGCAGGGTGATCGCCCCACTCCTGTGTTAAGTGGGTTAGGGCTACCGGGCCATGGGCGGGCCCGGTAGCCCTAACCGGCCCTAGCCGGTTTTATACTTAATTTAAAGTTTTTATTTTTACTTTTTATTGACTATATACTTTTTTTTTTACTTTGTCATTATACGAGTATATATGTCATATATGCCTTTAATTATCAAGTTTTAATAAGATACTCAAACTCAAACAACGTAAAGCATAAATAACTTTTGACAAAATTCATTGCTTGGTTATTCGCTTTGTTCCATTTTACATGCAGAAAACTTTATGAAACCGAAAGTGTTTCGCTCTGTAAGACTCATGTTTATTAGGTTGCGAGGAGTGAAGCGATGAGCATGTTAGGTTGACGTGAACCAGCCGCACAAGACCGAGCGAGCGTGCCGCGGTAGCGGCCGGCGAGGGAAACGAACTGGCCAGAAACGAACTGCCGGGAACGAACTGGCCTTTGCCGTTTTATACTTTGATATTATAACTAAAGATATTTTGATAATGAAAACATACCCATCGGTATATCTTTCCTACCCAAAATGTTCTTTTTAGTGAACCCTTTTACACAATTGCCGGCTGAGCATCTGGCATTGTATACAATGCCTAGGCAAAGTATAAAATTAATAATATTTCATACATTGCCTGAACGTTTTAGGCATTGTATACAATGCCGAATTAAACAAATTGCCGGAAATATATACATATACGAGAGGACGAAAAAAGGTCGCGGAACGCAGGGTTGTAAGAGTAAGCAATAAAACTTAAAATATTTTTCTCTTAACAAAATATTCTTCCTTTACTCTAATTTATTTGTTAAATATATCAAGAAGACATTTATTGATTTATACGTTCGAATAAAAATATTTTCTGTTTGTCCACCAAATAGACTAAAATTGCGCTTTTCACCTCTTCGTCGCTGGAAAATTCCTCCCCTTAGCTATTTTTTAGGAACAAAGATAGATTTTTTTTCAAATATGAAGCCCGCAACGAAGTAGTTTTACCTCTGCTACAGAAATATATAAAATTCTTTAAAACACCTGTTGTAAGTTGAATAAAGAAAACTTCTCTTTAAATTGGTACAAGATATTTATTTTCCTTTGCTGAATATAAGAATCGCACCTTTCACATACATGTTACTTAGCTACTTAGCCAAGTACCAATTTTGAAGGAAACCGGGTCGTGTAATTTGAGAATTACTAAGGTTCGTGTGGTGAGTATTATTGCCACTTGGTAAACTACACACATCAAAAGTGTCTAGGGATCAAGCATTTTTATGCGGATTTCTTGAGATTGAGATGTGGCTTTGTAATAAATTTATGATTTTATAAATTTATACGGATCCTTTTTGGTGCATTTCATAATTTGAAACAGGAACTGTCAATCAAATTCGAGTAAAAGATGAAAATCAGCTGTCAATATTTTCCCTATAAAAACATACAACGCATTGAAGACATTATTAGTGCTACTGTTTCCCTACTACTGATTAAAACCAACGTTATTATGGAGCGGCGACGTCATTTAAGCAGAGAAGAAATGCTCAGAGCCGTGGGAATGATAGAAGATGGTTCCCGGCAACGTACTGTGGCTTTAGCTCTGAATACAAGTCAGAGTGTTATCAGTCGACTTTGGACACGTTACCGAAGCACTGGTCCCGTGGCTGAGCGCCTTGGAGGACGGTATCGCTGCACCACACGGAGACAAGACCGATACATTCAAATCACAACTCGAAGAGCTCCAACAATAACCGCCATGATGTTAGCCGTGAGGCTTCATCACTCTTCAGGGAACTTAATTAGCAACCAAACAGTCAGAAACCGCTTGCATGAAGTGAACCTTCATTCCCGAAGACCGCTAAGGGTACCACCTATAGCAATGCACAATCGTAGGATTCGATATCAATGGGCTCTTGAACACAGAAATTGGGCAGAAGAACAATGGCGTTTCGTGTGCTTTTCTGATGAGTCTCGTTTTGGTATGAGACCGGATACAAGACGTATACGACACTGGAGAACCCCTGGACGCCAACAGCGATTAAAATCCTGCCAGGAAGTCCATGCTTATAGCGGTGGAACCATCATGGTATGGGCGGGTATTTAGATCGGCGGGAGAACTGAGTTGATTTGGATCAGAGGCAACCTCAACGCTCAAATTTATGCTGAGACGATTGTATCAGACGTCATCGTTCCTCTACAAGCGCAAATCGGTCCCTTATTTCAGTTAATGCATGATAATGCACGACCGCACACCGCAAGAGTTGTAAGACAGACTCTCGCCGCAGCTAACATCAATGTCCTGCCCTGGCCTGCTCAGTCGCCAGACTTGAACCCGATTGAGCATGCATGGGATAAGCTACAGAGAAGAGCTCTGCCGAATATGGAGGGTATCCAGTCGCAAGAAGACCTTTTTTTGTTGTTGCAACGAACATGGGCGGCCATTCCACAGCGTGATTTGGATGAACTCATTTTGAGTATGCCAAACCGATGTTCTTGTGTTGTTAGTGTTCGCGGTAGAAACACGGATTATCAATTGTTTAAGTTACCCAATAAAATTTTAAAGAAAACTGTTATTTCAGTCTTTTTTTCGAACTTTAATGTTAGTGGTTCAAATGTCAAAAATCCCTTTATTAGGAAAATGGCAAATTTCTTTACTAATGCAAAGGTGACTTGGTTTATCGTTACTGTAGACAAACGAAAACACTTTAATTGATGAATCCTTAAAGAAAATTTTAATTAATATCAATCAGGAGAAAAGTTATTGCAAAAATATATGTTGATCCCTAGACACTTTTGATGTGTGTATATTAAAAAAAATCTCACGAGGAATACAAGTCATACTGGTACAGTTAGAGTGAGAATACGCGGTGATCCAACCTTTGAAGCGTGGGTCCTCGAAGATCTAGTACGGGCAAACCTGTGTTCCTGTTTTGTTGCACTCCTCACTTATTTCCCAGAAGGTAAAGGGTTTTACCATCCAGCGCCACTGTACTGCACTCGGTGAAAGACTGCATGGATGTGCTTCCGATAACAATCTTTACATCAAAAGTCTTCTAAAATGGTTTCTGATCTTGGAATCCATCACATAAATCGGAAATAATATAAGACATAAGCCACATGGAAAAGCAGGGACTCACTTTCTAAAATATAGGTATGACAACTTACTCGGGCGTCCAGTGAATTGCTCATTGCTGAACAGCACCGATATCCTCCCACCCTTTTCGCTAATACATATAAAGATTTTGCTATTTGCTGAAAGAAAAGAACATACCTGTGGCTTAGTCCTGAGGGAGGGACTTCGAGGTGGCTTAGTACACTCCAACTAAAGTGACACCCTTTTCTTTGTAGTTCACGAGAAGGATACTTTCTGTATTCCAGAAAACAGCTGATAAACGCTCCTTGAACTTCTTTTGGGGTATTTTTGTGCCGCTGCATAGAGTCTTGCTTGGGCCCAGAGTCATATTGATGAACTCAAGTTTTATCTCCAGTCACATCCGGTCTAAAACTCCATTTGAGTTTTCACCACAGAGAGCCAAAAATTCGCCAAATTACTGCGCGAACCTCAATTTCCTCCTGGTGAACATTTCTATCGGATCGGTTCGCTTGTTGCAGTTGCAGTATCCCAGAAAATTAAGACCAGATTTAAATGAAACTTTGAATTTATACTTTCATGTATACCCAATGCAATGCAATCCAATAATGAATGCCCAAACTAATACATCTAGTAAAAAGTATCCATTTTCCCCACATTACCCCCATTCCGCGAACTTTATGACCTCCCCTTGTATAGGTATGTACGAGTAATATAATTTTTCTTTATTTGTGTCATCATTTTATTAGATTGTTGACTTTATCTACATCATGGTCGTTAAGGTGATTTTTTCTTCTAAAGGAGAAACTGTAATAAATCACATCAAACCAATGGGAGTGGGTTTTTTATTTAATTGTTTTTATAAATACCTTTTACTATTTTGAGTAATTAATTTGACTATTTTGTTGATCTTGCTGGTAGTTAATTTTTTATTAATTTTAAAACATTCCGAACTCATGACGTCACAAATTCACTTAGTGTTCCCACAGGTGGTTTTTCCCCGATTCGTGGTAAATAAATAATAAAGAGAAAATTACTGATTTACAGCACTTACGGCTGAAACAGAGCTCGCCGTTCATCATGAAGCATCTCACGAGAATGGGAGAAGTAGACTAAAGATACAACTTATTTTGCCAAGTTCTAAAACCAAGCCCTACCTGGAAGGGTTTGAATTATAGCGAATGGCTATTTTAAGTCGTACCTACCCGTCTGGGCAATGGGTGTGAATGAATGTACGTATTATTAAAAATAACTTTGTGGGAAAATATTTTTCATCTGGGGGAATTTGAAATCTGCTATCTGGAAACACCATTAATACCATGCAGTAGAATTACCTAGCTAAAAATCTCACGTATGAAACAGATTACGTCATTTGATTGGTTGATGGATAGATTATCAACCAATCACGTGAATGGACGTTTATACGGCCCAATGGGTTTCAATTGTGAGATGTCAATTTGATTACCGTCAAGAGTCCAATAAGAACCTTTATGTACTCTTTGCGTACGTTGGCAATCTGGAGTCAAATGAATGACCCCAGTTTGCCAACGTATTTAATTAAAAATATCCTAGATCCTATGCCTTTAAAATTTTTAAATATTTAAATAAGGTATTAAATACATACATCACGCCTTTTTCCCTACGGGGTAGGCAGAGACCACATCTTTCCACTTGCTACGGTCCTGACTCACTTCTTGCGCTTCTTCCACTCTCATTAATCCTTTCATACATGCTCGTCGATTATGGGTACTCCTGACCTGAGCTATTCTGAGCACGTCTTGGACTTGTCCTAAGTACGTCCGTCTAGGCCTTCCCCTTTCAACAGCTCCATCCACCTCGCCTTGTAAATTTGTTTCGTTAATCGCCTTTCAAAAAGGATGGACTTTCTATATGCCCAAACCAACTTAGCATTCCCATCTCAATTTGTGTGACAACATCCTCTTTCACACCACATCGCTCTCTTATTATGCTATTCCTTACTTTTATCACTCAATGTCACTCCTGCCAAACTTCGCAATGCTCTCATTTCCACTGCATTTATCCTACTTTTATCCTTCTTTTGCCATACCCAACTCTTACTTCCGTACATAAGCGTCGGCACTAACACCCCCGCATGAACAGCCAGTCGCACCTTCTCTGACACCTTCTGGCTGTTCATAAGGTCATACAGCGCTCCATTTAACATATTCCCTGCATTCACTCTTCTATCACTATCACCTTCATGCCTTCCATCCCTCGTGAACCTAGTCCCCAGATACACAAATTCTTTCACTTGTTTTACCTTTTCACCTCCAATTGAAACATCACATTCTGTCATATCCTCTTCTATCTCTTTCAAAAACCATGGTTTTTGTCTTACTTACGTTCACTTTCATACCTCTCTCTTCTAACGACCACTACCACCTGAGAACGTTTACATTGTATCCAGCGAAACAAATCGCCGTGTATCCATAAACCATGAAGTTTTTCGAGTAAGATGACGTGATCCACCCGATCAAATGCCTTTTCAAAGTTAGTGTAGATCACGTCAACCTGCCCCCCGCCTTCCATATTTCTAAATACTAAGTCGCTAAAGCAAGCCAGATTTGTTAAAGTAGAACGTCTTTGGAGGGAGCTATGCTGGTTTTGTTAAATTCCATTTCTTATAACGGGGAAGGTAAAATCGTAGACGGGTTTTTAAAATGTTTCCCTGAGGTATTTAAAATGGATATTCCTCTATAGTTAACGACTTCAGTTTTTGATCATTTCTTGTGTATTGGCACTACGTGGGCCTTCTTCCACAAGTCAAGGAAGACTCTTACGCTCAATGATTTACTAAATAGTTAAGTTACTGGACCTGCAAGAGACCTGGCACATCTCTGCCAAAATATAGCAGCAAATTATCATTTCCAGAACCTTTGTTGATATCAATTGATTCTAATGATTAACTACAAGGTAAAGTATTATTTTAGAAACACGTGTTTAATTTGCAAGTCGATTGGTAAAATTGTACAATGCTTAAAAATACCAACTTCATTATTGTGAATTTTATCTTTAATTTTAGCGGAGACTATATGTTTAAGGATTCTGTGTTGTTGTGTATAATTTTTATTAAGATATGTCGGGAAGGTACGACCATAGCTGCCTAAACCATATTGAACGTTGATTCCGCCAGAGCATATAAAGCATTAATTTGATCTAGAACGGTATGCGATTTGTTAGAATCATAATATTTGCCAAAAATGGTCTCAGTTTGGTACAGACATGGTCAACGTGCTTCTCCCAACTGAATTTATCATCAAAACATGATATGTTACGCCCTTTACCTACCTCTATACGTAAACACTGGCATGTGCTATTATACGAACTATGTAGAGAGTTGTGGTTATGGGCTACTAAGCAGTCAATGGGTACATGTTTTAAGTATGGAGATTGAATTACCAAGAGTTTTGTTTTGTCACTGTTACGTACTAAACCTGAATCATGACACCATACGTTGGTATGGTGGTATAGTCAATTTAGGTCTGATTGCAATAGCTTGCAGGCTTTTTGCGGATCTTTATCCGCTATTATTTAGCACGTGTCGTCTGCAAATGGAAAGCAGGTACAGTTTAGGAGACAATTACTCATGTCATTTACATAGGACAAAAAGTGCAAGGGCCCCAAAACTGAGCCTTGGGCCGTTCCCAGGTTGAACTTACTGATTCACTTAGAGATTCGCATATTTTGACAATAAAATTACGATTTTTAGGTAGTTTTCACACCATTTTAGCAAAGGTACACGTATACCACATTAACCTAGATCGGTGAGCAGTTGCCTATGCTGCAGTGTATAAAAAGCACGCGAGTAGTCAATAAACAGTGCTAAAACTGTGTTTTTTGGCTTATGTTCGTCTGTAAATTTGGACAACAGATCTGCCGACCCTTACCTGCTTGGAAACTATATTGATACGGGTATAAAACTTTATTTCGTTTGTAAAAAGTGTGAATTTGTTCACATATCGCACTGTCGGTGCAACAAAGTCTCAACAGGTCATTTCATGCTTTTACAGGAACGTTCTTTAAGTTTTTTTCCGGAGTTAGTTGGTTTATTAGCTGCAGATTCATACAAAAATATTATATTTAATTACCGAGGAAATGCAAATAAAAGGCAAAAGAGAAAAAAAGGTCCTAATTTGTGACTTTGTCGCACCAAGAATAAATGTAATTTCATAATGTATGCCTTATGCATAATTGTGATTTAAGATAAGGTTTTCAATGAAACAATGCAAATATTTATATCGTATATTATTTTCTTTTCTTGTAATCAACTTGAACTACCCAATTATTGTTGGAGCTGGATTTGCTACAAATGAGGGACAAACTTTATTTTTAAGTCGCTTTTTTTGCGGTTGTTCATACTCGGTCTGAGTCATCTATAGCGAAAATGTCTTCTTTTTTATCGAAGTCAAGCTCGGTCACGTTTTTGGCTACAGTACTTTCCAACGGTAAATCCAAATAAACAGCATCGGAAGAAGCTATTTCTCTGTCATGCGAATAGTTGCATTTCTTGCTATCTACGGTAATGACAACACTCTCAATATTTTTCGTTCCTACATCCTCTTTAATAATAACATTATTTTGTGACATTGAATCCACTTGAATCTTATCGGTTAAAACTATTTCTTCGCCATTTGCATAATCACATTTTTCGTTGCTGTCGATAACAGTGGAATCATTTTATTACAAATTGAACTGTAGGAGATATTATTTATTGAGATACTGGAAGTCTCTAAACTAAAGTCATTGTCCTGTTCTGCTGGTTGTCTTACTAAGTTTCAACTAATGCTCTGATAAATCATTTTGTTCAGTTTGAACCATAGAAAGATGTTTTTGCTTCGGGAACCCTATTTTTATTGAAGTATATTTTTTAAAAGATAGGTATTTGTAAGCCAAATGGAGAAAGAACACAAATACACCACACCAGTAGTACACCACTGAAGTTTATAATACAATAAATTGGAGTTACAAAGTCACAAGTCTTATCATTATCCCGTTATGAATAGTAATGCTGGACCTATAATAGTACATTATGAGATAAGTGCGGTAAGTTGAAAATTATACGGCTCGGGTTACAAGAAAGCAGTTTAAACTAAAAATTAAACACAAGGAAATCTGATGGACCATTGAGTAAAAGTGCTTTATCTTATCCTATTGAATTTATAAGTTTAAATTTCATGGTTTCTCTTGTGTTAAATTTACCACGTTTGTTAGAGAGATTTGATCTTTATGATTGACCCAAACGATCGATGCCGCAAAAGTACTAAATGTTATTTCTTCGGATTTTACCCGGTTCGATTCCCGGGTGTGGCAAGCGAATATTCGAAAATATGTGAATGCAGTTCTGTTTCTTTCTAAAAATAAATAGCACATTTTTCACCGAGAGGAGAAAGAGACCGATTACCGTCGAGGGTGTCGTTTGAAGCCCGAGCCGTAGGCAAGGGCTTTAAAACACCCGAGATCGGGAATCGCACTTTCTCTCGAGTGATACATAGTGCTTTATACTACACCCACGAGGAAATTAAAAAACTAAATCTTTACTAATTGTAATTTATATTGAAATTGTTGCAGTTAGTGAAGCTCAATGTAACACTTTTTCTTTCTTTATTATTTTTGCTGTTTCCTTCAACTGCGAAGGAGTTAAAAAATCTTCATCATCACTATCACTACTTATCATTTTGATAGTTTTATTTTACTTTCTACGAGAACTGAATCCTCAAACAACACACAAATTGAAAATGGCGCCAATGGCGTCTGCAATTTTCACATGTTCTTTTTTCAAATTGTTTATCCTGCCGCCGCAGCCCGACACCATCCGACACACAGCTAGTGGCCAGTGTCATTTTGCGAACTTGGAGATAAAAACCCACTGTAAAAACTTTTTGGCTTTTGATAAATATCAAAAGCCAAAAAGTATAACCTAAATAGGTTACTGGCGCATAGTCTTACCCAAAATTAAAAAAGAAAAACCACGTAAGAAATGGATTTTCATACACTTTTCTCTCCCGCTCTGATGCGTTTTCTCCCCGCATATTTGTTCGATATGCAATGACGTACTTTCTACCGTGAATTTGATAAAGTATCAAGGTACTTTCCGAGCAGGTGTAGTATAAAGAATGTTTCCTTTGAGTAAAATTGTCTATCTCCAGTACGCACAGTACTTTCCCTCCAGGTGGCGTTAAAAAATTCCAACCTGTATTTATAGTGAACACACAACTATACGTCTTGACCGGAGTTAGTTTTTATGATGCCCGTTAGACTTTCAAATGTAGTTTGATGGTGAATTAAGGTGAATTTTATATGTGTTTCACGTCAATTATGATACCACCCCGCTGGTTATTACGCAGTTGTGAGTACATTATTGTACTCGGATATGTTAAAAAGGTTCACAATATCATTAGAGATACCCGCTTCGGTCACAATTATTACATCTAGTGGAAATTAACTAATATGAAGTGTTTAGATACTTTGGAAAGGTTTTAATTAGCGATCTAATGTTGACATGAATGCAAGATAGATTAAAACCACCTTGAGGAGGTTTTTTTCGAAAAAACTATTTACAGAAGTGCAATTAGATAACTAGGGTTGTAATCCCATTTTAGTATTTTATAGAATTAATTACAGTGTAGGGGCAATTTTAATCTGCAAATAATGTACCTTTTGACTGCAGTAGAGAGTTTTTGAAGTACAGTGATGTCTTGCGTGGATCTATTATAAAAAATAGTGATATTTTTCCCAAAACAAACTTTACAGTCTCTACACCACACATATTGGTACGATTTCCCTAGCTGGATCTTCGCATTATACAATAGAGCTTTTAGATATTTAGTTAACGCTGTATAAATTGGTGTGATAGATTTCTTGATTGTAATACTGTAAATGAAATGGTATCAAAGTTGTATAATAGTGAGATGAACTAAGTCATTGAAAGGTATATGCCTAAACGTAGTTCATAAGTGTCTAAGTTCCCGAAGTGGTATAGCAATGCTTTGATAAGATTACTATCTGAAAAAAAACAAACTACGAAACAAATATCGCAAATACGTCAACCCGCGTGACCAATTAGAATATGAACTTCTACGTAATCGTTGTCATAAACTTCTTGATAAATGCTACAGTGATTACAAAGCCGAAATTTAAAACGGAATCTCTGAAAATATTAAATCATTTTGGCAATATGTTAAACAGAAACGTAAAAATTTGTCAGCTTTACCATCAGAAATGGAACTTAAAGATACTATCGCTGGTTCTGATTCGGAAATCGGTAATCTTTTTGCTTAACATTGCGGATCAACCTACACTTCTAATAATCAAGTATCAGACCATGACTTGCCAATTTTGTCGCATCTTAATTTGTCTGATATACGATTTGTGGAATCTGATATAATCAATAGAATAAAACATCTTGACATACAAAAAGGACCCGGTCCAGATTTCATACCACCCATATTTATTAAGAACTGTGTATTTGTACTCTCACTACCTCTCACCCTCATTTTTAATCGATATTTGCGTGACGGTGTCTTTCCTACCGAGTGGAAAAAAGCAAAAATTATTCCCATTTATATAAAGGGTGATCCTCCAATATTAAAAATTACCGTCCAATTTCGATTTTGTTTGCCTTTTCTAAAGTGTTTGAGTCCCTTGTGCACCCTATATTAAGTTCTCGTGTCGAGGGCGCCTTGTCTGAACATCAGCATGGGTTCCGATCTGGCCGATCTACTCAAACTAATTTGACATCATTCATAACAGATGTCTTTAGAAATATAGATGGTAGAGCACACACTGATGTTATAGATATACACTGATTTTAGCAGTGCTTTTGACAAGGTCCAATCACCAACTGCTTTTACTGAAGCCGAAATCGCATGCAGTTGATGGTGGACTTCTGCATTGCTTTGACTCATATTTAAGTGAGACATATGAAGGTCAGGAGTTCCTCAAGGTTCACACTTAGGGCCAACGCTTTTTCTTATATTCACAGACGATATTACCTCACACATAAAACACAGAAAGTTTTCCCTCCTTGCTGATGATCTGAAGATATACAAGACTATTCATTCTATTTTAGACATGAATTTGATTAAGGAGGACCTCAGTAGCATTCAGTGTTGATGTGATTCAAACGGTATGTCCATAAATGGTAGCAAATGCTCCCACTTAAAAATCACAAAAAAAAAAGAATTATTCTAACATACTCTTACTATGACTTGAACGGCACCGATCTCTCGGAAGTAAAAGAGATTCGTGACTTGGGTGTAATAGTAGATGTTAAATTAAGCTTTGTTTTGCATATTAATACGAGTAGTATTGTCAAGAAAGCTTCCAAGATGTTGGGATTCATCAAAAGAGTAACTAAGGGTTTTCGATCAGTCAAAACTCGAGTAATTTTATACAACGCATTAGTCCGTAGTTTGTTGGAGTACGCAAGTGTAGTGTGAAATCCATCTTATGCAGTACATTCTCAGAGGTGTCCTCCTCGGCGTCGCACTGGTGGCACCTAGGGGTGGGCTCCCTCCAGGTGACTCGGGCAGACCTGCAATTTCTATCGAGGTTTAAAACGCTTTTTGTTCCATAGACTTCATGCCTAGTTCTAGAGCAGACATGTTCAATTGTCATGTTTCAATTCAATGTTCTTATTTTGGAGGTCTTGATTTTTGTTCTCTAGATCCTTAATTTTAACGTCCTGGTCTTTAATATAGACAATTCCATGTTACTGATCTGGTCGCTAACAAATTCAAGCGACGATTCTAGGCTCCTTATTTTCTCTCGAAACGTTTTCTTCAACTCACGACTAATATCTCGAACCAATTTCTCGGTATCTATAGTGTGGATGGCATTTGGAGACCCTGTTACCAAATCTTCTCCGTCATCATCGTCATTAGGCATCAAAAATGATGATCTACGAAACATGTTTTTGACGCAGTCCTAACAACTCCACTTAACGGCGACTGATTTTTTAATTTTTTAAGGAGGTTCAGCTGCTTATTTGAGAGTTTGGCACATACAGGATTTGCATGCACTACTATTTGGCATTTGCTACACTCTCTAAAGTGTAACTGTACCAAAAATATTACCAAGAAGGTACCAGGTAGACCTGGTTAAACACTTTTTTAGCACCATTGCGGGTAATTTAAAATTGACTGACGAACAGAGGTACACAGTTACACACAACTCCTCACAACGGCATATCGAGAAAACTCAAACATACTTCAAATGTTGGTGGTTCTATTCATCAAACCTATGGTACAAAATATTCTTCTAGATCTCTGAATAGTACCATATAACTGCCCGTAGATTCGTCTCTCCCCTAATTTATGAGGTGAATTATACATTTCCATTAAAATATAAAATGCATTTCTACACCTATAACTCACGAGTGTCAGCAAGAGACAGAAGGTGGGATATTCCAAGCACATAGTCAAATAAAAAACCTTGGAGGATCTATATTCCTTGCTTTGTTGCATCTGATAATATAGGGTAGTAAAGTAGTCTTCTATGGAGTAGTAATATCGCAACATTTTTTTATCAGAATGTGTTTGCTAACCAATTTTGGTTAAATATCTAACTAATGTTACGATTAAAAGTTTTCTATAAGAGTAAAATAATATTATATCTGTATCTATGTATAGTTTGATGCACGTTTTGATGGCGACATAAGCAAATTAGATAATATTTTCTTGGTTTGATTGTGTGTAGTGGAATAAAATTTGTTCCTGACAAGATGTCTGCAGAGAAGTTTTTAACAGTATAATCGAAAGCTTTTTTTAAGCTTGATACAGACTTGGTTTTACTTGACCTATTTGTAAATATTATCAAAACCTTGACATTAATATCGACAAATGTAATTTCGTTGTGGCTGTGTTTGATCCCAAAGAGCCCTACTTCTTAGTTATAAATATTAACAACGTATTAAGAAAGTAACGTTCAGTACATGTAAGTGTCTGTTTGCTGTGATAACCTGGTATATTCATTTGTCTAAGCAATTAAGATTATTAATTTGCTATTACATTATTATCTTTATTCAACATAAAACTTAGATATGATAAAATTTGTACAGTATTCTTATAAAAACAAAGATTTATAACAACAAAAACTACTAATGGATCAAAACAATAAAAACGAATTAATTAATTACAATTACAAAACCAAAGCTCAAAGTTACATTAATATTATTGTTAGATAGTGAAAACAGCTTACAAAGATTCGAGCACTAAAACAGAACTCGAGTCTTTAAAAGATCTTCAGTCTTTTTCTAAGTCGGAGCATGTAATTGAAGTTTATTATGCAAAGTAGGCTTGAGTTTGCTTAGGATATCTGATGCCATCGGCATATTTCGAATATTGTTGTGGTGTTGCGAGACAAAAGCATAAACGAGAGCTAACCTATCAATATCTCAAATCGTCAAAACGTCAAACCGTCTTCACTTTCTCGTTGTGTAGGTCTTCTTTACCAATATAATTATAACTACTACTACTTACTAGAGACTGTTTACTCAGTTAAATTAAAAAAAAAACTGAGGAAACAAACGATTATAACTTGTATCTAAAGAAACTAGATCAGAACTCGTTTATAGCTAACAAAATGAAGTAGTAATTAACCTTCTACTTATGGGAAATCAGTAACCTTACCTGAAAGCAATGTAGTAATTAGAAAGAGAGAAAGACCAAAGTGGAGAACACAAAGTTAATCTGATAGTCAATGCATTAACCTGATATACTTGTAGACCCTGGAACCCTGAATTACTAGGTCTAGGCCTGATCACCGAAAGTCGTTGGGTCGAAAGTCATTTATCAACCGTCATATTGTTAACTTTTGCCGAAATAAGACAACGGAATAGAATCAGAATTATAATTATTCAAATCACTTATTACTTAGCACTTAGTCCTTTAATTGACACACTTATTCAATCACTTCACTTTAACACTGTTCACGCTTAAATTACACTTCGTGTAGACAATTATTCGTTGAAACTAGATGTTACTCGTAAGACACTCCGAAGCGAACTGACTGACCGACCATTCTAACACTCTAATAAAACCACTTTGGCCGCCCCACTATCGTTTTTCCTACTACCCTCTCTTTGATCAACTAATGTTGCCAATTTGCAATAAATGTAAGTAAACTAATCAATTAAGTTACTTTATATTTAAATTGAACTAATTAATACTATTAATCATATTTTAATATATTTCAACAATTAAATCCACCTAAATGCGTAGCTGTGTAATGATTTTAAAATATTTATGGAAAAAATGCGATATTTGAGGAGCTGCGACAACATTCGGCCGTCCTGCGCACGCATCCGTCCCTGGATAGCGTCCATGTCTGGTGCAATTGCTGAGAACAAAATAAAAACAGTAAGCAAGCAAACAACTTCAAACTGGGAAGCTCACAAGTCCCCTCCACTCTACTATTCCATCAACGGCTAGTAGATGAAAGTTAACTTATTTACGGGATAAACAAAGCATATTATTGGTACCTAGATCAATGAAATTGTTTATAGCTGTTCCTTCAGCGGTCAGTTTTTCAAGATTGTTAAAATTTGTAGCTTTCCCTAGGCGTTGCCTTTGGCCAACCCTAGTTGCATATCACCACAAATCCTAACAATAATTGTAACAGATTTATTTTACACGAATAAATACTGTTAACGAAAAGTTGTATTATCCAAGTACCAAAATATGGGTTCGAAGCAAATGCATTAGACAGTGAAGTCATAGTGAAGCTGAGGAAATTTAGAATTTACTTAATCAAAGGACTTAGAATCTTACATTACCTGACAACATCTTAGGCCATTCCTAAATTTTTCTCATCCAATTCCGCAATTTTTATCCAGGGTTTCATGTTCTCCGCACACGTTGCTCCCTCGTACCGTTTGCTAGTCCTTTCAGCACCTCTCATATCTTTTACTTTATAGCGGTCGTGGCCAAGTACTTCGATAACCTGAAACGGCCCTTTAAACAGCGGGTTTATTCACGGTGTCCCTTAGAGAGGTGACATCAACAAGTTGTTCTTCGTTTTCGTTCATCAGCTTATCAGAATCAGTTTGAAGTCGGTACCCAAAGAAAACCTCGCTAGGAGTTGCGGATGTTGTTTTATTAACAGTGCCATTTATGCCTTGTTGTATGCTTGCAATGTGCGTATCCCATTTATCGTTTGCAGAACTAGCACCCATGGTTCTCAATGCGTCCAGTATGGTTCGGTTAAACCGTTCCACTTGCCCATTGGATCGTGGAACTGCTGTTGCGATGACATGTTGTCTTATATTTTTATCCTGACAATATTTGACAAACAATTTTGATGTGAATGCACTTCCTGCGTCACATACAAGACGCCTGGGGTTGCCAAAAACTTCAAATTTTATCCAGCTCATTAATAACAATTTTGCTTTTTGTATTACGAACAGGAGAGATGAAAACGAATTTTGTGAAGGAGTCGACTGTGACGAGTAAGTAAGTATTTTTTTGAGTAGTCTTTACAAAAGGTCCCAAGTGGTCTATGTGCAAAGTATGGAATGGTCTCGCATACTTGGGTATAGAAAACAATTTCCCTTCCTTTTTTCCGTTTACATTTTTAAAGTAAATACAGGAAAGACAATTTTTAATGTACTTAGACACTATTTTCTTCATTTTAGGAAACCAGTAAAGTGACTTCATTCTCTCAATTGTTTTATCTACGGCAAAATGGCCTACATCGTCATGATTTGCTCTAATTACTTGCCAAATGCACTTCTTAGGGACTACCCATCGCCTACCATATTCAGTTCGACGGTACACCTTATTACCCAACAACTCATAGTCGTTATATATTTTTCGGTTAAGCTCGGCCTGGCCTGATTCTAATATTTCTCTAATCACACAAATTTTAGGGTCCTGCAATTGTACTGATAGTAGCCAATCACCCTCAGTTATTGCCGACACGCTTTCATTACATGATATGGGAACAGATTTTGCACCACTTGGGTTTCTACTCAGCGCATCTACATGCTGCATTTGAGTCCCAGGTTTGTGTACAATTTCAAAAGTGAATTCTTGCGTAAGTAAAACCCATCTACCAATTCTTGAATTAATTTCTTGCTTATTTATTGTATATTTAACAGCATTGCAATCTGTATATATTTTAAATATTGTACCCAGTAGCAAAACAACGAAATTTTTGCAAACCAACCACAATAGCTAAAAACTCTAATTCGAATGAGTGGTACTTTTTTTCTTCATTAGATGTTTGTCGACTGTAGAAATGGATGGGTTTTTCACCTTTATCAGTCAATTGTGTCAAGATGCAGCCTACACCATCGCGACTGGCATCCGTGTACAAAATGGTGGGTAATTTCGGATCAAAAATTGTTAATAAAGCGTTTTGTAAAAGCTCTTGTTTTAATGTTACTACTGCCTGAACTTGATCTGAACCCCATTCCCATACAGCCTCCTTTTTAATAGTTTTACTAGAGGTTTCGATATGTAGGCACAATTTCTGATGAATTTTCGAAGGTAATTGATGAGCCCTAAAAATTGCCGTACTTGATGAACATTTTTAGGTTCAGGGTATTCCTCTACAGTTTTTAATTTCTTCTTTCCTGGACGAATTCCTTCTTCGGAGATTTCATAACCCAGAAAATTTACAGAATTCTCAAAAAAGTGGCATTTTTCTAAGTTTATAGTGAGTCCATTATCTTGCAGAACTTTAAGGACTTCTTTTAATTGCTGTATATTTTCGTCCAAAGTTTCCGTGGCAATCAATAGGTCATCCATATAGCAGATGACCTTGCCAAAACGTAGTTTTCCCAAGACAGTATTCATCAGTCGCTGAAAGACCGATGGTGCGTTACAAAGGCCAAAAGGCATCCTTTTAAATTCAAAATGGCCATCGGGAGTAACAAAAGCAGTTTTAGGTATAGAACTCTCATTAACAGGTATTTGATAATACCCACTTTTTAAATCTAAGGACGTATAGTATTTACTTCCTTTTAGTTTGTTAATTAAATCTTCAACAATAGGCATAGGGTACTTTTCCTTCATAGTAACTTTATTGAGGGACCTATAATCAACGCACATGCGTTTCTCTCCTGAAGGTTTGTCAACTAATAAAACTGGACTTGCGTACGCGGAATTACTTTCTTGGATAATGCCATTCTTTAGAAGATCATCAATTATTACGCGTGTAGACGCTTTTTCTGCCTCTGACATGCGATATGGTCGATGACAGACTGGTTTGTTAGTTGTGAGTTCAATATCTAACTCTACGCAAGATGTTTGCCCCAAAGTTTGCAAATCTTTAGACACAAAAAGAGGGTATTGGTCAAATATTTTGCTTAGTAAAGAAACATGTTCTAAAGTATTAGTTTTGAAAGCAGATGATTCTACCAGAGCCACTTGGTCAACAGTTATTGGACAAAAAGACAAGTTGTTACCAATACGTGAATACGTAATTTTTTTATCCTCGGTAAAGTTTCTCCCTATCAGAGTCGAACAACCAGACAATTCATCAAAAATATACAATATTATATTGAGCTGTGCCGTGTCAACTTTGACATCAACTGATACCCCTTTATTAACTTGAGCGCAAGAACCAACTTTAAAACCAGACAGCATAACCGGCGTATTTAACTGAAACGTGGTAAGATTTAACTCATTTACTAATGAACCCGTTATTAGTGAGCAACTGCTGCCCGTATCAATGAAAGCCTGTCGTTTACATCCATTTAATTCTACATCCTTATAAAATTTATCCCTTGAGGTTGGTTCAATTATTAATTTGACCTCACTATCTTTTTCAACCTTAGTCTTAGGCTTAGACCGACACGCAAGCTCTGAATGGCCAAATCTGTTACATGAATTATATTTTACGTTGTCTCGCTGAGTGCAATTTGTCTTTTTATGGCCAGGTTCACCACAGCGAAAACACGTGATATTCGTACTATTACTACTATTAGGCGCAGTAAATGATGATGAATTCTGATTAGAAAAACTTTCAGGCTTTCTCTCGAATTGATTAAACGAAGGACGATATGAATTTTTATTTTGAGAACTGCTTTGTTTATCTTATTTGAGGAGCTGCGACAACAATATCATCGAAGGTCCGCTTCATCGATGGGCTATTTCATCGATGGGTCATTTCACCGAAAAGACATTTGACAGAAAGCTCAAACCACCGATAGTACATTTCTTCGAACGCCATATTATCGAAGAGCAAATAAAATCTTGCATGTAAATCAACAGTTTATTTGCAGACATTATTTGACAAAACCAAATAAAAATTATTTGTTGTATTTCTAAAAAATAAAATACGAGTACATTAGTATAGTAAATCTAAAACATCATTAATAATAAATGATGTTTTAGATTCCTGAACGAATTTTAAAACTAATAATAACGTCAAGTAGTACTAGTAGGTACTCGTAGATTCCGATAGTAGTTTCGGCGAACGCCCTACTAGCGAATAGCCATAACCAACACCTTGAGAGGCTCTCGCTTAGCGGCTGGATCAAAGGCCATATGCAGAAGGTGGTGGTGGTGGTAGCCTGGACACGGCTCGCATTGTCAGGAGGTTCCTCTTTCTGCAGCCGCAACCACTGGTAGGCCTTGTCTGTCCCGCTACCGGCGGCACCCTAGGTTAAGGTTTTTATAGTATTTTTTATAAATCATTGTTTTTATAACTTTACGCTTAAGTTTTATAATTACCATTATTTCGTTTTATTAATTACAATTCATAAGTTGTTCATATTGTTATAAATCTTTGATTTTGTAGGAATACTGTACAAATTTTGTACTTACTTAAGTTTCATGATGAATAAAGGAAACCAGTATTATTTAGAATAACATTCTATTCATTCCCGTCGAGCATGAATAAAAATTAAAAAATCTGAAACCAAAATAAAAGATCATTGTTGCTTCAACAACAATAAACTGAAGTTAAATTTTAACTAAAAATAAAGAAATTATTAATATGCTTATTTTACTTCGTTGTTTAGAGTAGGTTAATTGAACTAATATATATTTTTCACAAGCATAATGTTCATTATCATAATATCATGTCAACTTATCATTCGTTTCAATTGTTTTGCTTTTAAAAATGCGTTCAGTAATTATTCGTTTTGATTATTATGCTTTGGAACATTATGAATTATGTTTATGATTATTCTGCTTTTCGAGTTTATGCGTTTTATTAAGCAAACATGTTGACTTTGGAACTTGTTCCAAATCATTTAAATAAGATAAGACACCAGAGGAAACCTCTAGCAAACCTCCATCTATGACAAAAGAAAAGCTCAACAGTAATTACCAAAATTTTGTTTATCAGAATATACAGGGCTTTTCTAGCAAAGATTTAGAAGTAGGTTTGTTCCTTGACAGTATGAATATAGATGTTTTGTGCTCAACAGAACACTGGCTTAAGAAACACATCTGTCTAATAAGTTTTGATAATTATGGCGTCGCTAGTATGTTCATGAGAGATACATTATAATGTATGAATGAACATAACACACACACATCCACATCCTCGCCAGATTGTGAATGAAAGAAATAATGAAAGAAAAATCATTCATTGACCCTTAATAAAAGCAACATTCAATAAAATAATAAAATAAACAATTAAAAACAAAAAGTCTAATTTATATCAAAATTAAAACGGGTCAATCAGGACCCAGCCTCAGCATGTGTCGCTACAGTGCGAAACTGCAGAGACGCTGGTTTTCTGGCTGGGCCTGTTGAGTGTTCGTCGTGTAGCTTGTGTATGTGCGTGTAAGATAAACTTAAAATAAAGTGTATTCTATGTGTGGAGAAAGTGTATTGAGTGTGAGTGCAAATGTGACAAAAAAAAAATTGTAGTGCCCTACGGGGTTCAAGTTGAGAATGTTTTTTGATATTTAAGATCGTTTGTAACTACATGGAGCAATAAATGATATGACTAGGACTGACTATAACTATTCACCACTGTCTCCTGTGACGAGGTTCGTAAACTCATTCTATCCATAAAGTCTAAAGCGGCAGGCTGTGATGGTATCAGCAGAAGCCTTTTGCTGCCCATTCTTGATATTATTCTGCCAATCATAACGCATATTATAAACTTTTCTCTTTTTTCTGGGACTTTTCCCTCTGTCTGGCGCAAAGCTATCATACGACCTCTCCCAAAAATGTTTAGCCCTAGTCTGCTCAGTTTTTAAAGTTACTGAAAGTTACTGAGGATATCTGAGCTGGCCTAGAGGCTTCCAAAATTACTCTTCTCGTTTTTAATAGAATGCTTTTGACGTCGTTGATCATGACATTCTTCTTGCCACGCTCACTTACCTGCGTATCACCCAACAGGCATTGGATTGGTTTTCGTCATATCTCCGTAACTGGCAACAGGCAGTGCGCATTGTCCAAAAGTTTTCTCAATGGTGTGACCTCGATTCTGGAGTTCCACAAGAAGGAATATTATCCCCCTCTCTTATTTTCCATCTTTATTAACTTTGTTATCATACTCTCTGCAGCTTCTACCACCTGTATGATGCTGATGATCTCCAGTTGTACGTACAGACTGACATAAAGGGATTTGACGGGGCTATTTGCCAATTGAATGATGATCTTAAACGCTTACTTGACTGGTCTATCAGCTTCGGGATATCAGTGAATCCCTGTAAGCTGCGTAGCCTTGGGACTGATTGGCAGGTGTTAACATATAACGGCACTGCTATACCTTACAATCCTCACGTCAAGAACCTTGGCCTGTTCATGGTCAGTTTTCTGAGTTTGGGTGAGCACAAAATCAAAACAAGCAGAAAATTCATTGCTTCCTTACGCTCTTTATATAAATTCAGAAACTTTCTCCCTCTCGGCACCAAAATTCTTCTAGTACAAGCACTCCTTAAGCCCCTCATTGATTATGCAGGCGTTTGCACTTACAATCTGTTCCATGTTCTTCTTGATAAACATGAACATCTGGTTAACTGCTACATAAGGTTTAAGATAAGATAAGATAAGATATTTATTTATTGTTAAACTGTGTACAATGATTCTTATAAATATATATGTCATGATAGAATCAACAGCTTGCCCATCTCGGACGTACAATATCACACAAAAAGAAATTAAATTATTTGATAAGGTATTAATAAAATTGGTAATTAACATTTTAATTTAGCGAATGATACATTACCGAATTAATTATTATAATAATATTCATTTAAATTATAAAAACATTTAGTCAATAGCCATTCTTTTAGCCTCCTTTTAAACTGTGCACCCTCTATCGATTTTATTGATTCAGGCAATTTATTAAAAACCTTGATTCCTGTTACGTAAGTGCTTTTGCTAAAAATAAAACTCGAAGACTTTACTACACACAAGTCATACTGTGTTCTTTTATCTTCTTTATCTATTCGTTTCATTCTCAATTAAAATGGCTTAAAATTCGTCACCGTAGTAATTCTCGAACGCTCTGCTTACTATTGAATATCCCTTATAATCCTAATTCCCCCAGATCCCTCAAATGCTATTTCAAATATAAGGGCGAGTGCAGCACGCGCAACCATCGCTCGCATAACTTATTACAACTTCACACTCCTCTTGATACGTCTTCTAATGTGTCAAATTCATTCGAATTAGCTGCCATTAGGCTTTATAGTATCATATCTACTATAGCCTGCGGAGTGTGTAAACCTAATTTGTGTCATCTTCCTCCAGCGGTAAACTGTCATAAGGTCAGTATGCAGTCACAACTCTCGCACCGTTTCGTTCGAAGAAAGCTAACTTTTTCAAATAATAAGATTTCGTATATGAAAATGACACAAATTAAGAATTTAGTGTTCTATTATCAACATCATAAATATAAACACGTAAACTTTAATAACTTGCATTCTCTTTTGTGGCTTGTACAGAGAGTTATATTAAGAAATTTATATTAAACTGATGTCGTGAATAGATTGGACACAAAATACGTTGTACAAACAGATATTAGTATTCTTAAACGCATAACACCTACTTAACCAACTGTAATATTATTTTAGAGTTAGTCTAGCGTCTGTTAGGTATTAGTTAAATGTCAGTGTTCCTGTGGACAGAGCTGACACAAAATGCCTCTGTACATCAGAGATTTATTTTATTTTCATCTCTAATTTTTTTGTCGTCCTATACTGACCGAAAAGACAAATACCTAAATTTCTACCTATGCGGCTACCTAAGATGACACAAATTAATGTACTAGGTTGGACAAACTTCCGAAAGTTCCGGAACTACATGCCAAAAAGAAAGTACTTTACTATTTTCGAAACCTGAAAACCCAGCGCTACGGGTCTAATAATCAGGAATTGTTACGTATACCCAATGATTGTACTTTATTGGAATGCCAAGGTTAAGAGCGCAGTGCCAATGATTATATAAATGTAAGCATATATTTTCAAATGATAAATGCATCGATAAAACTACTAAAATTATTATGGTCTTCATGTTTTCTCAATTTTTGTAATGTTCAACTTAAGTCAATCATAGTAAAAAAGCGCTTAAGGTGCCAATATTTGTATACTCTACCCTACTTCGTTACGGTAGACCAATATTCGTCCTTCAATATTTGTAGGGTAGGCGGTAGGTCCGGATAACAAAAAAAAAAAAAAAGGTGTCAAAATATGACTATCAAAATGTACATGAAGCCTGAGGCTAGTGATGACGATAAACTGCAATGATTTATAATCTCTAGCAGCTGCATGACTTTCAAATATAGGTATTATACAGACAGACGAAAAAACGACTATAATATATTATTCTCTTCACCTTACTTGTAGCTCACAAGGGATATGAATGGACCACTAAAATAGGGTCCAAAGAAGCATTTTCTGAATAGATTTAAAACTACCCTAAAAATAAATAAGTTCAAGAGAGCCATTAGCGATTCCATCTGGAACTTTAAACCTCTTTGTCTATGAATATTTTATTAATTCAGGTAATCCTGATGGTGGGCAGTGAGCAGCGAAAACGTTATGTGGGCGTACATAATAGCAGCGGCACGCGGAGACTCCCGGCACTCCATTCACAAGCGTGACTCTTCAGCCGACTCCGATCACGTTTATTCGTAAGTTGGAGCGCATTTACTGTGATTACCATGTTTATTCGTAAGTTAAAATGCGCTCCCCGCATATACTTTGACTGCCCCTCCTCTGCTGTTTTATACATTTCATATTTTTTTAGCTATCACTCTACGTAATTGGTTTAGTAAAATATAGTCATGTAGGTATTTGATAAAAAAAAAATATTAGCTAATTTCAGCATCACATTTTTATAAAAAAGAGTTGCCCAGACAAAAAAGTATCACAAAAAATCCGTTATAATAAACATTAATAGTTGAACGGTTGGAACTCTGAACTATACATTTCCAGGAAGAAGTCTATATCAAAGCGTGATTTTTCAGAAATCGAGATGGCAAAGTATTCACACTACCTAACCCGGCGGGGCCCCATCCTGGACCGTCTGGGTTGAATTCTCAGAGCATGACCGAAAACCAAGGATTCCCATATATCAAACCATTTGCATCAAAACCGATCAGTCCATTGCATACGCAAGGAGGAAACCGCTTAGAGGATGGAATCGAACCCTTTGAAGAAGTAAGTAGATAGAGAATATTATTGTGCAGTGTGCACTGTGCATGTGTTTTGTAAGTTTTTGTGTTTATTTTGTTTATAGAACCCAATGGCTATGGTGTTTATTTATGTGAAATTGTGGTTTAATCATCGTTATGCTAATAGTTCACTACTATTTAACGAGTGCGCAAAAAAATTGCGTTATAAATTCAATGAAACAGTGGAATACAATTTTTTTCTACATTATGATGAACAGTAGTTAAAATAGGGTCATTAGACATAGAAAAAAATATCTTACCAGAAGCAAGGTATTTGAATTTCAAGTATGGTACTAAATTCCGGCATAGTAACAACGCCAACGTCATCAGCTACTAACCATAAAAGAAAGAAGGTAACTACATGGGGTTAAAGATAAAATGAGGGCTAGGAAAAATTTACTTCCAAACGGTCTTAAGAGGATGGAACGTTTACCTTCCATTGCCGCTTTACAATATAACCACAAATTACACATGCGACGCGGCGCCTCTGACAGATAGTCCGCTTAGAACAAACCACCTTTTTTGGTCACGCACACAGACACAGTGAGTTTACATCGCGTAGAAGGCGGAGTGCACATCGCGTGAGCTGTTGAGGTCACTCTGCTGTTGGGCTCACGCATAACAATGATTTGAAAGCTGATGCTTAGGTATTAGTGTTCATGTTTTTACACGTTGTATAAGAAGACCATTACTGATAGAGCATCATTTCTCCCGTGTAGTGCATTATCTATTATCCCACATATTTCGAATAGAAAGCAAATAGAGATCTAATAGAAATTTCAATAAAAATATTAACTTACGCCAACCATTTTTCCGTCTGTGCCTTCATCAGCGGTCGGATATTTACGTCCTCGGCAATGTCAAATAGTATACTATTCGTAACAACAGTGATGTGCAATTGCACATCCTAAATAATTCATTAGATGATTTTAAGAATTAAATCCACTTTTTTATGCTAACAAATTAATAAAAGTGATGACAAAATGGTATCATCATCGCGTTTGACTTATTTATTTGGTACAAAATATAAGAGGATTACAAAATATTAGGTTGGTGAAAAAGCCTTTTCGCATATATAGTGCAGTCATTGAAGCGAAAAATACGGTCTTACCTCCGAATTTTTTAACTGTGAACCGATTTGCATGAAATTTTGGAATTAGGCTCATCTTACCCTTAACTTCAAAAGTGAAAATGATCTGAACTCCGCCTATTATTTTTAAGAGGTGTAAACAACCCCTTAATGGAAAAATTGACATTGAGCCATTTTATCGCTAGAAAACATGTCTAATAGTAAGTGGTGAAATTGTAAAGTATTTTCTAACATATTACAATTACCTCATATTAAAATCATTTTCAACCCCTTGAAAAAAAAAAATTTTTCAGTTACCAAGTAGAAAAAAATATGATAAGTTTTTGGACCATAACTCCTTCAATTTTCATGCTATCACAATTTATAAAAAACCATTGTAAAGGTAATTAAGAGAGCTACAACATCCTTTATTGCAATATATAGTAAAAAAACTTTTTTCTAAAACGGTGAAGGGTTAAAGGGCTTAAGAGAGGCTGTGATTGCGCTGCCACGCGCTCTTTAAACAATCATATCTCCGTCAATTTTTGTTTGACAGAAAAAACAAAAAAACCAAATTGTTTGTCAGAAAAATACCTAAATTTTTAATCCGAACACTTTTATACGTATCTGTCGTCATTTTTGAGATATTATGAAAAAAAAGTGGGGTTTTTAAAAATTTGTTTTTTTTTTTTTTATCGTGACTTTTTTGAAAAATATGTGTCCTGAAGCAGCCAAACTGATACTATCTATCAAACTCTTCATAATAAAGTTAATTCTAGGCGGAATACGATTAATTTTAATTTTGGTGGAAATGGCACTTATGAAACCCATTGATTTAAAAGAAAAAACATTAGATGCTCCCCTTATTTGCAATACAGCTCACTTATTTTACGTGCAAAAGACTTTTAATAGTGCTCATTTTAAAGCTTATTTCAAGCACTACAAAACCCTTTTGTATTAGAATGCATAAAATGCATCTGCTCGCCGCTAGATGGCATTGACCACATTAAATTTCAGACAAAATAAAAAACGGCTTTGATCTTTAATATCTAGCTTAATATTGCACTTAGAATACTTTATAAAAAACGAAATTGTTCATTGTTTTACCTGCTACAATTTTGTTCTTCGTAAAATTTTCGATAAAACGTCTATTTTTGGAGATATTTGCAAAAAACCGATGAAAAACGTGAAAAAATTGCGAATTTTCAATTGCCAATAACTTGAAAAGTATGGATTTTTTGAAAAACTTTAGAGATGATTTTTTGCTTAAAATTAGGCCTTCTATCAATATCCGAGGTTATTTTGCAAAAAAGAAATTCACCCTCGAGAAGGGGTGGCAACCACCCCCAGGGTGGTTGCGGAGTTCAAATCATTTTCACTTTTGAAGTTAAGGGTAAGATGAACCTAATTCCAAAATTGTATGCAATTCGGTTCACAGTAAAAAAATTCGGAGCAATAATGCTTCAATGACTGCACTAATAGTATGTATGAACTTGTAATAAAATTTCTTTGGCTATACTATTTGTATTTGCCTGGTTTTGGTATCAATAAAAGTTTAAATTTTAAAAAAGATAATTTCAAATTCAATTTAGGAAATTGTGTGATTTTCATTTGTTTTTCTTACTGTCAAGATGAGTGAATCTAATGAAGAAGTTCGACACATTTGAAAATTTTACTACAAAAAAGGTATAAATGCAACGCAAGCCGCGAAAAAAAATTGCGATGTTTATGGACCTAGTGCAGTGTATGTGAGAGTAGCACAAATTTGGTTTAAGCGTTTTTAATCCGGAAATTTTGATGTCAAAGATGCACGTCGGTCTGGTCCATATTACGGATAAAATGGATGCCATTTTTGAAAAAGTGGAGTAAGATCGGCATATTAGTAGTTACGACGTAGCTGAAGAACTGGGAATTGACCACAAAACAGTTTCGGCGTGCGCAAAAATTGACAGTGTAGGTGTAGGCGTTGTTCATAACTACACCTATTTAGGCTCACAAATAAACAATTATGATAGTCATGTTTCAGAGATAAAAAGACGGATTGTGATGTCAAAAGATGCTATGACCCGCATGATGGTCAATCCAAAAATAAAGGGATCACTAACACAACCAAATTATCGATGGTTGATCTTCCGATATTTATGTACAGAGTCGAAACATAGACCATCAAACTTCATCAAAGCAAGAGAGAGGCAGAGAATCGATGCATTCGAAAAATGGTGCTGGAGGAGAATGCCACGAATCCTGGGACTGTCAAACGCACAAACGTATCAATTCTATCACAGCTGGCAGTAAAACGGAATACTCCAACAACATTGAAAAGTTTAGGATGTGGGTAACGACAGGCAAGACGATGTCAAGGATTAACATTGAAAATTGCACTTCATTTCACGGTGTTCCCGTCTGGGGGTGTCCCAGTATACCGGGGCCCCCGTAGCGTGAGGGGCCCGGAACGCAGACTAGGCCAACTGCTGAAGCGACTTGGTAATCCTTTTTGGCTCCATGTCGCCCTATTATATATAGGTGAGGTATACCGCGGTCGTTTTAGTGCGGTATCCCACACTCTCACGCTGCCTAACCCCGGGCAGTGGGATAGTTCATAAAGGATTTTTCCCGGTGACAAAAAAAGGTCATTCAGCGACAATCATAATACATGGAAATAAACTATTATAGAGAAACTATGAAATTTATAGGTTGCATAAACTTGGCCGAAGAACAACAATTTTTAAGACCAAATCCGGAAAAAAAAACAAGGTACTTGAATGCCAAGTATGGTCATAAATTCCGGCACAGTAACCACACCAACGTCATCAGGTACTTTTTAAGACCAGATCCGGAGGAACAAAAACCAAGGTACTTGAATGCCAAATATGGTCATTAATTCCGGCACCGTAACCACACCAACGTCATCAGGTACTTTTTAAGACCAAATCCGGAGAAACAAAAAAACAGGGTACTTGAATGCCAAGTATGGTCATAAATTCCGGCACAGTAACCACACCAACGTCATCAGGTACTATCCAGAAACAAAAAAAGTTTACTGCATAGTTAGAAAAAGCTACATTTAGGAATTTCGTTGATAAAAGCCTGCAAACCGTTAACAAGACGGTAGAGATCTTATAATACGTCTAAGCCCAGCTCATTAATTACTTCAACGAACTTCAGAAATCCCACAGCTATCCCAACATTTGCCCTTTAATATCCGCGAACTCACTATGAGCAAAATTTACCAGACGAACAAAAGAAAGCTAATGTGAGCGACTAATTCTCAACTATGAATTTTGGAAGATTGGCATGACATGAAGTAAGCGTACCAATAGGTCACTATTCTCTCTTATCATCTTCATTAACCACATCTTTGCACATAATTATCGACTCAAAAACTACATCATTATTTGCTATCAAACACTTTGTGGTCTTAAGTTACAACAGTCCATGAACCGTTTCAAATGAAAAATCAAGGAATATAAAAACTAGCCGTCCGTCAGCGGCTTCGCCCCCGTAGACTGTTTTTCCCTTCATAATATGTATAGTTGATAATGTAGCTTTATATTGGTGAATGATTTTTTTAAAGTCGGCCAGTAGTTTCGTAGCCTATTCATTACAAACAAAGAACCAGCAAACAAAAAATATTTCCTCGTAATAACAATAATATAGATATTTAAAGAAACATTTAAGCAAACTACACACATCAAAAGTGTCTAGGGATCAAGCATTTTTATGCGGATTTCTTGAGATTGAGATGTGGCTTTGTAATAAATTTATGATTTTATAAATTTATATGGATCCTTTTTGGTGCATTTCATAATTTGAAACAGGAACTGTCAATCAAATTCGAGTAAAAGATGAAAATCAGCTGTCAATATTTTCCCTATAAAAACATACAACGCATTGAAGACATTATTAGTGCTACTGTTTCCCTACTACTGATTAAAACCAACGTTATTATGGAGCGGCGACGTCATTTAAGCAGGGAAGAAATGCTCAGAGCCGTGGGAATGATAGAAGCTGGTTCCCAGCAACGTACTGTGGCTTTAGCTCTGAATACAAGTCAGAGTGTTATCAGTCGACTTTGGACACGTTACCGAAGCACTGGTACCGTGGCTGAGCGCCATGGAGGACGGTATCGCTGCACCACACGGAGACAAGACCGATACATTCAAATCACAACTCGAAGAGCTGAAACAATAACCGCCATGATGTTAGCCGTGAGGCTTTATCACTCTTCAGGGAACTTAATTAGCGACCAAACAGTCAGAAACCGCTTGCATGAAGTGAACCTTCATTCCCGAAGACCGCTAAGGGTACCACCTATAGCAATGCACAATCGTAGGATTCGATATCAATGGGCTCTTGAACACAGAAATTGGGCAGAAGAACAATGGCGTTTCGTGTGCTTTTCTGTCTCGTTTTGGTATGAGACCGGATTCAAGACGTATACGACACTGGAGAACCCCTGGACGCCAACAGCGATTAAAATCCTGCCAGGAAGTCCATTCTTATAGTAGTGGAACCATCATGGTATGGGCGGGTATTTGGATCGGCGGAAGAACTGAGTTGATTTGGATCAGAGGCAACCTCAACGCTCAAATTTATGCTGAGACGATTGTATCAGACGTCATCGTTCCTCAACAAGTGCAAATCGGTCCCTTATTTCAGTTAATGCATGATAATGCACGACCGCACACCGCAAGAGTTGTAAGACAGACTCTCGCCGCAGCTAACATCAATGTCCTGCCCTGGCCTGCTCAGTCGCCAGACTTGAACCCGATTGAGCATGCATGGGATATGCTACAGAGAAGAGCTCTGCCGAATATGGATGGTATCCATTCGCAAAAAGACATTTTTTTGTTGTTGCAACGAACATGGGCGGCCATTCCACAGCGTGATTTGGATGAACTCATTTTGAGTATGCCAACCCGATGTTCTTGTGTTGTTACCCAATAAAATTTTAAAGAAAACTGTTATTTCAGTCTTTTTTTCGAACTTTAATGTTAGTGGTTCAAATGTCAAAAATCCCTTTATTAGGAAAATGGCAAATTTCTTAATAATGCAAAGGTGACTTGGTTTATCGTTACTGTAGACAAACGAAAACCCTTTATTTGATGAATACTTAAAGAAAATTTTAATTAATATCAATCAGGAGAAAAGTTATTGCAAAAATATATGTTGATCCCTAGACACTTTTGATGTGTGTATCAGCAAATAAAAATTAAAAGAATTACAGAGTAAAAATACTTGGACTATGCCATGAAAATGCTGATAAATCTATATATCTATCATATGGATGTACGTACAGCACACAGTTACGAAGTCTGCTGTCAACGTACGCCGACGACCTCTGCCGTCGACGTGTCGACGGCTACTGACGACATCTGCCGTCGACGTGATAACGGCATAGGCCGACGTCAAATACCCTTCGTGTGTTAGAGCGCTAACAACGCGACGAAATCCAGACAGTAATTGTGCTTATATGATAGACATGCTTTACAAATAATTGTACTTGAATGCAATGTCCATCCAATATACATGGAGAAAAACGAAAAGACTGCATAGATTTGAGACTAGCGAAAAGCAACACGCTTTTATCGTTTTTACAGTGTTATATTTATTTATTTATTATTATTTATAAATAAATTAATACATGTCAAATTTTAGAATGTATGGGAATGCCATCAGTTGAGTTAATTTATTTTTTACCTGAACAAAATATAATATTTTTCTTTTACGCATGACATAATCATCAAGTGTCATAAATATCACTTTCTACTAGGTGCAAGGAGACGAGCCAACACGGTAGTTTTCTTTCACTAGTCAAGAGAATGGTCCTATTTAAAATGAACTGTGTGGCAAACAATGTTATAAAATTGCTTATGTGTAGTGAAATTAGTAAAATAAATACTGCCGTGAATTTTGTATTTTAAGTCAAATGAAACGGTTTTTGCATACAGGAATCAGGGAAATTATTTCTTTAAAATACCCTACCCTACAATAAAAACATGCTCACGAGTTACCCATTCTTGAACGGAGCAATTTGTAGAGGAAAAATCCTATTACAATTAATTTACTTAAAACGTTTAGATTGCAAACACCAATACTAGTAATTGTGATTCAACATCGGAACACGATCAAGTTAATGCATCAACTTTAAAGGGGCAATTAGAAATATTAGGGTTGGTGGCGGCCGCCGAGCAATCAGTATTTACAACGGGAGCTACGGTGAACGCGTCACACCCGCGCGGCACAGGGAAGTCGCCGGCTACGATTCTCATGGCCTATTGTTCCGATGGGACCACCTTGAACACGCACAGACTATCTATTAATTTCGGATCAAACGCTCATTCCCTAGTCAACTGTCGCGCAATTCGACTGTGACAATGCAGTGCAACAAATTAGAATTATAAAAATTACAGTGCGATCTTGATTGAAGACTCACCGCCTGTCGTACTAATATGAATTCGTGTTAAATTCCTTTAATTGAAGTTCGTGCTAACTCGGTATCGTGACATAACCTTCTAACAATTACTACGATACTGATCTCTGCTTTGACGACAACTCGTAATGGCGCCATTTATTTTGAAGACTTTGTGTGATGAGCAATAGTGAAGAACAGAATGTAATTAAAAATGTGAATACACTGTGCTAAAGAGTAAAAATGAGTCCTGTTTACACCATTCACAAAATTGGTCTGAACAGCATGGGTTCGGTAAGTAAATGTTTCATTTACTTTGTTACGGTACGGATTACCTTAGGTACGGTAATCTTAAATAATAATGATAATGAAAAATAGAGTTTTAATCAGGAATACGTTGAACAAATTAGAATACAAGTACATTCTTCAATACCTTCAAAGTAGGCAATAAATTTTTCTTTTCGGTTTAAATAGTCACCCGGTGAATGATTTAAAAAGTTAGGGGTTTACTGTAATTATAATGAACTGGTAAACTAACAATAAGTAGAACAAACACTAGTTATAGTAAAAATTAAAACCAAAAGGTGCCACTGTTTCAAAATCTAGTACCTACTCTTAACATTAAGTTTGCGAACCCACCCTGGTGTGTGGGGTTCCAGGGTCCACCTTTCTTATATTCTTGGCCCACTTTGCACGGTCTTGTGCATCCTCTGTGGTGAGTCTGTCATCTGCATCTGCTGCTTGTGTCGCTCTAGTAACGGCCACGTTTTAGTGCCATATAAAAGGACAGGCCTAATGATGGTTTTATAGACCTACCCCTTCAGCTTGATCGGCATTTTAGGGGACACCAGTCATCTCACGCTATTTGGCCCAAGCCGCCGAAATTCGGGCTCTGACGTCGCTGTCGATGTCCCCGGACGCGCTTAACACAGAACCCAGGTATTGAAAACAGGCCGTGCGCTCGACCAAGTCAAAGCCTATGCGAACGGATTTGTGATGTTGTAGGCCATGTACTCCGTCTTCGCTACATTGATCGTCAGACCGCCGTTCTCAAGTGACTTCTTTGACTTATTTACTCGTTGTACCAGCTGTCTCCTGTGCGAATCTGCTAGCGCAATATCATCAGCATACATGAGCAAACAGTCTGGTTGCTCGTGGTGGTCTTGGGTGCTGTTTGACAGAACGCTTAGTATTACGCTAAACAGAATCGGGCCAAAACGGTGATAGAGAAGGGAAGCATGTCACCACCCGCAATCCTAACTAAAGAACTGGAATCGTGGTACATGTCTATATATATGATAATGCTAATATAGACCTCGGGAACTGCCCTGGACCGCAGCGCCCAACCGATCATCTCACGAGGAACACAGTCCAAACCCTTCTGCGTGTCTATGAAGAGGAGATGCATTGGTATTTTTCAGTCTGTATCCCTCTATGAGCGTTCTCAAGTCAAATACGAGGTCCATGGTCCCAAAACCCGGTAGAACCGCGATGATATTTGAGTATTACAGATAAATATTCAGTATACAGTCTATTTTTTCTGTATCATTGACCTTTTTGTCATAAAATAGTGATATTTTTTATAACAGAAGTAATTTAAATTTAAACACTATACACATAGGTACCTAACAATTATCATAGACAAATGTAACAGGTGAAGAAACGACATAATTAAGCAGCCAAAACAATTTAGTTTATTAAAATGAATACCAATTAATCCTAAATTCTTTGGCAAAAATAGTTAAAACTCATTTTTCACCGAAACCCGTAAGTACTACTTATTCGTGGACCTGGAAAAAGCTATGATTGGTTGGAAAGGAATATTTAAGTTGTGGTTGTCTTTATCTACGAATAGGGTGCATAGCTGTCTGACACGAGCGCTGAAAGCTCTTTATGTTTGCGTCAGAATAAACGGAGCCTACGCAGGACTGGTTTACATCCATTAAAGTGTTAGACAGAGTTGTGTAGCGTCCCCATGGCGGTTCTATCTGTTCGCAGATGATTGGTTGACAGTTCAAAGAGGGCGATTGACAGAGACTGGATAGGTTTCTTGTAAAATGCCTTCTCTACGCAGATTACCAAGTTATACTTGCTTCGTTGGCTAATCTGTTCTAGGATCTAACGTTGATCAATGCGTCGTTACAAGAAATAGGTTTGAAAGTGAACATAAGTGAGACAAAAACATAGCATTGGAGTGATAATGGCCTTGTGGTGTGAAAAAAGATGTGAACTAAAATTAAGATTGGGATGCTACTCATGTAATTGTTGAGACACCTGGTAAGAATAAATGAAAGGCAATTAACGAAACAGACAGATCTTACATGTCTTATTAAGTAACAAACATGACGTATTGGCAACCATAGCCAAATCGTTTTGATGAGAAATCATCGAATGAATCATACAGAGTCATTAGCCTACCATACACGTAAAGGTTTTCCCGCCGGGTGTCAGACGGACAGAACTGTGAAATTTTCTAATCGTCACGAGTTTCATATTGAGTGGCATACTTTCGAAAAGTAGCCTAAACTTGTTTGGCATACGTATTGAAATAAAACGCACTAACTCAAAAAGCAGAATAACTATAAAAATGCTCAAGGTCTTAAGCACAATTGTCAAAAGAAAATATTGATCAGGCATAAATTTATTAGAAACAAGCCTGCTTTTGGGCGCTTCGCCGGCCGCTGCCGCTTTGAGTAGGGTATTCCCTTCAAATGAATCACTTGTATTGTACGTTCTCAATCACGACGATGGGTATAGTTACGATATCCCATGTGGCGTCTTTGGATGTGACATTTTCAGTAGGATATATTTTTTTCCTTTATTTCACTAAAATTATAACATAAATATAACCTAATCTCGATACCTAATAACACCCTCATGGATATTTTTTGTCACATATTGTTTAAAACAATAAATTTATTCTGTTTCATAACATATAATATTCTTTAATAACAAAATAATTCGAACTTACATTTTTATTCTTTACAAACAAACAAAAAATATCTTTATTTAAGTAGACCTGTAGCAAGTTCTTTTAAATCATCATTACAAGAAAAAATATACTTAATCATATACTTTTATGCTTGATAGTAGAGACCGTAAATCGACAGCATTGTATTTGTACCACTTTCAATCGAAATAAATGATTCTGATTCTGATTCATGTGACGTTCATCACTATGTTCCAAAGACAACCTATTTTATTTAAGAGGAAAAAGTTGTCAAATTGCTGTCAAGCTAATTTCACAATTATTTCATTATTTAGTTTTTGATCAAAAAATTGTATGAGAATGCTTAAATTTAATAGTTTTCATGAATTTCATGTTCTATGTTTCTTTTTTACGAAACAAGACGTTTATGTGCGACCTATATCAATGTGTGATCAATGCGGAAATTCGTGATTTTGTTACGATGTGATCTTTGTTAGCATAATAAGCCATGAAAACGTAAATCGACTATAGAGCTCTAAGGTCCGTATTCTAGAAACATACTAAAGCGTTGATCTGTACTTGAATAGAGATTTGAAAACGTCAGTTCATACAGATACGTCACTCAGATCTATACTCAAGTACAGATTTTATTTCAGAACACGGACCTAAATGTCTAACACAAAACAATACTGGAAAAAAAACCCCAAACTACCCTCCTGAAGAAAAAAACGTCCTGAATTCTAAAGTGCGGTTCAGTTTAATGAAAATATTTATTATTGTATGTCAGTCTAGTTCCCTTATTTTTATACATTTTTGGACGAATGAACAAATTCAATATTGAAACGAAAATTTAAACAAACCCTACACATTTACACGTTTTATTTTGATGTAGGCTCCTCTTTCGAGGAATTGAGTCACCACCAACTAAAAATGATTTTATAAAGCATAGAACTCCAAAACAATTATTTCTTTATTATTCCTGGCGTCCTTCTGATGCAAACACACAAAAAATCCTGGTACCTACTGATAAAGCCTCTAAGACTTCAAAAACCCTTTCAATGAAGACGATTTCGCCATTTGGTGGAACACCTGGCAAAGTGAAAAAGATTTACCTCATGAAATACCACGTGATGATTCTTCAACCCTCTCAAGAGCAATATTATGAGTATTTTTAATTTTTTAACGTAAAGCAATGAACCTATGTGCTAACTGTGTATTAATCAAAAAAGGCCTAAAAAAGCAAAGTTTTTTTCATTAGCTGCTTGAAACTTTTGCTGCAACTTGTTGCTATGAAATCAAAGCCATCATAAAATACCATATTATCAGTCATATCAGCGCTCCACGAGTTTAGTAAGTACATAGATTTTAATGATCGTGATTCCAAATATTTAATTTTTTTAATTTAAAACCGTTTTTAGAAACTCACAACCGTGGGGTCGTATTATTATAGTACCAAAGATTATTTATCCGCTTACTTTAGACATAAAATAGTGCTCAAGTAACGAAAACTCCGACAAAGCTGAATTTTAGTACAGACTTAGGGTACAACAGCAATAGAAACCAGAAGTCCTCATAGACCAATGGGTGCTAAAAAAGTAAGAAGAGGTAAAAAGTCAGCATTTTCAGTGTTTTAGATTTGTTTCGGAAACGTTAAGGTTTATGAAAATATAGCACACTTATGAATTCGTAAATCCAAAAAAATAGTCGTCATACTTTTGTTTCCTAAGAATTGCCTTTGCTAAGATATTGCCGTCCTACCAGTTGGAGGATTTACATTCTATAAATATCAATTAAATATACAGGGTGTTCCAAAAAGAAGTGTCAAGCGGAAGCCCACAGAAAGAGCACCCCTTGGGGTACCCGAATCACCCCCATGTATGTTCCGCGATTGTTCATAGTTTGCGAGTTATGATTTTTTTTCTGAATTGCTGAGAATTTCGGAATTTTTTCTTTGCCCAACTGAATCATTCTTAATTGTACTTTGATGCATAAAATAGTCAGTTTCATAACTTTGACCAAAATGATGAAAATGTTGGTATAAAACCAAAAATGTACGGTTGATGAATAAAGACTTAAATTTTCAACTTTAAATTAAAAATCTAAGCGGGTGACTGTATGGTTTCTAAGTAAAGCTCAAAAATGCTCCAGAATCTCAGCTTTCTTAATCATTACAAAAAAGAAGTACTTAAGAAGTAGTTACTTTGGCTAAAATCAGCCTTCAAAGACAGCGAGGTGGAAAATTCTTGAAATTAGCTATCAGATTAATAACTGTTTTTTGGCCATTTTATCATTCCTGAAGTTCATGAATTTGTTATCTAACCAAAAATTACTGCAGGAAGGCTAAGGAAATAATAGAAAGAATAAAATAAACGCTTCTGCAGCAGCCAGATTGTACAGGGAGCAAGTACAAAATGGAGGTGGACCTCAACCCGAAACTTGGCCTGATCATCGCATGATTTTAAGAGGTCATAACTCTTACATGGGAGGACATCCACCAGGTAGAAGACCAGGCCGTGTATCCCAAATGCATGACCCAGATAGTGTCAAATCAGTGCTCGAAGAAGTGGCAAGAGATTTATCAGTAAGTGTTTATCACACTGTCAATACAACGTCGAACCGGAATTCCAAAATCACTGGCACATCGCATACTCCAACAAGAGGGTTTTCACCCATATCATATTCAAAAAGTTCAGCAGCTTAAGCCCGCAGACTTTCCGAGAAGAGTAGCGTTTTGTCAGGAAATGTTGCGGCGTCAAGCTGAAAACGATTTTTTTTAATTATATTATGGACCGAAGAGTCACATTTTAATAGATGTGGAATTTTCAACATACACAACTATCATTCTTGGAATATTGAAAGTCACACTTGACCCGGGAATCTAATTTCCAAGAACAATTCAGTGTCAATCTATGGTCAGGCATCTTAAACGGACAGCTGATTGGTCCGTTCGAACTACCTGACCGACTAAACGGCGAGGCCTATTTGCATTTTCTACAACATAATCTCACCGACTTGTTAGGAGATGTTGACGTGTTAACGCTTTATAGGAATATGATTTTTCAAAACGACGGCGCCCCATGCCATTTTGCGAGAATCGTCAGACAATATTTGTCTGAAAGATTTCCAGACAGGTGGATCGGCCGTGGAGGGCCCATTGCGTGGCCGCCACGGTCCCCCGACTTGAACCCAATTGATTTCTTCGTCTGGGGATATTACAAGGAATTGGTTTACGCCAAGGACATCAGCAACGTAGCCGAATAACGAATAAAATTGAGGCAAGCAGAAGAGACGATAAAAAACAACAGAATTGCCTTTATAAAACTAAAAGACAACTTGGCTGCTGCAGAAGCGTTTATTTTATTCTTTCTATTGTTTCCTTAGCCTTCCTGCAGTAATTTTTGGTTAGATAACAAATTCATGCACTTCAGGAATGATAAAATGGCCAAAAACAGTTATTAATCTGATGGCTAATTTCAAGAATTATCAACCTCGCTGTCTTTGAAGGCTGATTTTAGCCAAAGTAGCCAATTAAGTACTTCTTTTTTGTAATGATTAAGAAAGCTGAGATTCTGGAGCATTTTTGAGCTTTACTTAGAAACCATACAGTCACCCGCTTAGATTTTTAATTTAAAGTTGAAAATTTAAGTCTTTATTCATCAACCGTACATTTTTGGTTTTATACCAACATTTTCATCATTTTGGTCAAAGTTATGAAAATGATTATTCTATGCATCAAAGTACAATTAAGGATGATTCAGCTGGGCAAAGAAAAAATTTGAAAAGTCTTCTACTTTTAAAAAAATAAAAAATTTAACTTTTAGGTCCGAAATTCTCAGAACTTAAAAAAAAATCATAACTCGAAACCTATGAACAATCGCGGAACATACATGGGGGTGATTCGGGTACCCCAAGGGGTGCTCTTTCTGTGGGCTTCCGCTTGACACTTCTTTTTGGGACACCCTGTAAAATATTATATTTATAGTATTACAAAACTATTACTGAGCTGGCCATCCTCATCTTGCAGGCCTGCTAAAATGCCTTTCCACGCCCCGTTAAGATGAAGGAAACACTTGCGCTGGACGAGCGTTCCACGTCTGGATGGTACGACAAGAAAACGAGGCACTGAACATTTTAGTGCGGGCCAAAAAATTCTGGATTATGTGTGCATGACGCTAGTAAGCGTGGTACGGTAGTGGAAGGCTGTGGACGGAACCACTTGGAACAACTCGTCAGAGCATTTCCCATTATACAATGTGACGCCTTCGTAACGTGACGAACTGAGTAAACTAGGGTTAAATTCAGCAACAAAAAACTTAAAATAAGAGCCCGTAACTTTTTATTTCGATTAAAACCAAAAAATGGAAAACTTTGACGTTTTAGCTAGAACAACGTTTTTAGCACATATGGGATCTATGGGAACTTTTGATCCCTTATTTCTCCTGGTGTACCCAAGCAAAACTCTTGAATATATTTTAGCACACATGGTATCTATGTGAACTTTTGGCACGTTATTATTTCTCCTGATGAACACAAGGTCTCTCCAAAATTCAGCTCTGTCATATTTTTTTTAATTGAAATGTCCACTTTGACCGGATTGTTATGCAACAAGTTCAAATGTTGAGAACAATTTCAAAGTTACAAAAACTATTTATCTTGACACGAAAACGAACGCATACGACTAGACAAGTTTTTTTAAGTTTTTAGAGTCAGCACCATTTTATCAACAGAACTGTAAAACACAGTAACAGCAGCACACACATTAAGAGTGCGAGACACGTGTCCCGCCACGCCGCCCTAGATGATGTCATGCGTCGGGCCCTTGCCATGTCAATTTTCTGCATATTAGAGCCGCAAGGTATTGTATGAGACGAAGGAATGACACTCGCTCCCTGGAGCATGGGCCAGCCGCTGGGCTAGAATTCCAACGTCTAAAGCGACCGAAGTTAAAAAGGCATAAAAGTATGAAAACATCTAACACACACATCACATTAAAATAATAAAATTAAAATGATCAAAAATGAGTTTTCGTGGAATTATCTAATTTCATTGTATAGGAAATATTTTAAAAATTGTTGTTACGTTCATTTTTTTTCAATTAGATTAATAGTACTAAGTTTGAAACCATCCTGCAGTTGTCAGAAAGTAATATTAAATGAACTTTCTTGCAAAAAAGTTAAATAGGTTAAAATGATAAACTCCAAAGAAGACGAGTTTCTTGTGCAAAATACTCACAATTTTAGAAAATATGAGAATCATTTTGTAATTTTTACCTCAAAAGAATCTGTATTAAATGAGCAACTTTGTCAAATACTTAAACAACTTTCAGTAGTACATTTTAATTCACGACATCTCCTTGAACATGAAGTAATTTTTTGATTAGGATTTTTTCTTGCAATATTTTAACTTTTTATCTTGACTTGGGTTTTATAGCTCATTAAAATAACTAGTGAAAGTAAGACATATCACCTGCTAATCTTTTTGCAAAAGAAGTGACTACTACCTTTGATACATTTTTTTTAATAATTATTTTTGTATGGGCGATTTTCTGAAAAAAACTAAACTTGATCGTAACTTTTTAACTGTTAGAAATCGGACCAATATTGATAGGGTTAAAAAGGTCAGAAATGACCCCCGCTATGCGCTATTTTGATTTCATCCTTACTTCCAGAGACACCCTGTTTATTAAATCGATCTTCACTTTATTTGCAACACAAAAATATCTTTTATTAATTTTATATTTTAATTCGAAAATAAAATACGCTGAAAGTAAGGGTTTCTGTGAGAGAAAGCTATTGACAAGTACACACATCAAAAGTGTCTAGGGATCAACATATATTTTTGCAATAACTTTTCTCCTTATTGATATTAATTAAAATTTTCTTTAAGGATTCATCAAATAAAGTGTTTTCGTTTGTCTACAGTAACGATAAACCAAGTCACCTTTGCATTAATAAAGAAATTTGCCATTTTCCTAATAAAGGGATTTTTGACATTTGAACCACTAACATTAAAGTTCGAAAAAAAGACTGAAATAACAGTTTTCTTTAAAATTTTATTGGGTAACTTAAACAATTAATAATCAGTGTTTCTACCGCGAACACTAACAACACAAGAACATCGGTTTGGCATACTCAAAATGAGTTCATCCAAATCACGCTGTGGAATGGCCGCCCATGTTCGTTGCAACAACAAAAAAAGGTCTTCTTGCGACTGGATACCCTCCATATTCGGCAGAGCTCTTTTCTGTAGCATATCCCATGCATGCTCAATCGGGTTCAAGTCTGGCGACTGAGCAGGCCAGGGCAGGACATTGATGTTAGCTGCGGCGAGAGTCTATCTTAGAACTCTTGCGGTGTGCGGTCGTGCATTATCATGCATTAACTGAAATAAGGGACCGATTTGCACTTGTAGAGGAATGATGACGTCTGATACAATCGTCTCAGCATAAATTTGAGCGTTGAGGTTGCCTCTGATCCAAATCAACTCAGTTCTTCCGCCGATCCAAATACCCGCCCATACCATGATGGTTCCACCACTATAAGGATGGACTTCCTGGCAGGATTTTAATCGCTGTTGGCGTCCAGGGGTTCTCCAGTGTCGTATACGTCTTGTATCCGGTCTCATACCAAAACGAGACTCATCAGAAAAGCACACGAAACGCCATTGTTCTTCTGCCCAATTTCTGTGTTCAAGAGCCCATTGATATCGAATCCTACGATTGTGCATTGCTATAGGTGGTACCCTTAGCGGTCTTCGGGAATGAAGGTTCACTTCATGCAAGCGGTTCCTGACTGTTTGGTCGCTAATTAAGTTCCCTGAAGAGTGATGAAGCCTCACGGCTAACATCATGGCGGTTATTGTTGGAGATCTTCGAGTTGTGATTTTAATGTATCGGTCTTGTCTCCGTGGGGTGCAGCGATACCGTCCTCCATGGCGCTCAGCCACGGTACCAGTGTTTCGGTAACGTGTTCAAAGTCGACTGATAACACTCTGACTTGTATTCAGAGCTAAAGCCACAGTACGTTGCCGGGAACCAGCTTCTATCATTCCCACGGCTCTGAGCATTTCTTCCCTGCTTAAATGACGTCGCCGCTCCATAATAACGTTGGTTTTAATCAGTAGTAGGGAAACAGTAGCACTAATAATGTCTTCAATGCGTTGTATGTTTTTATAGGGAAAATATTGACAGCTGATTTTCATCTTTTACTCGAATTTGATTGACAGTTCCTGTTTCAAATTATGAAATGCACCAAAAAGGATCCACATAAATTTATAAAATCATAAATTTATTACAAAGCCACATCTCAATCTCAAGAAATCCGCATAAAAATGCTTGATCCCTAGACACTTTTGATGTGTGTAGGATAGATGTCTTGTGAAATTACGTTTAATTGTTTCAATGCGTTGTGAGTGCACAGCGTACAGTGGTGAACAAGATGTGCGAGCAAACTCCATACTCCATACTCAAGGTGGCTGCGAACGAGTGCATCAAAAAGGATTACTTTGGTTTTGGCAGATAAACCCACGGTATTTATTTTCAAGAACCCAAGCATCCGAGCGGCTTGTGTAACGATGGTATTTATATGAGTTGTGAATTTTAGCTTCACATAACTCCAACGTCTTTTATTTCGCCAACTTCAGTCAATATGTTTCCATCTAGAGTTACTCACTGTTAATGAAGGTGTTATTGCGTACCCGTTATGGGTAAACTGTTGTAACATTCACCTATCTGCAATGTCACCCCTGCTGTACTTACTGACACAGTTTATTAGCAATAAATTATTCTGATTCTGATTTTAATTCTGATTCTCTTCCTGCTAACCTTTATGTGCAAACTAAACTATTATGATATAAGGTGACATGCGGTTGGAATCATTATTTAAGGCTATTTAAATCTGTTTGAGTGAGTTTAGAAACATTTTTTGATTTGATGGTTCTATATATTTTTATGTCATCTGCAAACATGGAAATGCGGCAATGTTTTATATGATCTGTTATATCTTTGATGAAAACTAAAAAAAGGTCTGACTCATAACCATTGGTTATTACACTCTGAGGACTTTATTTTAAATATGAATGGAACCAGCCAAGAAGAGAACTACCCACACCATAGTGTTGAAGTTTTGACAATAGCACAGAGTGATCAACGCTATCGAAGGCACTGCAAAAGTCAGATAGAAAGGGAGATAATACAATTTACAATTCTATAAAATTATTTGACCATGGCATCTATATCGACATAACAAAACAATTTGGCTTGCTAATCCACCTTTTTATTTTTATGTAACTAGGATTGATGAACTAGAATCAATCATAGTTACATAAAAATAAAATAAAAAACAGAGACTGTCAGCCGTCTCGGCTACATAAAATGTGTTTTAAAAATCGAGTGCCCACCCTAAAAGCTCAACAGCTGCCCTCATTTTTCCCAAACCTTAAGTAGTGCCTCTGGAATTGAAGTGGTGGCTTTATATTAATCTTTTCTCACCGAAATACTATCAAGAATCCATTTGATTTGTGTATGACATATTCCACTCTGACAGGACGCCGTTCAGTCCATCGGTTGGCGACTAGCTGTTCATTACGACAGTTTACGCCAAAGTTCGTGTGTGAAACAGAGTCGTTACCCGGGCGACCAGACAGGCTGTTTTGACTTTAACCGTATCTGACTGTTTTATGTCAAATTTGTGTTTAAATTAATTTGTGTTTTTTAATTTTAAATGACTTAGAATGATTTATAGGTGTAAGTATTTCAATATTTTCTTGTTTCAAGTTGGGTGTGTGATATCTCCATGTCTAGTCTGAGTGTCAATACCACTTTTGACAATACTGCCAAAGATCTTTCTCATCCAATCGAGGCCTACACATAAAAATCACCGAAAAACACCGCACACCAACCATCTTGGCTGAAAATTTATCATCATCATCTTCAAATGCTCCCAGCCAAGTAACAGTTCACATCACTAATCCATTACACATTCATCTCAGTCGTCTTAAGCAAAAAACAGCAGTATTATAGAGGATTCCGAGGAACGTCTCCGTTGCTACAAAACTTACAAAAATTATAGACAATTGCACACAAAACAGCACAGAAACTGATTGGGCTAATCTTTTCACTTTTTCTTTCTAAATTATTTACGCAAATTCAAACAATAGCCATACATCATTGACGTCCCGTCAGATCGGCTCGCACGGAGCACCGTGCCGTGCCACAAGGTCGTTAGCGCCAGGCGATGCGCGTCGCTTACGCGTTTGGTCAGAGCGACTCACGAATACACAATTTTCAAGAGATAAATTTGGTATTTGCACTGAAATCTATTAAAACTGCTCTTGTTCACTAATGGTTTCTGCATAATCGGTTCATTGATTAGTAAGGAGTTTAACACAATTTTTGGAATGATTTATGCCGGTTTTACTACACACATCAAAAGTGTCTAGGGATCAAGCATTTTTATGCGGATTTCTTGAGATTGAGATGTGGCTTTGTAATAAATTTATGATTTTATAAATTTATATGGATCCTTTTTGGTGCATTTCATAATTTGAAACAGGAACTGTCAATCAAATTCGAGTAAAAGATGAAAATCAGCTGTCAATATTTTCCCTATAAAAACATACAACGCATTGAAGACATTATTATTGCTACTGTTTCCCTACTACTGATTAAAACCAACGTTATTATGGAGCGGCGACGTCATTTAAGCAGGGAAGAAATGCTCAGAGCCGTGGGAATGATAGAAGCTGGTTCCCGGCAACGTACTGTGGCTTTAGCTCTGAATACAAGTCAGAGTGTTATCAGTCGACTTTGGACACGTTACCGAAGCACTGGTACCGTGGCTGAGCGCCATGGAGGACGGTATCGCTGCACCACACGGAGACAAGACCGATACATTCAAATCACAACTCGAAGAGCTCCAACAATAACCGCCATGATGTTAGCCGTGAGGCTTCATCACTCTTCAGGGAACTTAATTAGCGACCAAACAGTCAGAAACCGCTTGCATGAAGTGAACCTTCATTCCCGAAGACCGCTAAGGGTACCACCTATAGCAATGCACAATCGTAGGATTCGATATCAATGGGCTCTTGAACACAGAAATTGGGCAGAAGAACAATGGCGTTTCGTGTGCTTTTCTGATGAGTCTCGTTTTGGTATGAGACCGGATACAAGACGTATACGACACTGGAGAACCCCTGGACGCCAACAGCGATTAAAATCCTGCCAGGAAGTCCATGCTTATAGTGGTGGAACCATCATGGTATGGGCGGGTATTTGGATCGGCGGAAGAACTGAGTTGATTTGGATCAGAGGCAACCTCAACGCTCAAATTTATGCTGAGACTATTGTATCAGACGTCATCGTTCCTCTACAAGTGCAAATCGGTCCCTTATTTCAGTTAATGCATGATAATGCACGACCGCACACCGCAAGAGTTGTAAGACAGACTCTCGCCGCAGCTAACATCAATGTCCTGCCCTGGCCTGCTCAGTCGCCAGACTTGAACCCGATTGAGCATGCATGGGATATGCTACAGAGAAGAGCTCTGCCGAATATGGAGGGGATCCAGTCGCAAGAAGACCTTTTTTTGCTGTTGCAACGAACATGGGCGGCCATTCCACATCGTGATTTGGATGAACTCATTTTGAGTATGCCAAACCGATGTTCTTGTGTTGTTAGTGTTCGCGGTAGAAACACGGATTATTAATTGTTTAAGTTACCCAATAAAATTTTAAAGAAAACTGTTATTTCAGTCTTTTTTTCGAACTTTAATGTTAGTGGTTCAAATGTCATAAATCCCTTTATTAGGAAAATGGCAAATTTCTTTATTAATGCAAAGGTGACTTGGTTTATCGTTACTGTAGACAAACGAAAACCCTTTATTTGATGAATCCTTAAAGAAAATTTTAATTAATATCAATCAGGAGAAAAGTTATTGCAAAAATATATGTTGATCCCTAGACACTTTTGATGTGTGTATTTTAAACGAATTTCATAGCGGAGCGCGATGTGAACACTTGCGTTGGTTGTTTGGTTCCTTGAATATTGGAATTTTATTGGTTTAGTAATTGTTCATATTTTTTGTCAAATAAAGTGTTGCGTTCTATTCTTCTGACATTTGTATTTTCAAACAAACTTTGCGTTTTTCGTGTACCCTGATATTCTCTCTCTCTTCGCAGTTCGTGAAGAAACATACATTAACCCTAGAACCGTACCCATAATAAACATTCAATAACAGTACCCAGGGGTTCTAGTGTACCCCGTTAAAGAAAACATTTTTTTTACATAAGAATAGACATTTATTAATAATCAACATACATAGACTTTTATGGCACTTATTTCAGTCTCACGTTACATAATTAAACAAAAAAATAACAAACTTAAATTAATAATGTTGGCTAATCTCTTTTTGGTGCCTTAAACATATAAAACTTTTACATTTTTAACATCGAGTGCGTGATTTACGGTCTTTTGACCTGGGACAAAATCAAAATCTATAAGATGTTGAATCTGAAGAGGATGGAGCACTAGAAGGTCGTGTTTTTTCTAAAATACCGCCAATGCTTCATTGTAGATGCATAGGCAAAGGCATGTACCCAGGGGTGCTGGAGTACCCCACACACGTGTTGCCACGACCGCACGCTAACAGGACTCGCGCCCGACTGATGCTTCGACACGACCCCCCGTCCCCCGTAAATACGCGCTGGTGCGAAAAGATCCGTTTTAAAACAAAAAAGTTATAGTCAATTTTAAATATATTTTTTCAGTTGTACCCCAGGGTACGGTTCTAGGGTTAATTAGGTTTTTTGGGAATGAGCCGATTTAGCCGAGAATGCCAGCGTCGTCCTGTAGCGCTGATCTGCGTTACTTATTATGGTGAAAGTCGTAGGTACTAATTTTTTCAAGTACTAGTTAGATTTGTTAATTTTTTCTCTATCTGGAGCCGTTTCTAGTACATGGCTCCACGCTTCTAGAATGTGACTGGCCGGAAATAGTGGCATAACCGAGGTCTTTCGGGTAACATTTTAACTCTTTACTTGTATTAAATTTTATTCAGGCAACCAGTATTTCTGCCATACATAAAAGGAACGACTGACAAGATCGCAAATGTTCTCAATAAGCTTTCAATTAATACTATCTTCACTACCCTAAGAAAGTGGCACAATATCATCGATCTCCTAAAGACAGTTTTCCTCAAGAGAAACCGGGTGTCTACAAGATTGACTGCAGTTGTGGTAGTTCGTACATTGGCCAAACTAAACGCACTGTAGCGTGCCGAATGAAAGAACACAAACGCGATCAAAAATCAGAACCCTGGCTGCAAGGAAGTCGGGGTGCACTTCGCGTAAGTGGTTGAAGTCACTCTGTTGTTGGGCTTACGCATAGCAAAAACTAGGGTTACCAAAAGTCTTAACGTTGCACTAATAAAATAAATTTGTATGGAAAGCGAAATGATTGCTTTTAGTTTTAATATTTTTACAGTTTAGTCTATACATGGTACGCATGCTGACTCTTAAGTATTAATGCTCATCTTATGTACACGTTGTAAATAACCAAATAGATCCTTAGTGAGCAAAAGTCCATTAAGAAACTGAGACTGACCACATAGTGTGCAAACAAATCCTTGGTTTTTTATTATCGAATACGATTTATTTATTTTTAAAATGGAATTGACTTGAGAAAATTAAAGAGCAATGATTTATTATGACTTTCGAAGTGGTTAAAACACAAAAACAGTGTGTTAATCGGATGCTTTCTGTATTTGGTGATGAAGCCCTATCTAATACCACAATTTATCGCTGGTTTGCGGGATTTCAACGTGGACGAGGTCGCCCAAAAGCTGCGGTCAACCATGATAACGTTGATGCCGTGCGGAAGCTGACAGAGGAAGACCGACATGTGACATATCGCGAAATTCAGGCAACTTTAGACATTGGCATGAGTCAAATATAAATACAGATTATTTTCTCTTTTCAAGATTAGATTCTGCATGAGCAATTAGGTGTAAAAAGTTGTTTTCCCGCTGGATCCCGCATTCGCTCTTTGAGGAGCAAAAAGCGGCTCGCGTTACTTGGTGCGTCGGAACTCTCGAGGGATGCCATGGAGGATCTTCAAATGCTGTATACAGCGTCGTATCAGGTGACGAATCCTGGATATACGCATATGAACCCGAAACAAAAATCAGTCACGAGTTTGGGTGTTCGAAAACGAGTTGAAGACAACAAAAGCTGTTCGTTCACGGAGCGTTGCAGGAATGGTGGCCACGTTTGTCTCCTAAACCGGCCATGTTGCGACTATTCCTCTTGAGGGTTAAACAACGGTCAATGCAGAATGGTATGCTAGCATCAACTGTTTGCCACAGGTCGTCTCTGAACTGCATTAAGAGAACTGCAACCGCCGCATTATCCTCCATCACGACAATGCGAGCTCTCCTACCGCCCACAGAACAAACGAGTTTTTGGAGCAAGTAAACATTGAATTATTAGACCATCCGCCGTACAGTCCTGTCCTAAGCCCGAATGATTTTCATACTTTCCCCAAAATTTAGAATAAATTGCGTGGTCAACGCTTTCCGTCACCTGAAGAAGCTGTAGCCTACAAAACTGAATGAATGCTTTAATAAATGGTTCCAGCAAATGAAAAAAAAATTACAAGTTTCAAAGAAATTCGAAAAACAATAGATATATTTTCCACTAAAAATGTTGTATCACTAAAAATGTTGTTTTTTGTTGTATGTTGATTCCCGAAAACTTCCCTCGTATTATCAAATCATTCATCCAGTAAACAATCAAAGTGATTTATGTTCATAGTCACCGAAACACATTTTCTCTTTATAATTAGCAAAATGTTGGTAATGGTTAGTTTCGTACACCAAACACTATGGGTACCTGTGGCTAAGTGACGGCAGCGGATCGGCAATGATCCTATGTTAAGCAACGCCAGTGAGGTCGGGTTATGGATGGGTGACCTTCCCGATCGAAACATAAGTGATGTGTTTTTCGGGTTTCTCCGTGGTTCGGAAGGCACGTTAAACAGTAAAGCCTAGTTAGAGGCTTAAAAAGGCGGCTTGATAACATCTGACGGTAAGGTTTATCACTGACCTTACATTCACCTCTCCAACAATCCGCACTGAGCCCGCGTGTTGGAGTATGGCTCGTACCACCTCATAGTTGAGGTAAGGCCTGTGCCCAGCAGTGGGACGTATAAGGCTGTATTTGTAAACACTATGTGGTTGGCACAAACCCAGCTACTAATGAGCCACTTTCCAAACAAACAACGTAATACAATACCTAAGTACACTGATAAAACAAATACATTCGTATGAAGCGTTGGCTTCTGATGTCATAATTGTAGGCGTTTGCATTTTAATGGCTCGTTTATTCGGCATACCTGAATAGATGTAACTTTTCTTAGTTAAGATTTGTTATTTTAATATTGTATTTATATTATATATAATTATATAATTGAGTAAGCACTATAAATATGAACACACTTATACTGAAGAGGGGCAGTCATTCTAGATGAGCCAACGAGTCCTACCACTTAACCCTCTATGGCTAGGGTAAAAAAAGAGTTTCAGAGGACAGTTCAGAGTACTGTTGTTGTTCAGGCACAATATGGTATTTTTAAAGAATAAATAATTTGCGATGAAGGTGTCAAGAATCATAACATACACCACACTCTAAATAACAAAAGATCTGCTGTGTCCATCTTACTCGATTGAGCAAGTCATTCGATTACATTAATCATCAATTACTCGTACTAGATAAAAACTAAGTACTTATATTAGATTTAGGGGCAAAGCACTGTGTTGAATGGAGATGAGCGAGTGTTTATAATTTGAAAAGTGCATTAATGCTATTATTACAAAGAATATGATGAGACAATTATTAAGGAGAAGACTTTTGTTTAGTCAGGATACTATTGTTTGTTGAAATAAAAACTTTTTTATGATAAGTTGAGATCAGTACGCCTACCACGAGTTGCCAAAAATATATTGGGATTTGACATTGTCAGGTCATATCACGTCAAATCCCAATACAATTTGTTACGCGAACGATAATTTAAATTTGAAGTGGCAAATCGTGGTAGACGTACAGTTCACCCATTTAAACAAAAAAAAGACAAAAGAAAAAAAACATTGAATTTTCGTAACACTGCTGAAGTGCGACTTCAGTAATTCAGCATTATATTTTTTTGTATTATTAAGCTTATTTCAAACTGTCAAGATATATTTCTTCTATTCAGTTCTACTGAAACCAATTTTCCCACTTAGTATACTTTTTTGTATTTGTTAATAAGAAATACATTTAAATTTTTAATACCCAATGAATAGCAATTCGACAACAATATAATCACCTAAAAAAAGTTACCGACGCAAAATATTTACAGAGTATTTTTTTGCATAATATTCGATAACTCTAACTTTTGACCGGGTAGTTAAATTATAAAACAATCAAAGAATAGTTGATGGGCCCAATGTGCTTACAGTTGTTTCCTGGAAACCTTGCATGCTGTTCAGTGGTTTACGTATGGTTTTTTTTTACTTTTATTTAGGTATTTGGCCCGTGACTTCGCTTGGGTAGTTAACGTTTTTTAATTATTTTAATTTGCACTTGTATTCTTTAAGAAAGAAGCACTTTTTAAGGTAAGAGTTCTCTTGACGACGCTTCATCATAAAATCGCAGAATTGTTTATTTAATTATAGTATAAAATATCCATTGGTCAAACTAAAAGGGGTTTGTACCTTAGTGGCATAGCTTGGTAGCCGCTATTTTGTTTTTTTTTCTCAATGTTTAAGTGGATGAAAGTGGTGAAAATAGAAAGAAGGCACATAAACAAACAAAAAATTACAAACAATATATAAAAGAGGTGATATTTATTAAAAATGTACTAATTATTGGGCTTTTCGTGTTATTTTGTCAACTGATTTTAGGAAATTTTAACGGTCTGTTTTCTTCTTCCGCCATCTCCTCAAAGTCGTCTAGAAGAAGTCGGTCAAAGCGATAAGGTCACTATTTGCCTTTCCTATGCTACTACTAGTATACTTTCAAATTGTATTTTTTCTATGCTATAAAGTTTATTTGATTTTTATTTGAAACTTTTTCTATATTTTCACCAGAAAACAGCTAAAATCCACATTAGATCTTGAGTGTTTTTTGTACATACGGGTGTACAGCGAAAATTCACGGCACGCTACGTAAAACCGGTTGTATTGGAGACATACGACGGGTTGACTTGATTATTTTGACCACTTTTAAATGTACTGTCCATAAAAATGCGATATTTCGCATTAACCAAACCGTTGAAATGTCCTGAAATCTGTTATTTGTTAACAAAATAACACGAAAAGCCGCAAAATGAGTAGATTTTTAATTAAAATCACATTTTGCAAATCGACCAGGTCGCTTTGCCAGCTTCCATACAAAAATGTTTAAACCCCTTTGACCATTCAAAAGAACTTCTACGAATGTATGACTAACTAGCTGTTTCGACAGACTCCGTTCTGTAAAAAGTAATTACACGTCGCGGCGTCGGTAAAGCAGCACATCTCGCCCGCGTTCCTCCGACTTGATTTACATATACTACTATTATTTTTCACTGAATGTTTTGTTCAATCATAATAAAATATATCCTATGTCACTTCCTGATAATGTAGCTTCATATTGGTGAAAAAAATTATAAAATCGGTCCAGTAGTTTCGGAGCCTATTTAATAAAAACAAACAAATCTTTCCTCTTTTATAATATTAGTATAGATTAAATGATCAATTAATTAGATAGGTTGTTGAAACATGTTTTTATTTAGACGGCTGTCGTAAACCTTTCCTTGTATAGAGGTATGTAAGTATCTAACAATGTTTAAGTAAAACCCTCAATGACATGATGATACACTGACGCTCTAACGGAAACTACTTAAAATTCCGATTCCATCCTAAATTGACACTTACACACTCCATAAAGGTTGCGATTGCCATGTGCATTGATTCACCACAACTGCACGTTTCCCATACAAATGTATGTTAGCACCGATTAAATGCCAGTACAGAAAATGTACATTAGGTGTATTTGATTTTAAAAGAAGACAATTGATGTTAGCCGCGATCTGAGATTTCGTCTACGAGTGCTAAATGGGTATACTTAGTATGTATTTTTTTTGATGTTTAATGTATGTACGTCTAAGTAGCCTGCGGGCTCTGTGGTGTGTATGGGCAACAGCTTGTGTAGAAGTGTCTTATTTCGTTAATCGTTTTGTTACAATATTAGTGGGCCGGGGCTGTCAGACAAGCCTCAGTAACAAGATACCGACTTTCGGTAAAGTACTGCAAACTAAATATAGTACAAATGTATGTGTAGTAAGATGGCTGGAGCCTGAATGTCGGAAATACCTCCCATTAAAACGGTAAAATGTGTAGCAACTATTTATTTTTTCTCCCCAGTGTATGTACTCAAAACTAATCCTATGTCATTATCGGTTTCTGAAAATTGTCATCCGTAAAGATATTATCCAATACTCTAGCTTATTCCCTGGCTGTAAATATGTACCGTTTGCTTAAGCAACTATTTAAATAGTGAAACTTAAGTTGTTCAATAAATTAAGTTAGCTGACTACGCACTAGCCGCAAAAAGGCTATGAGATCAATATTCACCTGTGTTTAATTTTTGATGGTGTTTTTTTCACAATATACTAGCTGTTGCAAGCGGGTTACACGAACTTTCATCCTTATTTAATTGTTCAAATTTAACGTTTTGCAATGATGTATCAGGCAGATTATTTGATTTAGTCAAAAAGTTCATTGAATATAGAAATATCCTAGCGAAAAAATGACAAATGTGTAGTAATAACCGTTAATAAATATAAATTTAATTTCATCATATATTAAATTCTCTCTCACGACAAACCCATAAACATTTTTATTATGAGGTCGTTACTGCAACCAAAATACAGACATGATTACTATAATAAATACTTGATAAGCATAATAACGGGGACAAAAGAATTCAAAAACGAGCTATAATAATAATTACTCTATACTGTTCTTGAAAGGAAATACTAGAAGACAAAACCGGGAGCTCGGAGGGACGAATCTCACGAAGACCTTTTTACTATGCTTGAGTGACGTGTACATACACACTGTCTTAATGTCACTATAATTATTATTATGTGTATTTATAGTGTCAATTGTTCCCGCTGAGAGCGCGAACACTAGCGTTTGTCATACTGGTATGTCCGTTAATGTCACTACTAAAAGCATAGTAAAACAGTTTTCGTAAAAGAGACAGGTTTAGGTTTAAAGACATTTATTCTCATAAAGACATACGCCACTTACATGAGAACATGAATACAAAAAAGTTATTATGTTAACAAACATTCGTTGCCATACATCGCAGAACGATCAAACAGATATTCAACAAAATATGTTTTTTTTTCCTTTATATAAATTATTGGACTAGGTACCTACCTACTTATGTATTAGTATAACTAAAAGCTTAACATACCATAACAATCTTTAAATATTAAACAAATTGCTGTTAATTCAATTGACTTCACGAATTAATTTTCGAGAGTATGTGTTTTGCTAGTTGCTTTTTAAATACGACGAACGAGTTAACACTTTTGATGTTCGGGAGTATTTTGTTGAATAGGCGCGCACCTTCGTATGTAATCGAGGTTTGACCGCACTTCGTTCGGGTCTCAGGCAAAACAATGAAGCTCGCGCGTCTAGTGCAGGTGCGCCCAACTTTCTTCCGCTTTGTAAATTGTAGGCCAGTGTGGACTTTTTTGGTCATGGTCTTGCGGATAAAAATGCAGAATATATAATTGCTTAATGTTCATTAATTTTGTGTCGTGAAAAAGCTTTGTAGTTGGCGTTCAAAAGTTATATTTAAATAGCATTTTTATTACTTTATTCTGTTGAACTTGTAACTTTTGCCATTTTGTTTTTGCAGCACTTCCCCAGATTTCAATTAGGTATGACAAATGTGGATTTACAAGAGCATTATACATTTTGTTAACGTATTTGATGTGGTATGCATTGAATATTAATCCGGAGGGAGGCATGGAGTGATATTAATTTGGCTTCTATATGTTTTAAGTGAACATTCCAAACTTATACCATCCTGTTTGACAACGGGCAAGCAGATTAGATTATTTATTTATTATTATTAGATATACATTAAATTACATTGGTTTATGGTCAATTAATGGATTTTCACAATAAGATCGTCAAAATAATAAAATAGAATGAAATAAAACAAAATAACGCAAAAAATTAAATTAAATACAAAAGTTACAAACTAAATGATCCTCATCCTCATCGATCCGACACCTGAAAAAAAATATTCTGGGTAAAAGGTCACATAAACGGGTTTTTCTCGATTTTCAGCAAAACGGTGAATTTTATCATAAAAATAAGTTTAGACAAAAATTGTTGATCAGATAATTATCTATTAAAAAGAATAAAGATACTTTTTTTCCTAAGAGCCACGGTTTTTGAGATATATCTCAGAAATGATAATCAGAAAGTTTAAAAACTGGGAAGAGTTGTAATCGTCATAAAAGTTTTTAAATGTTATCTATGTGCTTATTAAATGTAGTTGCAAAAAAGTTAGACTGTTTGGTTATATAAACAAATTGTCAAGGCCGGTGGTGCTCCAATGTTGAATTGCCAACAGTCGAAGATTCGTTTGATACCAACGAGGAGATATAAGAAGATGGAAGAAGAAGAGGAAGCAGAGGTATTAGAGAATTATGAATCAGACGAAGAAATTTCCCTATTTTTCTCAATTTACACCGCTTTTATCATTTTCGACCCTTGCCAATATCTTATATTATTCAATAGTTTCAAATTAAACAGAATCACAACAGATCCGTGGAATAGACCAACCGGGAAAACCACGTCAAAAAACGCGCTAAGTACACTACCTCGGTGGCGTGGAAACATGTGCATATTATGACGATTACAACTCTTCCAACTTTTTAAACCGTAATTCAGAAATAGTAGCTTTTAGAAAAAAAAAATTTAGACTTTTTTTTATAGATAATTATCTGATCTACAATTTCTGTCTTAACTGATTTTTATGACAAAACTCACCGATTGCTGAAAGTCGCGAGAAACCCGTTTTTGTGATTTTTGACCCAGAATATTTTTTTTCCAGTTGTTCGATCGATTGAACAACCCTACCAATTTTGAGCTGGTTGCGAATTATTGTACCTTAAACAAACATAAATATTAAAGGTTTCATGTAACCTGTTTTTTGTGACAGGCGGTGAGCGAGGTGAGCACAGGGACCAGCTGGGTGCAGAGGCAGTTCTCGCGGCTGTCGCGGAACATCCGGTACCGCATCAGTGGAGAAGGCCGAGCCAAGCCGCCAGACTGGTTTCTAGACAAATTCGCCGTGCAGACCTTTACGGACCCTGAAGAACCGCTGTACCAGGCTAAAAGATCCAAGCTGCTCTGTGGACTTAAACTTGCGTTTGACCCAACTCTAGCCGCTCATTATCACGTAAGTATCTTATGAGTTACTTTTTAATAATTGAAATCTCCAATTCCTTATATGTTTATATTTCTTCATCTAAATAGTTTGTTATATTTGTGCACATACTTGCCTCTCGTTTACCATTTTCCTCTAGCCGTAGGTTAAATTGCCTGGAAGAGATCGCTATTAGCGATAGGGCCGCCTAAATTGTGCATTGTTTTAAATGTAATACTTAGCTTTAAGTCTCTTTTTGCTTTTGTACAATAAAGAACATATCTACGGTACGGTACGGCATAATATTTTGGGGCAACTCAACTGATAAAGAGCTTGCTTTTAAAGCGCAAAAAAGGTGCCTTAAAGCCATGCACAACATGCGACAAACTGAGACCTGTAAAACATTATTTTCTAAATTAAAGCTATTGACTGTTCCATGTCTATATGTGTATGAAGTTGCTATTTTTGTCAAAGCTAACATAAATTTATTTCAGTTCCGGAATCGAGAACGGCATAGAGATAAATTGTGTATGGTAGCGAGTAAGACAGCCCTAATGAGTAAAAGCGTCTTCTGTAATGCTTCTCGTATTTTTAATAAACTGCCAGACGGTATACGGAATATTGACAACTTATTTGAATTTAAAAAGAAATTACACGAATATCTGATTCAAAAATGTTATTATTCAATTCAAGAATTTTTAGGTGACAACGTTAATATTTAATAAGGAATAATGTATTTATGTTTTATAATTGAATGAAACTTTTAAATTGTAATAATTGAAAGCATTGTAACTTAACATTAATACGTGAGTTAAAATATGAATTAATAATAGTCTAATCAATATAAGAATGTTATTTAAGTTTACCCGAAATGTATTGTATGCTTATAAGGCGGAACACAGAGAAACCTGTTAAATTCTCCATCTGTACTTACCTGTGATTCACAATAAAAATTATTCTGATTCTGATTCTGATTCTGATTCTGATCTATCTATCTATCTATAACGTAAAGTCATCTACACTAATATTATAAAGAGGTAAGCGTTTGTGAGTTTGTATGTTCCAGGTAGCTAATGTCCGAAACTATCTCACCGATTTTAATAGTTCTTTGACTGTTAAAAAAAGGTTCATTACGGATACGGATCCCGTATGAAAACTTCTATATGTAAGCCAACGTGTGAGTTAGTCCACGCGGGCGGAGCCGCTGGCGGAAAGCTAGCCCTTAGAAAATTACAAAATTTAGTGACATTCGCTCATCTAGTTCATAAAAGTCATAAATGTAATTTCTTAAATCCAACTAAGACCTTTATCCACTGATGCATTGACATAAAAGGGATGTTCTGGCATTATTGACACAAAATATGGATTTTTAAGAACTAGGATGTGCAATGTGTTCACTGTTTTATTTAGTAACATGCCTAGTGACATATTCGAAACTGTTAGACTGAAACCTTTTCATTATAGCTATAATAACCGTCAGTCTATAGGCAATTTGTGACGATAATTCTATTGTTCTATTCACAGACACTATTTAAAAGTTTCATCATTAATGCTAAAAAACTCATAATACATAGGTAGTCATCTTCGTAAATATAGTGTACAACCGGTGTTTATACGGTCATTTTATATGTTCCAAGAGCCTCAGTTGTTGATTGGGTTTCAACCCCAACTTAAACCAACTTTATGACAATGTGTTTATACATTCGACCCGGTATTGAGGCGGATACTACTTGGCACGTTGTGGACACATTTGAAATCGCATTTAGTAGTATCGCAGTTGTTGTTGTATTCACTCAACCAATGTGTCCGCACTGCCTCGGGAAGAGAGATGTGGCGAGAGGTAGTACTACGAGCCACGCGATCTGCAACTCCCATGACCACGACTACGCTGCCGAAAGCAAACGACGAAGAAGAAGAAGAAGGAAGGATAAAACAATAAAGCTATCATAACAATCTAACTATGATTCATTGTCAGCTAATTCTAAATAATAGTTATAGTTCATGTGTCATCGCGGAATAATATTTTCAAGACACTTTTGTTGTTTTCATTTTCTTTTCTAAAAACAATTAAAACTGTTTTTTAACCAGACAGAATTACGAATGTTACTTAAATTTATGCATATTTTACATTTTTAAAAGCAATTAGTAACTGCATTCATGTTTTTACTTAATCAAAGTTTCAAACGCTTTAGTAAGTTCAATCAGAATCATTCAGCGAGAACTGGGGTCCGGTAAACGTTTAGCCTTTTTAGATTAGCCAATTAGGAAGACATGAGTTTCACAGTTCGAGCTCTTAAATTAACAAGTTCAGAGTCCAAATATTTACAAAAATCATTAATCGCCCTATTTAAACATACGAGTACCTTCAGGATGTCTTCTTAATCTCAACTATTAGTGTAGCGAGGAGAATGAAAAGCAGGATTGGTATTAATCGTACAAGTAACTATAGTAAATAACTTCTCTGATAAAATGGACTGTATGTTGCAGTTTTTCTGCTAATACATATAGATAACTCAGACTGCTGCGATATAGACGAAGAGGTAATAGAAGAGACAGAGGGAAGAGGGTAATGGAATCATGTACTGACGTAGCTTTAAATTCATTCTTGAGTCGGTGGATAGCAGCCTTTGCCAAGGAATCACAACTGTAATATCTTTTCAGAAATATCATTTGACAAAGATCTAAAGATACGGTATCCAACATCCTTATTAACATATAACATCCTTAACATTTTTAAGAATCCGTTCACTACAAAAGAATTTGTAGTGGAAACATCAGAAGTTACAGTGAAGACAAAAGTTGTACAAAAGTGTCACTAAAATACTTCCAAAGTATTTCAGCTAGCTCATGGAAACTTACGAGTGAGATGATTCGGCTCAGAAACTTCTGAAGACTCGCAAATAATCCGATTCTAATGGAAATGACATTCAGGATCTTTCAGCAAGCTGATTCATCATAATATTTTTGTGGCATGTTTTGCAAAAAGTCACTTTCCTAACGAAATTTTTGCGTGCTTCATTTTGAGCACTTTCCTGTAATGTAACGTTTCAGATTCGATTTTGAGCATAACATTACAGAATTGCCTCCCTGACATGGCGAATTTTCGGCGATAATTTACATTTCAGATTCAATTTTGAGCATGACATTACAATACTGCCTTACAAAACTTTAGGGAAGTTGTATCAAAATATTACATATTGTATCATCAAGTTGCGTACTGTAATGGTCGCTGCTTTTCCCTCACCAACGTAATGCTCGTTGCATTACAGAAAAATGCTCCAGGTGATGCAGCACCTTAATGATAAAGGTACTTACTAAGTGAAATAGCAAGTCTATACAGGGCCACAGGTTAAGTCGAATGAATGTTTATGCTTGACTTGTTTTTTTTATTTAGCTCTTAATTCATTTGTTTTTACAATTTTTGCGAAGTAGACAAGTTATTATATTATTTTCAACTCCAAAATTGCACGTAACTAAAAAAACTGGGTCGCAGTAGACGATTGATATTTAAGATTATTTTAGTGACTGTTAATACAACAACTATTTATCGCAGGCCGCTATGTTAACGCCATAATTAGCGTATTGTACGTAAAAATTAAAATACGCCCAGAAAATCAAACCAATTATTTACCAAGACGTGATTTACACAAAGGGAGTCAGTCATGGCGTCAAAGCGACGGCAATCCGTGACAGAAAGCGAGGCCCATAAAAACATTGAGCCGAAATGCTTCTGTAAATGTAATTTTAGAATATAATTTAACGGCAGGTGTCATAAACATGGCGATATGAATTATCTGATAATTTCAACAACTGTGACGAGTGTTTTGTATTTAGATTCATATTCCAATAAAATTAAAAAACATGCTCAATGGAAATAAAATCTAAGGCACAAAAAAAATATTATTATAAGTGAAAAAGACTAGAAAAATAATTCTTCATGCTTCGCATAGCATGTGAGCGAAGTAAGAATAAAACTTAAATTACAATCGGGTATAATTTTTGTATGTTTTTGTTATGTTCAGTGGCTGGCTGTGGTGTCACTCGCCATTTTGTACAACATGGTTTTTGTCATCGGACGGGCTGTCTTTTGGGAGCTTGACAACCTAACCTCGCTGTGGTTCGTGATGGACTACCTATGCGACACTATCTATCTTATCGACACTGTCATACATGTTCATGAAGGTAAATATTGCGATCTTGCTATGTTTATTAGCAGCCTGCGGCGTAAATGCTAAGCGACTATTGTTGAACATAAGTTTGCGTGGTCCGAATGTTTGGCTCTGCTGAAACCTGTAACTAGCAAAACTAGCATTGTAAAATATGTATTATTTTGTTCAATGATTATCGCTTTTCACATTCATATATGCTCTCATATATAGCTCTTAACAATGCTTGTTACTATCCTTAGATCAGCTTTACAAGCAAGCCATCAGCAGAGAAAAAATGTTATGAAATTGTCAGACATTACTAGAATGGTTTGTTTACTTAATCCATTTGAGTTCTGACCCTAAATTAAATAGGTATCTAAAAGGCGTAACTCTCTAATTTTAAAGTCCCTGATTAAAAACTTTCAAAGCGCATTGTTCACCAACTGACTTATTGTTCTTAAAAAGGGTTGTGGTAAAGCTGTCGTCATTTCATTCATTTGGTACGGTTGTGGCGCCCAACTCCCAGGCTGAGAGTATCAGGAGGTGCAAACACTTTGTACAGTTCATCAAGGGTTTTATATTAACGCCACAGTACACTTATCAGCAAAGATCTCAACTAGATAATTAGAAAGTTCGGGCATAAGCACTATACGGGTGCACAACTACGTTCATGCTCAATATCCCACAAGGACCATTGTAATCGATATCACTCGTGACTATGTGAGTTACGGGTATTGCTTTTGAGCGAGCAACACAAATCAACAATTTGACACCCACACGCAGAGCCGCGCCTTGCGTCATCAAATTTAGCTAACGTGTGTACAAACATTCGACCCTGCCTAGTTGCCTTTCCGTACAAATATTGCACTGTGGCGGATCTGACATGATTCCATCGGATTTTTTTGGAAGATTTATCATCTTCAATACTTCGTTTAAGAATATTTAGAATAAAGCTGTCGCGAACGGATTTTTTCTGTTTTATGAAATTTCCCATTAGTTTCTATGTTTTTGCATTGCTGATTTACAAATAGTTTGGTGGTAACATTTGTTTGATTTCGCAGGTTACCTCGAACAAGGATTAATGGTTAAGGACTCTGAAATGCTAAGGCGACATTATTTAAAATCCGATTCTTGGAGATATGATCTGATGTCGTTACTCCCTACCGATATAGCATATTACTGGTGGCGGCCTGGATCTTGTGACTCAGTTAGTATAGTTACTATTTATAATTTTACAAAAGGAAAGCATTCTTGTAGGTCAAGAGAACAAGAAAATTTTCCAGCAGTACATTTCTTGACTTAGTTATTACTAAAAGGTCAATATTGGCTGTTTCAGAAACGTTTGCCGTGCCCTGTTATTGTGCGACTGAATCGGCTATTTCGCCTGCCTCGAATGTGGGAGTGGTTCGATCGTACCGAGACCGCAACAAGTTATCCGAACGCTTTCAGGATATGCAAGGTTATTTTATTTGTAATCAAATGATATTATTAATTTTTGAATTCCTAACTTTTCAAATCTTATCACTGTAAATTTTATTTTAGGTCGTCATGGCGATACTTGTTCTTATCCATTGGAACGCTTGTCTATATTTTGCTATAAGCTACGCCATAGGATTTGGGAGTGATAATTGGGTTTACAATCTTGCTGGCAGCCGTAACGAGACTCTCGCCCATCAATACATCTACAGCTTTTACTGGTCCACTTTAACTCTCACTACGATAGGAGAAACGCCACAACCAGAAATTGATGCTGAATACTTGTTCGTAGTCGCCGACTTCCTAGCGGGGGTTTTGATATTCGCCACTATTGTAGGAAACATTGGTTCGATGATTTCGAACATGAACGTGGCTAGAGTAGAGTTTCAAAATAAAATGGATGGAGTTAAACAATATATGGCCTTTAGGAAAGTAAGTGGGGAATTAGAAGCAAGAGTAATCAGGTGGTTTGCATACACGTGGGCTCAAAGCGGAGCTTTAGATGAAGAAAATGTTTTGTCTTCATTACCAGATAAGCTTAAAGCAGAAATTGCTATTCGAGTTCATTTAGAAACACTGAGAAAAGTAAGAATATTTCAGGATTGTGAGCCAGGCCTACTAGAAGCTTTGGTTTTAAAATTAAGACTCCAAGTATTTAGTCCTGGCGATTACATTTGCAGAAAAGGAGATGTTGGGAAAGAAATGTACATAGTTAAACGTGGTCGGCTCCAGGTAGTTGCAGACGATGGTAAAACTGTCTTGGCCACATTGAGTGCTGGGTCAGTTTTTGGTGAAGTAAGCGTTTTAGAGATTGCTGGTAATCGAACCGGGAACCGACGTACAGCCAACGTAAGAGCGTTGGGATACTCTGACTTATTTTGTTTAGCCAAACGAGACCTCTGGGAAGCTTTAGCAGATTATCCTGACGCAAGAGCAACACTCACCGAACGTGGGTGTCAACTATTGCGAAAAGTAATATTATTTTATCATATTTACTTCAAATTTAGAGGATGATTCAATTTGAATTTCCCATATTCGAGACACTGTAAATTAAAAAGTTGGTTATGGCGCCTGTTTTAAATGTCAAATACTAGTTTAAAACATAGCAATTGTGATATAACTCCAGATGTAAGTGCTGTGATGGCCAAAGAATCAAAGAAGATTCGGCAGGTAGACGACAAACACTTTTTCAAATAAATTTTAATTTTTCGTAGGTGCGCATTTTCTATCCTTTATTAAACAAAGTCGACACATTTGAGGTGAGCATACAAATAATAACTGTGTGGTCCTCGTCGTAGTGTTCTTTTAAATAATGAAGGTCAGACGGAAACTGTCAACAGTGACCGTTATAGACGCATTATAATCGATATTATTGGCACCAAATTGAGGATATTGATGTTGAAAACAAATGGTTTCAACAGGACAGCGCGACATGCCTCATATCGTGCGAGACGTTTAATGTTTTTCTGCGTAGTCTTTTTTTAAATGCGTTTATATGAACAAACCTGCAATGTTAGAATACCTAAAAACTAACATTCACTGAGTTATAGCCGACGTAACTCTCAGAAATTGCGAATATAGCATCGAAAAATTACCTCAAAGGAATCAATTCCTGCAGAATGTGTAAAGACGGTTATTCGGCTGTTGGTTTTTTTCATAATTGACTGGCCTGTTGGCGCAATGGCAGTGATCCTGCCTTTAACGCCGGAGGTTGTGGTTCGATCCCCACACGTGACAAATATTTGTGTGACGAACATTTGTATTTGTTGTGTGTCTGGGTGTTATTATCTATTTAAGTATGTATTTAGAAATATTTAAGTATGTTTATCAGTCTCTGACGCCCATATTACAAGCTCTGCTTAGTTTGGGGTCAGATGATCTTGGTGTGAATTGTCCCAGATATTTATTTATTTATTTATTTATTATAATTATTGACAAGCACTAAGAACAACGTTAGTAAAAAAATGAGAACACCACGCACCTGAGCGTTTTAACAATCGAATTCCTATTGTGTCTTTTATTTGGCAGTGAATGGGTTAATTTGAATCATCCTTTATTTATATGCTCTGCCCGTTATGTATTTATTTTGACGGTCTTTTAAATTTTGGATTATTTACAGGATGGTTTGCTAGATGAAAATGTTTTTGAAAATGCCCAAACTACGCAGCAAAGCCTAGAAGAAACAGTGCATCAACTTGAAACTACTGTTGATATGCTCAACAACCGCCTTCAAGGTTTACTTTCTGATGTTGGTGAAGAACAGGAAAAAATGAAACAAAGGATCAATAAAATTGAAGGCAGGTCGGTAAAGTGAATCAAGCGATGCGATTAGAATAATTATGTTTTGCTCTCAGCGAACTATTTTGAAGCTTCCTTTGCAAAGCGATTTTTCTATGTTTATCTAACATAATTTAATGCATTCGTAATCTTTGAGGTCTGAATTTTTTTGTTTCTAGTACATTTCAGAAAATGGTTACACTTGTTCTTGGAAAAAATATCAATTGTTGCCTGTAAACGTAACATGAACTACTTACAAGATTTTCAGTTAATGCAGAAATTTAAAAATATAGATGTTAAGGATTAAATAATTGACTTAAGACGACCACTATATGTAGACAAGACTATGGGACTATAAATGAAACCTTTAATTGAACCAGGCTATGTGTGTTTAAAAACAATACCACCAAAAAAGAAAACATTACAAAAACGTATCAACGTATAATAATAATCATTGATTAACATAAATGTAATTTTACGCCAAAAAGCACGACGCAACAAATAAGAGTATACTAGGTACTCGTAATAACTGTTAATTTTTTTCTCATTGTTTGAATATTAATATTCTATAATTTTAAATAATAAGGTATGAATAACGTGTCAGACGATACCACAAATATAATATGTCAAGCAGCCGTAGGTTTTTTCATTACTTCTTTCAAAAGGTTTCCTTTATTAAGGTAAAGAAAACACTTTATAAAGAAGTTTCAACAGCCTTGCTTCCCACATCTAACTATTGTTCTTTAAAACAATATACCACTCCCTATAGAATTTGTGTTGTTTTGGTTCGTTTGCAAAAAGTAAATACTGTAAGAGAAAACCCTCAACCATTCTCTGAAATATACAAAGAACTGTTTTTTCAAGACAAGTTCAAACAAACTAATAATGAAATAAATTTTGAGATTCACAACATTATAATATAATAAGAACACTTATACTTCTTTCATTATAACATTAGAACTAAGAAGCAGAGGTGCCAAAATGAATGATAATATGCATGACGTTGCCATGACGATGACATACTTGAGTATAACTTGGCAAAATTTAAAACCCCTTCCGCCACAACATATGAAGGGATTATGTAACATTTTAGATTTGGTAGAATTATAGTGACAATCAAAACGTGTTCGCATAAACACCCCTGCTCCATTTGGTTTTTGGTTTTTTTGGTTTTTACATCGACAATATAGTTTGATGCAAGACAAAATAATTTATATAAGCAAAAGCCTCATAAATTCTGAAGTTCCTTTACTTAAGATGAGAACAATTAGGTGTGACAGCTGCTATTTAAGTAGATTTTAATCAATTCGGCATAAACCTTAAAAGTAATGTTGTTTACAATAAAATGTTTATTGTACTTTTACCACAAAGTGTACCCTAAAAAGAACCTTTTTTACTTCTGTCTAATGCTATAAAGAATGGAGTATAGGTGTAACGATAAAAACATTATTTACAGAATGTTGGATATAGAAGATGATGAAACTGATACTGAAGATGTCACATCAATGGAGGCTTCAGAGCTGAGAAGTGAAATTGCGAGAGTTTGTGACGCATCTGGGTACACGGAGTTTCCCACGAGTTCGCACGATACTTCAGGATTCCTTCTAAGTAACCCAATACATGTTCGGGAGCGGGGCCATTCGCTTTGCGTGGAGAGGACGTCGGGAGGCCTACTGCCACTTGGCCTCGAGCCGCGCAGCAAGTCTCTCAGGTTGAAAAAGAACAAAGACACGTCTAAGTGAATTACGTAGTTAGGAAAGACAATTGATTAAGTAAACTGTGCATTTGCTAATTTTATTCTTTTTTATAAGTTATACTGTGAATTATTTTTGATATGCATAACTTTTACAAAATTCGAATCCTAGCGATTATTTGTATCGTAGGCTAGAATAATTACATAAAGAAACCAAGTCCGCGCGCCCATTTTGAAGCACCTTTATTGGAGTCATAAATGGCTCCAAACGAACCGCTTTGCAGTGTTCATTACAGCTCCGCAATGTTCAATGTCAATGCGCGCCGCACGTAAGCTAGTAATGGTTACGCATGTGTGGATCGGATTGGTGCTTCATTTTTAACGGGCCGGTTGTATGAAGACTATCCTTCTATACGTTATTATTCTAAGATCGTAGGAATATCTACATTTCACGGAAATTATGTTTTATAATATGTATAGGTAGTAATATAGGTTTTAAGTATAGAAAACAGTTTAAGACACTGACCATTAGATTACTCTTGTAGAACTTTTTGAAACCATACGGTCACAGTCTTTATCAAATCAATTACTAAGTAACTTTTTTTTGTTTCACGGTCATAATAGGTAGTAGGTTGGGGAAAAAGTTTCTTCGCATTTTTTAAGAAATTAAAAAAAAACATTTTTATAATATAGTATATTTGTTTAACTAAATTAGGTAGTTGCCATTTTGTTCGATTACTTGATGCCATCTTGTAGGTAGGGACATGATCCCATTGCTAGAGGAATTTTGAGGCTTCTGATCAAAATACCGCGACAACTGGTTTTGGCAGTCCTCTCGTGATGTTAACCTGACACTGCCTAAAGAATTTTGAAGAGACCGAAACAGGTGAAAACTTAAGGTGCAAGGTCAGGACTATACGGCGGATGCATTAACACCTCATAGCCAAACTCTCTTAATTTTTGCTGAGTGGCTAAAGATGTGTAAGGTTCATAACGTTATCATGACGAAAAACCACACCCTTTCTGTTGATTAATTCCGGCCGCTTTCTCTCAACTTCTTGCTTTAATCTCATCAGTTGTTTGCAGTTGTTCAGAATCGATGGTCCTGCCTGGTGGTAACAGCTCATACTGGATAATGCCCTTCCAATCCCACCACACACACAGCATCACCTTGTTGCGAACTCGGTTAACTAACCCGGGTTTCGCCACAGTCTGTGAAGCCTGACCGGCCTTTGACCACGACCTTTTTCGCACGTTCTTATCGTACGTGATCCACTTTTCATCACCAGTTATCAGCTTCTTCAAAAATGCTTCGGTTTCATTACGTCGTAATAAAGAATCACAAATGAGCACATGGTTCATTAGGTTTCTTTCAATGAGCTCGTGGGGTAAACAAATGTCGAGCTTTTTTGTATACCCAGTTGTTTTCAAATGCGGCGAAACTGTTTTGTGATCAATTCCCAGTTTTTCAGCTACGTCGTAACTACTGATCGGCATAATCTTACTCCACTTTTTCAAAAATGGCATCCATTTTATCCGTAATAGAGCGACCAGAGCTACGTGCATCTCTGACATCAAAATTTCTGGATTGAAAACACGTAAACCAAATTTGTGCTACTCTCACAGACACTGCACTAGTCCATAACCAGTCCATAAACATCCCTATTTTTTTCGCGGCTTGCGTTGCATTTTACCTTTTTTGTAGTGAAGTTTTAAAATGTATCGAATTTTTTCATTTGATTCACTCATCTTGACAGTAAGAGAAACAAATGATGATCACACGTTTTCCTAATTTGAATTTGGGATTATCTTCTTTAAAATTTAAGCTTTTAATGATACCAAAGCCAGCCAGATACAAATAATATAGCCCAAGAGATTTTAATACAAGTTTATACATACTATATGCAAAAAGACTTTTTCCCCAACCTAATATTTATTTAAGGACGATTTTGAACATAGCTCGCAGGAGACAGGACTGAATTAACGCATTGCCCGTTAAGGTTTAATTGCATTTGTAGTTGTTAAGTTTGCAACTTGGACTCGAAAAATGAACCACAAGCCAAACTAGTTCCAAGTGCAAATCTTAAACAAAGATACAAGCAGTTACAGTACAGCATGCAACATATGAAATTTAGGTTTCCTAGGGTTCTGGCGTAAAAGTTTAATAATTTTACTATGAAATTAGACAAATGTAAAAGATAATTTATACCTTTAGTAATTCTTTTTGTTTTTAATAACACATATATTTATTGATATAAAACGGAATGAGTACTTAAGCCATTAATATTGAAATCTTTACATTAATAACGCCAAAACTCGTAGGCCAATTGCAACACATTCATTGTGTATTTTACGACTAAAGTTGGGCGTGAACATAAACTTAAGTTCAGCCGGATACTTAGTATCTATAAGGGTCAGCTAAGGTTCGACAAAATGTTAATTTACGTCGTCGTCTGTCGCTGGCTAATATGCACAGAAGCCGAAACGAAACGGCTAGAATGTATTCGATGAACGCCCGTAGCAATGTTTTTGATTAGTAATTAATGCTGAAGAAGTTTTCCCTAATTTTGGATACTTACTTGGGGATCTGTAATCAGAACGATTGTTCTTTGGTTTAGTATACCTGTTATTACTTTTTTTAAAGATATTATGTTAATGTTTTAGGGGCAGTTCTAAGTGATTAATGAATTAATAACTCCGCAGAAGTTTGATTTTATAATTTTGAATTGTAATAATAGTGATTGATTTTTAGCCGAGGGCCTGCGGTTACACTTAAGTTCAGCCAGCTAATCTTAAGTTTATGTTTGTAGACCTACTTACGCCGTAACATAGACAATTAAATTCATTTAGTCGTAACTAATTAATCGTCACCGTAGATGAAAGAGATGGAAATTATGAGTATTTATGTAGGTAAACTTGTAAATATATTGGCACAGCCATCTTCGGTATTTACAAATTAAATGTTGTTATAAATGTGTAATTTGTGTACAGACAGCGCCATATAAATAATGGAAAACTCGCATGTATATTAGCTAAAATGGTTCTGTCGCAACTTTTTTTATAAACACACTAGTTTGACTAGTTTACTGTTTTGTGTCTACAAATTGCAGCGCTATGAACACTTACACACCGAATAAATGACAGAACACTCAACTTGAATACCTGAAAAAATATTATATCTTTTGCTAAGGTTTTTTTGCTAACTCTGATTCAGAAAGTTTAATTGTATTGAAATAATCAGCGAGAAAAATGTACAAGATCATAGGTTTATTAGCATGCACTATGACGAAGGTAAATTAATGTAAAATTTGTTGTTTCTACCTAATAATGTACCTGGTCTGCTAATATTAATTGTAAAAAAATATCTAAGTTCTTTATCTTGTCAATTTTGTATAAAGAAAACAGACTTCATACTAATCTTAACAGTCAGAAAAAATCGCCAAAAATGTATAATTTCGCGTGTATATTTCTTCGGAGGATTGTTGTTTTTATTTGTATAGATGAAAAATAGGATAGTGAGAAATGTTTTTTGCGTAGTTCAATTTGGAATGGAGACTGTTTATGGTGCTGGCTGTACTCAATGCTAATAATATAGGTATTTGAAGTATTGAGGAATATGCGTCAATGGAATGCGGCTTTAAAATAAACCAACCTAAAAAAATATTCATAAGAGAAGTAAACTGAATGAGTTTTATATGAGGTTTAGAAACAGATATTAAATGTTTTAAAAATATCCCTGTTTTTTGAAGTTATGATTACAGCTCATATGCCCGGTTTAGGCGTTGATCACACTGCATCGCACTCCGCCGCACACCCGTCTTTGTAATTCATCTTCTAGTTCGTCGAGCGAATTGGCACAGTTTACGAAGTAAGTTTTTTTTGCACGCAGTTCATTTTGGACGTGTGGTCACCTCAGTCATTGCAATAGCTTAAAATGATCTGGCCTAATGTAAACAAAACTAGCATGGTCCAAGCCAGGTCGTCAGCAAGCCAGGACAGTTTAGTAAAGGACTAGCTTGCTATCCTAGCTTGAAAAATTAGCCTCGTGTAACCCGAGCATTAGGTTTACCACAATATCAAAAATTAGAGCAGAATTCACAATCCCTATTTACCATATAATATTGACTGCGAAAGTTACTCTGTCTGTCTGTCAATTTGATACAAAGATAGACTAGAGCTATGAAAAGGATACAAACTTTAGCATATCTTTTATCGCGAAGAAAAGACTTGAAAGGTGTTTAGGAGATGAAATGATTTGTATGGATTTTTTATTATTAAAAAAACATTAAGTGTGTTTTTAACAATGTGCGGGTTTTATCACGCACGCGGGATTTCCACTCCACCTTAGTAAAAACACACTAAGGCTTTTGAAAAGAAAAAAATTATGATTTTATGCGTTTTTGAGATAACAAACTGTGTGGGAATGAAATAGGGGAAGAAAATAATGCTGCCTAAAGTTACTATTCTACACGAACGAAGTCACACCAAAAGCTAGTCTATACTAGTATTATATCGACTGGATCGATTTTAAAAATTCCTTTACCAATATAATGCTAACAGGGACATAGGATATATTTTTTTTGGTAGAGGATGGGGGTGTAAAAGTACTTTTTCAAGTTTTTCTTAAACAACATGTAAATGGTGGCTCCTAGCAAAAAAAAAATATTTTACTGAAGTAATCCACATAAAAATTTCTACAAGGTTCTACTCACTTTTTCTCTGGGATCAATATTTAGTGTGATACGAAGAAATGAAGATGGACAATAATAAAGTAAACCTATGTATTAAAAAAATACTAACTATCTTCTAAATCTAAAAAATCATCATCGATGATATTCATCGTCGATGGTTTATTCGCTGCAGGCTCCGTTAGTGCATGAGCTGGAGCATACTACGCAGACACTGGAGCGGGCGATGCCTGCTTTCCGGCAGCCGCATCGCACCCCACACCCCAAATGTCTGAGATCTTTTGGGTCAAATCTGGTTAAGCTTGGTATCTGCGAGCTTGTTGCGTTGCAAGTGCATACTGAGAACTGCACAAAAGTTTACCTGCATCCAACAAGAGTTTTATAACATTTGTGTCTTTATTTTGAATTGCAAAGATTTTTGTTAATGCATGACCAATGTATCTTATGGCAACTGCTTGTTGGTTCTGTTTAGTTTCAATTACCTTGTCTTTTTCAACTAATATATCCGATAAAGCGGCTTTAATATCTGCGTTAAGCTGGGGTGAACCAATTTAGGGCAATTCTGGTCTTCAGATTATATTAAATGCAAGGTAGGATCTTGAGTTTGCATGCCCACTAAACTAGGAATTAATATTGTTGTAACTTTTTATATCATTGTCACGCATCCTAATGTGCTACACAATGTTAAGCAAATAAACGTTTGAGTTTAAGTTTGTATTCCCTGGGGGCGGAATTGCTATATCTAGGTATCGTGTTTTCGATAGTGTCAGTAGTTAGCAAATTGAATAAATTAAATTTTCTCTTTAATAGCTACTACTACATCACTTACCTCATAGTCAGTGAGTATGCTATATAGTTTTTGTTAGTCTTTAGATAACCAGGTGATTGCCTAAAGGCTAACAATTATAGTCGCTTAAATGTATAAAATAATGCAATTCTGAGAATACGTTCACTCGAAAGCAACTCCTCTCACCCAGTCCCTTCCTCCTGGTAGGACTTGATTAAACATCTGCCTACTGTATTTTTCCACGTGGCAACGCTCATATACCTAGTTTCATCGGCTTCTGCTTATCAGCACTTGTATCGAGTATACTATCTAGTTCTGAAATGGCTAGGTTTTGGAAACAATTTCAACTTCTTCTACCTGCTCCGAAAAAGCTCCATAACACAATTTCTGCAATTGCAGAAGAGGTTGTACCTGTAAATGCGGCTGTAGAAGAGTAGTAGGGTTGTTGTGTTCATTAGCGTAAACTAATTGCTAAGACCAGTATTTTCAACTTTTGGAATGGCGATATCTTAGGAATGGTGATTCTCGGGAAAAGAAGTTTAAGAATAATGGTGTTTTTTCTGAGGAAGTACGAAAAAAGATGGGAGTCATTGAAGAATATTTCTTTAATGGTACGTTTTATAGTGCCATTTTATCAATTAGTTGTGTTGCATGGTGATGATGGAAATACTACCAATAAAAAAACTGTGCCCTTGATTTATGCTTTGATGAGTAATAAAACGGAGAAGTCATATTGTGCTCTATTTGACGTAATAACACAGCGTATTTAAAAATGTACACCCAAAAAATACACGCAGACTTTGAAACAGGACCAACAAATGCTTTTAATCAATTTTTGCCAAATATTATTATAAAAAGTGATATTTTAATTTAACACGGATTAAAGGGTGGTCCAAACATACACGCCAATATTTTTTTAGCTTCCTTACACTCAGGGGTATCCAAAAAATACCCCATGTATGTTACCCGATTTTCGTAGTTTTCGAGTTGTGAATTTTTTACGAATTTTTGGAAATTTCTGGGTTGAGTCACTTATTCGGTCACTGTGGCACGATCTGTTGAGGAAAATGCCTGTTTTTTTCACTATTAGATGGATACTAGGTTTAGTGGATTCAAAAGCATTTACGTCCATAGCGCTTATCAAAATTCTCGGTCGGTATTCAGGCACCGTACTAAAAACGTAACGGAGAGTTGGAATTCTGAACTCAATAAAGAGTAAAAAACCATTTATCTAAACAAATTGCTAACAGTAATATCGCAAATTACCAATTCTTGAGACTTATCAGTCACTAAGCTCCGAAAAGAACATTGTGAAAAATACCATTTAATTATAGATTCTCAAATGCAATTTCATTGAACCAATTTTTTGGAAAAAAAAACCGTTAAAATAAATTATATTTATTAAATTATGTGTTTTTCTTAATTGCTTGGCTGTACAGATCTTCCATCAGTTACCTTATATGTTCTTGTGCTTCAGCCAGGTGGAGAACCTAGGTGAGGCACGAGTCCGGACCCAAATAATATTTTTAAAGGAATACACTACACATTTTCAAATGGTATATTCATATTTTTATTACATACAACATTCAACTACTTATGTGACATTCGCACATAAAGAACCCGAAACAATGTTACTGCTTAATGATCCAACATTCTTAGACGACTTTCAGCTTACATTTCAACATCAAGTATTATGTAACATGGTGGGTAGCCTCACTAAATCACATTATTTTGAGAGTAGGTTTCAAAGATGGTAATATAATATATTTATTTATACAAAATGTTTTTATGGTTTATTAGATAATAGATAATTCAATCCAACAGTGTAAAGAGCTGATATTATGTATATACAAAAATAAATAAATAAAATAAGCAATTTGGCACTTATTCGACAGTAGGTTAATATAACTTTGTACAAAAGTGACAGTATTTACAAGTCTTATCATAAAACATTAGAGTAATTAATATAATAAAAACAATAACCATTTCGAAATTATTTCTTAACCAAATAGATAAAATAAATCATGAAATAGGGATGTGTCATCACAGATCACTGGATCCTATAAGAACTCTTCTAGCACATTTTTTTTTTGATGAACTAGAAGCACCCTTTTAAATAAAATGTCAAAACCCTTCACAAGGTATTTTCTCAAAATTCCTTCACACTACTATTTGCCCCTGGGTTTTAATTTTAATAAACTACTGTTAATTTTGCACTATGTGAATACTAGCTCTCGGTTGCTTAAGGACCTATATACATAAAATTTGTAAATAGTAATAGGTACACTAATCCAACAAGAACTGGCTAAATGCTCGTCAGACATACTATGCTTGTGAGATATTTGTCATTTTGCAACTATTTTTCAGTAGACTCATGATTTAGATGATTTCGAGATAATAGCAAACGTACCATAGTTTTCAACTGTTGGTGTTTAATTGAAAAAACTACACACATCATATATACTACGTGGTGTAAATATATTAAACTTCAATTAAATAAAATCAAAAGTTTGCCTGTAGCGAAGTTCAAATTTAGGTTTATAATTTGTGATTAGGATATGTGTTGAGGAATGAGTTTTAGCTAATATGATGTTATAGTTCGCATCAAACTTCTAGGCTTCTGAATGGTTTTGCGCATGCGCAATACTTATTTTTCATAGTAAAAATAGGAATGCGGGACTCGGGACAAGTGACAGTGGACTGAAATTTTATGAACTGTACCGAGGATTATGGTATGACCTGCTAACAATGAAGAATCCCTTTACCAGCACTTTGGCGTATGTACACAGCGTTTTCAGGCCCAGTCGCAACGAAGGCGTCTGGTTTAAATAAACTACTTACTGTAAATATCATAATATTATTTAGCTATGTGAGTCAAATACAAAATTGTGTGCTTATGTGTATAGTAGTATACATACAGTAATGACTGACGGCCGATAGATATCTTGCTTTTGGAACTATGAGATCCTTACACTTTGAGTGTATTCAATAGGTGTTGAATTTTATCAGTCAAAATATATTAAGTGGTTGTTAATTTAGTACCATAGTCATTTTTGACAGTTACCCCACCCTCATTCACAAAAAAACCTTAAATTAACGAAACATCAATTTTAAATTACAGTCATATATCCATTTTTAATTCACATTACGAGTGCTGAAAATGGATAATAGTCTTGTTGTTTTCCCTCCATACTTTTTAATTTACATAAAGCATTTTGAATATGGTGGACCATTCGAGACGAGACTAGAGGATGCCTCTTCCTTTACGCCAACTGGAACAATAAAGCGCACCATTAGTTGCAACGCACCTATTTATTATAAATACCAACGATTAATAAATTTATTAGCATATAATTCACAGGAGTCTTTTTAGTACTACTTACAGCGTAAGTATGGTTAGACTTTCCTGACATCATGTTTAAAAATTGGGCACATGCATGAAAAAGCATTTACCCTCTTGCCAGAAGGAGAAACGAGATCCTGGTGAGTCGGAAGATGAGACTGCCTCGTGACGCCGAGTAGGCGAGAAACTGCTCGCTGTAACGTAGCCCGTGTTTGGGCTCGGTGATCCACCTTAACAAATTAAAAATACATTACTGACATCGAACTGACATCACTCTACTATTCAACTGATAATCTTCACCTTACTTTTATTATAAATGCGAAAGTTTGTATGTATCATTGCTATTTTTGCACACAAAAACTACCTAACGGATTTAGATGAAACTTTACAGTAATAAATACAGCTTAGACATTAGAATGAATATTGATAAATTGTAGCTTATGTGCTATGGCAACAATTTAAGAAGATAAGTTGGCCATAATAATAATAAAAAGGATCGTAAGTCGGGATTCACGAGGACGAAGCCGCGGGGGAACGCAAAAGTAATCTATTAAAACGAGAACCCTATACCAGGGTGTCCCACCAGGTGTCTGTCTGGTATCAGAGAACACTTCATTACTATCGATTTGTTACCTATTTATGTTCAGCGAAATTTAATAATTTTCGAGTTAATGATTTTAAAATGGATTTTAGCCTTCCCGCGAATTGATCCCGAAAAACTGTTAATAATTGACTAAGAAGGTTAGAGCTAATCACATGTTTTCTACCCATATAGTCTTATAAATATATCTAGAGTGTTCAAAAGATAGAATTGAGGAAACCGATAAAATATTAGGTTGGGGAAGGGGAAGTCTTTTCGCATATACACACATCAAAAGTGTCTAGCGATCAACATATATTTTTGCAATAACTTTTCTCCTGATTGATATTAATTAAAATTTTCTTTAGGGATTCATCAAATAAAGTGTTTTCGTTTGTCTACAGTAACGATAAACCAAGTCACCTTTGCATTAATAAAGAAATTTGCCATTTTCCTAATAAAGGGATTTTTGACATTTGAACCACTAACATTAAAGTTCGAAAAAAAGACTGAAATAACAGTTTTCTTTAAAATTTTATTGGTTAAGTTACACAATTAATAATCCGTGTTTCTACCGCGAACACTAACAACACAAGAACATCGGTTTGGCATACTCAAAATAAGGTTCATCCAAATCACGCTGTGGAATGGCCGCCCATGTTCGTTGCAATAACAAAAAAAGGTCTTCTTGCGACTGGATACCATCCATATTCGGCAGAGCTCTTCTCTGTAGCATATCCCATGCATGCTCAATCGGGTTCAAGTCTGGCGACTGAGCAGGCCAGGGCAGGACATTGATGTTAACTGCGGCGAGAGTCTGTCTTACAACTCTTGCGGTGTGCGGTCGTGCATTATCATGCATTAACTGAAATAAGGGACCGATTTGCACTTGTAGAGGAACGATGACGTCTGATACAATCGTCTCAGCATAAATTTGAGCGTTGAGGTTGCCTCTGATCCAAATCAACTCAGTTCTTCCGCCGATCCAAATACCCGCCCATACCATGATGGTTCCACCACTATAAGGATGGACTTCCTGGCAGGATTTTAATCGCTGTTGGCGTCCAGGGGTTCTCCAGTGTCGTATACGTCTTGTATCCGGTCTCATACCAAAACGAGACTCATCAGAAAAGCACACGAAACGCCATTGTTTTTCTGCCCAATTTCTGTGTTCAAGAGCCCATTGATATCGAATCCTACGATTGTGCATTGCTATAGGTGGTACCCTTAGCGGTCTTCGGGAATGAAGGTTCACTTCATGCAAGCGGTTTCTGACTGTTTGGTCGCTAATTAAGTTCCCTGAAGAGTGATGAAGCCTCACGGCTAACATCATGGCGGTTATTGTTGGAGTTCTTCGAGTTGTGATTTGAATGTATCGGTCTTGTCTCCGTGTGGTGCAGCGATACCGTCCTCCATGGCGCTCAGCCACGGTACCAGTGCTTCGGTAACGTGTCCAACGTCGACTGATAACACTCTGACTTGTATTCAGAGCTAAAGCCACCGTACGTTGCCGGGAACCAGCTTCTATCATTCCCACGGCTCTGAGCATTTCTTCCCTGCTTAAATGACGTCGCCGCTCCATAATAACGTTGGTTTTAATCAGTAGTAGGGAAACAGTAGCACTAATAATGTCTTCAATGCGTTGTATGTTTTTATAGGGAAAATATTGACAGCTGATTTTCATCTTTTACTCGAATTTGATTGACAGTTCCTGTTTCAAATTATGAAATGCACCAAAAAGGATCCATATAAATTTATAAAATCATAAATTTATTACAAAGCCACATCTCAATCTCAAGAAATCCGCATAAAAATGCTTGATCCCTAGACACTTTTGATGTGTGTAGTATGTATGAACTTGTCATGAAATCTCTTTGGCTATACTATTTGTATCTGGCTGGTATTGGTTTCATCAAAAGTTTAAATTTTGAAGAAGATACTCGTAATTCCAAATTCAAATTGGGAAACTGTAATTTTCATCTGAATGTGATTTTCATCTTGGTTTTCTGAAGGTTAATTTTTAAATTATTTCTTTTTAACCATTCAACCATTTTGGCAAAATTTGTGTTGATGTCATCCTCATATGATCGAATGTTAGTATTACTATTACAAAGAATACAATCATGTTCGTAATTTTCGGTAGGTATTTTATATATAAAATAAACAACAAAGGAGAAGAATACCACCCTGAGGAACACCAAATTGGTTGTTTATTTAAGATGATTTAACATTTTACAAAGATTTACTTTTGGGACAATATTATCTAATTTCAACACATTGCTCCCTTTCACTTTAATTATTCATAATCACACTTTTTGTCCATTGGTAACCTGGTCTGCGAACGCCGTATTTGTACAATTTTGCAAGTAGGTGTTCGTGGCAGACAAAATCAAAAGCTTTTGTCATGTCTGAAAAGAGAACAGTTACTAAAATGGTTTTATTAAAACTGTGAGTGATTGTTCTAATTAATTTAAAATTAGAACTTCTGTTCATCTCGTATGACATGATTTTTTAAAAGAAAATGAATTAATCTGTAATATGTACATAATATTCTCAAAACTTTTTGAAACAATGGGTATTAGAGTTATTGGTCTTTAGTAAATCGAAGATGTTTTAAAGAGTGTTCTTTTTGTAGAGTGGTTTGACTATTGACTTTTTCAAAGCATCTGGAAAATGACTTTCACTAAACAACAAATTTGTTACAAAAGTAAATGGCTCAACAACAGTTTTAATGCTCATTTTAATAACAAACATTTAACATCATATCCAACACAAGTTGAATTTTTAAGAGACTTTACTATTTTAATCAGTTCTTCTTTACTAATCGGATTGAGAAACAAGAATGGTACTACAGAGTCTATGTTTTCTTCAATTAACCTATTACTACTATCTATAGAGCAGTTTTGAGAAACACTATCAATAAAATACTTATTAAACGTCTCTGAACTATATCAGAGTCCTAAGTGTCTGACGTTTCTGTAGATATTTTTGTTATTGAATTGCGATAAAAATCTGAGACGTAATTATTGATAATATTCCAGACTGCTTTGCATTTGTTGTTAAATTTATTTATATATTTATAATTATTATTTTTTGTGATACTCTAATAAAAAAAAAATGCTGAGTATTTTTTATAGTTATAGTTATATTTAGTCACGTCACTACGATGTTTTAAATACAATATGCGTCTCATACGGCAGCTTTTAGCTATACCTTTAGTTATCCATATTGATTTATTACTTTTAGATGTAATTGGAAAGCATAGGTCATAGAACAACTTATATAAATTATAAAATTCGTTAAAGACATCTATAGCGTTACAGCCATGTTTATAGACTTCTGCAAAATACAAGTTAGATGGGTTTACATTCCATGAAACAGTTTTTATTTTCAATTGAATAATCTCGCTTGTATTCGTACCACCACTAAGGACTCATTATCTTTTTCTTCGTTACTGGAATCTCAAGTGTTTGAGCCGTATGATCTGATAAGCCTAGGTCAAGTTTTTGCAAGAGAATAGGAATGGAAACAGTGTCAAAGGCCTTTTTCAAATCAATAAAAAGGCCAAGACACTTATGTCCTCCGTCTACCATATCTGTAACATAGGGAGTAAAAATTGCCGTCGTTAAGCGGGCATATTAATAAAATTCAAAAAAGTCAAAGCCATGAGTTCTTACAAACAAAAAAATTTAAACGGTTACCATACTGAAAAACGGACAAAAAAATGAAATACATCAGAAATCAGCATCGGTCGATGAAGCTTCGCTCAGCAAGCAGCTCGGCCTAGCGGTAGCTGTCACGGCATCTATCCATCAACCCGACAGCGTCGGCCAATCACGTGACGTGGCCCGGTTAGTGGTCGATTAAACAGGGTTAACTTGACTGATGTTAATGTTCAGTTGACTGACTAGTTGACGGCTGGAATACTGACGTTTATATTAGTAGCTATCTGGACAATGCATGTTTTTAAATTATGTGTTATTCTTGTGGAGAGCTTTATTTTCAATTCTAAATTATAATTTTCCAGTAATTGGTTCAGCTCTATAGTAATATTAGAATTCTTAAAGATTCCAATCTCCACATATGACTATCCTTTTACGCTTCTTGTTACCTATAACATGTAACAGATCTGCCAGTTTCTTGAAAAACCAGGAATTTAGAGATGTAGGTGTTTTATTAGTATATAGACAAATTACAATAATTCCGTACTGGACCAGCTCTATGCCACAGCACTCAAAAACACGATTGTGAGGTATGTTTTTCAATTCACTCAGTATTCTGTATTCGATGTCCTTTTTGACCAAAATAGCCACTCCTCCCCGTTTTTTATGCTTTCGAGAGAACCACGTCGCTGTTTTAAAATTACTTACCTTAACATTGTTTTCTGTACCAGACTGTAAATTAGTTTCACAGAGGCAAATAACATCAATGAACAAATAATATTTTTGCATTTGTTGTATTAAGCATGATAATTCTTCTTGTTTGTTAAGTATTCCACAAATGTTAAGATGAAAAATTCCTAGAATATTATTCTTCTTCGTTTCGACTATGCTTTTGTTTTTACATTGATCAGTAGAATTACAGTTAACAACTGACAAACTTGCAAAGCGTTTTTGTCTACATGTTGATCCAAAAACTTATGAAGGAGCAATTAAAGAAGGAAGCGAATGGAAAGAAGCTATAAGTAGTGAACTAAAATCACATGAGGAACTTGAAACATGGATTATTTTAAACTAAGTTGTGTACTATGGATATGTTAAGTTATACATTTAGGTACATACTTGAATATTGTGTGTGGAAATTTAAAGTGTAAATTTAATATTCAGGGAGGTGTTAACATTATGAGCGCAGTTATAATCTTGCGCGCGTCCCCTCATAAAGATGTGGTTCTTGTACTGTGCTCTAAAATGTGAATGGCGAAAGTAATAAATGGTTTCTCTACTATGTTAAAAGTGTGTTTCTATTAAGAAAATCAAGCAGCCTTGTCTCGCAGATCACTAATACCCCTAAGTAAAGGTTGACGTGAAGGCGAGTGTGAGTACCTTTATAAATTATTATAATAATTAACTTTCCGCCCGCGGCTTCGCCCGCGTTATTTTTATATATTGTGGCCAAATTACATAAAATCTTTATAAATTGTAGCCCATGTGTTATTCTGATATTTCTGATGTATAAGCTGTATTACTGTTAAGTTTCATTCAAACCCGTTCAGTAGTTTTTGCGTGAAAGAGTAACAAACATACAAACATATGTACATCCTCACAAACTTTCGCAATAATGATAGGTTGGGGAAAGAGTTTCTTCGCATTTTTGAAGAAAATTCAAAACAATTTTTAATATAGTTTATTTACATTTAACTAAAGTATGTAGGTCACCTACCTACATACTACTATCTAGGTCGATTACTTTTTGCCATCTTGTAGGTAGGGGGCATGATCCCATTGCTATAGGAATTTTGAGGCTTCTGATCAAAATACCGCGACCAGTGGTTTTTTGGCAGTCCTCTCGTGATGTTAACCTGACACTGCCTAAAAAAATCTGAAGAGACCGAAACAGGTGGAAATCTGAAGGTGCAAGGTCAGGACTATACAGCATGCATTAACACCTCCCAGCCAAACTCTCTTCATTTTTGCTGTGTGGCTAAAGATGTGTGAGGCTGCTGTTGATTAATTCCGGCCGCTTTCTCTCAACTTCTTGCTTTAATCTCATCAGTTGTTCGCAGTAGAGTTCAGAATCGATAGTCCTGCTTCGTGGTAACAGCTCATAATGAATAATGCGCTTCCAATCCCACCACACACACCCACACACAGCATCACCTTGTTGCGAGTTAACCCGGGTTTAGCCACGTTCTGTGAAGGCTGACCGGCCTTTGAACACGACCTGTTTCGCACGTACTTGTCGTACGTGATCCAGTTTTCATCACCAGTTATCAGGTTCAGGATTTTCAAAAATGGTTCAGTTTCATTACGTCGTAAAAAGAATCACAAATGAGTAGACGGTTCATTAGGTTTATTTCAGTGAGCTCTTGAGGTACCCAAATATCGAGCTTTTTTGTGGTCAATTTCCAGTTCTTTACTGCTAAGTCGTAACTACTGATATGCCGATCTTGCTCCACTTTTTCAAAAATGGCATCCATTTTATCCGTAATAGGGCCAACAGAGCGACGTGCATCTTTGACATCAAAATTTCCGGATTGAAAACGCTTAAACCAAATTTGTGCTACTCTCACAGACACTGCACTAGGTCCATAAAGACCACAATTTTTTTTTTGCGGCTTGCGTTGCATTGTTACCTTTTTTGTAGTAAAATCTTAAAATGTATTGAATTTCTTCTTAGATTCAGTCATCTTGACAGTAAGAAAAACAAATGAAAATCACACATTTTCCTAATTTGAATTTGGAATTATCTTCTTCAAAAATTTAAACTTTTAGTGATACCAAAACCAGCCAGATACAAATTTTAATATTACCTATAGCCAAAGAGAATTTATTTCAACAAGTTCATACTTAATTAATGCGAAAAGACTTTCTCCCTAACCTAATATTAGTAAGATAGTAGATAAAAGGAAAATTTATTTCTTCACACTGTTCCGTGCTTTCAGTTAAATCAGAAAAGTACGTTACTTCTCTCTACCGTTAAATTTACTAACTGTTTATTCGTGTTAATACTTGTTTTTCCCGTTTAATTCGCGAAGGGAAACCGACGTTTAAAAATATGAATTTCTGTTAACAACTCCTGTCATTTGCCCACTATGTTTTGTTTTTATGTTATTTCTTCTTAGGTACATAAGTAAATCCTACGCCTAGGCTAAGGACTTGTATTCAAATAACTTTATATCTAGGCCACTGTTGAAAGATTTTGTCAAACGGCTCACGCACGCAAGCCAATTCAATCAAGTCAACGTTGCTAGGTTAATCAGGAAAATTCCAACATTTATTAGTACCCCGACATGCGCCAACTTGTATGACTTGAAGTATCAGTTGCCTTGAGTTCCAAGCGCCAGCAAACTACACCAGTGACGCCATCTACATGTTTCGTAAAGTACATTCAGCTACTTCATAATGAATCAGCATATATTATGTGGTGCAGTTCTTAACAAGATACAGACGATCTAAGTAATTAGTAATTAAAACAGGTCTTGCTGTTGTCATCAATAAGGAAATGTGTATGCGTCCCGAGTTTCAAGCGCTAGCAAACTACTCCGGTGTCGCCATCTAGAGGATTTGTAAAACACATTCATCTCCTTTAGAATTCACCCGCATCTCGAGAGTGTTGTGGTTCGTTGCCAGATGCAGATGGTGTTATTATAAAATAAATCATGTTTGTGTTGGCTTTTTAGGGATTGCAAATTTAAATTGGTATATTTTATGATAACTTATTTAAGACGAAGCTGATATTCGATTTTTTAATAAAAACCTAAAACAAGCTCCACAACCGCAACCGCAGATTTACATCAAAATTATATGTATTGCTGTAAAACTTCATCTAAAAGCGTTAAGTAGTTTATGCGTGAAAGGGTAACAAAGTTAGATTGGCTTACATGGATTTAATTATTATTGTTTTCATTAATTATGGTGCCTATCTTTTCTTGTATTTAAACTATTGCATGCTTGGAGTATGCGCAAAATGGCTAAATGGAATTATAATTTGAAGATCATCGTAACCTTTATTTACGCAATGAAAATTATTTGTATTTACATTTGTCAAGTTAACATCTAGGTACCCAAATGTCGCGGCAAAAAGTGGCCACGTTTCTTTAGCTACTACTGTTTCTGATTTCGTGGTTATCAAACGTTAAATAAGTTTACCTTCAGGCCAAAAAGGGAACCTAGAAACAGCAGCATCCGATGACGTGACAATTTCGTGGTGTCGACTTGGGGAGAAACCACCGGACGAAGGCGCGTACCCTGGACCCGGGCTCGATGAACCCTCTGAAAATTAACATTGTATATTATATCTATGTATATATAAAACAAAGTCGTGTAGGTTACACCATTTATATCTAAAAAAAATTGTGTTTTTGGATTTGTCTTCGTCCGGAATAGGATATTAAGTATTTAAAACATTGTTTAACTTCAGAAAAAAATGAAATAAATAAAATAAAAGGAAAAACGTTTTTCCATACAAAATGTTACCAGCTGTCAAACGTTTGCCAATAACTTTCGACAGGACGAAGTCTGTCGGGGCAGCTAGTATTATAGGTATAAAGCCGTCTTCCCACAAGTAGTTACAATACCAAATAGCTCCCTATTAGATAGTTCACACAAACACTGTTAGTAATAGTTAGCTGTTGCCAGCGACTTCCGACGCATAAAAAAGCATTTGAAACTTAACAATCTGTAACTGTACAATCATTTATGTAGCAAACTGCACGGACCCAAGTCCATTTATTTTTTTCTAATACGGGCTAATCAGGGAATACTCTCTCAGTGATACCAACCGTGTAGCCAAATCACCTGTGCCTTTATTTCGCGGTCGGCCTTTGTTACTTTGTTCTACTAATTAGCAAATTTTCTGGACTCGCATCGTTTTTCTAACAGGAATGACCGTGATAATTAATTTTGTAGGTATTACCTACATGATTTTTGAATAATACAATGTCCAAATTTCTTTCAGGACCTTGTAACTCGACTCTACTTGGATTGGTCCAACTTTTAAAAACAAACAACTAATTACTGAAAATCATACTTATACAAATATGTCTGACACGATTTTCCCCCCTAAATGGATATCCTTACCGAGAGATGTTACTCCTATGGGATTGTAGCTATTCATCTGGATGGTCTGCATTGGTTGCAAAGGATTCTGAAGCTGAAACAAGGTACAAATACATTTGAAACACATTTTTTTCCAATAACATTTAGCATAGAATTATAAGGATCTTGTATTATCTTTGTATCAGCGCTCATTGAGGGAATAACACCACAAGTAAAAGTGTGCTTTTGTCATTCAAGCACACTTTTTCAATGTTTACAATGTATTCCTACTCCTATAAATCATACGTGTCAGAAAGGACGGTAAGATGTCACTGTCGTATTACAGAGACATCTATAAGCCATGTTTATGTTCGTCTGTTATAATATGGCGCGCATTATCCAGTTATAGAATATCATTGACTTATACCTTAGCTTGAACTGATGCATCATAACCTACTCAAGGAAAAATGTTTATTTCTCATACATAAAGTTAAGTAATTAGTTTATGTACTGTCCCACTTCTGATGCCCCACTTCCCCAATGGCTGTCTTTGTTTATATCTTGCGGGTATAATTCAATATTGGACCCAGGTTTGTGCTGATTTTGTTCTTTAGACTATGAGAACAATTTGGTTTTAGTAAAAAGAGCAACACAGCTGAGGCGGACGTTTCACTTATGTAACCTTTCGTTATACCGGGTGATTTTCAAAAGACTTACAAAAACGATATGGCATACTCAGTTGGCGATGTTGATGTAGTAACTATGTACCTAAGTATTTTTTTTTTTCAAATGACTTTAATTTTGAGGTTTTCAAACAAAAAGTACCGACTGTTCGACTGATTTGTACGGTGAACTCGAAATGAAAGTTAATTAAATTATTAATTTTCAGTCATATTGTTTCTGCGTATGCGATCGTTTTTAAAATTCTCTTGATAATTACCCGGTATATGTAACTATATGCTGTAAAAGCTCTGAATGTAGCTCGTATTATTAATTAAACAGCCAGACCGATACATCAGTTCATTTGTTTTAGTACCTAATAAACAAATTTTAATCTTTACTTTTAAAGTAAATTAAGGCAATAATAATAATAATAATAATACCATAAAAGCCATCAATACGTTTGCTATACCAACTCTCACCTACTCATTTGGAATTATAAGATGGTCACAATCTGAACTTAAAAAACACCAACGTATTATTAACACCCACATGACAAAATATAGAAAACACCATCCCAGATCTTGTACACAGCGCCTCACACTACCAAGAAACGAAGGTGGAAGAGGTCTCATTGACATTCAAAATCTCCACAACAAGCAAATAACCACACTTCGATCTTTCTTCCACAACCGTGCTCAAAATTCCCAACTGCATAAAGCCATCGTTCAAGCTGACACCAAACACACTCCTCTCAATCTTGAAGACAACACAACTCAGCGCAATGAAAAAATCACTCACCCTCAACAAAAACTGGAAACATGGCTGCAAAAATCTCTACACGGCAGACACCGCTATGACCTTATCAACCCCAATGTCGACAAGAATGCGTCGAACGCTTGGTTGAAAAGGGGCGAGCTGTTTGCTGAAACTGAGGGCTTTATGATAGCCATCCAGGATCAAACCATTGACACCAAAAACTACCGGAAACATATCATTCGCGACCCCAACTTCCAATCAGATTTATGCAGACATTGCCACAGTGCACCGGAAACCATACAACACATCACAGGAGCTTGTAGATCAATCACACAGACTGACTACAAGCACAGACATGACCAAATAGCTGCAATAGTCCACCAGTACCTAGCATATAAATATAAACTGATCTCAGATAAAACAGCATATTATAAATATAAGCCACAGACCATTTTGAATAACTCCGACTATAAAATGTATTGGGACAGAACCATTATAACAGACAAAACAATTCAACACAACAGACCGGATATAACACTACATGACATAAAAAATTAAATAGTCTATCTGATTGATATTGCCGTCCCTAACACACACAACCTCACAACAACCCATACCGAAAAACTAAGCAAATATACAGACCTTGCCATCGAAATCAAGACACAATGGCGAGTAGATACAGTCAAAACTATTCCTATTATTATTTCTTCTACAGGAATCATCCCGAAAGCATTACACAACAGCTTAGAAATTTTACAAATTCACCCCCTTTCGTTTCTTCTTCTACAAAAAGCTGCGATTTTAAATACGTGTAGAATCGTACGCAAATTTTTGTCTCTGGACAAATAAAACAAACGCATTTTCGTTTTGGCCGCAAGCCCGCGAAAATGTTCAACCCCAGAAATGGGAGACTTTTAATATGAAAATATATCCATAATAATAATAACAGCGCAGGACCGATCGTTGTGGAGATCCTTGGGGGAGGCCTATGCCCAGCAGTGGGCGTCGTTCGGCTGAAATGATGAAGGCAATGAAAAGGGAATGATCACAAATGTTTAATTCAATCCTATATATTTTTTTGAAAATGTTGTAATGTTTATCTCTTGCTAAAAATAACATTTCAAGCCGTTTCTCGTGGTTTAGGTTTGCTAAAAAATTATCAAATGTACATTTTCAGGAAATACCTTCGCAACAAAGTGGCAAGCGTAGTTACAGCTTCTGCAATAAACGTTCACTTGGCAGTCATAGTGGCAATTTGTGAACAAGCAGCTTTATTGCCTCTTGATACGCTACTAAAATTTTAATCTGAATTTAAGTACCGATCTGAAACTAGCCTGAGCGCCTATCAATGGTTTCTAATACTAAAAATATTTTTTATTACTTCAAATGTAAACATATCGGTAAATAGTTGATAACTTTGTATTGTAGCATAACACAATGATTTTTGAGGTAAAACTGAACTGAACTGTTAGTCGTTAGATTAGATCGCTCTAGTTCTGTTCTCATACAAGGATGTCCCGGGTAACCTGTACCAGCGAAGGTCTGTGGTCTGTTGGACCCCATGTATGTTCTGCGATTTTTGAAAGTTTTCGAGTTATGATTTCTTTTGAGAATTTTGAAAAGTTTCAGGGTTGGATCTTAAATTTTACCCGTCTGACACTTTGAATGAAAATTTAAGTATGATGGCCTTAAAGTATCTCATTGAAATTTATGTCATGACTACTTAGTTAATAAAATTGTGAAGATTTTAAAAAGGGTTCTGAAGAAAAAGTTTTTTTATGAAACTATTTTTAAATGGGGCTGTTAACTTAGGTAAAAAACAGTATTTACCACTTTTTCAGTTTTTATATTTTTCTAAACTATTATTTAGTGGTATACACATAAATGGGGTCCAATCGATAGGTATTGGGGTCCCCAGACACCCTGTGTACAAACCAAAAAAAGAGTACACAATCATTTTCTTCATACTATGTGCATATTTCCTGATAATACAATTAATCTACATTGCAATGATTTTATTTCACACTTTTCAAACACTACAAATGAGGGTTTAGAAAGATAAAAATTTCCTAATATTTTTGGAACTATTGCATTATTTTTTGGTAATTTTAGATCCTACCTAAAGGAAAAAATACCAAATAGTTTAGTGTGTCCTTGGTATTTCTTCCTATGCCAACTTTTACTTATTTTATTCTTTCATTCTTTATCGAAAAACCAGGTTTCCTTTATACAATGGTTCGTAACGCATCGGTAACGAGCCATATTCTCTTGCGATTGAAAGTCAACCAGACTTGGATATTGTAAATAAACAACTTATGTAGCTATATCAACAACTTTGTAATCATGATGAAAATACGCAGTTTGGAATAATTTTCAAACTCTTTTTAGCACAAAAAAAGTGTGTCCGTTACCTGCCCCTGCAACTGATGGCTGGTGAACGGGTTGACTTGTACCGGCGAGGACTGGTGGGGCATGACGCTGTGTGGGGAGCAGCCAGGGGGGCTGCGCCCCATGCCGCCGCAGGCTCCCCCGTAACTCAGACCCGGCGGGGACTGCGTCAACCAAGTTCTGAAATTAGTATTTTTATGATTTGATTATTTTTTTTCTATATAGAAAGTTAGTTAGTGCAATTTTGTTGAAAGAATTATATAAATTATCAAAGTCACATAAATATTAGCTGCTTTAACGTCTCGACGTAGCTGTCACACTGAAAAAACGTCATAAATTTTTGGAGTGGTCCGCTTGAGACAGCCTGCCTAATGCTATTAGTGTTGTTTTTTAGGTCAAATGTCAGTATTAGCAAATAATATGTACTAATACCGAATTACAATTAGTTACAAAATAAGAATGTCGTATTCAATTAAAGGCACATTAAGTTATTTTCGGCGCAGCGTTATTATTGTAGTTATAATTGTTACTGTTCGGTTGCCCAACTACATATACCATCTTGTTAGAATTCATATACCTAATGATCTGTGTAAACTTTGTAACATATAGCTGCAGTATTTCAAACACAAACTATCTTCAATACATCGGAACTCGTAACGGTTTAACACGTGTTACTATGACTCACTAGACCTTACTCCTGTCCTATACAACTAAAGGTAATGCATGTGTCACCGATGGAACGAGGTACATAGTTGCAGAAAAAATTATGTTGCAATTTTCTAAAAATTCATTGTCTTCATTCAAAGTAAGTCGTCAAACACTGTCGTAAAATACGGGCGTAGTGCTTGCCCAACGAGCTCCACGCCAGTACGCCACTACATCACGCGCAACCACAAACATAGGGCTCCATTGTTAGTATTGTTACCCCTTACAAAAATATGCGTACTTATTTGATATTTTATCCGAACTAAATCAGTCTTACAACACAGTTTTTACTATGGTAGGCGCTATAAAGCACTATTCATGGTTAAAGGGATAAAACTATAACTAAGTGTATATAGTGTATATTTTTCAATGCAATTAGTGGCTGTGAAAACTTCCTAGTCTTTATAACTTGATCAACTATTATATATTAACTTGTAACGCATACATGGCCTTGATAGATTTCCTTCTTAACTGGACATAAACTAAATCAATCAAATAGTATTTATATTTTATATCGGTAACAAATTATATTCCCGTCTAAAAGAGTTGTTTTTTAAATACATTACTGCTAATTTTTACTAACAATGCTATTTTGGATTCATACTTTTGCAAATCAAATTTTTAATAGATTATTTTGCATAAACATTTTACAAACCAAGTTATGCAAATGTGCATGTATCTTGGGACACGCTTAGGCAAAGATAAAATCGCACAACTCCGCCCATTAGACCTGCTCTCGACCAATGAAAAAGCGTTATGCTTTTCCATTTGTACTACCTTAAGATAAAATCTTCGAGGGGTATTCTATACAATGTAACCACAGCTAATAAAATTCTGTATAATTACTACTTATTGCTTTCTTTCGTTGAGTGACATTGAAATCATACCACGTCATCGACATACGTCCAAAAATAAAGCAAGTTGAGCTTAAAATGCAATTAAATATTGTTTCTTTTTAAGCTGGAGCGTTATTGAACATCATTTTGTCCATGAGTCCTTAGAATTTCAAAATCAGGCAGGTCAGTGTCTCTAAATTGACAGGTAAGTAGATTGGACACAGATGAGACAGCAAAAAGGAGAGAAACAATGGAAGAGCCAGTTATTCCGATTCTAGGCCTGAAGCTCTACCAAGTTGGCCGCCCTCCTTTATAACAAATAGCTTTCCACCCGCAGCTTCGCCCGCGTTACACAACACAGAAATTTTGTGAATTTTCAAAGTTTTAAATTGCTATTCTGCTATTCTGGACGAAGACAAATACAACAAATCGAAATAAGTTAACAAAAAAAACCAACTTCAAAAAAAAACTATTCCAAAAGAAAACACTAAAAAGTAAAAAAATAATTGCGTATTTTTCTATAACTCATACGATAATATAATGAAGGTACAATTATTGTTATTGTTGGAGTCAGTGTCAGACAAGGAAACACTACAATACACCTATTTTTTTACATCTCCCGTTTAAGTATGTATGTAGGTTTTTTTTGTTTTTTTAAACCACTTCGGTGACAATCAAGCATGCGGACCACCTGATGGTAAGCGGTTACCGCAGCCTATGGACAAGTGCAATACCAGGGGTATCACTCGCGCGTTGTCCAAAACCTTTTCAAACCCCTCTTGAAGAACTCCATCCTATAACTCATCAGGAAAACTTCAGGAGTTCATTCTACAATTTAAGCGTCTTTGAAAGGAAACATCTCTGAAACTGAACTGTACGAGGCCATTGCGGATTCAGAGTGTGAAGATGAACGCCCTGTCGGTGGCGAGCGGTGCGGAGGGTATTTACAAACCTACATTGGCTGACATCGATTTCAACAATAACAATAATTGACTAAAATGGGATCACACAGGAAGCACCAGCTTTCAAATGAAAAAATAATTATCAAAATCGGTTCACTCAGTCGAAAGTTATGAGGTAACAAACATTCGGCATACAGTCGAATGGAGAACCTCCTCAATTTTTCAAGTCGGTTAAAAACCATGAAAATCGGTTAAGCCTCTATTGACTCTTTTGACTGCACTTAACTCTAACATATGGGTGATGCTGGTAATAGGTCAGGAGCTTCTGAATAGAGGGGGGGTCGTGTTTTCTTGTGTGTGTGTGTGTGTGTGATTTTATGGGCATATAGTGGGTCACTGTCATTAGGACTGGGTCATCGCCCCTCTGTGGGTTATGCTGCCCTATGGAAGAAGAGGATTCGGAGATCCTTGTAGGCTCTAAGAAACTCCGTATCTCCCATCATAATAGAAACAAAAATTATTCACTAGATTTACCCAGACAGAAGATCATCATCATTATTTGGGCTGCTATGGCCATGGAGTTCAATATCAACCGTGTTGTTCTCTCGAGGATCCATTCCCCCTGATAGATCCTCGGGTACTGGAAAGGGTATCTCTGTCTTGAGAGTAGGGGAAGAACTCCCACTAGTACCAGACTCATTGGCTCCTGGATCGTCTACTTTGAGACTTACGTGGTGAATTCGCTCGATCTGTTTCTTCCTAGACAGCTCTTTCTTCACCAAGTCATAAGACGAACTGTTCTTGCTTCCTAGGTAATGTGATGTGAGTTGAATGGCTATTATCTATCCTTCCTGTGCCCTGAATTAAATGTGTAAGAGAAGGTAAGACGGGTTTTCCCATCTCAATAAGAGAAGTTTTAACCGCTCATATCTCATCATTGATGCAGGATAGTGCTTTACTCAGGTATATATTATATTTATCTTTAGTCAGGGTGACCTCTTTCTGTTTTCCTTCTATCTTATCATCCTTAAGGGTATTCAAATGTCTTGTGGTACTATGTTGAGTTCTCTTAAGATCATTAAAGCTCCTAGAATGGCCTCATTCTGTTTAAAAATGGTTTCCAAGATTTTTCCTGGAGGAACTTTATGTGCTTTTGTGCAGTTAATTACCTTCGGGCAACAGAGAAACTTATTGAAGTTTTCACAGTCCATGTTAAGGCTGACACGAGGGCCGACGAGTTAGAAGTGTTCTAACCAACCGGCTTTGTTTTATATGTTAAATACAAAAAAAACAAAGCCGGTTTGTTACCTCTTTATTATATCAGTATATATTGTAAGTACCTTATTATTTTAAACTTCTGTCGATATGTTTGCGATGTGATGATATTTTACATACATTTTTAGTAAAGGTTCGAATTCACCCCGTACAATGTAAAAACCTATAACTTTTAAAATGGATAAAGTGTTAACTGCTTGTTGTGTTTTGTTGTTGATGACATTTGTGCATCTTACAGTCACCACGGAAACGGGAAATGAAAGTCATCTCGAGCATAATAATATCAATAGGTAGGTATATCATTAGCATTTGTTTTGTAAACACGACAACGAGAAACGTAAATATTTAATATAATTACAATTAATTTGTAATATGTATCACCGACTCTTTATTTGTCGTTTAATTTATGTTTTAGTTATACGTGAAGATAAAAGTGTAATTATGTGAATGGTCTATAAACATGATGACCAAAATTGTGTTTAGATTATTATCGGGAAGTTTTTGCATTTGGTTCTCTTTTATTCGATGTTATTACTTACGTGTCATATCTCGGGTATGATGGTGGATAAGGCGATCCCGATCCAAAGTAGTTTCTAGCCCCTAGTGGGAGGGCCTGCATGTGTGGAGGCACGTGTTGGGCCACGTGGGTCACGTGGTATCCGTCCCCAAACAATGTCTTTGAATACGGAGTAGCACGGAAGGGCCGCTTCATCCGTCGTCGTCTTCTGAAGTTCCCGTTGTCGAACATGTTATCAATATCCCCGCATTGTGGATCTATAACAATACTATACTCACAACCCAGTAATCTAACAAATTGAAACAATTCACCAGCATTTCGCTTCAACAAACATGGGTGACATGAAAAAAATGATGTGGATGAAAACACGCGCTTAGCTTACATTTGAAACATTCGCTAGGCCTTGTAGTGGAAATCAAAAAAGTTAGATGATGTAGAAATAGTATACAATAATGATCGTTTTTTAGGAGGTAATACAATCATGTAGTTACAAAAACTAAAATAATAAAACACGCGCAAAGTCGCAATGATTTGCTCCAAAACTTACCAAGAGTCCAGTAATTTCCTTTTCTCTCCCCGCCACCTTCCCGTGGAACTTTTATAAAGCACTCGTTCAAACTGAGGTTGTGTCTGATTGAATTCTGCCAGCCTTTTTTGTTTTTCTCGTAGTATGGAAATTCTTTAGTAATATAAGCGTATATTTCGCTAAGAGTAGCCCGCTTAGTTTGACTATTGAGGATTGCCTTTGTAATGAGCGCTACATAGGAGTAAGGCGGTTTTGTCAATGTCTGTGAAGTTGGCGTTGTTGACTGTGGCTTCATTTCAGAATTGCCAGGACTCGTTGGAACTGATAGCTTAGGTTTGCTCTTTGTCTCATTACTGAAAAGCAATCATTAAAAGTCTCATCAATTATGAACTACATTTCAGCCACATATGTAAAAAAAGGGTTTTGCTAGATAGTAGCTCCGTACCTATTGTTATTAGACCCATTGTCATCTCGAGAGAGTGCTGGTAATGTAAGAGTTTGATAAACGCGAGTCAATTCTTCCTCGCCTTTAACAATATGCGAATTCGGTGTGTCAGCTCCACTGCCCTCTTGAAGGCATATTCGACTTTCATACGGTGGTGTTCCTGTAAAAAATATTTTTTAAATAAGTGCGGATTGATTCATTGCAAAATATTTAAGAGTGACCTAAAGAATGTAGGTCGCAAAGAATAGACGTGACTTTCTTTACCATTTCGTGCGGTCAAATGGTTTCAAATATGCGATCATATTACAGAATGACGAAGACAATTTGATTGTCCATTTGCAGTTTTCGCAATGTCAATCTGCAGTTACAATAATAGTTCCACGGCAACAACCCTTCAGCACACGTTATTTCCAATTAAATCATTGTAATTTAGAAATCTCGTTTAGCTTCACAAATGTTTACTGGCTTAGTATACATTATTGTTAATATTGTTATTACATTGAACGGTCGAGATTTAGCCAATCTTACGCGTACGTGCCTCCTGATACGGTTTTCTTGGAACCAACCGCTAAAGCGCGCTCTACGTAGCTAAACAAGCAACGAATCTATACCTAACCAACTTTACACATAGTAACGGGTTACTTTATTCATTAAATTGGGATATGTTTGTACATTACATCATGCTCTTGCTCTCTTTTCTTTTTTAAATTGAATGGGTTTGCTCTTGACCAAATCCCTAGACGAAACTGGCATGGCCAGAAGTAGCCTATTCTCTTTTTTTTGATGATATATCATCGACCGAAATTAATAAAAAAATATTTTCTAGCTTGTATCGTATCTGTATAATACTTTTTTGGTTATACTTTTTGCCACGTCAACAAAATTGAGTTTGTTGCAGTTTCTTTTACATTTTTGCCTAAAGCAAATGCAAATCAAATTCGTTACCTAAATATACGGTAAAATAGATGTTGTTGTCCCGTATGAATTATTATATATTATATTATATCCGAGGGTCATTTAAAAAGCTCTTAGCCTAAAATAGTTAGAGTAGATGTCAAGTCAGAGCTATTTTTGAAAATGGATCAAATTGAACATAGTGTAGTGACAAAATACCCGAATTTGAAAAGTGTAACTCCAAAACCTATATACATGAAGACATGTCTGCTACTTTGGGTGAGTCCGCTCCTTCGTTTGCGACTGTTAAAAACTGGGTGGCAGAGTTTAAACGTTAAGCCCCGTAGTGGCCGGCCTTTGACTGCTTCCACTGATAAAACATAGAAAAAATGTGTGATTTAATTTTATCTGTTCCAAGATTGACTGTCGAGGAAATAGCCAAGACTGTAGGCATCTCTTCTAAGCGATCACATCATATAATTACTACTGAACTTGGATTATCTAAGGTGTCTGCGCCGGTGGGTACCGCGGCTGCTTTCAGTAACAAAAACACAACCGCCTCACAACTTCCCGCGACTGTTTAGAGTTATATGAAGCTAAATCTTTCAGTAAATTCTAGTGAATTTACTGAAAGATTTATAATCATGGATGCAACCTGGGTTCACCGCAATATACCAGAGAGAAAAAAACAGTCGAAACAATGGAAAAGAGTAGGATCACCCACCCCAAATAAGGCAAAGGTGTTTTTGTCGGCCGGCAAAGTCATGCCACCGGTTTTTTGGGATGCAAAGGGTATAAATTCTGGTGGATTATTTGAAAAAGGGTGAAACAATAAACTCTGATTACTATTGTAACCTACTGCGTAGTTTGAGATAAGAAATCAAGGAATATTGAGCAGAAAGGTCTTGTTTCATCAGGACAAAGAGCGCGTTCACACCTCTGTGCAATTCATGGCAGAAATATATCAGTGTGGCTTCGAATTGTTACCTCATCCCCCATATTCACCAGATTTAGGACCGCCCTACTTTTATCTGAGCCCAAAGCTGAAAAAATGTTTGAGGAGGAAGTCATAGCCGCCGTGAACGCTCAGTTTGAGGAGTTAGATGAAGTTTTTTTGAAAACGGGTATCGAAGTCTTACCGGGTCGATGGAAAAAGTGTTTTAAGCTCGGGGGAGAGTATGTTGAAAAATTAAATCAAAATCATGTGGTTTCATTAAGAATGTTTAGGTTAAGAACTTTCAAATGACCCTACCTCGTAGCTCATGTTGACTCAAACATTTTTTGAAAAATATGTACATTATTACATATATTAATATATTCTTTCAAAATAAAATAATAACACAGCTGTGCCTAACAATTCCATAATGTTTAACTGTCTACAATGAGTCACTCTTACTAATATTTTTGAGTATTTAAAATAGTCCTCCGAAGATTACTTTCTCAGGTCGAAAATATACAAGGTGACTGGGGATTTATTGGCATCCTATTGAAATAAGAAACTACTCATGATGGACAGAGACAGTACTTTCCCCAAGTATGAGGCTATTTCATAGGTACACAATTGCATATTTTTAAACCTTATAAACAATAGCCAAGTATTAAACATGATGTTAAAAGGCTTAAAAATATGCAGTTTTGTATTTTTTACATGAGGTTATTTAATAGGTACGAAATTTCATATTTTTAAGCCGTATAAACAATTGCAGAGTATTACACATGATGTTTATAAGCTTAAAAATCTGCTATTTTGTACCTATTAAATGGCCCCATACTTGGGTAAAGTACTGTATATCATGAATAGGTTCTTATTTTAAAAGGATGCCAATGAATCCACAGTCAGTATAGTCTGTATTGCAATTGTTGCGCGTATAATATGATAATCAATAAACGCTGAACAAGATAGTAAATATGTAAAATTAATAAATTATTGATTCCGTTTTCGTTCACAAGATGTTAGCAGTATGAAAATAATTACAAAGGGCGTAAAGATGGTGATGCTATAAGTGAAATTTCCACATTTTGCTTGACTTGGATGGAGATGGAATGCGTCAGTTAGACGGCAGCTTGCATATCGGATTCGAGCGGAGCCGCGAACACCGAGGTATTGTGTCGCTTACAGAACAATGCGTCGTATTTATAAAACATTAAAAGCCGGCGTATCGTTCGTGAAATTAATAACAAATAACAATTGTGAAACGTTAGTTCGGGAGCAGTGCGAATTACCCATGCCGTTGAATAACGCACGTTAAATGGTGGGATCTATCTGATGCTACACGAACGAATATACATAATATCTTGCATATAGAATATGAAAGTTAGGCATTTTTTTGGACCACAAAACCTGTTGTGAAGGGCTCATTCCTACTCGTATTTTGAACTATAAGAAAAAATCTTAAACGTAATACTCTTTCATATACAGATAATGTCGACACGATTGGCGTAGTGCGCCGTAGCACGGTTTCTCGCCTCGATTTCCTAAGCGTCCAGGGTTCGATTCTCGGTCGGGTCAATTCAGAAAACGTTCATTTCTGAATTTACTCCGGTTTGGGTGTGCTGGGAGACGCCTCTGGCTTATTTCTTTGTGTGGTACCTCATAACAGAGGGATATATTAGACCATTACAAGAGGTGTGTTGTCTGGCGCATATTTGTTAATTTATTTGAAAATATATAGAACATTAGGTAAAGATACAGGCATCACTTTGGATTTTATACCACAAAACCTTCCTCCTAAATTATGTACTTATGAAGAAATCATTGCTATTTAAAACTACATAAGTAGTTCCTTCATAAGTAAAATTCTGAAATTATACACCCTAAAATAAACCAACCCTACCCTACCCTAAAATGAACTAAGCAGTTTGTATTTAGCCTACTAAAGAAGGAAAGAAATCGTATGTATTTATACACAGCCAGTTACAAACAAAACACGTCCTGGGTTTCAACCCCAAATCCCACGAAGCAAAAAGCAAGATCACTTAGCATTGTGCCGAGGGGCGAGTTACAAAGTTAAGGGTTCAGTTCATTAGCCAATTTTTCAAATAATTTACTCCTGTGTCGGAAAGGGGAAAACAGGTAAGTAATATAATATACCTGAACGTAATGCTACACTGAAAGTAAGTATAAACCGATTTCGGAAAAACAAATGACTGCGTGTTTCACCTTGAGGCAAAGAAACGAGATCTTTAGGATCAATTAACAAATCCACGGTATCTATCGCGAGGTACCTATAAGCGGTATCCATGGAGTGCCTAATAGACCTCGGGGCCACTATTACATTAGAAAGGTGGTTTCCGCAACAGCCAACTCTAAAGTAAATGAACAAATTATTTTGAATAAAAGCTTGTAAAAAAACAGTAACGCATGTAATATGTGTACAAGCTGTGCATTTAATATTTTTTGGGAAAGTCAATGGCGATGTAACAATGATATTGTATATGAAAATTTTCTTTATTATATTGTTTTTATGGCTTAGGTCTATCCCGAGAGAATGTATGTTCCAGCATCGCATTTCAATTGAATTTTGTTATGAGTATGAGTTATGAGTACACACCTGATTTTGTACACTGTTTACAGTATGGTAATGCATAATTAAAAAGTTAGGGTCCTTTAGTTTCAAATGCGGCATGCAAAGATTTGCAGGGTAAGTCCACGCAGATGTACTCGTAGTAGTTGCTAACAGCTAGTTTACTTTAAAAAGGTAAAGGTTTACGCTCATAAATCTTCATAATAAACCTTTTACCACATTCAGCACAGGGCATCGGTGAGTCGACAACAAAAGCGCCAAATCTGTACCATAGATCTGTTCTGATATTTAAAATATTGAACGTTCCTAAAACCCGGAAAACAGAACGATTGTTATTGAATCTCTATTATGTTTAGTAAAATCTTGCCTCTAAGTTATTTTGAGTTAAAAGAGCTAAGATCTTGGAAGCTGGTTAATACGTTTAAACTCTTTGAACTGAGGTGAACGCAGAATAGAAACTTCACAATATGCGAACAAAGAGATATTAAAAAGTGGTAACGACTTTCGTGAGTTACGTTAAATGGTCGAACCCGATCCTTAGGTATTACTTAACGCGTCTACTGATAATGGCTTCGATACCCACTCGTACAAAAGGTAATTGTTCTCTCAAACAATAAAGTTTAATAACGTAAGGTTCTAGGTAAGGTGTGCGCACACGCATTGTGGACGACGTGGACCTGATGACGATCTGTGTTATAGTTAGATAATATACCTACTTACTAAGACTTCTTGTGAAGCAATGTGGGTGTTCCTTCACCAAAATTACGGGTAATCGATTAAAAAAACTAAATTATTGCAAGTCGGAATTGATGTTGTAATTATTGGGAATTCAGTCTCTAAGTGCAACTTACCTAAATATCTACCCTATCTTTGCTAAAATTAGGGAGATAATGAAATTCTTAACTGCCAGGCCTGAGGCGTCTTTCAGGTTAGTTCGACAAGAAACAAAATGGTAGAAAAATATTCAAGAATACCTAAATTCAAAATTGAGAGAAAATTGAAAAAAAACTGTCTTTTAGAACCCACACGACACGAAGCCGTCCAAGGAGTAAATCAGACTAAGAGACGTGCTAAACGCTTATAAAAATATCTGCTAAAATTTGGAATAAAGAATGGGGAAAGCAGTGGGAAGCGAGACTACGAGTATTATGAGTGAAGAAGTGAGATCATTTCGGCTAATTATTATTTTTACTCTTCCCGTCGTAATTAATGATTTTATGTATTGTTGTTTGTCCGTTTATCAAATATACAGAATATTTGATAAACTACGTACGATAACTACGTATAAAAACGGAAATATAAACTTTTCTAACCGACCTCCAGCCAGCGGGATATTCACCAAAGTTACGTCTGATGACCTATAAATTGGTATTCATTTTTAGATCTGTGTATGTTCTGGTCACCAAAACACAAAAAACGTTCTTCTAACGTTCTTACTTCAGCCACAATCAAGCTGCAAAGAAACATACTTACATACTCGTACATCCTGTTATCCATCCTCACAAACATTCGCATATAGGTACGAGGAATATCCCGCTGGCTGGAGGTCGGTTAGAAAAGTTTATATTTCCGTTATTTATACGGAAAAAACTCTGTTTTAGCCTATTTCAATAGAACATAACATCCAGATCTGATTCTCTGCATCACTCACAAGTTTTCCAGACAGACTGCTGAGTGTAGACACATTCCGAACTTTCCTGCTAAATTTCTACACGTGACTTTGTTTTAGATTTACCAAAATTGCACACACTGTCAATCAAAAGAAGCATGAAGGTGTTGCGTCACCGAATGGCAGTGAATACAATCATTTTACTGATTAATTTTTTTTAGCTGTGTTTGCCAGTTTGTGAATATATTAATCTTAACATCAAGACTGTTTTAATATTATATATATATGTCCTATTCTCTGGTAAAATAATAGACGATCCAAAAGTTTTGGTTTTTTTCTATTCCATATAATAATATAATTATCTACTTGAACAAAGTTATTTTTGACGTGATTTGCCTTGACTTTATCGAAACATGTTAACAACTTAGCACGAAAATATTATGAAAAATAATAATTTATGTTTGCGGTCTTGTGGGAATAATTATTTCAGAAAATAAATTAATAAAACTAACCTCGATTCTCCTCGAAAGCGATAAATCAGTTTTTTACGCTTTACTCATTTACTAAACACTCTCTATAGATGACTTTATGAGGCCGGCTTTAATGGCCAATGGCAACTATTAATAGTCCTTTCAAATCGAGCCCCGACCATTGCGTTGTATGTGTACATAGATTTTATATCACTTGACAATAAAAAAAACAACTAGCTGTGTAGTTATCGGCTAGTGGTGTGCCCCTGGAGGGTTTTTTTTTATTGTAATCTGAGTTATGAAGTCCGTAACAAGCAGCGAGGTTAAGGGGACATGACCGCTAACTGACGTCAGAGTTCGAGAGCTGCCGTCCGCTAGATACCGCGATGTCCTCGCATTAGATAAGCCGGCATCAGCGCAAATCTCAGCAAATACCAAATAAATGCAAGCAATGATATACAATGATAAGCAATGATATAAAAACCTCAGGACTTAAATTATTGTACATTTACTTTAGATTGATGATAAAATAATAAACATAATAAAACGGAAACTAAACTTCAAATATTTAAAAAGGAAAAACAGGATAAAAAACTACAATACATTTAGTTGTACCCTTAACAAAACATTCACAGGCAGGGTCAGTAATCAGTATCTGTGGTGGGATCTCCTTTGTATACATATATTGTGTTTACTTCTTTGTTGTACTTGTCATTTGTCAATAAAGACAGTTGCTTTCCTGACTCAGGCGTATCATTACTTAATACGGTGTTAACGGTTAAGTAATGATACGCCATATAACGTTATTAAATTTTGAGTATAATATCCAGTGTTGAAGTGTCTGTGGGGTATATTTTTGAAGTGTACGTACTGCAGGGATGTTTGATGAATTTCAATGCATACTCAAAGCGATACCACGAACTTGTTGTTATTTACCGAGACCTGGATTACTTCGGAAAGCGACGCCAAACTATATCAACTACCTAACTCATCATCATCATCATCCGTGCGGTCTATCCTGGTTATGAACCCACACTGGTGTGTGGGTTCATAACAGCGGACCCTGGGGTCCGCCTTTCTTATTTTCTTGGCCCACTTCGCGCGGTCTTGTGCATCTTCAGTGGTGAGTTTGTTGGCACGCATGTCACCCTTAACGACGTCGAGCCATCCACTACCTAACTACAAACATTTATATAACTACAGGCAAAATGGCAAGGGTGGCGAGTGTCTCTCTATGTACATAATACCATCAAATATGAATTGACGGAAGAACTTTGTGAAAATGGTAACAATTACCTATGGGCACACATAGACAAGCTGTCTTTGGACATTGGTGTGATATACAAACCTAGAGAGACTAATGTAAGTAACTTCATGGAACTAAATTCTTCACCATTGGAAAGACGTAAGAGAGCGATTGTCCTTGAGAGATTTTAATATCGACTTGCTTAGTTACACTATACTTGAATATTATACAGGAAACCGCATATTTAATCATAAATAAAATCAACAAAAAGTACAGCACCCGTGAAACTAGAATACTAGATCATGTGTGATCATCATAATCATCGATAGTTGATTCATCCCTATCCGACTCTGGGCCTATAGCAGAAGGTAGTGCAATTTTTTTACTTATTCAATAATTTCTTTGTAGCAATAGGTGCCGAGTTAGCGCGCATAATACCCGATATTTATCACAAAAATACCGGTAATATTTTAATGTACAATGATAGCTACTCTAATAACATAATATTGGACGAGCTAACGCCGTGTAGTACTGAGGAAGTTTTAAACGTAATTTATAATTTAGACGGCAACACTAGCACCAGAATTAACGGAATTAGCACTAAATCAATTAAATGTCTGAAAACGTTAACTGACTGCCTAAATAGGTGTTTGATGCAAGGCGTCTTCCCTAATACACTTAAGACTGCTAAGGTTAGTCCCATTTACAAATCTGGCGCTGTAAGGCTGTAATTACAGACCGGTTTCGGTCTTGCCCGTGCTGTCAAAAATATTTAAACGTATTTTACACGACCGATTAAATAAATATTTTGTTGAAAAACGGTTCCTAATTGATCAACAATATGGTTTTCGTCCGTAATTGAGTTGCTTCACAGCTGCAATTGACTTAATTACCAAAATAAAAACTCATATTGACCAAAAGCACTTGGCACTGGGTGTTTTTCTTAATTTAAAAAAAACCTTTGATACAGTCAGCTACAAAAAGTTATTACAAAAACTCAGTAACATAGGAATCACAGGAACAGCCCTTATGATGTTTAAATCATACCTACAAAACCAGCAACAAGTTGTAAAAATTGATAATTTCATTAGTTCTGCTTAATACGTCACTGACGGCGTTCCTCAAGGTTCAATAGTTGGACCCCTGATGTTTTTGATTCAAGTCACTAATATGAATAATATAGGACTGACCGGGCACCTTACATTGTATGCTGACGATACTTGTCTCTTTTGACATTTGTGTATTCATGACCATCTAACGCAAATTCAACTGAGAGTGACAGAATCAAGTGTTTTTTTTTCCAAAGTCGGCTTAAGTGACCGGTGTTGACCACAATCTCACCCGCTTACACGTAAAGGTGATACATGTTCGTCCAAAAAATGACTATTTCTGTCATCTTGAAAAGTCCCGAGTTGTAATGCTTCGGAAAACACCTGTGTAGGAAACATTCCACTTCTTAGCTGAAGAAATTACCAAAACGTCGACGGATATCTACATGAGAAGGATGAAGAGCTATATACCTCTCGCAGATCGATGGTAAAATGGTGGGATTAGGTCATGTAATTCAGTTAAAAACTATATTTTTATTAAAAATGCTTGAATTGATTACACATCACTGACTTTTGATAGCACATAGTTGGACGTTTGTTGCAGTTGCGAATCATGCAAAATAATGTTTTTTTGATGCAAAACCTTTTTTCATTACTCATACACGGAAAGTATGCTTGAAGTTGCCTGAGCATAGGGTTGAAAGCTTCACTTTCAGCCCTAGGACTGTAAAGTTTTTTTCAGCCCTAGGGCTGAAAGTAAATAACTGTCAAATGTCACCTTCTATTTTGACATTCCTTTTGCGGCAAGTTCATGTACGAGTATTCTGTTCAGCCACTGCTGTATTTGAAATTTCTTTATCTTGATTTCAAATGAATATTTAAACAATCGAAGCAGGAATATACTCATTAATGTATGTTTCACTTAATTAGTATTAATTAGCACTTTATTAGTTTTTAATTGAATAAATTTGAGCTAAGCATTTACGATAGAAAAGAAAAAAAAAAATCTTTAAATAAAATAAGGCGGGGGAATTCCATCATCATTGTCTAAGTAAGCTTTTTCACAAATATTAAAAAAAATGGTTGAATTCCACAGACAAAAAAAAAGGCGGGATTGCAACTATTCGAACTTCTTTCAGTTGTTTCGTAAATCGAGTGAGAAGTTTATTTTCTGCAAAATGAGTTCATCAGACTTAGATATTTGACTCCTGATTTCATTAGAGAGGAAGCTCAAACAGTTGTGGAAAACCTTTTACCACCGAAATCAAGAGAAAGATACATAAGAGCTTATGAAGATTTTATGAAATGGCGCACTGAAAAGAAAGTGAAGTCTTTTTCAGAAAACGTGTTATTAACATATTTCAATCAATTATCCAAAAATTATAATTCTTCAACTCTGTAGAGCGTATATTCAACGATTTTGAATACAAAACACGATATACATTTGAAAAATTTCGCCAAACTATAATCTTTCCTAAAAAGGCAGTCGGGTGGATACATAGCGAAAAAATCCAAAGTTTTCACTGCACAAGAGGTCCAAACCTTCTTAAATCAAGCGCCAGGCGACATTCATTTAGCAATAAAGGTAACGATTTCTTTTAAATAACATCGCATTCATAAAAATGTGTTTAAAATTATATACAGGTAACCTACCTACAATAAAAACCCCATTAAAGATTTGTATTTACTTTTCAGGTCGTGTTTGTAATGGCCATAAGTGGCGCTTGCAGAACCATTGAACTGGTAAATTTGATGGAACATGACATAGAGAAACAAGGTTAAATGATGGTAGTCAAGTTAAGAGGTACTAAAACAAAAGTCGACCAAACTTTCTCAGTAAAGAAAGAGTTCGTACAAATAATAGAAAAATACCAAAGACTTCGACCACTTGCTATGGGAACTGATCGTTTTTTCCTCAATTACCAAAAAGGAAAATGTTTGAGGCAAGTAATTGGCCAAAACAAATTATCCAGTATCCCGAAGTAGATAGCCACGTATCTTGATTTATCAAATCCAAATTTATACTCGGGTCACTGCTTCCACCGGACTTCGGCGACTCTATTAGCTGATTCAGGCGCCAATTTGACTACAATAAAAAGACATGGTGGATGGAAATCTAGTACAGTAGCTGAAGGCTACATCGAGGAATCTGAACAGTTGAATGAAACAATAAATTACGGTCTACCAAGTACTTCAAAAGATTGCCCGGATGAAGAGATTGTTCTATCACCAACAGTTACTAAAGATGCTCAAGTTTCACAAAAAACATCAACTATCAACATCCCAGGAAGAAACCTCTCTCTCTCGGTTAACAATTGCTCTAATTTTAATATAAACTTTAAATAAAAATATCATCAACTTTGTTGTAGGTAATGTATCAAAAAAATTTTGTTGGTTGAACTTATGTATCTGATTTTTATTTACTTTCCTTATATTCGTAATGAAAAGCAGAGTGTTTACCTCAGTAGAAAGACCTTTTCAATGCCCTCGAACTATTAGCGCTCTCGCTACGCTCGCGCGCCAAACCATCTCGTGCATTGAAAAGGTAACTTCAGCCTGGAAGAAAGCCATAGTTATCACTTTGCCAAAAACATTAAATCCTAACACTCCTTCTCAGTATCGTCCCATTTCCATCCTCCCTGTTCTTTTCAAAGCTCTAGAAAGCATTATTCATGGCAAACTGACTGCTTTTCTAAACCGTACCAATCTCTTGAATCCTTTCCAATCTGGTTTTCGTTCTGGACACAGTACTGTTACTGCACTGCTGAAAGTTACTGACGACATAAGATATGCTATGGAGCATAAGCATCTCACGCTTTAATCTCTGTTGGATTCCAGCAGTGCATTTAACTCGGTTGACTTTGACGTGGTCCTATCCTACAGTCATTTCGAGTCGTTTTTGCAGCCTCCTACTCCCTGAAGCGTCTTCAGAATTTTCTGCTCGTTCAAACTAAAATCACTCTAGCTCAGACACTTATGCTCCCGATGATTGATTACGCGGATAGTTGCTATCCTGACGCTACTGAGCAACTCCTCGATAAGCTAGAACGTATTCAAAATGTCTGTATTCGCTTCATATTTGGCCTTCGTAAGTATGATCATGTTTCTGAGTACAGAAAGCAGTTGATATGGCTGCCTATTCGTTTGCGGCGTGATTATCACATGATGGTTCTTGTTTACAACATCCTCTTCAACCTTTCTTCTCCACGCTATCTCTGAGAGCGCTTCTCCTATCTTTCATCGTCCGGCAGAACTCATCGTTCAGCCTATAATTTACAGCTGACTGCCCCTACATGTAGAACGAGCATGTATGGTGACTCTTTTACTGTTCAGGCTGTGAAACTGTGGAACAAGCTGCCCGTTTCTATTCGAGAGTGTCGCACTGTGGGTTCTTTCAAAAGATTGTTAAAAGAACATCTTTTAAAAAATGATTGAATTGTGTTGTTTCATAATAATAATAATTATTATTATTTTATTTATTTTTAAATATGTATAATTATTTTAGTTGGATACTTATATACTTTAAATTTGTAATAATATATGTCTATTTGTAAGTAAGCTGTTCTTTTTATAGAAATTTTTATCTTTAAAATTATGTACACAGTTTTGTCTATCCATCACTGTTTGTTTTATGCTTTTCCTTGCATCATGGTCTGCTGGAAGAAATCTTTCTTTAGAGACAAGATCACCTGTACTTTAGCTATCCTTATTTTTCTATGTAAAAAACTGTAATTTGTGTACAAACTAATACAAAAAAATGAAAATAAAAAAAAAAAATTTTGTTGGTTGAACTTATGTATCGTGATAAAATACACTTTTAGGTTAGTAAAATCTGTGGTCTCCTTTAAACTACATCTAAGGAAATTTCTGATCGATAGCCAAAGGTCAAATTGTTGAGTAGTCGTTCTCTACCTACCTATTTTCACCCATTCGCATACACCGACTTGCAAACATTCATATTCAATTTTGTAACACTAGCTGCCTCGACAGACTTAGTTCTGTCTGTCTGTGTAATTGCACGTCGAGGCCGTCGCGGCGTCGGTAAAGCAGCACATGTCGCCCGCGTTTTTCCGACCTTATCTACTTAAACTATTATTTTTCACTGAGTGATTTGTTTATTCATAGTAATCACTCCCTGAAAATGTAGCTTCATATTTGAAAAAAAAACATTTATTTCATATATCCATCCATAGTACTATTAGTATGTTAGTAATATTTTTTACATATTAGTAAAGGAATTTTTAAAATCAGTCCAGTAGTTTCGAAGCCTATTCAATACAAACAGACAAACAATCAAATCTTTCCTCTTAATGATATTAGTATAGATTACCGTTGTGAGGTTACCGTTTTGGGAGCAATGTCACGCAAATATTATTTGAAGTTATTGTTTTTTGTTAATGTTAATGTTATTATGGAACTAAGTCATCAGGCTTTCATAACATTTAAAATCTGAAAACAGATGCATCTGCATTCTGACAATCGTTTTCACAAACATAACAGATTAAAAAATTAAGGTTTTTACTATTAGTATTTATGATGAAAGAATTTCTAATATTCAGAATTTTTAAATCATCCAAAAATAGATGATTCCATACTTGTTGGAAATATCTAATGTATTTACTTAAGTTCCAAATGATTTTAATGTAATTCATGTCTTTGTAGTGCAAACTTGACAATCTAATTAACAAAGTGGTAAGTGGAAAAAACAAAAAGCTCCTAAAATCGATCTGAAGAAGAAAGTATCTACTATTATAGTACAATCATTTTACGAGCGCGCGCGCTGAAGCTCTTAATGCCGAACAATAAAGTTCAATGAGGGTTTTCGATACTTTTTCTGCCACCAGTCAGCGCTGCCGTTGCGTCGGTGCAAACAGCTGTCAGATCCCATAGATTCGTACCGAAATAATTGTTTTTTGAAATTTTAATAATTTGGAGGTGTAATAGATTTTATTATGGATAGAAACAAGTCGCGGCACTGAAGATTGAGCTCAAAAACAGAGGCGAAAAAGCCACTGGTACTATGGAAAAGCTCATAGGAAGTTAACTTAAGGTTAGTCTTTGTTTACACAATTTGATTTAGTTTTTTAACTTCTAAATTGCAGTTATTATCAAATAAATATTTACATTGAAATGTAGAACTTACCTGTCATTATCTACTTATCTAAGGAAAAAAAATCATCCATTCGAACAGCTAGCTACAAAGTGTTTTTTTCCAAAAGGGGTTGTTAAAGTTCTAAAAGGACAGACACCATGCGAGTAGTGGGTTGGTCCACAAGTTTTCATGCGTTTTATTGTGACAGTAAACGGTTAGCAGTTTTGACAAAAACAACATTTTGTTCTAAAAATAATCCGTTTTGCGTAAATATCAGCAAATAAATAAACTTTGTTCTCTCTGATGTGGTAGGGTTTGTTCAATGAACAATGACTTATGAACGTTCTGAGCCTAAATATTCGAAAATTTGGAATTGACACTGATCACACACACACAACTGATCTCCCACTTGACAAGGCATCAGACTACTTGCTTACTATTTGACCATAAAATCTATGGGAATTTATGGCGCGATTAGAGATCATCCCATAAATTAGGAAGTGCCCCAAAATACTTCACAAAGAGAAAGATGTAAACAAAAAACTTGCCTGACACAAATCACCTCTTTTCAACAGTTTCACTCACATTTTATGGTGTTGAAATATGTGATTTGTAAATGATAAAGCCATTGTAAATGAATTATCGGCGCACACAAGTTAAATCAATTTCTTTCGATGTTAAATCGATTTAGGTGTAAACTGTGCTAAAAGCACTAACATTAATACCCAGTAAATACACGTTTCTATTTGTACTGGATTCGCTACGGGCTGCTTTACGATCACAATCGCAGAAGTATTGTTTCACTGAGACCAACCAATATCTATCTGTACGCTGTATATTTTTTGTTACGACAATATAATAGTATTATGTAATGGGTACTCGTAGTACCAAAATAACTTCTTCTTGGATCAAAATATGCTGAAGAAAAAAAATGCAGAGGGTGATTTTTGGTGTTTTTTTTTCATAGAGCGTAACTTATAAGTAAAACGCTCATCTAATATCTGTAACGCATATCAAAAGTAGTAATATCGAATTGATTAGAATTTTTTGCATTAAAAATGCTTAATATCTCTATTTAAAATGAAACACATTGCGTGAGGTGTTTTAAAGGTTAAGTATTAAAAAACAGAATTTTACTTAGTTAATCATAATTTCGACCGATTTTCAGTAGATACTTAATTTTAATACACATGTTTTGCCACCTATGTACATCGCCGATAATTCGGTTCTGGCACTCGCCGGCTTCTGCTGCGGCATGCTCGCTCCGCTCGCTCGGCTTGAGCGAGGTGGTCACAGTTTTAACCTTTACCGCCACCGCCACACCTGAGCCCTCTTAGCTTTCCGGGGTTCCACCTGCCACCAGTGCTACGCCTTCTTTTAATTTTGATGGTCAATTCGATTAATAATTTCCCATATATAATAAATTCAGAATTCCCGTTTGAAATGCTGTTTGTATTCATTTAAAAAACCTTGTATACCTACTTACCTAATGTTCCACTCCTGAAAATAAGTGATCGCTGCAGTTAATGGGTATTTTATTGTTTTGTTTATTATTTATTTAAGGCCTAAATAAACAGTTTGCAACAAAGTCGGGACTCCCGGGTGAATCATGATACTTACGAGTAAGTGCTAAGACCCTAACATAATGTTTCACAAAAGCTAATGCTGACGCAGATCGGCTTTTATTTCGAACCTCAAGGATTCGAGGTAATTCGAGCTGCCCCAAATAGAACCAGTTTTTAGTGCAAGTTCCACGTCGTACCGGACGGCATTAATGACCCAGCAATTCACTCCCTGAATCAAATCCTATTGCGCCGTACGTTATTTCAGTGCAGGCGATTAAATCTATCAACGAATTTCCGGCAGTGCACGCTTGACACTTTTAATATCGACAATCAACCCGAGACCGCTGTGAATGAACAATGCCAGCGAGTCGTAAATTAAATATTCCTAAGTTCGTGCCAGTGGCGCTTTAAAATGGGTCTAAAGACCCGCAGTCAATAGTGCCTACGTTTGCAGGGGCTTTAATAAGAACGTTATGCTCGAAGGCGGCAACGTGACACCAAACTTTTAACACTTAACTAACGATTATGAATTGAATAAAGCACGGTTGTATGTGTGTTATTTCAGTCTCAATTTTTAATAGCTAATGAAACCAATAAAACAATAATAGATAATATGACCCGTTGGTGATGTATCAAACTCAAAGACAGTGTTATCTAAGGATTGAATTCGTCGACAGGAAACATAAAATCCGCCCGCAACCTCTCGTTGTACATTAACCATGGCTTATTTATATAAATTATTCTCTTAAGTTGGTTCGTTACATGTAGTTTTGACTATAAATCTGAGAGCAATGATTTTTTTCACTCTATAGGTTAACTAACAGAATTTGATCTAATAATAAAATGGCTACCATAAATTTCCTATTAATAAAAATATTAACCAAAAAAACATTTACAGACTTGTAGTTTTATACTGAAAATATAGGTAAACAATACTAGTGTCACCCAAAATTATTATTACTGTGTAATAATTCCTACACGGTAACTAACGCAGAAAATGTTTTTAGGGTGTTCTTAAATGTTTGATTATTTTTGAAAAAGTAAAGATAAAAGACTACGGATTGTACACTGTTATGTAGACTGTAATGTTTTAACCATTTATGAAATATTTAGGTTCAATATGTATAAAGTTCAAAAAAAAAATCAGTTGCGAATAAAAAAAAAAATATATATTTAAAAAAAAAACTGCCTAAGAAATTAAGTCAATAAGTGAAAAAAGTTGGTAGCGACTTTATTATGAAATAAAAGTTTTTTTATTCAACTATTTGGTGATAAATAAATTAAGCTCTATAAATTATAATCACAAAATTATAAGTAAGGAAAAAAACTAATCGAAATCCCGTTAAACATTCATAAAGCGATAGGTTGCGGACTCTTTTTATGTTTTTGTCGCTTAATTGATAGTTTGATACATCACGAAACGGTCCTATTGTATACTAGCATTCCGCCCGCGGCTCCGCCCGCGTTTCGTTATATATTATGGCCAAATTTCATAAAATCTATAAAAATTGTAATTGTTATAGCCCATGTGTTATTCTGATGTATAAGCTGTATTACTGTAAAGTTTCATCCAAATCCGTTTAGTAGTTTTTGCGGGAAAGAGTAACAAACTTTTGCATTTATAAAACTAGCTTTCCGCCTGCGGCTTCGCCCGCGTTATCGTTATATTATATGTTATGGCCAAACTACATGAAAATTATTTTTATAAATTGTAGCCCATGTGTTATTCTGATGTACGAATATAAGCTGTATTACTGTAAAGTTTCATCCAAATCCGTCCGGCAGTTTTTGCGTGGAAGAGTAACAAACATATATCGCCCAAGACCGCGCGAAGGCACAAGACAGCGCGAAGTGGGCCAAGAAAATAAGAAAGACGGACCCTGGGACCTCACACGCCAGTGTGGGTTCACAACCGGGATAGACCGCACGGATGATGATGGAGTAACAAACATACATACATCCTCACAAACTTTCGCATTTATAATATTAGTAAGACTAATAAGATTTTTAAAGCTTCCTCTATTAATGATTCACTTTAATCCCAGGTTAGCAGCTTAAGAAGACAGTTTTTCTGTGTTAATTAATGTGAAATATTAGACAGTGGAATTAATCTAAAATCCATTCCCCTTACAGTAATCAGATCCCGACTTGCCCTAAAGAACGTTACATAAAGTTACAAGTGATTCTCGTTTGGTTTTCCTCTTACAATATAAGTACCTTTATACGAATTTTCTTCGTGAATTATTTGTATACAGTGCTTGAACGTTTATAATATTAATTGAAGTTTGCGATTGCGTCAAGCCTCTTTTCTTTTGTGTTTTGTCACGTCTATTTAAATACTTTCATAGCAAATCATCACTCACATAAATCACAACCGACCAACCGTCAACTGATAATCATCAACCGTCTTGTCTTGCTGGTTTGTTATAGATTGCTATGAAAGCTTTCGCGTTTCTGTTGCTATAAACGATCACATTTAATATGATCTGCTCTCACCAGATATGCCCATTTGTAACGGCTTCTTATTTACTAGAGATTCAGAACACCAGTTTTATGGAAATACCTTAGAACATGCTCTAAGGGAAAAACGCAGCTGAAGATGATTTTCTTTGACAGATTTTCTAAATGGTGATGCTTACGATATGTACAGAAATCGAAATGTATCTAAAAATTTAACACATGAGCAGAGAATTTTGTTTCAAGAGAACATGTAAGATTACTTACTTTTACTAAACATTACTGCTACTTGCAAAACTTTTTCCAAACAAATTCACCAAGCGTGAAAAATTGATCCTTACCTCTAGTTAGCCAGCCATTCAAAGATTGCGGTCCTCGCTAGCGCCAGGCAGCTCACTGATTTACTATCTTCAATGTCTGATTAAAATTACTAACCTGAATGATGCAAGCTGACCGAGCAAAGATTGGAGGAAGGTGCCAACGAGTACGATGGTTCATCTTTAGGCTTCAGCAACTCATGCGTGGACATCGCGTGTATCGACAGCTCCTAAAAATAAAACAGAATCTTACAATAAGGATTTCGTTCAAAGGATAAGCGATAATGGCAGCGATATGTAGGCGGACGTGAAAAAACAAGATTTATAGTGGTACACGCCGAAATTCAGTAAAAACCTGCAAATGGTGTTAAAAGCATGAAAATCGGAACGATTGCTTTTTAGGCCATACGAATCAATTTGACCCGTAGCACGAAAAAACATTTAAGAAGGAGAGAAGTTAAGACGACATTTTTATTTGGTATGGGAAAAAAAAAGTAAACTTATCGCGTGTGATATATAGTGAAAGGGCTTACTGAGCCATTTCTCTATATATATCATTACATTTAAGTTTAATTAAAATATAAATCATTTTCAAAACATACTAAAGTTTGGGCTTATACAGATATGATACGGTTGAATCATAATTTGTCAATCTAGGCTATAAATTGTCTCTCAATAGTTGATGGAGCTCTTCTACTTCTTTTCAAATTTAAAATTTTGCACTTCAAACTGAATTTTTGTCTTACCCGATGGTTGACTATAGATAATATTTTTGGCTTGAAGTCTGCGTTTTGTACTATCTCGTGCATTAAAGATTTGAAAAATCTCCTTTGTAATTAAATACCTCTACCTTAAGATTAAGTCACGTAAAATACGATAGCCAATTACAGCAACTTGTATGCTCACTGACGTCGCGAAGCCAAAAACCGAAGAAAACCTCAATAATTGTTATTTGCCTGTGCAATTTGTACAAAATACAACGATGCAAGATAAATGTATCCATTATAATTCGCCATTCAACAATTTCAATCAAAACAATGAGTGTCAAAACAAGACTCCTCCCACTTCTTCCACGGATTCTGGTCAATACTTGCATTAACATTTCACCAACGAGATTTTCGCCCTCCCCTGATCAACCCTCTAATCAATTTTTCTCTCAATAGCCGTGACCTGTTTTAGCTAAAGTGTTTGAGCGGATCATAAACGAACAACTTATCCGCTACCTAGAGGATCACTATCTGATTCACGACCACCAGTACGGCTTCCGGCCGAAACGGTCCACGGGTGATCGAGAAATATATTAGAAAAACATAGTTCGCACGTCTATGCGATAGATGCTAATTTCTTCCGGGACTTTGGGATTTTTAAACTTTTAAAGTAGTTGGGTTACCAAAATATGTAAAACCAGTTTCCTTGAGAATTGATTAAAAAATTGTTTTTTTTAATATGCCCGTCAAGATGACCTCACTCCGCCTGATGGAAAGCAGTCGTGAGGCAGATATGAGCATGACAAGCACAATAATGCAAAGCAATCACTGAGCTGACCATACTCATCTTGAAGGCCTGCCCTGGCACCGGTTAGTGCAGTGTTGATCCCGGAACGCGATCTGGCCGAGATAGGTCAGAGTCACTTGGCGGGTTTTCGCAACTGCATGGTGGTAACATCAACCGGCCGACATAATATGTCTCCCACCTGAAGAGCAGATGGTCTGCTGCAGGGCTCCCTTAGTGATCTGATTTTATCTTATAGGTACTTGTTTCGCGGCGTTTTATTTTTCTAATATTATTAGAAGTTGTTATTATGAAGATGACAATATAGAACTCAATTTATGTTTTAATTTATAGTTAAAATATAAAAATATGAAAGCGGTCCTGCTCCATTCGAATTCATTTCGGATCGAAATCGGAAGAGATCAAATGATTAGGGGGAGTTGTCCCAGACATGCATCTATTTATTTAACGCTTTTTACTACTCGTAGAATGATTTTTTCATTGGTTTTACACCTTACTCCAAATATGATGAAAGCCACACACCTCTAAAAGCGTTCAATCATGCGGGTTGTATAAAAAATATGAATGACAAACAATAAATTACTCCGCACGAAAATCTTCAGCGTGAACACCATTCAATTTGTATTTGGGTGAAATGTAAATAACGTTTGCGACTAAGCGTCGTTTGAGATAATCGGTTTTGCCAAAAGATGCAGCTTGAAATTTTCTGTCGATTGGTGTATTTAACTCCTTTTTACAAAAACCCTTAGAGAATCGGTTTTAAGGACTAATTTCAGTAACTCAATTACTCACTTTAAAACTTAAGAAAAAAGCCCCTGAGCAAATTAGCATCCATCGCATAAACACGTGCGGACTATATTTTCCTAATTTTAATATTAAATCGAATCTCTAAGCGATGGCTAATAAATATCCAACAATATCTATTTTTATATACGTAGGATGCTTTCTCCAATCTTGAATGAACGGCCGACCCTCCTCGTAATGTTTGACTGTAACGCGTTGATTGGTGCAACAAGTAAACTTAATGCGATTCATAGCGCAACAGAAAAAAGCTTTTGTGATCTGTGCACTGTCGAAGTAGATAGTAAAAAAACTGGTAGTAATATGCCGAAGTACTGTTGCTTAGTATTTCGCTATTATGATGCTTAAACCATCTCTCCTGACTAACTCCTCCATTGATCTAGTGTTTAGAAGGTCTGTAACCTTCCATTTATGCTAAATAGAGAAAATAATAGCAAAATTTGAATCGCAATATTAGTTTTTCTAATTTTAATATGTGGAGTGGTTTTTCGTAAGAGCGTCACTAATATTGTATAATGCTACAATGAATTTCAAGCAAATTAATCCGAACTGTTCGAGAAACCGAGACCGAGCGGCGCTCGTGCCTTGTGGCGAAGTGTTAGCTTTTTGACAGTGTCAGCTATATCCGAGCTGATTTGTTCGCAACAGCTGCGCGAGCACACCTATTAACCGCTGATACATGTTTGTCAGCCGGCTATTAGGGTGAAAGAGATAAAATTTCGGAATCATCTACATAAGAGCGAGATCGATTCATTTCTTCAATTCACGACCAATATTTATTTGCTGCATCGTGACATCCGAGAAAAATTCTTGTACCAAAAAATTAGTTTTGGAATATAAATGGGGCAACGCTGGCAGACCATTTTTCTTGTTGCTATATAGAGAGATACTGGTCAAGGAATTCTGTTTTGATAGGATTTCAATAGTTACAGGTTTTACGTTAGTACAAGAACGAATGAATATTGCACTAAATGTAATAGTTATCCATTAAGCCAACCTGAAAAGACTAACTGAGCGATTTTATAATACTAATGAATCTTAATAATATTTTGAAACACAAAACGGAAATGTTTATTTTCTTTACTTTCCCTTGATAAAAATAAAGTTTGCTGTTAAATAGACTTATCCCCGTCCACTTAGTATCCCGTTCCTACCGTTAACAGAAGAAAAAAAACAGTTATTCCTAATAGTACTGAACTAATACGAAATAACCTAAAGAAAAGATTTTTCTGCTTTTTGTTGATGAAATGATCATACGTTTATACACGTGATAAAGTCTTTCAAGAAATAGTGTTTTAATAGCAGAAGTAAAGGAATGGTAAAAATGAAACTGTAATCAAGTGGGAGTATGATGAAAGGGAAGTGTAAAAAGTTACCTCGTGTAGTTGTAAAGATATGTAACGGGTTACCCCTTTATAAATTTGTCAGTAAAAGTTTGCTTTAAAATACATGGACCTACAAATTCGTTCGCCGGAAGTGAGCTTATGTTTGTCTTTAATTTTAACGATTAATCCTGAAAACGTTGACGAACTGCACATTTCATCTGCATGCATAGCTACTAAATAATGTACGCTATTATTTATTATACAAAACATGCTCGATACGTTACATTTATTATACAAAACATGCTCGATACGTTACATTTATTTTCATGTAATAGACGAAATGTCAAACAAAATCATGCTTGTAAAAACAATGTGATGATAATCGAAATTCTTTCACACTGTGATGAATTATCTCATAAAATGCAAACAGTGTTTGTATAAATAAATAAATATTCTCAGCTTTTGTGAAAAATGTGTGCTAACTTCGACACAGTGACGAGGCGACAGTGGATCGCAGGGATTAAACCAAAATAGCTCAGTAATTAATGGGCGTTTCCAAGCCCACAATCTCAAAATGAGACGCATTTCGAGAATTCCAACTCATATATTATAAAACCCTGGAACTGAACAAATCCAGCTAAGAACAAACCGCTTTTGAAAAAAAAATACCATTCTCAAACTCTTTCTTCTGCTAATATGCTTACCACTATAAAACATTGTATGAATTTCACCCAAATATTTATTACTATATGCTCTAAAATAACCACACCTGATGGTTTTTCCTATTAGGTGACTCAAATATTTTGTGTCTCCAGCTGCATTACCCACTATACAATATATTATTTGATGAAAGCCCCCTTTGTCCACTGGGATCCACCATCTCGATCCACCAGTGGATTGAATAGCACGCTACAGTTCACTGTGATCCACCATTGGTCTGAGTGGATCCTGTGATACTTGCGTCTCTTAATATGCTCCACCAGTGGATTGAACAGCACTCAGGGAGTTTGGTAAGATCCACCACAACAAAACAGTTTCTATTTAATAAAAATAAATAGAGAGAAAAAAATAGTTTTTATTAAATAAAAATATATCTCCTAACTTAATTCAACCGCACTAGGCGAAAAAGGAAAAACAACTACCAATCTGAAATGTCAGTGGGTCATATCTGTGGTTGGACCAAGAACGTAGCAGTAAGTAGTAGTAGTCTTTACTGCTAAGACTGATGATCGCGGATCGGCAAGAGCCGCGTTGGTCCATCCAGATGTATTGATGATCTGAGGAAGGTGAAGCATGGCAAGCAGTGGGCAGAGCGACAGGCTGATGATGATTGGGATAAAACCATTCCAACAAGTTTGATATCAATAAACTTTTATTTCGGTCAAGTAAATTGTATTGTTTGGAAAATGTGATTGAAAAATGTAATTTAACCAAAATATTGAGGTTTCGTCCAAATTTATGTTACCGGGCCTGTTGTTGATTTATTTGTATTTACATTATTTGATTAAAATTTGTAAATACGTTTAAAATTTGTGAACTAAACCGTTTATACAATTTGACAAGCTTATGTCCGCCATGTACCCAGGTTTTTAAAATATAGATACACCTAAACTTGGCTTGAAGTTGTAAAAGGGTTTTCTACTTGAAAGCGTATGAACCTTTGCTCGAATATTAAATGCTCGAAAACCTATCCCGACAGTTCGCTACATCGATGCATCAAAATCCTGATCCTATACGATAATCTCAAATGACTTAATTTTGACGGATCGAATGCGTGAAGACGTTATTTCGAAACATAATTTCTCAAAAGATCATTAGGAAATAATTTAAGGGTGAAAAGATGGCGACTTGTATAGCGCCGTTCCAGATGTAAAGATTCGATTCCCGCACCAGTACAAATGTTATCCCAGTAGGTTCAATGAATAGCTGAACTAAAACCAAACGAATATTATAAGAAATTCTTTGACAAAGGCAAAAAGAAAAAGAAAGCGACACAATATTTTAGCGAGTAACAAGACGATTTCTACCACAAAAACCACCAAATGATAATCTATAAACTAGTTTTTAAAACATGCAATATGTTCAAAGCTTAGCCGAGTGAGGAATTGGAATACATAATAGATAGGGCATATAAATTGTAATATTTCTAAATCGAAAACCATCCCTAAGCACTGACAAGCTTCTTCAGCGCTGACATAACATCCTGTCATGAATACTAATTGTCAAAATTTCCATTTCTTTTAAGAAAAAGTAGACAGAGAGTGAATGTGAAATTAGAAAGAAGGTGTAAATTAAGTAACAAAGAAATATATAACGGCAAATTGAAATGATGCTGTGCTGCAGTACCTACGGATGTTACAAATATAATTGTGCGAGAGAAATACTCAGAATCACTCTTTTGTTTTAAAAAACATACTATAGTATATTATAAATTACCTCACCACTAGTTAATGCGCATAAGCAGTCGCAGGTCATATTTGAACTTGGTTTTGGCCTGGCATTAGAAAAAAAATATTTAAGGGATACTTATTAAGCAATTGAAAAAATATATAATGAATCGACACGTATTATTTTTTATTAGAACTGAAATATTCTCTTATGAGAAATCTGCTAGTAGACGGCAAGTAAGTACGCATTTTTTTAGGGTTGCATATGAATATTTTTCAGAAAATTTTCCCGAGACTTCATCTTTTAAATAGTTTGTATGATCATGGACTGAGGCGTGTAACTGTAGTGTTCTAATTTACATTATTAAACCAGGCACTCGCTATTAACAAGCTACAGGTGTGATGTCAAAAACGTTCATCTAATTTTGGTGTGAGAATGTAAAACAACATAGTGGCTGATACCAAAAAAGTAGTCTTACGGTACAACGTCGCGCTGAGAACTGAAAATGTAGTTTTCCGCACGATAAGAAAGGGCTTTATCGATTTTTTCCAGCAAGTAGAGAAAAACAGTTTATTTATTTATTTATTTACAGTTTTTTGGGATACTATATTAACTTTATTTTTTTAGTTATTTCGGTACATCACGATCACAAACATGCTTATTTCAGTCTAGGTAGGCAGGCAGCATGCTATCGAATCGTATAACATTCGCTTACATTTCTATCTGTTAAGTGCATTGGGATCTGAGCAATAAATGTGCAACAAAGTTAATTGGCTCGTGAAATAGGCCCATTGTACGTTGTACACGACCGAATTAGCCTTGTGAGTTAGCAATATTTCCGATAAGGCACTTTTTAGGATCATCAGCATATTTAAGTCTTGACACATTTCTCTTAAGATCGAATCTCGGTTGCAGTCTGCTTCATGTGCAAGTTGACGCCTGAGTAAAATATACACATGTAAAAATGTACTAGGGCCACCCACGAACACGAAGAATAATTGCACAAACTCTGTGTATTTTACACGTGCTTAGTAACTTTGCTCTGGCACATAACTTTTAAGCTAAATCCTATGACCCAACATAGTGTTATTCTTTTCAATACATTCTACATTTATTTAAACTATTTTGTGTCAAGCAAGGGAATCAAATAAATAAATGGTTAGTGAATGTTTGTATACTGTGACATAGTGCGCATACAGGACCGTTCATGAGTACAGCATGAGGTTTGAGCGTTGTCCAACGAATTACTAAAAGATAATTTTAGATTTTACTATACAAAAAGACATGCATTTAAAGGATTGTTGTTGTTGTTGTACTTAATCAGTGAAATATGCTCTCGGCATGCTTGTTGGCGTGTTTAAAATAACCTTTAAACATTACCATTCCACCACAGCTGCACTGGTTACAGCTTATATAAAGGTAGCTTGAGTGTTAGTTAAATATAATAAAATTAGATTTTTCTATTAAGACGTTCACAATGACTTAACCTAGCAGGCTTAGATCTTCTTTTAAAAAAAAACCTTACTGACTTCAGGCAATGAGGGCTGATATGTTTTAGATTGGTTAAATAATATTAATATTACTTATTTTTCATTTGTAATTTTATATAGGTTATTAAATAATAAAAGTAGCTAGTTTCACTTATAAACATCACTTTGGAATGATTACCTGAGTACTTTGTTATTTTGTAAGCATTTTTGCATGATGTGTTTACCTGTAAGTGTTTGTTACATAAACCTAGATACCTATTTGTACTACGAACAATGAATGTACCTGTGTAAACAAACGTTGGTAAAACTAATAAATAAATAAATAAATGAATAAAGAATTAGAGCCAGGTTTCGTCAGGCCAAGGAATGTTTTTCTGCAAAATGTGTCACTGACCTATCTTACTTAACAAGTTAACTGTCCACACCGCAGACACAATAAAAATAACAATAGTTTGTATCAGATATGACTCATGGTAGAATAAAGGTACTACTCATATTCTAAATGCGAAGGTTTGTGAGCAGGAATGTATGTTTCTATGTAAGTAGATATAAATTGTAGCTGAAGTGTTATTCGAATTTTGCTTACACATAAATACTAACACTTTTCATCTAAATCCGTTCAGTAGTTTTTGCTTGAAAGAGTAACAATAGTATATTTCATATTGAGGGACTAAACGAAGCCATAATATACCAGAGGTGGTTTGAGTCAATGAAACCGAGGGTATATCAAGTTGGCGTTTAGTCTCGACGTGCAAACTGTACTTTTCAATTTTGAGTGCGAGAAAAATAGTCAATTTAGTACAAAAACATTTCTATGTTTCTTATTCCTCCAGCCCATAAAACTTTCGTAAGTTTTTAGGTGAATCTTCCGCGATTTTGGCGGCCAAAGATTATCTATCATGTCTTTTGATATTTGCTCGACGTCAAACTCTTCACGGTCACTGGACATTCTTAATAAATTTGTTTAAAATCGAACAAAGGACAGTGTCCAAGTTGGCCTATGAACCAACAAATATTTGACATTTGTCATAATTCTGGCCATGATTTATGACATAATTATCACTTATTAGATTGTCACGGACACTTCTGATTTTTGATGTCAAAATTAAAAATACTGAAAAGATTTATCGTACGAAAACATTTTTTAATACCATTTATGTTGCGTTCGTCTGTGCTCTCTGTTGTTTAGCCATCGCAACAATATTTTAATTTACTTCGTATTGACAAAAGAAACCTTGTTTGTGCAAGAAAATGTAGTTGTGAACTTACTAAAGGCTCCTAAAAATGAGTTACAATACATTACTGTCAATGCGATAAATGTTTAATCAACTTTTCATTTTAAATCAGATTATACATTGGCTTGAATCAGCTTTGTACGAAGCCAAAAAAAAGAAGTTGATGACGTTTGGTTGACTTGACACTTCAACGCAAAAAAAAATACCAGCATCTGTCTAGTGTCTTGTATTTTTCACTTTCAATTTGCAGTGCTGTGTTATTGTTTTTATATTAATAATTTTATTCTTACGACTCGACTTAAAAAACGGACGTTGATGGCTCTCTGTAGTGACCTATCTCCTTTTAGATTAAACCGTTTACAGCCTTTGTAACCTGCACATAGCTAACTCAGCAATAATTACGGATTTACGATCATCGCAATGGAATCAAAATTTTGTGTGAATTGTGGCTCAGCTAGTGGTTCTATGGTACTGGCAGAAGTGGCAGATCAACAAAATATGTGCTTTTTAGTCCCACTCACGTAAATAAAACTTCGCATTATATTATTAAATATAACCTCCATTTTTTTAGTTTTTTGATATTTAACGAGTTCTCAGAAGCGTCCGTCCATAAACTACGTTCTGACACTAAAGTGTATGTATTTATGAACCTTCTGAGGTATTTTTCATGACTGTTGGGTCATAGGCGGCAATGTATGGACGAATGTACACTATCCTTTACACTCAACAAAAATTCTGAAATTTTCGCGGTCAGTTTTTTCTGCTAAACCAGTCACAGTTTAACACATGGAGCCACCTACTTTGCGGACAAACCATGGAACTAAAACTCTCAACATTTTCGCAATGAAGATGGTCACACTCCACAGATAATAGTATATTTACTGGCTGTTTGAGTTCGTCTATGTCACATGAAGGAAATTAAAAAATTGATTACTTTTCACTCCCTAGAGACTAAAGTGGTGTCATCAGTCCCACTTCGTACGACTATATTGGCGTACTTTTAGAGCATGAGAAGTGAAAACATACATACATGCATCCTCACAAACTTTCACATTTGTAATATTAGTAAGATTGGGCGTGGTATGCCCACCCGTATATTGGTCTGATGACTGCAGAACAATTCCATCTGCAATCGCAGGATTTCTGTAGATCCTGCATCTATATTTAATAAAAAGACCTTCTGGCCTGGAATTGAGCGCGAACTGAACACGTGCCTTCTGTCAACCGGGCGGCTGATCTTCCGTCATCATCATCATCATTCACAGCCGTAGGACGTCTACCACTGAACTTAGGCCTCCCCCAAAGATTACTCGTATTTCTGCGACAACTAGGTTCAGGTCGTCTGTCCACCTTGCGACCGAGGTGCCATGCTGCTTACGACTCTACGCACGCTTGCTCACTTGAAGATAGAGGCCTTAGCTCAGCTGTGAGTAAGTCTGTCTGTAAGACTAATAACTTCACTTACATGGTTGTATGAAAATGTTAATGTAACAAGTGCAGCTACTGGTTCTAACTCTGATACAATCGTAATCTGGAAGTTGACCGTCCGTAATCAAGTAAGTATCTAGTGAAGCCACAGTGGCCACACATGGCGAAACTTTGGTTACTGTCGTGTTAGCAGACATTTATTATGCTGACCATACGCTAATGCAAACAATCTGCAGTATAACATTGACATAATTATTACTATTACGATTCATTTGATTGAGGTCAAATGTTGCAACACCAGCGTATGTATGTTAAGCGATTAATTTCAAGTTAAGTATGTACCTATGTTGTCCGAATTCCGAATTCCTCGATTGCATTGCCCTAATATTACGTATGCTTTAACACGTTCGTTACTGCGAAACGAGATAATAGATATTCTATTATTATTGACTCCGGAGTTGACGACAATCAACCTGTTAAGGGGCTGATAAGACCTGAGGGGACTGCTATTAGGCAAATTAGCCTACTGCTGTGCCACTAATATACCCAGCAAGAGGCCTTGATCTTATAGTGAGTAGCATGGAACACTATGTGGTGGTACAGCAGGTGCTGGTCTAAAGCACCGCACACATAATGTGCGCTGTCCGGGCTAAGGTATCCTCATTTGAAAAAGGTAAATCCTGCAGCACCCTGTGATCTGCTTGTGGTTTCTTATACAATATTATTGAAGCGCGAGTTTTATATTTCGTCACTGCTTACCACCAAGCGAGACTGAGGCAAAACGCAAAAGTTTAATAATAAAAAAACTATGATTGTTGTTCATGTAAATAGAGTGTTATTGTTTATAGATACTGTAATAAATACTCTGTTCAAGATTTTAATCTAAGTGGTATGACGTCATGGTTATATAAGGAAGATTTTTCATTGTCTCAGATCTTACTAAGAATATAATGCCTTTAGAATTTAAAAGTACTCTCAGTTTGTATGACGCCTTCTTGGCCGAGTAGTGACAGGTCGGGCAAAGTGTGTTTTTGAATTTTTAGGACGTAGCCGGGTTTGTGATCACCAACCCGCATTTGGCAAGCGTGGTGATTAAGCCAATACCCACCAATTGTAGTGATGAATTGATTTCAGTGATGGAGGTATTTGCATAGCAGTGAGACAATACAGATGCTAATTACTTTCCCTTCTACTTTTTACTTAGTTTGTCTCGAAAATGGTTTCATAATCAATCAAAGACCACAGTTTATCCCAATGAGAGGCTACATTCAAACTGCTTCAAGGCATTAATGACATTTGTAAGTCGTCTTTCTTTCCTGAAGCAAAACAACGGTCTCTTTTTAACAGTAGTAAATGACGGCAGCAGAGCGGCTGCACTAAAAAATGCAATACTTTTCACATTTGTCACAGCGCCGTGATCGAGTTACAGTCATTCGAGTCGCCGCGTGCCGAGCAGCTGGGCTCCACGTCATCGTGATCGCGATACATGGGATTTCATGAAAAGGCTAGCGGATAAATGATCTGAAGTCCCTTTCACTCAGCTCATTTATCGCACATAAAGATAAACTGACAGTTTTGAAATGTTCCAGCTGGCTGACAGCTAAGGCACTCCATAGACACGACTCGACTTCTACTGAACTCGTTGTCCTTGTCTATGTTTCTAGTGTCTCTACAGCCTAAAGGAAATGTTCATTCAATGTTAAAACTAGTACTTACCCAGCAAAAATTTCAAAGCTTTTATCTTTTCTTAATCAATTTTGACAAACAAATACACAATCAGTTTGAAAATAAATATAGAGAAAAAGGGTTGGGCGTCTATTAATAAACTGATATTTTATCAGAAATTTGTATTATACCTATTTGTAAATAAAATGGTTGGAGTTTTGGTGTTACAGAACTGTAAATGTGCAAATCGATCGGTAACCATTATCCACACATTGGATATATATTCCCACCCACATGGTTTGAACGTAGTTTTTTGAGTATTTGCAACGTCAGCAATAACTTATCAAATAATTTTTAAGTACCGAAAGCTAAGACCAAGGGTTTTTGTGAGTGGTTTTTGTTTTCAACGTTTATTTTCTTATGAGGGCAGATCAGGTAACGGCGGTGGTTGACTAACAATTGCTTCTAAGCCATATCGCTTACCCAAATTTGGCGAAGTAATCTGGTCTATCAAATTTATTTATTGGTTCATCAACGCTAATCAAATGACTATTTGTACTAATTATATATCTGCAAAATATTACAGCTTTAAATGTATCATCTCTTTTTAATATTTGCTCTATAATTAATGAACAACCGTAGTTTTTTTTACGATTGATGTTGTTATTTTAATTTAAACACGCAAGTCGAAAATATATCAGTGTTGTTCAATAATATTTCATCATCAATTTTTTGACAATGAAGATGTAAATACGTAGTCTGGTATCTTATTCACAATCGGTAGTCCAGTTCGCGATGAACTTATGTCAGGGGCATTTGATAAAACGCCCGTTCAGCTAAATAATGTACACTTCAACTTTCATAAATAGTGCCAATACGGTTTTGATTTAATTACTACAATATAAAATATATGTACACTTGCTTATAGGTGGCTTATAAATGTGGCCCAATTACATTTGGCCCTAATTATAACTGATCTAATATACAGCTACAATGTACAGGTACAGCCAACATCAAAAGTAACTAACTAACCACTGCTCTTTAGTGGTACGATTGATGTACTTATGTTAAGTGTGATATTGATTCTTCTATTCTTTAGATGACCAGTCGGCACAATGGATAAAGGCCAATCTAACATGTAACATGTCTATAAATAGTCAGATGGTCGTGGGCCCGCTTTCCACCTAAGACCAAAAACTTCATAAAGGATTATTTTTATTTGATCATTGTTGTCATTATCAATACAAGTACACCTTTCGAAAAAATTAACGATGTTTGTTCGCCTTTGACACAAATAGTTCAGATGCTTGGATTAGAGTCAGGTTATCATCAGGCGCAAGTTAAGCTTAGTTTATAACCGCCTTCGGAAAAAGGAGGCGCTTATGTTCCACTGCTTTTACTTATCATTATTGTCTGTTCTTCTCCTTTTTACCGAAAATCTTAAGGAAATAAATTGACAGGACTTGTATTAATTTCTGAGTAAACTTTTTGATGCTGATAGTAAATCAGTCTGTTAATCTAGTCATCTCTGAGTGCGATCGACTTTTTAACAGGATTTTTTACATGTACTAGGACAATCCTTTTCCTTATAAACAATCATCAAAACCCATTTCTCTTTTCAATATTATCCTGAACGAACAAATGAATTATCATTGATTGAACGATATTTTCAATTATATGTATTTCTGAGTATCTGAATCAAATGTAACATTTAAAAAAATAACGATACTCACTCATAGGTAGGTAATCAGTGAAAAGAACTTTACATTATTATTTCTTCCGATAAAACAATATTATGGCTCTTATTTTTAACATAATCGGGTGATAATATGCTTGCAAGAATAAAAGTCAAATAAACAAGGTCGGTGATGTAACGAACTGTGACGAAGAGAGCTGTGATAACATGCTTGAGAATGGCGATAGGACCTATTCTAGTGAACGTCATGTTGTGATCAACATCCAGCATCATGCGTTATGGAAGTTATAGGTTAGGAATATTATTTGCTCATTTATTCTCTACTTTTCAAAGCATATGTCGTGTCCAAGCAGCAAACTTATATTATAGCAATCGTGCAGCTTGCTAATAATAGCGCCCATTTAATATTTTTTGGCTGAACTTCGCCGTTCAAGAGCGTTTGTTGGGGGTGAATCCAAAACGTCACATGTTTGAAAGATTTTCGTGATTGTTTTGTTACATTAAAATAAAAGTATCACTTTTCCTCTGTGATGTTTTGCATATTACAAAATTATATTTAAAACACCTTGAATCGTCAAATGTTACGCAGTCGCCAATTAATTCAATTAAAATATAAACATTTATACTGAATTAATAAATTAACTTAATTATTTATTATTACAGTAAATAATTTATAGAATAACAAGAAGCATATTATAACAGAGATAAAAAATATAATTTAATTTGAATCAATCGATATCGAATCGATACAACCACGAAAATCATCCATTAAATGCAACATTTCCGATCCACCCCCAGCTAACACTGTTAACAGTGGAAACATAAGTCAAAAAAGGCAACGCGTCCGCTCGTGTTAACCACTCAGTCCTGAGGCGAATGGCACTCGCGGAGTGGTAACACAACACCCTCACTGTACCTTAAAATTATTCATATTTTCTCAGCGTGCACCACAAATCGTCTTTTCAACGTATTTCATATTTTTTTTGCCTTATATTGGCTAAACTCTTATTCGTCAAGGTATGGTTTATACGACTGCCACTTGCGTTTATTTATAGCAAACGCAACACCAAAGACATAAATTGAAATGGATGGCTCTGGTGTAAGTACTTTAAATAAATAAATAAATATCCCTGGACATTATTCCACACAGCGCCATCTAGCCCCAAAGTAAGCTAATTAAAGCTTGTGTTATGGGATACTAGACAACGGATAAACATACTTAAATACATTTTCTTTTGTAAATACATACTTATTATACATAGGGGACACCCAGACCAGTACAAACAGACATGTTCATGCACACAAATGTTTGTACTTTAAATGTCAGAAAGACGGGCAGAGCATCTATTTTGACACTGATTCATTCAGTCCATGCTCAAATGCTAATAGACCCGTAGCGCTGGGTTTTGAGGTTTCGAAAGACGGGCAGAGCATCTGTTTTGACACTGATTCATTCAGTCCATGCTCAAATGCTAATAGACCCGTAGCGCTGGGTTTTGAGGTTTCGAAAATAGTAAAGTTCTTTCTATTTGGCCTGTAGTTTAGGAATCCTTTGTCTAACTTAATACATTAATTTATGTCATCTTAGGTAGTCGCATAGATAGAAATTTAGGTATCAGTCTTTTCGGTCAGTATTGGACGAAAAGAAAACTAGAGATGAAAATCTCACTTTCATGATGATAACGAAGTAGTAACTGATGTAGGTACCGAGGCATTTTGTGTCAGCTCCGTCCACAGGAACCCGGACATTAAACTAATACCTAACATGTCGCACGACTAACTCTAAAATAATATTGCAGTCTGTTATATAGGTTTTAGAATACTAATATCTGTTGTACAGCGTATTTTGTGTCAAATTTATCCACGACATTAATATATATTTTTTTTTTTATTACAACTCTCTGTACAAGCCACAAATGAAAATGCAAGTTATTAACGTTTACGTGTTTTTATTTATTATGTTATAATAGAGCACTAAATTCTTAATTTGTGTCATTTTCATTTACGAAATCTTAATATTTGAAAAAGTCAGCTTTGTTCGAACGAACGGTGCGAGAGTTGTAACTGTTGTTACATGCTAACCTTATGACAGTTTTCGCCGGACGAAGATGACACATATTAGGTTTGCACACTCCGCAGGCTATCCAGATATGATGCTATCTATACAGGTTTGTTAACTTAAAATTAATTTTGGCAGTTTCATTTTGAATAAAATTATGGCATACAAATAGTCGAATTGCTGATTATGCGGCAGTCAGATATGACACAAAACGCAATAATAAGCTTCTTAATTACGATTCTATCTACGGGCAGGAAATAAGCAAATTTAGAATTTTTGAAACTTATGACCCCAAAATAGCCTAGCGCTATGGGTCTTTAGGGCAATGGATGTCCGAATCAAGTAGATTTATTCTTTTCATTAGCTAAGTACTTTTTTATTGAACTAAATTATAAAGATTTAGAAATAGCGGGTTTCCATCACTTATACGATAGCGTGACGTCACAATAAGCGTTAAAAAAGTGGCACGCTTGGTTTTCATACTAACCGAGCACTTTGCGGTATCCATTTAGTTTTTTGTCTGTGCGTAACTCTTTATTGTGTTTTAAAAATTACACAATCTCGTTTGTTCTTGTCGGTCGGTGCCCACGTTCAGGCAAATTTGTTTATGAACACACAAACTTATACCATACCGCGGTGTGCTTCTACCTATCCATTTAAGGACGCTTTTAACTTGATCATGATTGTTTATCCTCATTTTTGGAAACCGTAACTTTGTACGTTCATCTAGGCCTTCCGAAGAATGAAAACGAAGCTCCTCGAGTCAAAACTGGGCCACCTCTAGCCACCTCTGGACCTTGAGTTATTGCAATAGCTAAATGAAATGATAATGATATGATAACTTACCGTCGGATGGATGTGTGGGTGCGAGTAAAGCTGCATTCTTCGCGTGTCCACAGTGTACGTGTTCACTGGAAGATCGTTCATTTCGAAGCTCCTCGAGTCCAAAACTGGAGTCAGCCGCGTCACCTCATCACATTCCCCATCGAGGCTTGCCCCATCAGCGCCGTTAGCCACTGCATGGACAAAACTTACTTCAATTATCTTTTTTAGGCCAATATCATGTGGAATTCTAATCTACTCCGGATACCATACGTAAGAGGTTGAACTGATTTTAGTATTGAGGTTTTTTCATACCTGTTTGATTTGATGAGCGTCTTGGGAGGCAAGGGCATGGAAGTTACTTTACTTTTTGACATAATAGCCTGGCCAAATTAGGTTTTTTTTTTCACTTTAGTTACATAAGAGGTTATTTCTACAGACTACTACATATTAACATACGAACTACTGTTATAGTTCTGTCTTTGTATCCTATATTTCCACAAAGCTACAGACGAGATTTTTATTCTGTTTCTCAATGAGTCGAGTGCTTTAGTGAACGGTATCAATGATTTGAACGCAACCTTCTCACTAAAAAACATAATTTTTTGTTAACAGATTCAAATTGATATATTTCAATTATGCAATAGAATCATTCCGAAATGATATTTCAGATAGTTAACATAAAAATTTGTGATTGATAACATAGTAAAGTTGCAAACTTAAATAAATAAACAACAATATTACCTCCGTTACTAAATAATACTAAAATGACAAGGAAACAAGATACTCGTCAATAATAGAATTCAGTACAATTGTTTATTAATTAAATGTTTGTCTATTCAATACTTAATTATTTAAACCAATGCACATTAGGCGTTGGCACTCTAGCAGACAAGTCAAACCAAAAAAGTACTCAAATCTCATCCAATCAAATGAGACACGTTCTATAATATGGACCTAGGCACATTCAGTTACGGATGTGATGCATATTATGGCTCACTAATTCTAAGCATAATGATGGATTTTGAGGATGATGCATAATGTTACAAAGAATAATCAAAACGGATAATAACTGACCACATATTTTTTTAAAGCATTATTATTAAAACGAAAAATAAGTGGACATGATATTGTGACAATGAACGTTATGCTTAGAATTAGTGAGCCATGCAGCAGGCATAGTTTCTGTAACGGCTCAAAAGACAGGGAGTGCTTAAGAATCCAGAGCCAGGATTTAAGGGTTGTGGTGGGTGAAAATGAGTGGGAAAGGCTACTACTATATTATGAGACACGTTTATGTTATCCTGTATATTATTTATGCCAAATGAGTTATGCCAAGTGAGGTAGGAAATCTGCTTTAGACCAAAGTGACCAAAAAATTACGCTCATAAATATTTTACTTAGAGCTGAGTGAAAATTATTACTACAAAAAAAAACGAGTATGTAGAGATTTAATGTTGAAGATGGGTTCTGTGTGGGACAGAAAATGTGATGATTTTCTGAACACGGTATTTACAGAAGAACCGAAATAAGCTATTGGGAAAGTTAAAATATAACAAGCACTGGAAAAACCTCCTTAATAAATCAAAAAACTAGTTAAAAAATTAGTATACCTCATTAAAGTTAAACTTCTGAAAACCTATTTGCGTTTCGTAAATAATTACGATAAATTTTATCCCTAAGTAACCTTACCTACTCAGAGCCTCAGGGTAGAGCTCTGTTGAGCGACTGTGCTCGAAAATGGGGATTTATTCCAGCCTTTTGTTTTCATTTATTTTGTTGAGGACATTCTAAGGAAATTAGGAGTAGATGTCGAAGCCCGTAACAGTTTTGTTTTGAAGTCAACATAAGGCTGGTATTTATTTACAAAGCATTGTTTTGAGTTACAGCATATGGAGATGCAGCTTTATAGTTGCAGCGGCAAATGCTGCGACATGGACCTCGTGGGCCCCACTTTGAGGCCTTTCTTGTTCTTTGTTTGTTTGTTCTTTGGATTCGTTTTAAAAAAACTATGTTTTTATTGCTCACGTGTGCCTCTCTGTGGTATGCTAATAAATTATTTTTCACTATACCTAATTTAAAATATGCATACAGGAAGGGATTAACGAGATCGAAAGAAGCGCAGGCGGTGTGTTGGGTGAATCGTAGCAAGCTGAAGAATATTGGGAAATAGGTGATGATTGAAATAATTTCTGTTTCAGAAATGAACGATAAAAAAATCAAAACACGTCTCTTTAAAAATACCGACCGCATATAAAAAACACTAACATTACATCTAAATTGCATTTTAATAAGATAAATGTATATTTTAGTGACATTATTTCAGTTATTTGTAAATATTTAGTTATACGGCCGACACAGACTTGAATAGACAAGGAAGCACTTGAGTTGGGCAGCGCAAGAAAACTACGTATCCTGCGAGCTCGTAGCAGATTGGCACTTACAATATTATCTGCTACGAAGGACGACGGAAGGTTTTTTAACGATTCTTACCCATCTAATGACTGGTGGGAGTGCCTTTTGGCTCACTGATTTATGAATAGAGCAGTTTGATACTCGTATCATTTATATTAAAAAGCGCGTTTCAAGATTGTAAGTGAAAACTTTAAATTCCCTCGCAAAAATATTAAAGCCTCCTGGGGTCGTATTAAAATCTTTTGCCGCTATCGCAGCGTGACCGTTTATGCATCTAAAATGCTGACTTTTGTATTGGTATTACGAAACCACTTTTTTAGAGCTACCTACTTCTGCAACTGAAAAGTTTTGGACTGGTACTATTCGTCAGATAAACAATGGTATGAAACGTCAAAGAAGCCGCGCAGAAGTTGAGTTTGCGTGACGCAATAGTTACGTGACTGGGGATAAGAGATCATTATACCAAAATTACAGGACGCTTAATTCACAGACAAATGCGAGCAAACTTTAACAGATCGTAATTAGGCCCCAGGTTGTGCCGCGCTGACAGTTGGCCTACCATTGTCTGCTGCAACGACGCATTGCTTGAGGAATTTGTAATTAACTACCTTATCCGGATTAACCTGGTTTCCTGCAGCTGGCACATATCCGCATCAGGAAAGCGTGATCATATAATATGATTGTTTTGGTTTCCATTGAATTAGCTTGGCAGTAAATAAATAAGTATCTGGGACATGGTCCCGGATATTTATTATATACACAAAGATCATGTGACCTCAAACCAAGCAGAAGCCTTACTATGGGTGTGGAAATTAGGTGTATAGGGTACATGAATTAACACTCGGTAATTATTGTACCCAAAAGCGAATAAATGAGAACAAACCAAACTTTAAAACTGCCATACGTACTATGAGTTAATGCAGAGGATACCTAATCAGTAACGTCTCCGTCTGTAGTTTTTGTAAGAGAATTTCAGAACAGAGGCCTTTAGAGAATAGTGTTGGAACTAAAAATGTTATTCAGGCTGTAGCTAGCGTAGTTGGCGAGACATAAACTCATGGTACTGTACATTATGTTAAAGCGATGGTCTGTTCAGGTGCCGGCGGAATTGATGGACAGAGGGACTTACACCAGGCCAAATGAACTTTGGCAGAAAGCATTATATTACTTGGAATTGATTAAAAAGTTTCCTCATAGTCAGATCGTATGAACTTGTGAACTCACATAATACACGCAGCCAGAAATAAAAATGTATAGAAATTAAAGTTGGACTGTTTTTGACTACGCCTACTACTTGCGATTTGTTTACAAGTTTTTTTTTTAAATTTTGTACCTATTTATGTGAATAGGTACGAAATTGTATTACAGGTTTTTTATCAACCTACTCCAGGCACCAGCTCTTACAGCGCAGATTTACCCTGCAATATTCCTACACAATATATTGTAAGAATCTTCTGTACAATATATTTTAAGAATATTCTGTGAGAGAATAAATAAATTTTATCTTATTATTATAGTATCCAGGACATCATCGTGAAATTAAGATAAAAAAATGCTCAGTCATGCGCACTCGCGCACCTGTAAGTTCGCCAAGTCATAATCCAACTTTATTAATTACTCTGACCTTTTCTATCGTACTCAACTTAAAATAGGAACTACTAAGTTCCCCTTCAAATTATTATATTATTAATGAATAGCAAAAAATCTCATGATAGGTAGATCATCATTTATAAAAACAGTGAAAAAAGATAATTTATGGACCACTTCATACAATCTGTATAAAATAGTAAATAAAACCGACTATTGAATCAATAAAACTTCGTTAGATTCATAACTGACTTTTAAGTTTTCGATGTTGTTTCTTGTTAGATTTGTCAAAATGACCGCTTTACAATGCCATAATACACTTTTAACTGCGACATAAAATGTTTATATCCTCTTTCACACCCATTTCAGACTTAACTGCCATTACTTACCCACTTTTTAGTCTATAAAGTCCAGATGAGTTATCCTTTACTGGTAACAGAAGTTTCTTTTTCGTTGTAGAGATGGTTACATCCTTGTAGAAATACCACTGAAATTATTCACAATTGATTTAAGTTAGTTCTGATTATCACTTGAATCCGCAATGTACTTTTGGTGTTTGTATGTTTTTTTTTTTATTTGGGCAACCGTCGCGAAGGCGGGCGGGAGTTACGCGTCAGTGGCGTGAATGATCAAGGCGGCCGGGCACGGAGCGAGCGACGCGACGACGCCGGACTACCGACTGAATAATCTCGCGTTCCCTACGAGACTTGTTCGGCCAACGTGTAGGCGGTCTTGACGCAATTGACTGAATATGCAACTTTCAGCCTAACAATAGGTTACATACAAAAGGACAAAACTAAGCACACTCGACACGTTATCGCGCCAAGTTTACGTTTTCACGCAACATTTGTTCGCAACATCGACGTAACGTAATGTCGCACGTAAATATTAAAAAGTGTATCGTTTTTCTTGCATGAGGGAAACGTAATCTTCTAATACTTAGTAGTTAGAGAAGTGGGGCAAGGCGCGGCGTCATTGGTGGAGCTGTGCCGCCCAACGCCAATAGCGCGAAAAGGAGGAGTCGGCATGAAAACACTTGGAAATTTGGCGAAATGTGCGTGCACGCTCTGCCACCCTTTATGTCTTAATTTTATACTAGGTTCCGGTATCTACTTCCTTATGGAATGCAAGGTAGACAGCCGCACTAGGTAACTTTACAATCTTAAATGAATTTACATAAACCGTTACCCACTCTATAGCTTAGCGCTTTGACTTAGAATATGACAAACTTGTAGCTTTACGGTAAACGTAGTAAAAAGATAACACAACGACCCAACAATGTTTATTCTTTTGAATGATTCACAGTATAAATTAATTTTCTGCTTTCCAGAGACTGTTATATTTTTTGGGAAAACTTAAATATTCTTTATTAAAATTAAAATCAAAAAATTAAAAAAAAATATACTAAGTATTTCATTTTCAAATAAAAGTCTTTTAATTGAAGTATTAACAAAAAATAATCATAGCTGTTACACTAATTGCAATATTAAAAAACTACAAGAAATTAAACAAATTAAAAGAAAAGCTTAAAAAAATTTAAACACCTGTAAAATTTACAATAATAGGTTACAGGCCCTTATTTTATGTTTTTAACGGTGAATTTAATCCCACTTTACAGCCTTTAAGCACAAATTAGACATGCGCGGCGCTCTGACAGATAGCCCGCTTAGAACTACACGCCATTTTTGACACACGCACACAGAGACGTGAGTTTACAGGCGAAATCAGTGAGTTTCAGTGTCGCGGTCAGACGCACTGTCAAAAACATTGAGATATTATTTGTACGTCGTCAGATACTTACATTATAGTTCAAAGCGCAGTTCAGTTCAGGGTCAGGTTCAGTGTATTTGGCTGTATGAACACCACACGAAATTGTGATTATACGTTTTTTAAGTTACCAAATGATGTTGAAAGGTAAGTAAAACTCAGATAACGTTTGCAAGTTAGTAGTACTATGTACGAGCATTATAAGTATATAGGTAGGTAAACCATTCTATTTCGTAACACATTCAAATCCAGTACAAATGGCCTTTTACTTTTTCCGTAACTTATCTTAGCATGCATTGGTAAAACACCAGTATTTTTGGTATATACTTTTATTTGCACGCGCGGCTACTGCATCCGCGCCGCGCCGCCAACAGGTGACCGCCGAAGCGGTGGCTCATGGTGTTATCTACAGCCTACTAGGTAGGTAGGAAGGACTGTATGATCAAGCCATTAGACTAGCAGGTTGCACCTGGACCCCGGTAAATGACTTCTTTTAATATAATACTTTCATACGTATTCACCCATCTCAACTCCTTTTAATCTAACTAGGTGCAATTTTTCACTTGATGTATTTTATTTTACCGGCATCTGTCAAATCGCGCTTATCTGGCGAATATAGTAGCGAGTAGCAACCCTTAGCGATCACGCAAGTTGATAGAAAAAGGCGAGAGCGGTCCTTCTGTAAACTTTTTATTTTGTGCTTTAAGTTTGATACATTACGAATGGGTTACATTGTATACCAATGTAAGTACAGTCATCTGCACTTATAGCTTGTCCAATTTAAGATGATAATTTTGACTTATTTCAATATGAATGGGGTAGTTTATAATCGTTTGTGAATCTATTCGATAACCGATTTATTATTTCATATAACTAAATCGGAATCGTTACTGTAAAATAGATACACAAAGAAAATGTAATTAGAATATTTTAATGTGCAATAAAGAGACACATTAAATGAAAAATTATTAGTGAATTAAATAAGGTTATTAGGATTTGAGGTTATTTTTCCCTTACTTTTATTATTATGGTGCACACCCTAAATCACTTCCATAATCATTATCGTCATTATCACTAGAAGAACTTGTAACAATGCCTTTCCGTTCCAGTCTCATAGACGTTAGATAGAACCTCCACGATGGCTGGAACTTCATAGTTTAACTTACTGGCCATCAATAGTATTCTGTTCCTTTCAAAATTTAATTTATCGTTGCACGTTCCCTGTTCAGCATTTTGAGTCAGTCCTACCAAAACCATCGTACTGAACAGAGCTTGCGAGCAGTTTACCATATTACTAGTATAAGCTTAATTAAATTACGTGATGGTGTATTTTTAAATGATTTAAATAAAAAGATTTAAATAATAAATAGTCATATATAATGTAACAAGAACCCGTGTATCGGGTTTTTTCTTTCCTACCTATACTTTTACCCTATTCAATAAACAAGTCACTGGATTAGCTGATCTTTTATTATTTTTTTCATAACTACATCTACTCCTAAATATTGTGTAACGAATCCCGGCGCTCCGGCTCCTGTAATGCTGGCCCGCAACGAGGATTTCGCCACAATCTAATCATATTAACATCGAATAATATTTAAGTTCAAAATCTTTAATATATATATATTTAATCAATGTTTATTATGATAATAATCTTATGATAGATAATTAGAAATAACAAATACTTATCAAAATTAAACTGTATTGAAATAAAATTGTGTGCTTGCCGCCCTTGATCTCAAATTTAAATCTTAGATTAATTTTATTTTACAACCTATTTTCTAATGCTATTTTTAAGTTTGCAAGGCACTTCACTAACTGGGCGGTACCCGTCGATATTATCTGTAGTACACTTTGCCGAAAAAAAATGCACTACTTCATAGGCGTGAACTGTCAAAATAACTTCTTATAATCTGGCGCAAGGGTTCATAAATTTAAGAACGTGAACGAAATGTAAAAATCTTTATTTACTTTTTTACAAGATTTCTTATTATAGAATGCAACACACAAAAAAAAACCATGGCGGAAATGTGTCAACACAGATGACGCATTGTCAATTTGAAAACACAAAAACAAAAACATGGGGGGGTTATTTTCACTTAACCAGTTCTTAAAAACCACTTTTGTGGTTATTTTGGTCTGAATAGCATGAGAAGTTCTTCGTTCTCAAAGATTTTTGACTTGTGATGGTAGTTACTATTACAAATCGTAAAACATTTGAAATCTAAGGTTGCAATTTTCACCTTCCAAATATGGTATCAAGTTTCGAACATCCGTTGCAGGACACTTATATACATTGTATATTTGTCCCACCCCACATGATTAAATTGGCTAGAAATGTTTTTGCTGAGACAGAATTAACTTCCAAGGTTGGAAAAATTGATTTTAAGTTTGTTAAACAATTACACAATTTGCAAGAAAACGAAGGTTTGCGACTGGGGAACAAGATTTGTAACGCCCACATTAATCTTTTTGGTAAAAAAATGAATGTCAAATTAGCGACGCAATTAATAAGTGCATCTGTAGCAGATTCCCTAGACTTTTTGAGACAAAGTGGCAGTCCAATTTTCCAAAACGGCGAAGCTACTGTGGAATACATTCGATGGCTAGACAGGTTATTTGAAATATTAAACATATCAGAGAAGAAAATGTTGGTATTTATAGTAAAACATTTATCAACCAAACTTAATCATCTATTTGAACATCCAGCGCAGGAAGAATCACATGAAATTCTTCTTGGAAAATTAGTGTGTGATTCGTATTTCACTTTGCGAATACTTCATCACGTAAAGTTGAAGTCTATGGCTTGTTTAGGAAACCGTGTTGGTATGCGCCATAAATTGCACAAGACGATCTTATTTAGTAATGTGTAATCCTGTTTTGTAAAATAGGTACATAAATTAGTTTCTGTAAGATCTGCATTATTAAATGAGACAAAGTATTATTATAATTTCATCTTCTTTATTTACCGCCACCTACTTTCTGGCATCCCCAGTAAATCCTACTAAGGAATCTTACGCGGGTGAAACCGCGAACATGATCATCTTGCTATTTTTTTCTAGTTTGTTATTTTATACATTCGTGTATGTAGGTGAATATTCCAATGCCATCGATTTTTTTAATATACACACATCAAAAGTGTCTAAGGATCAACATATATTTCTGTAATAACTTTTCTACTGATTGATATTAATTAAAATTTTCTTTAAGGATTCATCAAATAAAGTGTTTTCGTTTGTCTACAGTAACGATAAACCAAGTCACCTTTGCATTAATAAAGAAATTTGCCATTTTCCTAATGAAGGGATTTTTGACATTTGAACCACTAACATTAAAGTTCGAAAAAAAGACTGAAATAACAGTTTTCTTTAAAATTTTATTGGGTAACTTAAACAATTAATAATCCGTGTTTCTACCGCGAACACTAACAACACAAGAACATCGGTTTGGCATACTCAAAATGAGTTCATCCAAATCACGCTGTGGAATGGCCGCCCATGTTCGTTGCAACAACAAAAAAAGGTCTTCTTGCGACTGGATACCCTCCATATTCGGCAGAGCTCTTCTCTGTAGCATATCCCATGCATGCTAAATCGGGTTCAAGTCTGGCGACTGAGCAGGCCAGGGCAGGACATTGATGTTAGCTGCGGCGATAGTCTGTCTTACAACTCTTGCGGTGTGCGGTCGTGCATTATCATGCATTAACTGAAATAAGGGACCGATTTGCACTTGTAGAGGAACGATGACGTCTGATACAATCGTCTCAGCATAAATTTGAGCGTTGAGGTTGCCTCTGATCCAAACCAACTCAGTTCTTCCGCCGATCCAAATACCCGCCCATACCATGATGGTTCCACCACTATAAGGATGGACTTCCTGGCAGGATTTTAATCGCTGTTGGCGTCGAGGGGTTCTCCAGTGTCGTATACGTCTTGTATCCGGTCTCATACCAAAACGAGACTCATCAGAAAAGCACACGAAACGCCATTGTTCTTCTGCCCAATTTCTGTGTTCAAGAGCCCATTGATATCGAATCCTACGATTGTGCATTGCTATAGGTGGTACCCTTAGCGGTCTTCGGGAATGAAGGTTCACTTCATGCAAGCGGTTTCTGACTGTTTGGTCGCTAATTAAGTTCCCTGAAGAGTGATGAAGCCTAACGGCTAACATCATGGCGGTTATTGTTGGAGCTCTTCGAGTTGTAATTTGAATGTATCGGTCTTGTCTCCGTGTGGTGCAGCGATACCGTCCTCCATGGCGCTCAGCCACGGTACCAGTGCTTCGGTAACGTGTCCAAAGTCGACTGATAACACTCTGACTTGTATTCAGAGCTAAAGCCACAGTACGTTGCCGGGAACCAGCTTCTATCATTCCCACGGCTCTGAGCATTTCTTCCCTGCTTAAATGACGTCGCCGCTCCATAATAACGTTGGTTTTAATCAGTAGTAGGGAAACAGTAGCACTAATAATGTCTTCAATGCATTGTATGTTTTTATAGGGAAAATATTGACAGCTGATTTTCATCTTTTACTCGAATTTGATTGACAGTTCCTGTTTCAAATTATGAAATGCACCAAAAAGGATCCATATAAATTTATAAAATCATAAATTTATTACAAAGCCACATCTCAATCTCAAGAAATCCGCATAAAAATGCTTGATCCCTAGACACTTTTGATGTGTGTAATTCCCTAGGTTCAAACTTAGGGCCACAATCCCTGAATCACTTTTCATCAAAACTTACAAACGCTGCCGCATTTATCCTCCTCCTCGCGTCGGTCTCAATGCTGAGGGTCATGTTCATCCTTAAGGAGTATCTTGTCGCGAATTATTTGTCGCCATCTGCCTCTTTCCCAAGCAGAGTGAAGGGCATCGTGCGCAAGGTGGTTTCAAGCGTGGTGCGAATCTGGTCGCTCCATCGCATTTATAGGTTAGTTTAATTTAACTAATAAAAAAACAAGAAAAATATTTTTTCTTTTCATACATTATGGTCACCATATTAGAGTGAGATAAACTGACCTCGTACCTACTGTCTCACTAGGACCGTTTTTTAGTAGCGGTGCACATTCCAGTTGTACGTAAATACTTATTACTTCCATGGGTATGTGAGAGAAGATTTGTCACTGCAGCATTCTCGTATATAATCGTAAGCTATATAATCGTAATTGGAATTTTGTTCTGGATTGGAAACTTTTAAAGTTTGACAGCACTCTGGACACTTTTAATCTTTTAAAATGACTTTAGCCAAATAACCACTGACATATAGGAGTTGGCTGCTTAACGAACATCTTGAATAGTTCTTCCAATTTATTGCTTGGCAAATGTTCATCTCTCGAAGTAGCTGGAACTAGCAGATTTTGGCCAGCTGATTTCTTTTCCGAAGTGTATTTGTTCTGAAATACTATATCATGAAAGTCAAACAATATTTCGTTATCATCGTTTTCACAATTCATGCCTCTGCTTCGCGAGTTATAACAGAAGACTTCAATGCCGATTGAAAATGATGACATGATGACTAATATCTCCGAATAAATTTTCTAGTGAATCTTGATTAAGTTGTCTAAGATTTAAATATTAAACGTTTTTGCTCTCTACATATTTCCAAATATCTTGAAGGGATACTATGGTAATAATGTACCCACCGACACATCTTAAATTTTTTAATCTTAACTGACTGTCCGATTTAAAAAATGTAAGGGTTTTCATTTTTTTTTGTATTCGCACTAAAGTCTGTGGTGAAAGCTGTTTTTGCGAACATTTTCTCTGATTTTTCGGTTGATATCTTTCTGAGATGATGGCCCATTAGTGCAATCAAATAATCGATCCAAATCTTCAATTATTTCAGCTGTTTCCAAAATTTCTCGACTGTTTTCTTCATTTGCCACACTTTGAGAACTTTAGAACCGCAGCAACTGTGTTGCTTACTATTTGGGCAGTTAATTTAATCATCTTAGAACGAAATTTTGGTTGTACGTGTAATTTAAAAAAAAAATTACGTGTAATTTTGACTGGCCTCTGGGTGCAATGGCAGCGATCCTGCCTTTATCGCCGGAGTTCGTGGGTTCGATCCCCACCCATGACAAATATTTGTGTGACGAACATTTATATTTGTTGTGTGTCTGGGTGTTATTATCTATTTAAGTATGTATTTAGTAATATTTAAGTATGTTTATCATTCTCTGACGCCCATATTACAAGCTCTGCTTAGTTTGGGGTCAGATGATCTTGGTGTGAATTGTCCCAGATATTTATTTAATTTCGTTATCTTGGTAAAATGAAGCGTGCTCCTGTTTTTTTCTTCTAATTCAACCAAATGCTCCCATTTTGCTATTTTATTCCTCATAACCAATGTGTCACTATTTAAGAATTTTTTTCTTATAGACTTGTACGTCGTAAATGATGAATACTTTTTCGTTATTTGCTACAAAGTAAATAGAATCATCGGGATTACCACTAAAGCGTTTTAACAAGTTTAAGGCTCCTATATTTGCCGGTTCTTGGTCGCATACTGTAGCAAAAACGGTATACCCAGCATCTCTGAGAGCTATTATATTTTTAATAATGATAGCTAATGTTTCTGTCGATATGGTACCCTTAACAAAGTAATGCGCAATCGGCTGTTTATATTTTTTGCAAATACCTTGGAGAATGAAGACTAATGCGTGATCTGCTATTTCCTGAGATCTGCCGCCTTCGTCACCAATATCTACATACCCATCAATTGTATCTGAAGCAACATTATAAATTAATATTTTCTTTAATGCTATTTCATCAAACATAACAACACATATTTTGTTATTGGTAGTAATTTTTTCTGCTTTTTTTTTTAGATAGGATCTCACAGCAGGATAGACTCCTGAATTCATTTAGATATTTTGCAGTATCATCTGTAAGGTGCTCACACTTGGCATAGGTAACAATTGCATGAGGTATCTGTATGCTTTTGGAGATTTTTTATAAATAGCAAGTCATAAGCTTTTATTTAATTCGGTCCAACGTTTACCTTGCGGTTTGGGTTCCGAATAGAAGCCGAAACAAAACTTTTTTATATCGGCGAATCGAGATGTTTGATATGATAAAGTTGTTTCTGAAGATGTTTAATTTGGATTTTGCATTTCTCAATTTTTTTCCGTAATATTTTCTTTCTAGGAGTGTGAGTGGTTAATTATGTTGAGTCGATGTTGGAGGTCCTGTAACACATACGTAAATAAGATTATATCAGGTATGAAAAAGTACATACACATACAGCACAGTAGTCGTTACAGTATAATCTAGTAATATAATTGAAAAGTGACAATAATAAAATAAAAATCATTTATTTCGGACCGGAATCCATATGTAGTGTTAGTAACAAATAACTTATCAACTATGTTAGTAACAGAAAAATTAGTTTACACAAAGAAAGACACTACCATCCCGCATATCTATTGTAAATGCACTTATGGTATTAATCTAGTAATCCAAATAGAAAGTGAAGAAAAGACACACTTGGGTTGCAGGCCAAATTGGTTAAAAGAAGCGCAATAAGCCAAAAACCGAATATTTGTTGCAAGTCAAAACATTAAATTGACTGCATCAGTGAAAAATTATGCCAATTGTTTACGGTGTTTTAAACCGTAACACATCTGCTTGGCTGGTTCACTTGATGCGTGCTTGACTTTAATAAATAAAACTTGGTTTTATGCTATAATTTCTTATTTATACACTTTCTAATCGTTTATTTAACTTTTGACAGCTCTAATACTTAGTGAAATAGTGATACCCTGACCCGTTACCGACTCGATTTATTTTATCGATCGATTTTATTTAGAAAGAAGTTTTATTAAACGGCAACTATGGACGCGGCGGCGACGCGCGACGCCATTTTGTTGTCAGTGTTAATTCACATTTTCATACGTCGAGTGGAGTATTTATATTCCTCCGTATTGGTTTATTTGTGAATTATCACGTTTGGTTGAGTTGAGCGTATCGTTCCTCCCTTCTTCACTGTCAAAATGCCAAAAAATAAAGTACTTAAAGGACAAACAAGAAAGTTTATCTTGCGACTTCGTGAATACTTTGAAAAGGAAAGCCATAATGGTGGGCATCTTATACCAGTGACTCAAGTTAGAGACCGTGTTGCAGTAGCATTAGGTATTGGTTCTCCAACAGTGGCAAAAATAACAAAAGAAGGCTACGGCAGCAGTGGCATGGAACATAATAAGCTATCTACACCTAAGAAAAAACGTCAGCCCTGTAAAGAGACAGCAGTTGACAATTTTGACGCTGATGCCATTCGTCGTCATATATACGACTATTACCAAAGAAAAGTGATCCCAACATTAAAAAAAACTAATACAATCTCTACGAAATAGTGGTTTGTTCCGTGGTCAAAAATCTTCTTTGGCAAAGGAATTGAAAGACATTGGATTCTTATTCCGAAAATGTGCCAAACGAAAAATTTTAATGGAACGCAATGATATTGCTTTGTATCGATGCAAATTTTCAAGACAAGCAAAAAAAATAGAAGATTGGTCGAATGTTGTTTTCACAGATAAAACTTTGCTCAATGCGAATCATACGCTGTCAAAAACTTGGACTGACAACACTGCTGGCTCCATTTCTGCAGTACCAATGGGAAAAGGCGAACGACTAATTATTTGCCATGCAGGAACAGTAAAAGAATTTGTGCCAGACGCTCTATTAGCTTTCAAATCCCAGAAAACAGGAGATTATCATGAGGAGATAAATTGGAAATCACTAGAATAGCAATCAATAATATTTATTGATAATACACCCTATCACTCTCGTCAAATTAATAAAATGCCAACGCAGGCCACCAAAAACATGAAATCATAAACTAGCTCCATGACAATGGCGAGGAGGTGGACGAGTCCCTACTAAAAGTAGAGTTAGCAAAGATATTAAAAACAAAAAAGCTGCCAAAACGATACGTAATAGATGAAATGGCAGCAGAGCATGGGCATTATGTCCTCAGAATTACCCCATATCACTGCCAATATAATGCAATTGAAATGAACTGGGCACAAGTTAAAGGATATGCTGCGAGGAACAATTCAACTCCTCCTTTCACCGCAAGAAAAATGCTGGATTTACTAAAAAATGCTTGTGAAAAAGTAACTCCTGAAAACTGGACGAGTGTTCTAGAAAAAACAAAAAAGGTGATAATGTCGGATTGGGATCGGAATGTTGCATTCGACAATTTATCTGTCCAAGAATTGATAATCAATTTTACTGAGAACTCAAGTGATGATGATTCCTGGTCATACGAAGAAGACGATTCTTTATAATTAAAAATAGTATTACAGTACCTCTTTTGGTTGTTTTATTTTTTAATCCCTAAAGTACTATAAATTTCAACATTTTGCACCTGTTCATTACAAGTAGGTTCCGCAGTTCATTCACATACTTTTTATTTGAACCAACTATAGTAAGTCTAAACGATTATTTTAGATTCATTAATTTGCAGCGAATAAATTCGATCCCATTACTAGGTACGAGTACGATGGAACTGTTTTCATTGCGCAAATTATTTATGGACATTAAGGGCATTTTAATGCAAAATAATAAAGGTTTTTACGTTATTTGATATAAAATATAATCACAATATTTTTTACTGTGTGTTTCATTAATATAATCGATAATCGATTTATTTCAAAATCGTTTTATAGTCTGTGGTCATTAATTACGAATGACACATCTCTAAGTGGGCGGAGCCTGTCAATGAAGTATGGTATTCCCGGTAGTACATTGTATTTAAAATTATTACAAAACTGTATGTGCGTGATCTGTCAAAAGTTAAATAAACGATTGGAAAGGGTATAATTGCAATATAACTTGCACGCTTGACAGCTCTGACATAAGTCTATCTTCTTTAATTTCTAAGCATTGACATCTAAATCACATAAGAGTTTCACATATTTGAATTAAGAACTCTTTTCGCGTGAGCATACCGCCCACCAAGGACATAATGACGTATTAATGTCCTTAATAAAACCTAAAACTTCCGCCCACCATGAGATTACTTTTAAAAATCTTGATTTTCTATGAATTATTTTGGTTCATCACCAAGTTACAAAGTAGGTTGACCACTACTTCCAAGTGTTTAGCTAACAAAGACTCAACATCTTTAACACACCATCAGTAAGGTAAGTTACATCTTTACACATTACCTAACTACACACATCAAAAGTGTCTAGAAATCAACATATATTTTTGCAATAACTTTTCTCCTGATTGATATTAATTAAAATTTTCTTTAAGGATTCATCAAATAAAGTGTTTTCGTTTGTCTACAGTAACGATAAACCAAGTCACCTTTGCATTAATAAAGAAATTTGCCATTTTCCTAATAAAGGGATTTTTGACATTTGAACCACTAACATTAAAGTTCGAAAAAAAGACTGAAATAACAGTTTTCTTTAAAATTTTATTGGGTAACTTAAACAATTAATAATCCGTGTTTCTACCGCGAACACTAACAACACAAGAACATCGGTTTGGCATACTCAAAATGAGTTCATCCAAATCACGCTGTGGAATGGCCGCCCATGTTCGTTGCAACAACAAAAAAAGGTCTTCTTGCGACTGGATACCCTCCATATTCGGCAGAGCTCTTCTCTGTAGCATATCCCATGCATGCTCAATCGGGTTCAAGTCTGGCGACTGAGCAGGCCAGGGCAGGACATTGATGTTAGCTGCGGCGAGAGTCTGTCTTACAACTCTTGCGGTGTGCGGTCGTGCATTATCATGCATTTACTGAAATAAGGGACCGATTTGCACTTGTAGAGGAACGATGACGTCTGATACAATCATCTCAGCATAAATTTGAGCGTTGAGGTTGCCTCTGATCCAAATCAACTCAGTTCTTCCGCCGATCCAAATACCCGCCCATACCATGATGGTTCCACCACTATAAGGATGGACTTCCTGGCAGGATTTTAATCGCTGTTGGCGTCCAGCGGTTCTCCAGTGTCGTATACGTCTTGTATCCGGTCTCATACCAAAACGAGACTCATCAGAAAAGCACACGAAACGCCATTGTTCTTCTGCCCAATTTCTGTGTTCAAGAGCCCATTGATATCGAATCCTACGATTGTGCATTGATATAGGTGGTACCCTTAGCGGTCTTCGGGAATGAAGGTTCACTTCATGCAAGCGGTTTCTGACTGTTTGGTCGCTAATTAAGTTCCCTGAAGAGTGATCAAGCCTCACGGCTAACATCATGGCGGTTATTGTTGGAGCTCTTCGAGTTGTGATTTGAATGTATCGGTCTTGTCTCCGTGTGGTGCAGCGATACCGTCCTCCATGGCGCTCAGCCACGGTACCAGTGCTTCGGTAACGTGTCCAAAGTCGACTGATAACACTCTGACTTGTATTCAGAGCTAAAGTCACAGTACGTTGCCGGGAACCAGCTTCTATCATTCCCACGGCTCTGAGCATTTCTTCCCTGCTTAAATGACGTCGCCGCTCCATAATAACGTTGGTTTTAATCAGTAGTAGGGAAACAGTAGCACTAATAATGTCTTCAATGCGTTGTATGTTTTTATAGGGAAAATATTGACAGCTGATTTTCATCTTTTACTCGAATTTGATTGACAGTTCCTGTTTCAAATTATGAAATGCACCAAAAAGGATCCATATAAATTTATAAAATCATAAATTTATTACAAAGCCACATCTCAATCTCAAGAAATCCGCATAAAAATGCTTGATCCCTAGACACTTTTGATGTGTGTATTTTACATTTAACATTATCTTTCAGGTGTCTTATTATATTATATGTTTCATCTTAACTAGGGTAAGTTTAAGTTCTTCAATTTAAAATGTTTCATGTGTTTGTATTCTAGCAATTATTGATAGGAACCTGCTTGACTTCTGCATTGTGTTATTTGTGTAAGTACCTATACCATTTCTTTCTAAAATATTTTTACTTGCAGATCCTGATATGAGCCAACCTAGATTAGTTCGCTGAGCAACCAAGAACCCGCTTGAATTCCTTTTTACACCATCCTGTATAATTTTACTGTATACTTCAGCCCCTAACAAAATATAGATTTTGTTTGGACGGGGATACTCTGGATCTGCTGAACTATTACTGTTTATGCCTGCCTATTGCTGCCTGCTTAACTTTATTTTATTCGCTGGCAACTGTGAAGCTATAGTGCCTACTACATGGGCCTTAATTTTTAAAATAATTCTTGGTTCTACTCTCGACCTAATCCTTAAATCTACAGTTACTTCGGATTTTATCGTCCTCTCGCCTCCAATACACGTGACTATATTCGTTGATAATCGTCTTTGCAGCCCCAACTCCTATACCATTGCCTCAGTCACCAATGATATCTGCGATCCTTGATCTATTAAACCTCTTATTATTTGACCGTTTCCGTTTCTCGCTTCTACATCAACCAATACTGTTGGTAATAAAACCGTATCAGTTATTCGATCGTGCTGATCGAATAACTGATACGCTGCTGAAAAGCATGCAAAAAGTGATTTGTTATCTCTTTTCTTTGTTGTAATTTCATTAGTCGACTAATACTTGCCCTGATCGGTGTTTGGTGCAGACTTCTGTACAGTAGTTGGCTGAGGATGCAATAAAGAGTGATGACGTCTTCTACAGATTCGACATCGACTAGGATTTTTACACTTTTTCACGGAATGATTATCAACCAAGCAGTTAAAACAACAACCCTTCGTTTGAACAAAACTGCGTCGAATTAAGTCTGCAATTAAAGCAAAGTTAATGAAACAAGGTAATTATAATGTAGAGGATTATTTGAACGACAAGAGTTTGTGTTCATAGTAGGAATAATCTGCTCCTTTCTACTCTCTTTGTCTGTATATACTCTGAATTTATTTTAGTAAAACAAACAAAGTTCAAAAGAGTAACTATCGAGTTTCTTGCCGGAGTCTTCTCGATAAGAAGCAACGTCCGAACCGGTGGCAGATTCACATTATGTATATTCACGATATGTACTATTATTGTACTATTTTATTTACGTTTATTATTATTATTTCTATATACTTTTTTTTGACATGTCATAAGTGCTTTGTACAAGCTTAAATGAATAAATGATTTTTTTACTTTTACTTTACTTTACTTTTAAAGCATTCATGCATTCTGTGGTGGTATCTAAAAGTTCTTTAATTTGATCTGAAGATTCTGAAGCTATACTTTTTTGACTTTTAATAATCTCTTCAACATGCAGTTTGATAAGAACCTCTTATTATCATATCGTGCTTTCAGTAAATCCCAACTAAGTTCATAATTATTGTCTGTCACTGAAATATGTCGCAAAAGCTGTTCTGGTTCCTCAACTAAATAACCCTTGAGATATTGGAGCTTTTGGACATTACTGAATGTATCATTTTTGTCTATAAGTGACACAAACAAATCCCTGAAACTATACCACTCTGTATATTTAGGAGTATAGGAGTGGGAATTGACTCAAAACTTCATCACTCAATGGCTAGGCAGTAATTTGAAGACATGGGATAGCATTTCTCCGTAGTTGAACGTATACAATTGTTGAGAAGTCGATCCATTTTATTAAACAGCTCCTGCGACACGTTACTGAGGCAGGCATCACCTTAATCAATTAATGGAAAAATAAGGTACCTGGTGGTAAAAGCTCATAATGAATAATGCCCTTCCAATCACCACACACACAGCATCACCTTGTTGCGAGTTAACCCGGGTTTCGCCACAGTCTTTGAAGCCTGACTGGCCTTTGACCACGACCTTTTTCGCACGTTATTGTCGTACGTGATCCATTTATCATCACCAGTTATCAGCTTCTTCGAAAATGGTTTGTTTCATCACGTTGTAATAAAGAATCACAAATGAGTACACGGTTCATAAGGTTTCATTCAGTGAGCTCGTGAGGTACCCATTTATTGAGCTTTTTTGTGTATCCAGTTTTTTTCAAATGCGCCAAAACTTTTTGTGGTCAATTCCCAGTTCTTCAGCTACGTCGTACTGAAGTGCTGATATGACTTTTTTCGCGGCCTGCGTTGCATTTTTATAGTAAAATTTTAAAATGTATCGAATTTCTTCATTAGATTCACTCATCTAGACAGTAAGAAAAACAAATGATGATCACACATTTTACTAATTTGAATTTGGAATTATCTTCTTTAAAATTTAAACTTTTAGTGATATCAAAACCACCAATACAAATAATATAGCCGAAGAGATTTTATTACAAGTTCATACATACTATATGCGAAAAGACTTTATCTCCAACCTAATACAAGAGCAAAATATAATATAATTTTTGCTTTATATTCAAGTCATGCTACCTAAGTACATACTGAACGGACAATTTGTAACGATGAGCGAGATGGCTTAAAAAAAAGAAACAGCCATTGACAACCAATAATAAGGTTTCTATCAGATCAGCAAGTGTAGGGAATCATGCACTAAACAAAGCGCAAGTATATTAAAAGCCATCCGCTAAATGATCTACATAATATGAATGAACGAAAACGACATTCGTTTTTAAAAATACTTCAAACACTTCATTCATAACTTCTGAATACGTCCTTGTACGTATACTTTCCATTCATTCTTTCTTACACCTAGGTACTTTAAAATGAGACAAGGTACTAAAAATGTTCAGCTACTACTGGAGCATCAGAAGTAGCGTACGGTCGACAGACCACAAATTTCAGCGCTGGTGAATTTTATCACCTAGGTAATCAAATACTATGAAAGCATCCACTTTTGGAAGGTTATCTGATTGAGCTTGCTTGAAATTCTGTACGTTCTATACCTAATTACTATATCACAAATACACTCTAACAACACTTTATGTACTGCGTCGCCGCCGCTCCGTCGAAAGAGTGCTGGCCGTCTGCGCTCGGTTCCGCCACAGTGACGTGACACGCACCCGCGTACATTATTTTTCACCGGTAGGAACGGCTTAAGTTTATTACTTAGTATCATCGTAAGTAATGGTCCAATTTACGCTCTCAATGTAGTCCCGCTGGTTTAGGTTGCTACGAACATCCATGCCAAGGATGTTTAGGCTATCCTTAATCGGTAGCGGGGTGCTCTGAAGAGTGGGAAAGGAACGGCGACGCCTTTGCTGTGAATGCACACACCTGCGTTTTCTTGGCATTGAACTCGACAAGATTGCATGCACCCCATTCTGAAATGCGGTCCAACACTCCGTCAAGCTCAACAACAAGACTTCGCCTCTTCTCCTCGATGTCAGTATGCTTTGCCCCAGGGCGCCCGAAATAACGCGCGTGGACCGTGCTATCATCCGCATAGCAATGAAAATTACCAAGAGATAACATGTCATTGATATGCAGAAGAAACAACGTCGGCGACAAGACGGAGCCCTGCGGCACTCCGGCATTAATCTGGAGAAAGCGTAATTTTCGACCATCGCAAAGGACGTGAATTCTATGTCCCTCCAGAAATCCGGCGACCCAGTCGCATAGGCGAGGTGACAGACCATATGCCGGAAGCTTGGAAAGAAGCGAGCGATGCCATACTCGGTCGAAAGCTTTGGCAATTTCAAGGCCAAAGATTCCCCATGCTTGTCCATAGCCTCCCCCCAGATGTGTGGTACGTACTGTTATACTCAGGCTATGTAAGCCAAAGTGCTGAGCAGGGAACATGCAGGTCTGCAGTATCCAAGGTCCAATAGTCCCTTTGTTCGAGCTCAGTTCGCCCAGCGGACGCGTCAGTCTGCTTTCAACCTCCAATCGGGTACGGCTGCCCAAGGGTCCCCAAATTAATATTGTACTTTATTCTTTTTATTTCTGTGTTAATTAAATAATATTTTTTAAAAAGATCTTTCACTGGGACCCTATAACAGTACGCTAGAAGATCACCCGTAGGCCGTTTTGGTCGGAAGCCGTGCTGACGGTCGTGAATGAGAGAGTGATCCTCTAGGTAGGGATGAGCTGCGTGTTTATGATGCCCTCAAACACTTTAGCTAAAACTGAGGTTACGGCTTTTGGACGGTAATTAGCAGGGTCAGACCGGTCCCCTTTTTTGGGAATTGGTTGAACGTTCGCCTCCTTCCAAGACAGCGGCACAAGACCCGAATTGTAGGAGAGGCGATACAGGCTAGTGAACACTGGAGACAACTCCGCTGCCCCTGGTTCAATCGCGAGTGTGCCGCAGCTGTTGAACAAAAACAGGCGGCGTACCGTGCTTGGTCTAGGGCACAGGCACTCAATGATCATTCAAACCTTGCCTCCCTGATAGCAGCCTTTAATAAAGCCACCAAGGCCACGAAGAGGGCTTACATTAGAGCAGACGCCCAGCGAATTGCACGTCAGCCGCCAGTTTTGCTAGCACTGACGACATCAGTAAAAGGAATGTAGTATTCCATTCCGGTACTGATCTCGTCCGCGATAGCAGATGCACTCTCTGAAGCATCCCTTTCTCCAAAGCAGCACTGCCGCCAAGGGACGGAGGCAAAGTATTCTCGCAATCCGTCCCAATCTGCCGACGAGTAGTGCCATAACCGCCGCGTCACCTCCACATGCTGCACAAGGTACTGTAGCGCCAACCAGACAGTGATCGGAGGAGCCCATTGGAGCACCAACCTATAACGAAAATCCTCGTTGCAGTCCAGCAATACAGGAGCCGGAGCGCCGGGATTCGATACACAATATTTAGAAGTAGATGTAGTTGTGGAATAGTTAATAAAAGATCAGCCAATCCAGTGACTTGTTTATTAAATAGGGTAAAAGTATAGGTAGGAAAGAAGAACTGTAACAAAATAACAATAAATGAATACAAAGAGTCCTAGGTAATAGATTATCTAATAGTAATAGGTAAGTAAATAGGTATGATATGCTTACCCCGATACACGGGTTCCTGTTACTTATAACTGTTTTAACTGTTTACAATAATTGGTTATTTAAAGTATTTAAAAATACACCATCACATAAGTTATACTTAAACTGGTAATCTGGTAAAATGCTGACAAACTGTTCAGTACGATGGTTTTGGTAGGACTGAATCAAAAAAGCTGCGCATGCAATGCGAAACAAAAATCTAATTGAATCAAATTTTGAAATACAAGTAAAAAATACTTTTAATGGCCAGCAGTTAAACCATTAAGTTTCCAGCGATCGTGGAGGTTCTAACGTCCACGAGACTGAAGGGAAACGGCATCGTTACAAACCGACACTTTATACCCGGCTGGGTGACTCGTCAGCAGAAGGTCCAATAAGGAGGGTGTATGACCGACAATATCTGGTACCCGGGTGGGCTGGTGTACCAGTTGCGTCAGGTCTTGCGTGAGAGCAAACGCATGGGCAGTTCGGCCTGCATGGTCTGTTTTTGATGAGCCTAACCAGGACTCATGGTGGGCATTGAAGTCTCCCAAAAACACCATTTCGGCATTTAGGAACTGCGCCTGAGCGTTGTCTGCGGCCTGACTCAGATGTTCGAAGAGTCGAGTTGTCTCGGCGTCGCCTTTGTGGGAGCGGTATATGCACGCATAGACCCGGCTCGTGGAGCCCAGGTCCACGTGCACCCAGAGGGTGGAGAAGGATGGGTCTTCTAGGCAGCGGAGACGGCCACAGCAGACGTCCGCCCTGACGAATAGACATACTGTGTGCGGTGCTTTAGGCCGGTTTTTTGTGATTTGTCAAAAGCATTTGACAGCGTAGATCATGAAATCCTACTGATTAAGCTGAGACATTACGGTGTTTATAAATATTTCACTTAGACTTATAGAATCTTACCTCACTGATAGAATACAAAAAGTGAGTATCAATGGTACGAACTCTTCCGGTGCCACTATACGTATGGGCATGCCCCAGGGATCAATATTGGGTCCTCTGCTGGTTTTGATCTATATAAATGACCTGCCTTATTTTGTCAAAGACCTATGTGGGATTGTATTATTAGCTGATGACACTTCTCTTATTTTTAACGTAGTAACAAAGCACTTGACGACGTAAATAATACTCTCACTAAGGTACTGCATTGGTTCACGAGTAACAATTTACTGCATAATGCTAAGAAGACTAAATGTATGAAATTTTCTATGCCCAATGTAAGACAAGTATACCATTATAAACATGAATAACGAGCCATTGGAGATTGCGAATTCCACAGTATTTTTAGGAATTACTCTCGATTCCAAGTTACAGTGGGGTCCGCATATTTCTGCTCTGGCAGGAAGACTTAGTTCGGCAGCTTATGCTGTTAGAAAAATAAGGCTCCTGACTGATATCGCAACAGCAAGATTAGTGTACTTTAGTTATTTTCAGTGTTATGTCGTATGGTCTACAGTTGTGGGGCTCGGCAGCGAATCTCAACACCATCTTTATTCTTCAAAAAAAAGCCATCCGCTCCATTTACAACCTTAGACCACGCCACTCGCTTCGTGAAGTATTCAAAGAGATGGATATTTTAACGGTGTACTCTCAATTTATTTATGATAATGTAGTATATGTCCTTAAAAACTTGCATCTCTTCAAGAAAAACAGTGATGTTCATAAACTCAATACTAGAAATGAAAATAAGCTCGTAACTCCCAGTCTAAGACTGCATAAGGTAGGAAAATCATTTGTTGGTCAATGTGTTAAATATTTTAATAAGATTCCGCAAACTCTTGTTGAACTGCCTCTTAACCAGTTTAAGTCACAAATTAAAGGTAAGTTAATGAAGCGAGGTTATTATAGTGTTGAGGATTTCTTAAATGATTAGAATTTGTGGTCATCTCTGCACACTTTTTTGTTATGACTTTCCTCTGTCAATTCAATTTTTGTGTTAAAAAACAAGATTGAAAATAGTAACCATCGAGTTTCTTGCCGGAGTCTTCTCGATCGGAAACAACCTCCGAACCGGTGGTAGAGTCATATTATGTTTAATTATGATATTTACTATCATAGTATTATTTTATGTAAGTTTATTTTAGTATATTTTTGCTATAATTTTTTCTGTAAGTACATGACTTGTCATAAGTACTTTTTTTAAGTCTATAAGAATAAAGATATTTTATACTTTATTTTACTTTACTTTACATAATCCTAGCCATGTCTTAACTAACTTATAAATGTACTAAATAAAATGGATTCCTAATCTTGAATCGTTTATTAATTAAATAAATCTTCACATAGGTGATTAATTAGCAGATGTAATCTCATAATATTATTTTATAAGCAATTACATCACAGTTACGTACTTAATTAAACTTAGCATGGTTTATAACTTTGAAGATGGTGGAACCAAGGAAATCGCCTGCAGCTCAATACCGTGAAGTCATATCAATGTGAATTTTAATGTTTAGCATTTAACAATGCACTATTTTCTAGACAAAAATAGAAACTAAGAAAATTCTACCTGATCCTAGGGATCCCGCTTGAGCCCCTAGAATCAGGTCGTATTTTTCTAGTTTCTATGAAACGAATGTCAGGTCTGTTCAGTCTACCGTTTATATTTACAGCAATCAACCTATTACATTTTCTTTGGAGATGTGGTCTTGTTTCAAAAATTCAACATTATTCCAGCTGGAAGACTTAGAAGTATGTCACCACAGATCTACGCCGGTTAATTCGGAACTGTCAGTACTAACTTCTATGCCCTCCCCTACTAAGTCTCATTCGATACGCAATAGTACATTCTGCCCTAATCATGAAGACAATATCCCTGCGACTACCCACTTTAGCGATCGCCACTTTATTCCTAAAGATACTGAAAAACGACAGAGGCGTTCAAAAGAGTGGGCAGATGTTAAACGCAAGTGCCTTAAATATTTAGGCAAGAAATATGTAACAAGAAAAGGAAAGGCCGTAGATGATAAAACGATGAGGCCGGCTTGTAAATGCCATAATAAATGCCCTGAAAAAATATCTCGCCAACAAAGGTTGCACTGTTTCACCAAATTTTGCCATCTAGGAAATCGAGCTAAGCAGTGGAATTTCATTAACAAGTATTCCGACAAAATAAAGAAAAAAAGGTGCCTTGATCAAGATATTCCCAATAATAGAGAAAATACTTTTCAAATACTATTTACTACTAATAAAAGATTCTCCAGAAACCCACTGCTGGAAAATTTAAGTATGCCTAACAAAGTTCACTCTTGCTGTTTCAACTCGTATTTTGACTTTTTGTAACACTTAAGTCTCCTGTCAGGTAGAGCTTTTGGACATATAAGACAATAGCCCATTTGATAGGGACAAATGTCCGAACGTGGTAACAGACACTTTGTTTCATTGCTTCATCTATAACGAGCTTTATGACTGTTTTGATGGTCCGCCTATCCTCCTCTAAAATTGCACTACCATAGTACTTTGCCCATGCAGTTCTCAAAATACGAGTTGAAACAGCAAGAGTGTTAATGAACATAGCATCGTTTGGTATACTTCAATTTTCACGCAGTGGGTTTCTTGAGAATCAGTGAAAGAATCAGTGGTAAATAGTACCTACTTGAAAGTATATTTTCTATTATTGGGAATATCTTGATTAAGGCACCTTTTTTTCTTCATTTTGTCGGAATACTTGATAATAAAATTCACCTGCTTACCTCGAACTCCTAGTTGTCAACATTTGGTGAAACAGTGCAATCTTGGTTGGTGGGAAATTATTTCACGGCATTTATTATATTTATATATTTGTTCTTTATTGCACATTTATAAAAATAGGTACAATTGGCGGACTTAATGCCTAGAGGCATTCTCTACCAGTCAACCGCAAGGTTTAACAGAGAACATACAAATTTTGGGCTGTGCAACGTATGGAATTTGGTGCAAGAAAATACAAACAACAAATTTGTTACTTAACTAAAACTTTAAAACCTACTAATACTCAAACTAACAAATACCTAATACAATTCGTAAACTTAAATAAATCATAGTATACTACATAAATACATATAAACTATATATACTTATCATGCCAACAAATATACCTATCTATATACATTGAAAATAAATATACTAATATAATATTAAATAATAATATATAATATGAAATTAAATTAAATTGCCATCTAAGAGAGTTAAACGTAGATGCCTGAATCTGAACTCAATGAAATGGTTTACTGAATCAGCGGCTCACTTAAAATGCTCACGCAATTACAAGCCGGCCTTTTGGTTTTTCATTTAAGCCTTTTCCTTTTTTGGTTACATCTTTCTTACTTAAGTTTTTGAGGCACTTGCGTTTAACATTTGCCCACTCTTTTGAACGACTCTGACTTTTTTTAGTTGTTTTAGGAGTAAAGTGGCGATCGCTTAAGTGGGTAGTAGCAGGGATATTGTCTTTATGATAAGGGCAGAATGTGAATAAGTGTTGGTACTGACTGTTCCGAATTAACCGGAATAGATCTAGGGTGATATACTTTTAAGTCTTCAAGCTGTATTGATAGTGCATTTTCGAAACTAGGCGGCACTTCCAAAGAAAATGTACTAGGTTGATTACTGTATTTATCATTGGTAGACTGAACAGGCATTGCATTCGGTATTGAGATGCAGACGACTTCCTTGGTTCCACCATCTTGTTGCAGAACTTGATCCCATATGTCAGCTAATTTATGACTGGCTTCCTCTGCACCAGGAGGCAAAGGCGAAGACATGCCATCTTCTTCAATATTGGCAACAATAATAAAAAAACCCTATGTAAAACTTATTTAAAAAATATGATTTCTTAAGACCTAGTGAGACAGTATACCCGGCCATTAAATTAGAAATTTATTTATGAATATCCGTCAAAATTGAAGATATTTTAAATTGAACAACGTCCCAATTGGTTTTATTCTCCCAGTAATAAAGTCCGATATTTACATCACATCAGCAAATCTTATCACAGTTTCCGTAGATAAACGTCCTATATTAATACCAGACGCTTATAAATTCAATACTGTTCGAATAAAATCGTTTTGTACTTCATAAGACTTCCACTTATTAGTTACATTATATTACTTACCATCGATTATACAGTGTGTTAGGGATAGAGGTAGCGATATTTTTAGGGCATGTTGTATACTTAATTTTATCGATAAAAACATCCCCATATGGGGGTCCATCTGCTCTCTTTCAGAAATCACAGCTATTGTTAGTTTTTCTTATTTTTCTTCATGTTGCTGATGAAAATTATCAATATCTCTGGATTTGAAAGTCCTAATAAGTAGGAAAAATTGTATTCAAAAGCTAATAATACTGCCTATCACCCAATAGAAAAGAAACATACGGTTCCTAATAACAATGCCACATAAAAAAATGATTATGTTAGATTTTTGTTTAAAAATTGACTGTTTTTTTTACTATTACGTAACATACTTTGAAAACTAGCTGGTTAAGGTGTATTATTTTTGTAAATTACAGAAACCTAGTAATAATAGCTACAAAACAACACCAAATTTATTACTCTAAGTCACATAGTTTAGAAGTTATTGTTATTTGAATATGACCCTTGCGCGAACTCTTAATGTGCATTGTGGGAAATTGATAAGAGTAGTTAAACACAAATCATGCTAAATATTACATTTGATCAAGCTTTACACTATTGAATCTAATTTAAAAATTGTTCGAAATGTCCACCTCTGTTTAGCAGGCATGCTGTTGCTCTAATAACCACTTGTGGATAGGACGTAAAGGAACAGTTGCTTGGCCTGCACGTTCCCCAGATCTGACACCCTTAGATTATTTTTTGTGGGGATGGATGAAGCAAAAGGTTTATGCAGAGGTCCCTAATAGTCGAGAAGAGCTTATCGAGAAAATAAGGGCGGTAGCTGACGAACTACGGAGTGATACAGCCATGATATCAAGGGCTACAGGACAAGTGGCATTGCGGTTTTCGCCGTGAACGACCAACTGGTGATCTTCTTGCGTATGCCACTTGTGGGGCGCAGACATCTCGAAGGCATTTGAAAGGGTTCGGCAAGATAGTCTGAAAAGCAAGCTTCCTTCATACGTAATTCCCGACGCACTGTGTGACTGGATATCCGTCTTCCTGAGTGAACGGTCAATAAGGATAGTCATTGATGGCTGCTCTTTTGACCTATTACCTATAAATGCCGGAGTTCCTCAGTTCTCTATGTGACCGAATAACCGAAACCTCTTAACATCGACGTCCACAGTGTCGACTAGCCATTAGTTCGAACGTCCGTTTGACCGAAAAGCCATTGCGCCGATTGTCCTATCCTTCAAGTGGCTCGACGCGCCCATCGCGCCAGTAAGTCAAAAGCCCTGATCCTTTAGATATTAAAAAATTGGATAAAAATATAAACGAGCAGGGTGTAATCAACATTAAATATATTCTCATAATAAAACATTGGGTTTAAATAGGAATTAGGAAAGTAACGCCTCTGTGGCCGAGTGGTACCTACCTAACACCAGTAACACCGCTCGATCTGAAACCCTAAGGTCTTGGTTTTAAATCACAGATCGGGAAAAGTGTGTTTTCCGATTCTTCAGAAGATAGCCCGGGTTTGTGATCAACATATATAAGACCGTCAAACTTAACAAGCGAATATATATCCGCCTTAACTTATTTAAGCCTTTCCACATTGTAATTTTTTCGTTCATTATTTTTTTTACTATTCGGTCTACTTTGGTTTCTCTTAATAAATATTGTATGCGTCTGCGATTACTTACAAGCTGGTGCAATTAAAAAAATTTATGCATTGTAAAAACAAGACTTAAAAGACAAAAGTGAAGCAATATAATATGTTACATAATATGCTAATAAACTTTAAATAAATAAATATAACAATGAATTCAATCGAGGATTATTTGGTGTACAATTTCATTGAAAATTTACTATGAAGTGGCAATGTCTAATGTCATTAAATCAGTGTTTCCGGATTCTAAGCAAACCGGTAGTTTATTTCAAAAATGCAATTAAAAAAAGCAGAACAATTTACCATTAAGTCACGAGAAAATCACAAATGTATACAATTACTTCTTATTTATCAAAGCACTACTTATTTAAAAGCACTACATTTTCATACAAAGACTACGTATCTTCTTAAATAGTGTTGGGTGAAGAAGGCTATCGTAATCTTTGCCATTATTTCTGAAAAGGAGTGAAAAAACTTACCAAATTTGTCGATGGTTAATACTTCTCTTGACACCTGAAGGCCGTTGGCGCCATCTAGCGTAGTAGTCCAGTCAATGAATGCTCACAAAGGGATGTAGGTGGAAAAGTCGAAAGAAGAAAGTTTGACTTAGGAACTTTGTTTGGACTAGTTGAGAGATAAACATACTAAGGCCCGTATTCTCGAATCGTACTCAAGCACTGATCTGTACTTGAGTAGAGATTTCAAAACGTCAGTTCATACAAAAACGTCACTCGGATCTATACTCAAGTACAGATTTTGTTTTAGACTACAGGCCCGAAAGTCCTTACCACTCCGAGGTGAGCCCGAGGTGGGGGGGTTTGTTGTAACACATAATGAAAACTGATAAAATTCTCTACAACTTTGGCTTTCACTTTTTTATCTATCACCAATCTTTGAGAAACGTACTCGTATGACAGAAAACGTAAGAATGTAGAACATACTCGTAGCAAGGTAAAGATTGGAGATAGATAAAAAAAGTCAATGCCAAAGTTGTAGAGATTTTCATTAGCTTTCATTATGTAGTACGACAGAATTTAGTACGAAGCACCGTTTTCAAGATGTACGCAAAAAAACAAAAAACGGGACCTTATTTGGGCCCCCACCCTCGGGCTCACGTCGTTTTAGTATGTTTATCTCCTAACTAGTCCACACAAAGTTCCTAATTCATACTTTCTGTTTTCGACTTTTCCATTGACTGCTGTCAACGTCAATAGCGTTGTGATTTTTGCCGCGCACGGAGGACTTACTTTTTAATTCGCAAGAAAAAGTTTAGAATCAGATAAAATTTACTAAACACAGTGCTTAAAAGTGTAATGGAAAACAGTGGTGAGACGCAGAGGTCGGGTTCTGTCACCCGGAGATGGGGGACGGGCCCAATCCGGTTCTTCGGACTACTCTTCTTCATCCTCGGAGGATTAACGATTTGCGTCTCCTCCACCTCCCAATGAAAGGCGTACGTTGTAGAGGCGAGATAATACTTATAGCTAAAACCCACGAATTGGCAATTTAATGACAGAGATGACTTATATTTCCAATTTTATTGCATACAATTTGCCAACCTCATCTCAACAACCACGTGTTAGCTTACTTTGTACTACTACACAGTGTGATGCTCAACTACAAAACCAGTTTTTAAGTGTACCTGCCTCGACAAGTACTTTTTCGTTAGGTGAGGTTAACATCAACCACGACGAAAACAGAATTATACCTCCTATTAATCCGAAGAACTTAAAGTATTGATCAAATTGCAACAGTTTGACTCCCAAGCCCGGAAAGGCTTATGATACAAAAAATATATGCAGACAATATGTATGGCTACACCTGGGTTTGTAGGCCTAAAAATAAATAATGAGTTATGTCATTATAATAAAACTAAGGACTTTCTAGCCTCCACTGAGTCTCTTAAGGCCAGTTCATCTAATGCTGTTTTAGAACAAAGGTATCTGTTGGCGACAGATGTGGCAACCCCGGTTGCTAAGGGTTGTTATTGTTCTTCTCCAGGCAACGGGGCCTCGCGTCTTCTAAAAACGATAATTAGAAATATTATATTTGTATCACCCGTAAATAATAAATGAATACCCTGGCTTTTCTAGTTTGTCTGTAACATTTGGTCCTTCGAGTAATAATAAAAAGAATTCAGCTTTAAATTTTTTCAAAATTAGTTTCATCTTCCGTGTAACACTATGTTCACACGTTCGCAAAACCGGAAAGCCAGAAGCGCCCAGGACATGGGGGAGCCCCGAGCAACATCATCTACTTCAAGCACTTCGAAAGCCGCGCGTATTAAAGCTGCAGAAGCGTATCATAAAAGAAGGCTCGCTGAGATCGATCAGGAAGAAGTTGAAGCGGCAGCAGCAGCTCGACGCAAGGTGGCCGAAGCTGCTTTCGAGGCAACTATCGCTGAACTGGAGATGGATGACATTGTCAGTGCGAGGAGCGAAATATCAAGTGCACGGATCAATCGCACCGCAAATTGGGTAGCAAAAAGGGAATTTGCAGTTGACGTGGCAGCTCCTGCAGCGGATATTCTTCCGCGTGAGCCGAGTATGGCGGCTGTTTTGACGCACGACGCCCCAGAGGCGAACCACGTGTGTGACACCGCACTCCCCTCGCCGAAGGCTGATGCTGTAGCAGAAGTTTATTTACCGCCGCGTCGTCTGGCCAAGGACGGTTCGCCTCCACAACCTTTAGCGACTGGTAATTGTACCACACACCCAGTAAGTGATATCCAAAAACTCACTAACGCCATTACCTCCTTAGCCTCATCTAGTCAAAAGACTAAGCCTTACGTCGAATTGCCTTGTTTTGACGGAAACTTATCAAACTGGTTACTATTCAAACGTACTTTCGATGAAACCAAACCTTATTTCTCAGCAGGTGAGAATCTAGCTAGGCTACGAAATGCCGTACAAGGGGAGGCTAAAGAAGCTGTTTTTTCTCTACTGCTATGTTCCACTGACCCTGAAACTGTCATGAGTTCACTTGAGACACGTTTTGCTCGCCCTAAGCAACTAGTTCTCAATGAGCTGGCTTCAATTAGAAACATGGCTAAAGTTGGGGCAGACCTTAACTCTCTAGCTACTTTTGCAAGCAAAGTAAAAAACTGCGTTAGTGTAGTCAGTTTATTAAATCATTCACCCTATATACATTCACCGGAACTTATTGATGTTTTAGTGTCGAAGCTGAGCCCGCTGCTGCAAAACAAGTGGTGCGACTACGCGGCGGAGCGTTGTGTCTCTGAACGCCCGCAGATCGAATTCTTTGCAAACTTTCTTGAAGCGGAGGCCAATAAACAAGCACAATTTGGCCCTTGTGGAGTTTTCAACGCCTTTCTACACCCCGACAAGCCAAAAACAGCGGCGGTGCAGCAGTTCGCACAGGCTCAGCGCACCCATCATGCCCCATTCCGTAGCGCACAAGCTCATCACACAATTTCATCTTCATCACCCAATTTCACCACACCTTTGAATATGCCTGAAAGTGTCAACGCGTCTTCGCTTACATGCTTGTACTGTTCGGCCGATGATCATAATATTAAAGCTTGCCCCATGTTTATGGCGTTAAAAGTAGCCGACCGCATTACTTGGGTCGGAGACAATAAAATCTGCAAGGTATGTCTACGCAAGGGCAAACACTACTACAAGCAGTGTAGAGCGAAGGCCTGTGACGTAGAAGGGTGTAATGAAATGCACAACAAAATTTTACATTTCCAAAAAAACATCTTCATTTTCATTTCAACCAAATGTAAATAACGTCATGTCAACTGTCACTCTAGTGCCATCGACATCCCTTGTCACATCTGACATCATTGACAATTTGATTGCTGCAAAAGAAACGACTAACATAAATTCATCAAAAGAGAATTTAATACTACCCAAAGAGATTTTACCTTGCGATGAAATCGCTGATACCGCATATTCCTGCGTTCCCAAAAAAGAGAATGGCATACTTCTGAAAGTTTTACCGGTGATCCTTTCTGGCCCAAATGGACAAGTAGAGACATACGCTCTTTTAGATGACTGTTCCACCGTAACCCTTCTGGATTCGGAGTTGGCACAAAAACTAGGTCTTTCGGGGGCAGCAGAAGCTATACGTATTGAAACCATCGCAGGTATTAGAGTTAGTACTTCAGTTAAACTGTTCGATTTTAAGATTTGCGGTAAATACCGTCGCGAACAATTCACTATACATAGGGCTCGCGCTGTCCCTGATTTGAAACTGAGGCCTCAAGAAGTCACGATTAGGGATACGAGCTTTCCACACCTACATGATATCTCCTCGGAGCTAGTTTTTAGCAAGGCTACCCCAAAAGTTTTAATAGGAACGTCAGACTGGCATCTTTTTGTGAGCCATGAAAATAGAACGGGGACCTTGCCTCAACCTGCTGCTATAAACACTGCTTTAGGGTGGGTTTTATTTAGTCAGGCCCCTTTGTATCCCTCTGTGCACACAGTCAACAACTGTTTCATCAACCATTCAACAACGGTTGAGAACGAGTTAGATAACCTTATAAGAAATTACTACCGCCTAGACTCGATTGGCATTAAACACGACGAAAAAGTTAATTCAGAAGACGACCGTGCCCTAAAGATTCTAAAACTTACAACTCGCCGTTTAGAAAATGGCCGGTTTGAGGTAGAGATACCTTGGCGTGAAGAAGAACCCAGTATTCTAGATAGCTACAAGCTGGCCCTGTCCCGATTTCGGAGTTTGCAAAAACATTTTAATAAAGATGCCGCATACGCAAAATTATACAAAGCCAACATTGAAGCATATGTAGAAAAAGGCTACGCTGAAGAATGCTTAGATAGTCATAGCCACGCGAGTTCGTCGTCACGCCGATGGTACTTACCTCATTTTGGGGTGACTAACCCGAACAAACCAGGGAAGCTTAGGATTGTTCACGACGCGTCCGCCAAAGCGTCAGGCGTAAGTCTTAATTCGTTAATCCTACAGGTACCTGACGAACTTCAATCTTTGCTCGGAATTTTAATGAGATTTCGTGAGGGTCAGATCGCCTTGAATGGGGACATTCGCGGAATGTTTCCCCAAATAAAGATTAGAGACGAGGATAGAGATTGTCAGCGTTACCTTTGGCAATCCGCCCAGGGAGATGTGAAGGAATTTAGGATGTCATCTCTGATTTTTGGCGCCTCTGCGTCACCCTTTACCGCGATGTATGTCAAAAATAGGAACGCCAGTGACTTTCAGGATCAATATCCCGAGGCCACCCAGTCTATTATACGAGACCATTACATGGATGATTATCTTGGTTCATGTGATGATCTAGACAGCGCAGTTCACCTCGCGGCTGATATTTTACATGTACATGCACAGTGTGGCTTCGAAATGCGATCCTGGGTGTCGAACAAACCCGATGCCTTAAGACTGATTCCTCCACATCTTCTCAAAGAGGACCCGGGTGATGTCAATCTCAATTTATGTGAGACCCCAGCGCAGCCTGATATTCGGGTTCTTGGGATGCACTGGGATCCCCTTGGCGATACATTTAACTTTAAAATCAAGATTGACGTTCCCCCACGTATCAGGCTTACTAAACGCCAAGTACTCAGGGATTTAATGCGTATCTGCGATCCACTAGGACTTTTACAACCCAAGATCACTAAAGGAAAAATTCTATTCCAGAGAACTTGGCGGCTAGTTAACTCGTGGGATGCTGCTCTTCCGCCTGCCGAATGCGTGCTGTGGGAGGAGTGGTACCATGAGATAACTGAAGCCCAAATACCTCGGGCATATAAATATGTTTCTACATACGTCAAGATTGAACTCCATACATTTACAGATGCTAGCGAGCTTGCATATGCTTGCGTCGCCTACTGGCGCTTCTCATTCGAAGATGGCAACTGCAATCTCGCCTTGATTGCAAGCAAATCTAGAGTAGCTCCCTTTAAACCGGTGAGCGTACCACGTTTGGAGCTTCAGGCAGCTTTATTGGGAGTTAGGCTAGCCCAGACAATTGCTTCCGAGCATAGGCTTCATGCATCTCGGAGGGTGTTTTGGTGTGATTCTAAAACTGTACTATCGTGGATAAGAAGCGATGCTCGTGCTTATAAACCGTTTGTCAGCTTTCGCCTGGGTGAAATTTCAGAACTCACCCAAGTTGGTGAATGGCGGTGGGTTCCGACAGCTTCAAACGTGGCTGATGACGCTACACGTTGTAATTCTGTTGACCTGCAGAGGTGGTGGCAGGGCCCCTCCTCTTTGAACTCTCGGGAGGAAGATTGGCCTAAGGAAACGGACCAGCCAATCTCTCCAGAGTGCAATGTTGAATTGAGACCCACAGTAGTTACAGCAATTATTAACTGCACTTCGCTTTTGTCTGCAGATAAATATTCCGATTGGCGGCGCTTACTACGCGTCACCGCGCGATGCTATCAGTTCGCGCGGATTTTGAGAGCAAAAGAAACACGCGACGCTGTTTTATTCGGAAGTGGTAATCTGCGTCCGCTACTCGCACAAGATGTCAAGAGAGCTGAAGGATACTTATTAAGGCAGGCCCAGAAAGAATCCTTCACTGAGGACCTCAAGAACACGCGAATAAGCCGTCTGCAAAAGTTCAGCCCTGTAATGGGTGAAGATGGTCTGCTTAGAGCACAGGGGCGGATCGTCCTAGCACCAGGAGTACCTCACGAAATGCGTGAGCCAGTAATTTTGGATGGCCGGCACCCCATAGTAAAATTGCTGATCTCTCGATATCATGTGTGGGCCATGCATGGGAACAACCAAACCGTTGTAAATGAGTTAAGACAAAAGTACCTTATACTTCATCTGAGACCAACAGTTAGAGCTATCGCCGCCAAGTGCCACCTTTGTCGTCTACGAAGAGCGCGACCCACAGTCCCGCCTACAGGTGACCTTCCCGTGGAAAGGCTGCAGCATCACCATCGCCCATTTTCATTTACCGGATTGGATTACTTTGGGCCCTTGGAGGTCACAGTCAAGCGCTCACGAGAAAAAAGATACGTTGCACTATTTACGTGTCTTGTTACCAGAGCAGTACACCTCGAAGTGGTTGGAAGCCTTACCGCTGGTAGTGCCATTATGGCTTTACGTCGGTTGATAGCTCGCCGTGGATGCCCTGTGAAGATTTTATCCGACAACGGCACAGCATTCACCGGCGCGAGCAGACTGTTAAAAGAAGCTTGGGCCGCAATAAACCAAGCCCAAATCTTAGATTTTGCTGCTTCTAACAACATTGAATGGGAGTTTATCCCACCTGCCTCCCCCTTTATGGGAGGAGCCTGGGAGCGCTTAGTCAGATCTGTGAAACGCGCCCTCTCCGTAACACTCAAAGAGAGAGCACCCAAAGAGGAGATTCTCATCACGCTACTAGCAGAAGCAGAATCAGTAATTAATTCAAGACCGCTGACACACGTGCCGGTTGCGCATGCAGATGAGCCGGCTTTAACTCCCAACCATTTTCTACTTGGGTTTGCGTCATGCCTACCATCGCCACCAACTTCGCAAGCAGACCTCATTGGACGACAGGAGTGGAAGAAGGCCCTACATATCGCCGACATTTTCTGGGCCCGCTGGGTTAAGGAATATCTGCCCAACCTTCTGCCACGAGGCCCAGCGTCAGAAGGACATCGCAACCTTCTCGAGGGCGAATTAGTACTTATCTGTGATGGAAACTTGCCACGTGGACTGTGGCCTCGTGGCAGCGTTGTGAAGGTATACCCTGGTAGGGATGGGGTTGTGCGAGTGGCGGACGTAGAAACTCGCGCAGGAGTTTTGCGTCGCCCTGCGCGAAAATTAATTAAGTTAACCCTGTCGCCATAACACTTCTTGGTAAGAGCGAGCTCTTACCAGGGGGGAGGATGTTGGCGACAGATGTGGCAACCCCGGTTGCTAAGGGTTGTTATTGTTCTTCTCCAGGCAACGGGGCCTCGCGTCTTCTAAAAACGATAATTAGAAATATTATATTTGTATCACCCGTAAATAATAAATGAATACCCTGGCTTTTCTAGTTTGTCTGTAACAGTATCTAAATCAGCAAGCATTACAAAATGTTTTGGACTGGGTTTCGACCAATCCGGTAGATTTAAATGTAAACAATTTGCTGGAGATATTTCAGTTTTATTTGGTCCAGGTTCTGCTGTCTCTAAGAATTCAGAGGTGCAAATAATTTGTGGTAAGAGGGCAGAGTGCATAGAATTGATACGTAATCGTATTCTGAAAGAAATAGAAAACACGAATCTTCGGACATCACCACAGAATGTCCCTCCGAGCTCTGAATAAGTACTTGTTTGGCCGAGAAGGCCTCCCTATTATTCAATCTTTAGGTGGGTCACAGACCTGGTTAAATACTACAGGCTATTTGATCAAAAAGAAACCATATAATTCAAATCAACCTAGCTCTTTTAGAAAAAAATACTCATACATACATACCATACCATCACGACTTTGTCCCAAATGGGGTAGTCAGAGGCAAGTGAATGTGCCGTCATGGTGAACGAAATACTCAGAAGCCCACTTTTTTTGGTTGTTTGAGAAACCATGCAGAAATTTGGCAAAAGATGGGTGCGAATCAGTTCATACTAAAAATAATTACAAATTGCAGAATTCCATTCAAGTCAAAGCCTACATTGCAGTTTCACTGCAAAAAAATCTCCAAAAAAGATTCTCAACCAGAGTAACCCCGGAAATGACAAATATGATCCAAGATCTCAGAGAGAAAAAGATTTTAGAGCAAATCCTTTCCCTGAATCCAGGATTTCATTCCAAGATGTTTTTAGAGGAAAAGTCAGACGGTGGAATGAAACTGTTGAGAATTCGTTTGATACCAACGAGGAGAGATAAGAAGACAGAAGAAGAAGAACAAGAAGAAGAGGACGCAGAAGTATTAGACGAAGTAATTTCGCTATTTGTTTTAATTTACACCGAATCATTTTCAATCCTTGCTTATTTTTTTTATTCATTAATTTCCAATTAAACAGAATCACAACAGATCCGTGGAATAGGCCTACCGGGGCAAAATCACGTAAAAAAAACGCGCTGAGTTCACTACCTCAAAAGTGGCGTGGAAACGTGTGCTTAAGACGATTACAACTCTTCTAACTTTTTGAATCATTAGATCTCCGAAACAGTGGCTCTTATTAAAAAAGTATTTGGACATTTTTATAGTTAATTATCTGATCTAAAATTTTGTCCTAGCTAATTTTATGGTAAAATTTATCGTTTTGCTGAAAATAACTAAAAACTCGTTTTTGTGACCTTTGACCCAGAATTATGTTTTTTCAACAATCCTACTAAATTTGAGCTGGCGCATTATTGCAACCTCACCCCCATTTTTTGGTTAAATTTGACCGGGCTATGAGAGATGCATTAGTTTAGTTATTGGCTGATCAGACCCCAATAAGTCTAACTACCAACATGCCGATGAAGCAACGAGTAGAGAGAAAAAATCAATTTCGAAAGCTAATGGACAATAAAACTAGTGACCACTTCATAAATAATCTTTTAATTTTCAAACAAATACTTACTTAAAAAGGAGATCATTTTTAATAGGCCTTTTCTGAAAGTGCCGGCCAAAAAAAAAGTGGTACGTATAGTTAGAACCAATCATATGGAGCAATAGTTATTTTGGCACTTAAGTCGTAGGGTTGTCACAAGCCAAGTTATACGAGTTTGAAAATTCGTAATTTTCATACATTTGTTGATTTTTGAAAGTGCTGGCATACATAAAATGATGATAACAGTAGAAGTAATGACCTGAAGCATTAACTGACTTCAAAAAAAGGTTCTCAATTTGACTGTATGTTTTTTTTGTATAAGATAAGATAAGATAAATATACTTTATTGTACAACAAATCATACTTAACTTAGGCATTACATTACGTAATCTTAGATTGTACAATGTAGGCGGTATGTTTGTTACCTCTGAACTTTCGACTGGGTGAACCGATTTTGATAATTCTTTTTTTATTTGAAAGCTAGTGCTTCCCGCGTGGTCCAATTTGGTCCTGTTCTGCAAGTAGCAGCGATCCTGCCTTTGACGCCGGAGGTCGTGGGTTCGATCCCCACCCATGACAAACGTTTATGTGACGAACATTTGTGTTTGTTGTGTGGCTGGGTGTTTTTATCTATTTAAGTATGTATTTAGAAATATTTAAGTATGTTTATCAGTCTATGACGCCCATTATACAAGCTCTGCTTAGTTTGGGGTCAGATGATCTTGGTGTGAATCGTCCCAGATATTTATTTCTAAGAAAACCATAAGTATAAGTCTTCAATCTAGATAAACTAAATGCGGGACAAATGGACGAATAACTCGATATCAGCCAACCGATTTCGATGATTCTTTTTTTATTGGAAAGGATATACTTTAAGGGTAGTTTGATGAGAGTTTGGTTAGGTTCTAATTATGGGATCCATGACAAATAATTAATAATAATTAAATCTTAGAAGCAAATGAACGATACTTTTTCGTGTATAAAATGAATAAGAACCGATTCACTAAAAATTAAGAAAAAAACAAAAATAATAACAAAAAAAACCAACTTCAAAAAACAAAATTAAAATGCACTAAAAAGTAAAAAAATAACTGCGTATTATTCTAAAACTATACGAAAATAATGTAGGTAGTTAAATCTCGGGAGCCGGTTGTGATGTTTTTAAAAACTAAATTGAATTAAAATAAATGCAAGATTAAGATGTTCGCTGATGTGAGGCTGATTTAATAATGAATATAAAACTCCTTGTGGCTGTCCGCAGCCGTTAATACAGAAACGGCTTTGTCTGCTAAATAAACAGGATCACTCCTAGGATGATGAGCTAAGTGGTTCTCAATCTAGTACAAAGGGGCCGAGAGGGTTCCATAACTAGTACAATTATTGTTATTGTTGGAGTGTCGGTGCTCGGTGTCAGCCAATGTAGCCAATGTGTGGTTTGTAACTACCTACATGCAACTGACATACAAGAAATATTGTAGCTTAAACATGATTCCATTTATTAACAAATTTCTGATAATAGAGGTATTTAATTTTGGTGGACAGGCTAACATTGATAATTTTGCACATATGAATAAAATTGATTTATTGTTTTTCAAAGATTCATAACATATCAAAGGGCTTGTTGTGAAGATAAATGTTTGACGATTTTTCAACAGAAAGAAGGTCACTTGTTTTACAGATTCTAGTTTGAAGGCGGCAGTTATAAACGGTATAAAAATAAGATTTTCCAAAGGGGCCAAAATGTATAATGAATAATTCAGCCAGAAGGTCTAACTGCAAAAACATATGGTGAAGACGATGATTTCACGATTTGCGTCCACCTTCCACCATCACCATCATTATGAAGTATGCCACTGGAACCGGCACTAGCGATGGTGGTCTTTATCTCATTATGAGTCAAGATTGTTGGGAACAAACAAATCACAGCATCATGCATACAGTTACAAAGTAACTAGTATTTCTCGTTTTTAGCCAATTTATCTACAAACATCTTGCTGCATGAGCAGAAATACTGAGATAAAGTATCCTAAAACGCAAATTTGGCAATACTTCGAAAACGAAGACTACAAAAGTTTACAAAAGTAAAGGTTGACGTGAACGCGTCTGTATCTACAATAAAACATGTTTTCTATGAAATTATTCACCTATAAATGCTGAACAGATAACAACAAATCACCTCTTAAAAAAAACAAACGTGATTGTTAAAAGGACGCCGCCAAAAAGAAGAGGGCAAAGGAAACAACAAGCGATTCATAAAACACTATCATTCCACAGCCCCAAAAATAATAAACCGGCTAGTACTTCTTAAAAAAAACTACATTTTGGAAACCACGCGCTCCACCTAAACTTGACAAGGGCTACTACGACCGAACGGCCCATGAGTTGTTAACTAAAGATTAAAATACTCCTATTTACCCAAGCCAAAGCATATTAAATAACATTGATCTTAATTCACTTTCAGAAAAGGAACTAATTCTTATGCTATTAAGCTTATTAACTCAAAACATTTCATTATCCAAACCGTCCAACGTTGCCAATACCCATGAGAAAGCTTCTGTAGTAAACAATAACACTGTTTACAATCACACTAAGTCTAATTCAGTGGATTTGCCGTAGCGTCATTAATTAAGAAAAATAGATTTGAATATTTTGTGAATACTTTAACTTCATTTTTAATAGTTTGGGTGGAGTCATGGCCTCAGCCGGGCTTATTGCATTGAGTATTGATATATGTATGTATTCAATGGGAAATATTATTTATAAACATGCATTTCTGATAAAAAGTTGTTCTCAAAAAAAAAATACACTGCTATTTTGTAAGTACCTATTTATTCATGAGGCTCAGACATGACTGTGTGTACTTTTGAACATTTAGCAAAACTTGGAACTTTAAGCAATATGTGCGAATGTGGTATTGATGTCAGGAGTTTGAATTACCTCCGACCATTTTTCTTGTGAGAAGTAGACCGTTCCATAATTTTATCCTCGCCTTTATCCCGCCTCTTCCTACTTAGATCCCTATTGTAGATCATAAGTAATTATTTTTGAATTATATTTATTTAATCAGATCATTATCTTTAACTGCATCATTCACCATAGAATACGAGTTTATTAGATTAATTGAAAACACAATACTTAAAAAATATTCCACAATCTTTCCTTTTCCATTTTCAAAATTCCCGGTTATTTTTCTCTATCGTTTCCTTACCTTTTTACACCATCGTGGCTAATGTACAAACCGTACAAGCCAAATATAAAAAAATACCTATATGTTTTTAAGGATTAAACAGCATGGCATAGCTTTGTTGATCATACGATTGCTACACCTTTCAGGGTAGGTACTACATGTATCGCTATAAGTTACGATTATGTATACTTTGTTAAGTGTTCATGTGCAATGTCAAATAAATAAATAAATAAACAAATTCACTTATATCACTCGCTAGTGAAGTTTATCAAGTTGAGCCGGGGTACACATAGTCATGTCCTAAACGCATTATTTTGTATTAAAATCGATGTTTTCCGGATTTGCATTTGACACCTTGATATTTATTTTTTTATTTACACGTACCGTGCGTGCTACCTACAAACTTTTTTGAGCAGTGTTGCTGTGAACGCATGTTGATAGTATAAAAGCAAAGCACACTGAAGTTTCATATTAAAAACATTAACACGTAGTAGTACCAATTTAGACCACACTGGTATTTTAGAAAGAGCATTCGCTTTTAAATAAAATGTGGGTTTAACACATTTTAGATGACATTTCTATAACTAGGTTTCATTTGCAGTCACAAGATGAGGTTGGGACATGCCTACGCCACAGAAAATAATATAACTACCGCATAGAAAATAAGCACAGTCTTGAATACGCCTGTTACGATGTGAACCTCATACATACATGAATTATTCATTAGTTATTATAGGGCAAGAACTCGCGGTTTTCTCCCGCGCCCGCCGCGGTTGCGAAGTAAAAATCTTAGGTCAACCGCAACCGCGGCGGGTCGCGCCAACGCGCTCTGTGGTCTTCCAACAGTCTACCGGTCCTGCCAAGTTTGCCGGCGATAATCGCAACCGCGGCGGGTAGCGGCTGCGCGGGACCGCACAAAACTCCGGTCTCGTGAGTTTGGGGATTGGGATTTAAAGATATTTTAGAGTATCATTTTTGACGTATAGGTACGTTTGAACCATCCTGTATAGCTCCTAGCGCGGAATCACACTTTAAAAATGCTTAGTTTTAACGTGTGACTCCGCAGTAAACATGAAATTATAATATTATTTTGGTGTTTCTGTGCAACACATTTTAGATGACATTTCTATAACTAGGTTTCATTTGCAGTCACAAGATGAGGTTGGGACATGCCTACGCCACAGAAAATAATATAAAATTATAATATTATTTTGGTGTTTCTGTGCAACAAAGTCTCAACTACCCAAAACTTCACTAAAGAGTTAAATATGCCGAACAAAGACAACCGTAAAAGTCTCGCAAGTTTTTACTAAATAGCGCTAGTGCCTTTGTGGTAATGGTGCCTTTTTTCGTGACTTGTGACAGAGTGAACTCTGCTTGTGGGCCAACAGAGGTTGATAGGTACTGACCAGTGTCCCCGCGCCTGCGCGTCACTGCCGTGACTTGGAGCAACATCCGCTTAAATTAAAGGTCATTAAGACCAACGTCTTATTAAATTATTGGTAAAACAAGGGTTCATCTTACCTTTTGTTTCCAATTACTTTGAGCTGTTCTGGTTCAAGAAAGTCACAAATAAAGGCATTTCTTGGTTTTTCCTTGACTTGCAATTATTTTCAATGAGGATCAATTCGACAAAGGGATAAATCAATTTTCTATACCACATCAAAACAATATAAATATCTGAGTGTATTTATTTTTAAATTACTCAAATCCATCAAGAAATGACGAAGTTATTAATGTTTTAAAAAGAGAGTTTGAGACGTCACGTGCCACGGTCGCCGGCCGCGACGCCTTATTCGTGCGTTACTCATCGTTGATTGTTTGCTCTAATCGTACGTGGCGTGGTGTGCTTTGTTAATATTTATGTGTTAAAGTCGCTGTTTCTTTAAGTTTCATAGAGATTTTAATATCCGATACGAATAAATTATTCATTTGCGTGCACTACTAGTCAGCGCCCTGCAAGAAACGGAGGTATGCACGCGGCACGGACGGCGAACGCAACGAGAGCGAGCGTGGCTGATGACGTCATCAGTGAATCGTGTATAAGTGCGTGTATGGGTGTGCGTTTTTAAAAATGCGGCACGAAAATCACTCTAACTTCGTAATTTTTGTACCAATTTCAATAATTCTTTCACTTAAATAATTGTTAGTGATATAACTGTAATTCATATTTAGGTAAAATCCTCGTTGATCCTCATTATCTATACTTTACTTATAAAAAAGAGAAATACTAGTTTCAGACAAGTTTTGCAAAAACTTGTCTGAAACTAGTGGACCGATTTTAAAAAATATTTTACCAATATGAAGCCACATTAACAGCGAGTGACATAGGCTATATACTTTTTTGCTATATTTTGACGAGGGAAGCCGCTGACGGGCACCATTTTTTATTTAATGAACTTATAAGTCGACTTAGAAGCAAGTTATAAATACTTAAATTTATATTTTATTTCAAACCTGTCATAAAGCCTGCATACCCCGCCTTCATCAATAACGAATAAAAAAAACTTAAAAGCCCTTCTCTATAAAATTACGGAATGAGTTGATGTTACTTTGTTGCACTGCGAAGCAGCGATGTGGTTATAAAATGTGGTAAACAAAGATTATTGTTTTTTTCAGCTTTTATACACATAATTTTAAAAGTAAGTACTTTTCGTATTCAGGTGTTATTTATTTCATTTCAGTAAGTAATAATCTCTAACTTCGTTCAGCAAAGTTATGAAAGTGTTTATGTTCCACTTTTCGATGAGTTTCCCTAAATTCGGACCGTAGATTGGCACTTTGACAGTAACAAATAACTAACAACCACTTTGTCACAATGAAAAAAAAGAAACTGATGAAAAGGCAGCATGCAGCATAGTCTCAGACCTTAACCTGTTCCATAGACCCGTAACGCTGGGTTCTGAGGTTTAGAAAATAGTAAAGTTCTTTCTTTTTGGCATGTAGTTTCGGAATCCTTTGCCCAACCAACCTAACGAAGGAAAAAAAAAAAGTAACAACCAGTGCAACCACTTGACACGCGACAGGTGGTTTGGTTGTCATTGTCATTTTGATGTCTGAATCTGAATTCGCTTTGTGATTCGCTTGGTTGGCCATAGTTAGTCTGTGCGCTTGGCAAATCTTTCTGTTGGCAACTATTGGCGAGCAATTCAATCAATCAATCATACTTTGTTGCTTGCAATGCAAGCATTCATTTTTATTTTGTTCTTAAGTGTGTGAGTGAACTTGTGTGCATGAAAGACTTGTTATGTTTCTTGGTTGGGAAATTTAATTTAAATTGGAAAATAGGCATGTTTTATCAGAATTTATCATTTTAGGTAATCAGTACACTGCTGCACTGTTAGCCTCAGTCAGAGTTTATCTTGAGTTGGATAATACGGTGAATTCTAACTGAGTAAGTACCCTGAATTTGTTGCCCTGGCTACAACGATAAATAAAAAGAATAAACGAACTTGATTGTTTAACCAATAAAATTTGATTTGTACGCAATTGATATTGATATGACACCAACTGTGAGATATCTTATTAGGTACTTCAGTTGCAAAAGTTTCTAGCTGGTGTTCATTTGCAGTTCATCGTTTTACATCCATTATCTTTAAATTACAGGCTCATTTTCCAATTTACTACATAAGTGAACTCACATTTTATCTCCTCTTATGTTCAGGTAACTTTACTTCTAAGGTCCTGATCATTAAAACAATTTCATCCATTTCAGGTGATAAAGGCTTGATCAAAAGATGAAAATAAATAAAAAGCTTCTGCCTATTAAGGGGCATTACTTCTTATTTAATGCAGGTAAGCCATTGGAAATGAATCATAGATGAATGATAACAACAACCTTTATTTTTTATAATTTTTAATAATAAATGTGTACACCTCTGCAGATATTTGTGTTTTAAAGATCAAATAGAGGCTTTAGTGATTTTCTTTGAAAACTTATTGTGTCAGGGACTTCATCACATACTTAGGTAATTCCAATAATTACTTGAATATTTACTAGTATTTACAGAACCTACCCGAGTGTTGGTCTATAAATATTAATCCTGGGTGAGAATTGGACCCTACACCAGTTCCAAATTGAATTCCTGCAGCAATATGAATGACTGTTGATGAAACATTAGTACTCCAATGTTTCTGGTTTTCATTAAAAATACTTAGGTGCTAATACCATTACCAGCTGCGGGACAAAGTAGGTCTGATGAGGTCTCATAATTATTTATTAGTAAAAGTATTATCTTCTTGCAGGAACTGCCCCCTTGGTGCCTTACTTAAGTACATATGCCAGGCAATTGGGATTTACACCTGCAACAGTTGGCCTTATTTACACAGTTCTACCAATTTTTGGTTTAGTTGCTAAACCCTTATTTGGTGTGATTGCTGACAGGTAAAGATTAAGTAACTGAAGTTCGATAATAAATAATGTTTTGGTCTGATTCTTAATGGACCAATTTAACCAAATGCAAAATTGAACTAGTATTCCTTGAAGTTACAAAATACTGTAATTTTTTTTGCTGCGAGCCTAGAAATAGATAAGACTGATAGAGATAATCCTTTTACAATGGTGCTCTTATCATGCATGTCACAAAATATTTATCTTATTAATGCCAATTGCAGTTAGCTAGCAATTGTACTCTGCTGAAAATAGCAGAGTTAGTAAATGCTAGTTAGCACTAGCAACAAATATATAAAAAAAGGTTTAATTAAACAGCTGACAGACAAGATTCACAGACAGTAGAACAAAGTAGCCTTAGGAAATATGAATATGAAGATGTTAAATATGATTTGGGTTTTATAGTGCTATGTTCAATTTTTGTGTTAATAGATAAATTACCCAGTGACAACTGTTGTTTTTTTTAAATCCAAATATTGCAATAAATAAATGCCAACTATATTATATCCTCACAATCTTATCATAAGACCAAAAATTTGATCTGTATGTTGAGTGTATTTATATTGTCTTATTATAGCACACTTTTTATCAATTATTTGTTTGTAAGCATTGTGATCACATGAACACAGTCATGTTTCTGTAATTGATTAATATTACAATTGATATTTCTGTTGCAGGTTTCAGCGACAAAAGTCACTGTTTATACTCTTTCAGATTGTTACTATTATAAGCTTTTCTGCTATTTATGTGATCCCAGAAGACAGACCAACAGTGTCTGTAAAGCTAGACTGTGGAAATATGGTTACAGTACTCAAGAGTTGCTATAGTAAGCCAGAATTAATTGATGAATGTAAGATTAGCTCGTTAGGCCAACAAAATGGAACTACTTCATGTGATGTAAGTACACATTAAACATGTTTGGTATTACTTAGTCAAATTGTGACCCATTTGTATATTTATCTCTTTTCCAGATGGATTGTGATATGTCTTCCCCCAAAATGTGGCAAACTGTCTGTGAACATTGGCATATTCCTCAATACTGCTATAGTAATACAAATAACATACAGTATACCACATATATGAGCAATGTAACAGTAAATGAAAGCTGTGCTTATGTTGCTAGCAGCAAAGTAACTCTAGATGGTAAATCATATTACTTTACTCACTAGTTATTTAGATTAGACAATAGATTGGTAGGTATATTTGAATAAACCTATTTCAACTATCTTTTTTTCTTATGAGGTATGTATGTCTAAATATGTGCTTAGTCTAATTTAGATTTTTATTTATTATACTTCTTTAATTTTTTTAGGAAAAAGCTATGTACCTCATTGTGGAGTTGGGCCTGACTATGTAGATATAAACGAGCCATGCAGTCTAAATTGCACTAATCAGCAATTATCACAGACTGTTGGAAGCAACAAACCAGTGATGACTTGTGTTGACAAAGTGCTAAACTATAAACTATGTTCAAAAAATGAATCCTACTTTCAAGACCTTACTAAGGAAGCCCAATTAGAGCAATGCATGGTATGTTGAACATTCATTACTGACTACAATATAAGATTTGTCTCACTCATCCAAGTCCAAGGTGGCCCATTTACATTGGTCCACAATTTTTCACCAGAATATTTTTTGACTTAATAATTTATTATCAACATAAATACCATCACGCCTTTTTTCCTACATCTTTCCACTTGCAACGGTCCTGACACACCTCTTGCGCTTCTTCCACTCTCATTAATCATTTCACACATGCTCGTCGATTATGGGTATCCCTGACCTGACCTAGATGATTTGACCTACCATAGGTCAAATCATTGTAAAAAAGATTACTTCCCAAAAGTAATTATTTAGATGTGCGAGGTTTTTTTCGAAGACATGGAGATTATTCTAGTCTTATCTATAAAAATCAATCTAAGTAAAAATCACTTAATTCAACCTATTCAATTTTATGATACTTACTTGTTTGTGTTTTAAGTTCTTTATGATTTGGATGTGATTTGGTGATTAGCATTACCTTTCATTGCTTAAGTTAAATATCTAGACAAGAAAAAGTTTTTGTTAACATCATCAAAAAGCATCTTGTAAAGAAACTCGATGAAAACTGAGATCCATTACATAACCGTAATTTGAACTGATCTGTATTCATTTCTTTATTTTTAATAACCAGGCTTCATGCGACCTGGACGAATCGACCCCTTGGCGACTGATGGAAATATGCGATGGCTGGGGTGCAGATGACTCAAATTCCTGCCAACCTAAAACCAAACTGGGAGAAGAATATCCAAAAAGTTTAAGCTTTACCGGAAAAATACTTTTACATACTACATTAACCGAACATAACTGTGTTTTCATACAATTAAACCATATTGAATTACCTGATGGTATGTAATCATGAAGTTCTTGAAAGGGTAATAGTTTGACCACCCACGGTGAAACATTGAATAAGGTCGAACTTTTCTTTTTTAGGTTCTACTCACTACCCGAATTGCATTCCACAAGCAGGTCTGTTTCAGTCATCATGCAAAATAAAGTGTAATAATAGTGAGGTATGTTAGCCTGTTTTGCCCTGTCCTGTAGTTAGTATATTTCAGCTATTGTTAACAACTTAACTTGATGTTTACAGGTAAATGAAGTTTTTGCAGCGGCGACGGAAAGTTATAATATGGACACTACACAGTTTACAAGGCAATTTTGGTTATTTTTCATGCTCATGATAGTAAACTGGATAGGCCAAGCTGTTGTGGTAACATTTGCGGATACAATATGCTTCAACCTTCTTGGTAAACACCTTTTATAATCTTGCTGTATTTAAACTGTACATATTAAAGATACAAGCTTCAATCTGATTTCAAAGTGGGCCATATTTATGTAAACAACTTATCTACCAAACAACCAAATATCTGACAGCTTGGATCGAACATTTGCCACGTGACTTAATCATAGTTATCTTTTTATAGGTACATCCTAATAATACACTAAGTATAAAGACTTGTTTTTGTTCACAGGTGAAAAAGTTGCTCTTTACGGGAAACAAAGACTGTGGGGGTCCGTTGGATGGGGAGTATTCTCTTTGACGACTGGGGTTCTGATTGATGTCTTCAGCGATGGCGCATACAAAGATTATACAATTGCATTTATACTTATGTTTGTTTTTATGGTTGGAGATATTGTTGTATCTTGCTTTGTAAAGGTATGACCCCATACATTTTCATTTTAAATTCTTCTTCTTTAGGTATCAGCAAAATGGACATAACCTGCCAATTCATGTTATGAACGTAATATGATTCGGTAAAAATACGTGATGAAAAAATCCCTCAATGATAATATCGGCTAGGCGAAGGAGAATCGCCATGTTGCCCTATTCCATAGCGGTGAGGGTATACCCGGGTGTTTTTAGTGGGTATGCCGCTGGTCTTACTGGCGGAGAGCCCCACACTCCCCCATTGCCCCACCCAAGCAGTGGGATAGTGCGTAAAGCATTTTCACACCCGGAGAACAAAAAAAAAAAAAAAAAAAAAAGGCGAAGGAGAATGCCCAAGTGACTCCGGAAGTGTATCGCTATCAAATTGATTGTTCCCGAACATAATATAGCTTATTTTTCTTATTAATCTTAGTTCTATTTATTACAGTCATTATTATTTTTGCACATCTCCGCAGTTTGCGGCAACCTAATTTTGAATTTAGCAAAAATAACGACTTGGAATAGTGAATTTTTATTTTTAGCAGTAAACAATGCTCTATCTTCAACCGACTTCAAAAAAAAGAGGAGGTTCTCAATTCGACTGTATGTTTTTTTTTATGTTTGTTACCTCATAACTTTCGAATGGGTGAACCAATTTTGATCATTTTTTTTATTTGAAAGCTGGTGCTTCCCGAATGGTCACATTTTAATTTGGTCTAGTTCTGACAGTGGCATCCATGAGAAAACCATATAAGTCTTAAATCTAGATAGACAAAATGCGCGACAAATGGACGAATAACTTAATATTTAGCCAACCGATTTAGATAATTCTTTATTTATTTGAAAGCTGATGGTGCCCGTGTGGTCCCATTTTAATTTGGTACAGTTCTGACTGTGGCATCCATGGGAAATCCATATAAGTCTTAAATCTAGATAGACAAAATGCGCGACAAATGGACGGGTAACTCAATATTACGCCAACCGATTTTGATAATCCTTTTTTAATTTGAAAGCTGATGCTGCCCGTGTGGTCCTATTTTAATTTAGTCCAGTTCTGACAGTGCCCTCCATGGGAAATCCATATAAGTCTTAAATCTAGATAAACCATATGCGCGACAAATGGACGAATAACTCATTATTACGCCAACCGATTTCGATGTTTCTTTTTTTATTAAAAAGGATATACTTCAAGGGTAGTTTGATGAGTGTTAGGTTCTGATTATGGGATCCATGACAAAGTAACGGAACTCTTCAATTCTTAGGAGTACTTTTTCGATGTATAAAATAAATAAGAACTATTCACTGAAAATCAAGAAATAAACAAAAATTTTAACAAAAAAAAAACCAACTTCAAAAAAAACTATTCCAAAACAAAGCACTAAAAAGTAAAGAAATAATTGCGAATTCTTCTAAAGCTTATACGATAATATAATGTAGGTACAAGTTATTGTTGGAGTCGGTGTCAGCCCATGTAGGTTTGTAACTACCTACATACATATGTAAACGTGATATGTAAGAAATAGGTATATTGCTAGGTATATTGTAGTGTTTCCTTGGCTGACACCGACTCCAACAATAACAATAATTGTACCTACATTATGTTATCGTATAAATTTCAGAAGAATACGCAATTATTTCTTAACTTTTTAGTGCTTTGTTTTAGAATAGTTTTTTTTTATATACAAAGATAGAAACTATAAAAATTCGACCTGGTCCTGGGACTCAAGTGGGATTCGAACCCGCGACCTTTCGCAATCCGGGTGCCTGCTCTTCCGACTGAGCTACCGCGGCAGTTAACAGACCTGGCGAATTTATCTAGTGTATTTTACGTTGTAAGCCAACGTTGTTCCATTTACTTTGTAAGCCAAAAAAAAACGACATTCAACTCAAGTCACATTTTAAGCAGTGACACTTTTAGCAAGATCATGATGTTTTTTAGACCAGTGAAGTCCATGCCACCGCTACTTCAGGAATTGAATTATTAGATCAAACATGACATACTGGTGTGGGTGAAATCGAGGTTGTAAAGCAAATTGTAGATTTTATCATTCACTGCTGTCAACGACTGCCGACGCAAATTCCGTAGTCGAAGTAAACAATAATACACCTCTGCATATGCAACAAATAAAACTAAAGATAGGAATATGCGTTAAAAGGTCCGGTGACTCTTTCCTTTGTCCAACTATTCAGACGTGGAACGCTCTCCTCTTATAGTCCCGGGTTCTTCAAGCGAGGCGTGAAAAAGCATTTTTGCAGGCCTTCAAGATAGTATGGCCATCTCAGTGAATGCTTTGCATTACTGTGCTTGTTACCCTCTTATCAGGACCCCACGACCGCTTTAAACTCTACTTTCATGCGAACCACACGGCAGTTAGGTGACTTAGGCAGACAGTCAAGTCAAGTGACATGCATGCATTTGTGTACAACAATTTATTTAACTTTTGACAGCACGCGTTACTGGTTCGATTTCTGAAAATAATCAATTTTATTTTCTCCGGATAATAATGAACGTGCGTGGTTCTTGACGGATTTGTGGTTAAAATCCCGGCAATCGCTACTAAATAAAAGAACGAAAACGAAGGAAACGAAAAGCTGAACTACATTTTCATCCTTCACCACTACTATCTTGCATATTTTTATTCCGGAGAGTTCATAATTTATTATTATTAAAAACAAGGGTTAAAATAAAAAAAGGAATCATTCAAGTAGCAAACTTGTGGCACCATTTGTATTGTGGGCCTACCCATGGGCATTCTCCTTCAAAAGTCGCTGGTCCAATTTGTTCTCTTCAGGTCACATTTATTTGTGTGACTTAGACCGTCAGGAAAGGTGTGGCCGGTTGAAACTCATCAGCATTCTTGCAAGTCAGTCTGGTAAGACTGAGACCGGTTACATTTACAGGGTGACTGGGGATTCATTGGCATCCCTATTACTCATGATGATATACAGTACCTACTTTCCCCAAGTATGAGGCTTTTTACACAATTGCATATTTTTAAACCTTATAAACAATTGCCAAGTATTTAACATGATGTTTTAAGGTTATAAATGGACGAACACTTAAAATGGGCCCCGCATATATCAGCATTGAGCAAAAGACTGCGTAAGCTGCTCCATATATTTAAAAATTTGAGAGATTCAGCCGACTCGGAACTTCTAACTAATGTGTACTTGGCACTCGGCCAATCTCTCATATCCTACTGCATACCGATCTGGGGTGGTGCAGCGACCAGTCATATATTGGAGCTTGAAAGAGCACAAAGGGCTGTCATTAAGGTCATGTTTAAAAAACCATGGAGATACCCAACTGAAAAACTATATGAAGAATCCAATTTGTTAACAGTTAGGCAAATTTTCATCTACAACGCAATCCTTCGGTACCATAAAGCATTGGATCCTTCGACCCTTCCTCAACACAAAAGACGTATACGCACTCCCGTACCCTCACTTAAATCAGCATTTGCAAGACAACAAACCACTTACACAGGGCCGTTTCTCTATAGGTATTTTAACGATAGGGAAATCATTGTTAATATGAATAGAACTTCGTTAAAATCTACGCTTAAAAAATACCTGACTTCATTAAACTACCAGGCGACTGAAAATATAATCCGATTCTAAATTCAACTTCAAATGCTTAATTATTCTGTCATCACTAATCTGAATAATAATTATACTAATAAAATAATTTCACTAATTTTTTTTTTTTTACGGATGTAAAGTGTAAATTCAACTATTGGTCATACTTTCCGCTAATAACGTATTATGCTTTTCAAATAACTTCATCTTATCTTTGCTTTGTTTCCTATATTAAGTGCAGTATCAAATCATTTCAATGTTTAAATACAGGTTAAAACTATTTTGCATGACCCCCTTAAAGGGTGGAGGGTTAATAACCTGAGCTACAGGTTTTACCTAATTCAGGTATTAGCCCGCCATAGTTTACTTCACTGTGCAGGTTTAACTATACTGTGACCATACCGTAGTATTTAACTTTAAAACTACCCACATTGTACTTTGTTTTTTATAGTGTGTGTTAGATTATTGTAAACTTAAAATTGTAAAACTATGGTGAGAATAAACGTTTTTATTATTTTTATTATTATTTATTATTATAAATATGCAAGTTTGTTCCTATTAAATAGCCTCATACTTGGGTAAAGTACAGTATATCATGAGTAGGTTTTTATTTTAAAAGGATGCCAATGAATCCCCAATCACCCTGTTTTACGTTTCGGAATTTTAGAACGAAGCAAATCCATACTAATCAATGACCTAATCAAACACGTACTGTATGTCTGCCATGAGTTTCCGTCACGGAATCCGCGATCGTTACGTTCAGAAATTTGTATGCCATTTTGGTTTCATTTTAAATCACTAGGGGCGCTGCTGTACCGAAAGCACATATAAAAACGTCAACGTGGTTTACGCGTTGGTGTAAACTCATGCATGGTAGACACACTGTACAGTTTTCCGTATGAAATTGTATCATTCGAAATTCCGAAACGATATTTTCGGAATTTCATATGTATGAGACTGGCATATTTACCATTTTGAGTTGAATTGCTTAAAAATGTCTGTAACGTCATTTTCCACCATTCAGTGGTTCAGTCCATCTGTTTATTCGTTCCATCAGTCTTGCTAGACCGATTGTTATCTCCAGTCTAATAAATTGTGGCTCTATGATTACAGATTGAATCAACAAAAATGTCGCAAAGCATAATGGCAGACGTTGGTAGTCTTTTGACTTCCCTGCCTACTGTGGTCTTCATGTTATGGACAATTGCCGTTGGACTATGCACAGGATTGTTGTGGCAATTTCTGTTCTGGCACCTTGAAGATGTTGCATCAGGCACTTGTAATGGGTCAAATTATATTAAAACTCTTCAAGGTCTTGTTAGTGCTATTCAGACGTTTGGCGGAGAGATACCCTTCCTGTTTGTTTCAGGTTTGTTGCGATACATATAAAAATATTTATTTACTAACTGAATTATTTATATTTAGTTATCTTTCTTTCACTAATATTCATGTCCCTTCACGGCCTCGTAAAAGTTGTAAGGGCTAAGAATTCAAGAGTCTTATAGTACGTTAGTTGTGTGTCATGATTATTATTATTATTATTTCAACTGGGGACGCTGGCGGTGGGCCGGGTGATCGGTCCGTTTGTTGTGGGCCATTTCACCCATTTCCCCGGGCCCCCCTTGCTGGGGGTCTTTAGGTTGTCCCATTTTCACGGCATCCCGATGAATCTTCCTGTTGCTCTGCAGAATCATACTATCTGGTCCACCGTCAGTTCTTTCAGATCTTCTTCATCTAACGACTCTGACCCCATGAGTTCCCACCGAATGTGTGAGTACATCGTGCATTCGGCGAGTAGGTGGAAACTCGTTTCCTCGCTGTCCATGCACTCCGGGCATGTGGGGTCGTCGTTGATGCCTATTACTGTTAGGTGTCTGTTAAGTCTAGAGTGTCCTGTGGCATGTCATGATGGTACTGATTGTGTTTTCACTAATGTGTTATTAAATACACTTTTATTACAGGGTACATTTTAAAAAAAATTGGGCATATTAACATGATGACTCTGGTGCTGTTTGCGTTTGGCATACGTTTTATTCTTTACTCGTTTCTCACAAACGCTTGGTGGGTTCTACCAATAGAACTCTTTCAAGGAATAACGTTTGGAATGTTTTATCCGACTATGACATCATACGCCAATGTTGTATCGCCACCTGGAACAGAAACAACAGTGCAGGTATTTTTTTAATGGCTTTTCATTTCATTTATTTACATGGTGCGAAGACCAAACTTTGACCAAGGCACCTTAATTTTATTTGCTATCAACAAAATTTCATTCATTCATGTTTGTGATGTTAACCCTATACAAAGGTGAGGATGGCCAGCCCAGTGATTCGTTTGAATGACTGGGCTTGTCAACCTCATATCTGGACCTCAGGACCGCTTTCCATCAGGTGGAGTGAGGTCATCTTGACGGGCAATATATAAAAAAGGCGTAGTGCAATTTCTATTAAAGTGCACTTTGAGATGTCCAAAATCGTTAGGTTAGCATCATTCAATTCACCCGCCCGCAATCTTCCTTAGTCACTACTCTGCTGACACGCGGAGTATAAGCGCTCGACTTGAAGCATTAAGGGCATTATTTCTTTCATTTTAAGATTTGAATAACGGTTTTTCAGGGCTTAGTAGGTGCCGTGTTCGAAGGAGTCGGGACTTCTCTCGGCAGCTTCATCGGAGGCCGTTTGTATGGGTCCTACGGCGGGAAGTACACATTTCAATGGTTTGGTTTTGCCGCCCTTATCTTCTGCGGGATCCACATCGTCTTGCAGTACCTGATAAGACACAAATCGGGACATGTGGGATTCAGACAAGGTAAAGAAATTGCTGACGTCGATTAAGTTTAAAATAGGAAGTGTTTTTTTTTAAATAAAAATTGGAGTCACTCGTTAGAAGGGCTTTTAATGGTTATCAATTGAGAATATTTAACACATTCATTGCCACTGTGTTTTTTGTACTAGGTATTGAATGTTCCTCAAATTACAGTTGTGAACAGAACATCAAATTCAAACTAGTGACAGTGAATGTGTTTAAAAAATGTCATTATCTGTTATCATAGAAACCTAAGTAATAGCTATTGGGTATGGGAACAATTTTTTTTAATTTTTAAAATTTTTTAAGAGGTATTTACTATAGCAAGTAATTTGAATATTTTGTTGATCTAGCCGGTAGTTATTTTTTTATTAATTTTTAACGAACGCGAACTCATGACGTCGCAATTTCGCTTAGTGTTCCCACATGTGTTTTTTCCCCGACTCGTGGTAAATAAATAGTGGGGAGAAAATTACTGAATTATTGCGGCTGAAACAGAGCTCGCCGTTCATCATGTAGCATCTCACGAGAATGTGAGAAGTAGACTTCAGATGCAATTTATTTTGCCAAGTTCTGAAACCAAGCCCTACCTGAAAGGATTGGGATTATAGCGAATGACTATTTTAAGTCCTACCTACCCGTCTGGGCAATGGGCGTAAATTAATGTACGTATTATTAAAAATAACTTTGTGGAAAAATATTTTTCACCTGGTGGAATTTAAAATCAGCTATCTGGAAACACCATTAATACCATGTAGTGAAATCACCTAGCTAAAAGTCTCACGTATGATACAGATCGCGTCATTTGATTGGTTGATGGATAGATTATCATCCAATCACGTGAAAGGACGTTTATACGACCCAATCGGTTTCAATTGTGAGATGACAATTTGACTACCGTCAAGAGTCCAATAAGAACCTTAACGTACTCTTTGCGGACGTTGGCAAACTGGGGTCATTCATTTGACCCCAGTTGGCCAACGTGTTTTATTAAAAATATCCTAGATCCTTTGCTTATAAAAATGTTAAATATTTAAATGAAGTATAAAATACAAATACCTCGAAATGGTTGTCGATTTAGGACATGTTTGATTTTTGTTCCCATACCCAATTGTGAGTATTTTTTTGGCTGTACTTAAATTACACACTTTTAAACAAAAGGGGATTTCCCAAAATGTATTTTCTTCATTTTTTAAATAGGTGTACATAAAATTGCCCAGAAATTGGACATTTCCTTTGTAAGATCAAACTCCTGAGATTAATGTAACCGAAATAGCTACTACTTTACATTACTTATAACTTATTAATTAATATAGACCTTTAAAAACCGTATATAGGCTTAACACCTTAATATTATACGTCTTACATTGCATTTAGCCGCAGTCTTTTTTATTTTATACTATTTTATGAAAACGTTTGTTTTATTTTTACGAAAAACTTTTTTGTCATTTTTTAATAGCTGCTTCCACTAACATATTATTGTGTGTTAAATATGGAATAATAATTATAAGCAAAAGGGTTATTCATGTTTTGTGACTACGTTTTTATAAAAATCCTTGATGGTTGTGTCTTTGAATAAGTACTTTATACATATTATTATGTATTCTGAATGTGTATTCCAAACCAGTAATTCCGTTGCTTCCGATATTACCTGCAGAATCGAATAATAGATCGAATCAAAATAACAACGAGCTGTGATTTTTTGTTAATATGGTTTTTGTTATTGCCCATTGAAGGGTCTTTTCTTGTAATAATATCTCGAATTTGTCATTATTCCTATTTCGTTTCAATATTTTTTGGTTTTATTGCGAATTTCTACAGTATTTATATTGAATCAACTCGTATTATTGAAACATCATGTTTTATTTACAAATTTTATTTCTAAGCTATATTTTAGTTGATTGTCAAGTTTTTAAGGGGCTTGGAATACTTGCCCAGGTTGTTACAGGTTCTGATTTGATGTTCAGTGTAACTGAACTAAAGCAGTCTATTGCAGTGTTAAAACAATCTATTTTAATAGGAACAGATTAAAAACAAGTGCCGCATAATCAGTTTTTTTTGTAATTCACACCGCGTTCTGCATTTGATATGGTGACAATTAAGTATTCAAAATGCATTAGTACTATATTTTTACATAATTAATGCCCCCATATCTATCTTATGCTACAGTGCAAAATCCAGCTGACTTTACAGCAATAATTTTAGCGGTCTAGCCGCATTTTATATACGTAAAGAATTTGCATTTAATATAAACTTATAAAGTTTTTATTTTTAATTAAAATGTATACTTAAAACGTATGCGTTTCAAATAAAAAGAGAAGATTTTGTGATGCTTTCAAAAAATACATTCACAGATACCTTCTACCGTCCAAATTGAATAGTAGTAGTTTTTGTAATGCTAAAATGACCTCCTACTATTTCTCTTCTTTAATGAAACGCATACACAATAAAATTAAGATCTTCTACGATACCATGTCCCGTCCCAAAAAAAAGGTGTCTGTAAAAGTGCCTTGACAAATAAATGCAATAAGTACATATTAGATTTACTCTTCTTGCGGTTTTACAAACTAAATTTTTCAAGTATTTTGAAGGATATATAAACAGATACATTCATTCAGTCGACTACAGAAATGAATTATACTTTTATGGGAAAAATAGCATAATGGTATGTAGGTCTTTATTTAATTTACATTAGATTTTAAGTATACTGGTTGTGTTTTTAGTGCCAATGGGTTCGAGAACCCACTAGATTGTTTTTAATCTTAGTATGCTCACAGCTGATTTAGTTTGATTCAAATATGCTCAAAGAAGTCAGAATATTTCCGGATTTGACCATCCACATTTAGCATAAAAATCACACTATTTCATTTATCCAGGAACAAATTTCAATATTTATCACTTTGCTAGTAAAAGATGGAGGACGAGCCATGTTAACGTAGAAAATCACTACAAGAATTTGTGATAATTGTATGGTGTCGGAATTAGATGACGATTAAGTTTAATAATGTTGTACTTATAAGTTGTACTTATAAGTGGAATATGTAGACTTAGTAATAGTTATTTTTTATAACCTAAATATACTTTTGACGAGTCAATACGTTGTTTAATTTTCAACTTTTAAAGCTGCTTTTGTAATTAAATAAATATAAATTCCTATTATTTTCTGAAGTTGATTACGTAGACAGAAGTTGTGCGAGATTGTGTGAAGGCTAAAAAATACGAGCAAGTATATCTACATTATTATAACATGCATTCAAATGAAATATTGATAGTAGATGCTTCAAAGAAGAATTATATTTATGAGACAACCTAATGTACCTAGATCTCTCACATGGCACGTATTCATGACGAACTTTTTAATGCATGAAACACGCTTGTAGATTCTTTAAGTTAAATTGTATTTTTTTTTGTCCACAGGTTACACGTCAGTGATACGATACGAACAACCAAACGACATGGTTTACATATTAGAAGATATTTCAGACAGTAGATAGCCCTAGTTGTATTCCAGAGAGTGAGAATTATGCTAGAGTATTTTTATACTTTGGAAATATTTTTGTGTAAGTGATAATAAGCATAGATGGCAGCATAAAAGATGACAAACGGGATTGGTGACTATTCAGTATTTGTTTTATTATTTCATAATAAAGTTTTCAGAAGTTATATCTTAGTTATAATAGGAACTCTCACATATAACAGATTGACGATAAGAGCGGTTCCATCTACTGTACTTAAGAAACCATGTAACCAGAGGCGACGCTTCGTGAAGAAGCAGCTGGGAAACATCAAACATGGCCTAGGAGCAGTGCCCGAGTACAGTTAATTTTCAGTGTCTTTTCAGCAACACTAAGGGTGCACACCCACGTCAGACTTTTTGTGGGACCGATAATCGGGCCAATTTTGTATTTCACTTTATTTCTGACCTACTTTTTGTCGGACGTGTGCGTTGCTCCATTGCTATCAGTACGTTCTATTTTTCTCCTACAAAAAATCGGTCACCGATTATCGGACGTGGGCGAGCAGCCTTAGGAGTAAAATGTTATTAGTTGTCACTCTTAGTGTCTTTTAATAAGGCCTGAAACTTTTGCTTGTTTTACTAGCGTGTTAAAGTATACCTAATCCATATTCTAGGCTCTTATTTTATACAGGGTGTCCCGGGAAGCAAGGATCAAATCAAAATAACGCATTGTCATTTTTTAGCCCTATCAGTATTGTCCGATTTATAACCGTTAAAAAGTTATGATCAATTTTAGTTTTTTTTCTTAAAAGCCAAAACAAAAAAAAATATCAAAGGTCCCTCCCAAATTATTTTTTTTACCAGAAAATTGTTAGTTAAGTTGTCTTACTTTGACAAGTTATTTTATTGAGCTAGAAACCATGTGTCAATTAAAGAAAAAAAACAATATTGCATTAAAAATCCTAATTAAATTATTAGATACTTCATGTTCAAGCAGATCTCACAAGTATTTAAAAAAGTTGCTAATTTAATACAGATTCTTGGAAGTTATAAATTAAAGAGTCAGTCTAATAATTTCTAAAGTTGTGAGTATTTTAAACAAGAAAGTCGTGTTTTTTGGAGTTTGTTATTCCAACCTATTATTTTTTTGCACGAAAATCCATTTATTGTTACTTTCTGACAAATGTGGGAAGCTTGTAAACTTAGTACCATTAATCTTAATGAAAAAAGATTAATATCCCAAACAAAACAATTCAAAAGAATTTACATCAAAATGGAATTTGTTAAGTCTATGAAATTCCATTTGCCAAAGCAAAGAAAATAAGTTGGTAGCTTTGCCACATTTTTGAATTATTATATTTTTTTGGATTTCTGAAAAAAACTAAAATAGATCGTAACTTTTTGAAGGTTAGAAATCGGACCAATAGGGCTAACAAGGTCAGAAATGATCTCATCTATGTGCTAATATGATTTGATCCTTACTTGCCGGGGCACCGTGTATAAATTAAACATTTACTACATGAACTTTTTTCTCTAGTAAGAAACTAGACTACCTAGTGGCAATTATTTTGATTAAGTTAACACGAGGAGAGCATTCAATAAACGCTAATATTATTCAAGGTAGTCGCAACGACAGACTCAGAAGTCAGCACAGGCGTATTCAGGGAGTTGGTAAAATCATAATTACTTTTTACTGTTTGACTGGTTCTTTTTTAATATGCAATGTTTACGATTTAGGACTTTTTTGGAAAGTAGTAAGTAGTCAATACAATCTAATCCGGACATTTTTCTGTGATAAAATCTTTGAACAGACTTAATTAGTAGACTTATTAGGCTAAAACTATGAAAAAAATATTGTTATTAATTTTAAGTATTAGTATTTTATTGGGAAACAATGTTTAATATTTATTTCGTTATACTGCAATACTGTCATGTAATGATTGTATTAAAAGTGTATTAGTTTGTTGATGTTAAAAAGGGTAGCCCCACACGAGCCACATGCGACAGAACAAACGCCGTCACCTGAAGCTAGAAGGGCATGTTGTGCACATTGTAGCAAGTGGCGCCAGCCAACCGACGTCAACCGTGCTAGGCGAGTTCGTATGAAAAGTAAGAAAAAAATAGTTCGATAGCGGCGTTCATGTTGTTGTGGTCGGTGGCCTGTGTGTGGCCAGGCTAAGTAATGTAAAATCATAATTGAGATGAAAAGATTCACAACACAAATATTAAGGAATTTTATTTCAAAGTCCGCTTATTTTTATAAAAGAAGAAAGTTTTATCATTTTGTTTATTTCCTGTAAGTATCTGGGAAACTACATCCCTTCGTCCAAATGAGTTTATGTAAATCATTGTTATGAAAGCATGCTTACGGTTCAAAATAATAGAAATTTTTATCTTAATGTTCATAATACATGGAATCTGATAACATCACACTGATTTTCTTGTGCTTTAGGTTTTCCAAAGTTTTAGAAGACCTTGTGCAATTTTCACTAGAGTATCCCCTTTGGTCCACTGTATCAAAATGTGTGATATTAAGCAGTTCCTTTAGCGTCTAGAAATATGTTTTGTTATTAATAGTTTTAAAAAAATATACCACATCAATAAAAAGAGAAAAATAACATACTTATGTATACCGGGTGATTATCAAATAACTTCCGAAAACGAAATGGCATACTCGGGCCCGTTTTCTGTAACGACGCTCCAGCGCGCTTTGAACTGTGATTACCTGATCTACTCTTGTGTTTAGAATCTGTTCTTGAGTACGTGGCTTATTCTAAAAAAAATAATTTCAAACGGATCTCAGTTGAATCGAGTTTCAAACAAGATTTCAGTAGAGTTTGCTTTTTGTCTATGAATCAGGCTTGTTTTAGTTTCCAATAAATATTTTTTAACCTTTTTTACGTTTCAATGTAGATAAGGGTCAATAAGTCCTTGACTTTTGAAATAAAAAACAGATTTTTTGAAAAATGAATCATTTTATTTTTTAACGTACGTCTCCCCTGAGCTCTATACACTTTGTCCAATTTTTATATCCCTTGCAAAAAATATGATTTGTCGAGGTCCAATAAGTTGGCATAATATTCCCCATTGATTGTTCTTCCCTTTTGAAGGTAGTCAATGTGGATTATCCCACGTGCATCCCAAAAAACACGTCGCCATAACTTTATTGGCTGACAAACCCACCTTGGCCTTCTTTGGCGCCGCTTCATCCTTAGAAACCCACTGTTTTGACTGTTGTTTGGTCTCTGGTGTGTTGTGATGGATCCATGTTTCGTCCACGGTTACAAAACGGCGCAAAAACTCCTCCATATTGCGATTAAACAACGCCAAACCTTCCTGTGAAGTTGTTACACGATTGCGTTTGTGGTCGACTGTGAGAAAACGCGGCACCCATCTTGCGGAAAGCTATCTCATTTCCAAGTGATCATTCAAAATTGAAACCACTGAGCCATGCGAGATCCCTACGGCTTCCACAATCTCTTGCACTTTCGGTCGGCCAACACCATATCGTGAATTTTTTCGGGTGTAGAGACCTCAACTGGGCGTCCAGGACGTTCGGCATCTTCAGTGCTTGTAAGGCCACAACGAAATTCAGTAAACCAGTTTTTTACCATTGAAATCGATGGTGCAGAGTCCCCACAGTATTTATCAAGCTTAGCCTCGGTCTCGGTAATGGTTTTTTTCGCAAAAAAATGCTGCACACGAAATTCACTTTTTTCCATTTTTTCCTCAAATTATTGGGTTGTCTGATAAAGATAGCTGTCAAACACAAACTAACTGACGCAGCAAGTTCAAATTTTGATAGGAGTCAACTGACAGATGCCTGTTGACAGGAGTAGTGTTGCTTTTTCAGTAAAGAGGTCCAGAAGTTCAAAAAGTCACGGACTTATTGACCCGTATGTGTTAATGTAAAAATTTAACCGATACACAATGGATTTGCATCAAGAAAAGGTTTGATTAGCCTTTCAATACTTTACTTGTTCATGTAATTTAATTAATACACAAACTATTTTAATTTAAGTTTTAACTTGTTATTTGTTAATTTATGCTATTAACTGTAACGGAACGTAATTGTAACCTGACAAGGGAGGCACTCGATATAATCTGTGCTTGGTTTAATTTGAATTTGAAAAAAATAGATTTTTCCCACTTTGATTTTTTATAGGTAGGTACTAAATTTCTTTCTATTAAGGTTAATTACAAATTGTAGTTTAATCTAGGAATGAGAAATTGAAATTATCCTTATTTATAGAGATCGTCAAAAATATCTAAGGATCCTTCCTTGAAGGAATCCATCGTTTTTGACAAGCAAATCTCTACTCAAGCGTAGTCAGGAGGTCACTTGCGTGATCACAGATCTCTACTTGAGCGCCGATTCGCACCTGAGTGACGTTTCGGAATAAGTCTAAACTGTGATCAATGAATCTCAGGGGTGGTTCTAGAACAAGATCTCTGCTTAATCTTGACTTGAAGTCAAGATTCACGCTTAAGCGTCCTTTCAGAATACGGGCCCCAGTAAGTGATATAGTAACTATTTAATAGAAATTTAGTTTTTTTCAATCAACTATAATTTTAAGATTTTCATACAATAAATACTGACCATTCGAGTGATTTGTAGGGTGACCTTGAAATTAAAGTTAGTTAAATAAATTTCATCTTCGTTTTTATAGTTTCTATACTTAGCGAGTAACTATGCCATATTGTTTTTGGAAGTCATTTGATAATCACCCGGTATAATACGGGAAATTAGTTGGAAATTACCCTACGGCAACAATGCAACCTCTCAAAATTAAAGCCGTCATCTCGACAGAGTGAGTCAAAACGTGGCGCAAAGTGCATGTGATTTTTTCGCGAAAACCAGAAAAGTTACACGTAGCCAGAAAACTACTAAAGCTAAAGGTCTAATATCCTTACAGAAGGTAACTCATATGATGGGCTATCCGTTGCGCTAATATTAATTAAAGATGTCTTTGAATTGAACAGAAAAATCGTGACAGGCAATGTTAGGAAGGGTATCTTCAACAGCCTCCTCTCATATTTTGCCTACCATTAGGGTTGGCGCTTTAAGAAAATAAAACAAGAAGAAAAATAATAGTACCTAATAATACTTTGGTATGGTTGCTTACGCGATTCCTATGTTGTTTCTGTAGTAAATATGATTCAAAATATAATAGGGTCAGATGCAAAAGGCGGTGCTCCTGGACACGGCTCGCATTGTCAGGAGGTTCCTCTCTCTGCAGCCCTAACCACCGGTAGTCTAGGCCTTGCCTGCTCCGCTGCCGGCGGCACGTTAGGTTCAGGTTTTTATAGTATTTTTATAAATCATTGTTTTTATAACTTTAAGCTCAGGTTTTATAAAATTTGTAATTATTTAGTTTTTATAGTTATTATAATTCAAAAGTGGTTTTTATTGTTATTAATCTTTGTTTTTGTAGGAATACTCTACAAATTTTATACCTAAGTTTTATGCTAAAAAAGAGAATACAACACGATGTTAAGAGCGATAAACGTTATGTAATGATGTTGCATCCTATGCTATACAACTAAACCGGCAGTATTTGCTTTGTATTTGTTCTCGAAAACGAATCCAACGATTTCGATTAATTTTACCTATTTTAGGTTTTTTGGGTGCGAAAAACTGATAATGAGTATGAAGCAGTTATATATTATTTATTGTCATTTTATTTTTAGACATAATCACCTTTCAGGTTCATACACGTGGTAAGTATATCGTTATCCACTCACGTGCTTGGCGCGGCGGGTGGCCTCACCGTTTTTTGCTTACGGCGCACACCACTTCGGACCACTCGCCGCTTGAGATGTAAACACGAAAAAACCTACGTTATTTACAAACGTTAAAAAAATATGCTTTTTATTGTACGTACATTTTTAGTTGTACTTTAAAAGACTATTATAGTCTAAAGGCGTTTTAAGGTATGTGGGGAGAAGGAGGAACCTTAGCAAATTTCCATATTTGGACTCATAAAAATCAACTGTGAAGAGAAATTGAAAAGACATTTTTCTCAGCTTACTTACTCTTTTGTTAATATAAAAATGATGAAATGTTTGAATTTGTTGAAAACGTTAAAGAGAAAAATGTGTTTTTTTAAAACTAAAAATTTGTTCAATTCTGCCTCCCCATGGGGGCACATTTAAATCGACATGGGGCACTTTTGAAAAATGGGTTAAAAACCAGAAAAAAGAGAGGATAGAGTGATAATTCGTCTTTATTATTATGATATTTATTGTTAATAAATATGAAATAAAATATGAAATAAACTTATACGAAACTTCTAAAGTTAAATCTTGCATTACAGCAACAAAAATAAAAATTATAGTTTTTAATTGTGTCTGACTTCCTCCTTGTTAACAAAATTAATCATATTGCACAAGAGTATTAGTTTATTGTTAATAGAATTATATAATACTGCCTCAGACGCAATATTAAACATAAAATAAACTTAATATCAAACGTATAAACTTAATAATAGTTTTTAATTTAGTCAGACTTACACTTTGGTAACATAAATAATTATGTGGCACAACCATTTTAAATTAATCATCTTAAGTAGGTCCTGTCCTACCTATCCCATAGGAAAAATAGAAAAAATGAAATTAAAAGAAAACCTTCCTGCAAGCATTATTAGGTGCTGGCAGTTTTGTTACTACTTATATCCAAAATTGTAACAGACCATCTATCAACTTTTTCAGGAAAGTAAAACACATCTCCTTTCCTCTTCAAATAATTAACAGTAAAGGTACGAGGTGCATTCAATAAGTACCTAGTTTCATCGCCAGAGGGCGCTGTAGTTTCAAAAGAGTTTTATCATAGTGTAGCACATTCTTTTTTAATTCTTTTTTCAAATTTTCATTTCAATCCCTTCATTTGTTTTAATTTGACAACTTATGGAAGCAAACGTGTCGATCGGTTTTACAAAAATGAAAAAAGAGCAATATCGTTCGGTGATTCGATTCCTATTTTTGGAAGGGAAAACGCGCATCGAAATCAGAGAGCGCTTGGATGCTGTGTACGGTGACTCTTCTCCATCGACGGCCACCGTCAAGAATTGGTTCAACTAGTTTGCACGTGGCCGTACGTCGGTTTTTGATGAACCACGTCCAGGTGCACCGAAAACAGCTGCTACGGATGAAAACATTAAAAAAATCCATGATCTCGTATTGGCAGATTGCCGATTGAAGGTTCGGGAGCTAGCTGAGACTGTAGCCATTTCAGAAGGAACAGTGCATCATATGCGTCACGAGGAACTCGGCATGAGAAAGCTGTCGGGGCGATGTGTGCCGCGTTTACTCACACTGGAAAACAAGCGCAACCGTGAGACCACATCGGAGACGTGTTTGGCGCTGTTTAAGCGGAATTCAGCGGAGTTTTTGCGTCGTTTTGTGACCGTCGATGAAACCTGGATCCACTGGTAACACCAGAGACCAAGGAGCAATCAAAACAATGGATCCAGATCGGTGAACGTGCTCCAAAGAAGGCGAAAACTGTAAAATCGGCCGGAAAAGTTATGGCCACCGTTTTCTGGGATTCACAAGGTGTGATCTACATCGATTACCTCGAGAAGGGTAAAACAATTACAGGGCTTCACTATGCCGATTTATTGGGCCGATTCGACGCCGAATTAAAGAAAAAACGACCCCATCTGGCGAAGAAAAAAGTGCTGTTTCTCCACGACAACGCACCGGTTCACACGTCTGCCGTTGCCATGGCCAAATTGGTCGAATGACGCTACGAATTGCTGCCCGATCCACCGTATTCTCCAGATTTGGCCCCTTCTGACTTCTTTCTGTTTCCTAATCTGAAAAAATCACTCGCCGGGAATAAATATGGATCAAATGAGGTCATCGCTGCCACGGAAGCCTATTTTGCAGAGTTTGACAAAAACTATTTTTCGGACGGGTTAAAAAAGTTGGAGCATCGCTGGGCTAAGTGTATCGAACTAAAAGGAGACTATGTTGAAAAATAAATTGCCACTATTCCAAAATTTTCGTTTACTTTTTGTAGCCCTCGTATTTAAGTCCTTTTCTTCAACTATAGCAACGAAAGCCAAATATGCAATTCGTTTTTCTGAAGGGCATTGAACAAGTACAAAGTCCTCAACATTCAGGCTTTGACTAGTGAAAGGAGTACTGTCGGCTTGTTCCAGCAGTTCTTCATCTTCATTATGACTGTCACTCGCATCAGTCCCATCTAAGTCTGAGACGTCATTCACAGAGATGTTATCGTCATTATCGGCTGACTCGGAGCTTGATGTGAATAAGGATCTCTGTTTTGATTTTGATTTGGGAAAGCAGTTTGCCCTTACGAAGTTGCTTGCCTTTTGCAGCTTGCTTCACTGTGGTAAGTAGCTTGTCTTTTCTGGTACGTGAACGAATAGCAGACTTTTCTAAGTTTTTCATCCGAACTAAGTGTGCTGCTTCTATTGCATTTTTCTCCGGGGTGTCAGTTAAGATCCGCGAACTTCCCTTTTTTTCGTCCTCTTGCGCCATCTTTACGTGGAGGAGCTGCTTTAGCATACGGATGTATCATTTGTGGAGTGATGAGAACAGGAACTGCCTCTGGACTGCCCCTCTGAACTGTGTCTTCTCTTCCAGGAGATACAATCTGTGGCATATGTGAAAATACTATGGGCTGATCAATACCAGGTGCAGGGCTTTCAAGTATACTTGGACTGCCTAACTGATCAGTTTTCTCTGGTGCGAGAGATGTAGTTTGTGGCATATGTAAACCAGTGATAGCATTTGCTATCACGGGCCCCTCATTTTCGGTAGATATGTTAGGTTGAGGACGATTCGTGACTTCTGCACATTGGAAATCATCGTCCGTAAATGCATTTCGGTTAAATGGATATATTCCTGGTCGTGTAAAGCCTGATAATATGTTATTAGGCGTATGAGATGCATTGTATGCTAGAGTCACAATGGCTGTCAGATCATGTATCGTTATAGTTCTACCAGGATGTTCGAGCAGTTCCCTGCGGTTAGGGGACGAGAATACTACCGAGGTATCCCTGCCTGTCGTAAGAGGCGACTAAAAGGGCCCTTTGGGGTCGCGAAGCGCACGCGGGGGGGCCTGCGTGTGTTTCGGTTTGCGATCCCGAGGAAGACGGTAACGCGTGTCTTCGGACACAGTGGTCTGTGTTATCGTGCATTGGAGTTGAGCTTGCTCCTCCCGAAGCTGGCTGCCAGGCGGCCTTGCGCGCCGAAGGGTCCTGCGAGGAGTCTCTCCCTCGTTGGGGATCCCGGGTCCCTTCCATTCTGCGCCAAAGATGACCACCGTCAGGTTTTAGTGGGTAGGGGTCTCTGTTTTCCCAGGAGTTCCGAGTCCCTCATATCCCAGGTGTCCCGAACCCAGGGCCTTGGGAATGCCTAAATACATTTCCTGACGCAAAAAAAAAAGGATGATCGAGCAAACAATCATTTTGTGCTACCGATTTTTTTTGTTTAAATGGACCATTGATGACAACATCTAAGGGTTACATCTGGTGTGTGCAATGGGGAGGGAATGTGACAACAACAATACCATTATCTCGACAGTAGTTAATTGCATCTAACGTACAGTGGCTTTCATGGTTGTCAAATAAAATATTTAATTTCCTTCTGGAATCTTTAAAAAATGTACAGGAAGCCAACGTATTTAAAAAAGAACTTACTAAATACCTGGCTCAGAATTGTTTTTACTCACTGCAGGAGTTCTTTGATAGGGAAAATTAGTTAGAAATAAGGCAATACTTTATTATTCTAATTTGTATGGCAGTGGCAGGATTCAAAATAAGATTGTTATTAATTTAATGTTAATTTATTAAGGTATATTTTAATTTAATGCTAAGTAATAAAATAAAATTGAAGTGTAAAAATAAAATGTATAATTATATTTGTAGTGCCCTTACAGGGTTCTTGTTTGAAACTACATATTCGTCTTTAAGATCTTTGTACAACAAGAAGATCAAATAAATGTTTATGATTTATAATAACAGTATTCTGTCATCTTTGCTACATCTGGTGATTTTTTTTATGTGTTGCAGTACCTTAAGAAACAAAGGGACAGTCTTCCGTCCGCTCTTTGGGCTATTTGCGTAACCAACGCTTCCTGGTGGTGCTCCATTAATCATAGCTTCATGAAATCGTGCCCTTGGAAATATGCAAACAGGTGGAACTTTATTACCTGTTGCATTGACTATGGCGCACATTGTTATAAGCTGACCTCTCTCTGCTGACACACATTGACCTACCTGTTTTGTACCGGTGTGCGCAATCACGTTAAGTGCTTGCACCACCGTAATGATATTGGTCTCATCCAAATTAAAAATTCGGTCTGGTTTAAACTGGGTCTTCTGCAGAGCCCTTTCGTTATTATCGTAAAACATTGACACATTATGTTTACTGAAGCTTGTGGATCTTGAAAGACTTGTTCTTAGCCTTTCGCAAAGATAAGCTTTTGTGCCTCTTCATAAATCCTTTCATCCATTCTATGCCTGCCAGTTTGTTTTCAGTCCATTTTGCAGGATATTTATTAAGAGCTGTTGCATATTTAAAAGCTAATGATCTTGCACTTTTATAGGTAAGGCCATAGTTCATTTTTGATCTTGTCAAGAGGTAATTTTAAAGCATTTTTTCCTCGTCATTGGTAAATACCTAAGCAACAGTGTATTTACTTGAAAATAGTTCACTTCTTGGAGTTAAGTATGTTTTCTTTATATTTTTTAACGCGATAGAAGAGTGTACTCGGCGTCAGTCCATATGCATCTGCTGCATAAGTTGGAGGTTGCCAACACTAACAATGAGCCAACTCATTGTTAGTCTTTAGCATTAAATCAAAAATGCCAGACTACCACTATGACATGAATGCCTCCAACTTTAACATATGGCTACAAGAGAAGCTCATACCCAATTTGGATGAGCCGAGTGTGAGCTGTGTGTGGGCACAGGGCCTCTCTTTGATCCTGCATGTACGATTATCCTAAGGCTCGGTAAGTTCGCTACGACATGCATTATACTTAAGAGCCTTGGGCACGTTTGCTCCCCAGCCTTTCTTTTAAAGATTGGAATCAAAGATGACGACATGTGTGATTCTGGAACCGGCGTAGGACACCTCAATCATATTTTTTTGCTTGCCCTTCCTATGACCATACCTCCTTCTTTGCTTCACCCCTATATCTCTTAACATTTTTTGTAATCCTCATATTTCTAATATTTTATTGATCAATATTATTTTCAATAAGTAATGTATACTTATTGAAAATAATATCCGTTTATAATTACCTACTCACTTACCTGATCCGATCCAAATTTCCTGTTTAAAATCCATTTTTTTCATGTCGCTTGTTTCCCTACCTTTTAACTCCAACACCCTTGTCAGTGGCGAATGCAAAAACCGTGCGAGCCAATTTAAAAAAAAGAATGAAACTCACTCACAGCACAGAATAAAATAAAAACAGAAGACTCACTTTCGACACAATTGCAATACAATATCAACCTTCGATGCGCGCCAATACGGTTCAAAACAACTCTGCACCTGTACTCGTACCTAAATTTTTCAACGGCCGGGATAATCGAAAGTAAATCTTTTAGCTAAGGCGCTACGAGCGCTCGCCGCTCGCTTTCAAGAACGACCGTGACGTAACCCGGCTGCGTGTCGCTCATAGGATTGCAAGTACTGGAATTAGAAGCGCTTGCTATAACTACTGTACACAAATAGGTACGCTTTTTCGTAGTTTGCTTGTCAATCAATACATAGTATAAAACAAAGTCGCTTTCAGTCTGTCTGCCCTATGTATGCTTATATCTTCAAAACTACGCAACCAATTTTGATGCGGGTTTTTTTAATAGATAGAGTCAAAAGGAAGGTTTATAATAATATGGTAGAGACACTGATAATTTCAGAGGATTGTGATGTCGTAAATAAACACATTTTTTTACGCTCACATTGCAAACGCTGGCTGAACCTTACGTGATAGATCAAAGAATTTACTGCAGTATTGTGCACCTTAAAAAGGTCTACAAAAAAGTCCGCCATGGTATATACATATATCTATCTGGCCCGCGATGGTATATGAAATATGGCTTATTTACAAAGCGATTTTAAGCAATACAGCATCAATACTTATCAAATTAAGTTACTTTAAATACCTACATTGTGCATTTAATATAGATCAATATGACCCTTTGTGGCATGTAATTTTAATAAATATTTTCGAAGAAATTACAGTTTTAAACTTACGAAAACAAACTGCCGCGTCGGTCGCGTCCTGCGTAGGGCTTCCAAATACCAGATATTTTCAATACCGGTATCAATACCGGATTTTTTTTCGAATCCGGTATTAATACCGGTATTACGGTATTGAGGTGAAAATTTATAATTATTATTTTAAAATAGACTTTCACAGTCAGTACTTTCAAATCGTCAAATTTAAAGCAAGATATACTAAATCATAGACATAATTATTATTATAATATAGATATATAAATACACAGTATACAGACATAAGATAAGATAAATATTCTTTGTTGCACAAACAAATACTTACAGCACGTAAAAACAAAAAATAAACATAATGCGATTTTACCACCGCGTCGGAGTTGTTTCTTGCTGAGAAGACCCGGCGAGAAACTCAGCAGTTACTCTTTTAAACTTGTTTTGGGTTTATGATTTTACCAGTGCAAACAAATAGTATTTAGAACCGTATTCCTATAATATATTTTTGTTCATGATAATGTACTCGAGTAAAAGCAATTACTAATAGCTTTATTTTATTCTGCTGCACAAAGTTTAACAGCTTAATTGATAACAGTACCCTCCAATTTTCTATGAAAAATTTAAAACAAAAGTAGTATTTTTACCTATCAAAATGTTTACTACTAACCAAAACACTATCAAAAATCGTAGTCATTAATTTTTTTCTTACTTATTGTTGGGGCAAAAAAAACATTTTTGAAAATTTGGTTGATTGTCAGATTTTTTAGCCGCACGACTCAAAATAAATCATTAGTTTTAAACCTTAATATATCAATTAAGGTTTATAATTATTATGATCGAGTATGGCCCATTCATTAAAAGGACAAATGCCACAAACAACGCATCTATACTAATATTATAAAGAGGAAAGATTTACCTGTTTGTAACAAATAGGCTCTGAAAGTACTATTTTAAATATTCATTCACCAATATAAAGCTACATTATCAACCAGTGACATAGGCTATTTTTTTATTTAGGCTTTATTTTGACGGGAGAAACAGCCGACGGGCTAAAGCCGTGGACAAACAGCTAGTTGTAAAATAAAGTAAGATACAATTTTGTCGAATTTTAGTCGAATGTGAGGGTCGAAGGAACGCAATAACTGCGACTTTATTCATTTATTTCAGTAGATAAGGTAATCCCGTCCGTTAAACATCTATTTTTGGTAAAAAGTGTGCAGATTGGCCAAAAATAAGGGACATTTTGCAGTTTATTCGTGAGAATTCCAAGCATCGACACTTACGGTATTAAAACCGGTATTGGATTTCAATACCGGTATTGAGAAAAGGCCAAAAAATCGCCTAATACCGGTATTGAGCAATATCGGGATCCCGGTATTGGAAGCCCTAGTCCTGCGTACTGCGTGCGTGACACTTGACTAAATTGTCCACACGGGCGGACCGAGCGTGTAGGTGAATAAAAAAATCGAATTACGTAGTGAAACAGGCCTGCTCATAGCTTGTTTTTTTTCTTGATATATGGCTCGCACGGCTTGTGCATTTGCCAGTTTCAAAGTTAGTTAAACATGCTTAAAAAAGGATATCGGATACGGAAAGGATCAGGACAGCAGAGGAAAATTAAGTCTTTTTTTTTAATATGACTAATATATTTTTGGATGAAATATATACACGTAATGATATAATAAAATCAGTTTTATTCTATATTTTAATATTATTTAAAATTATGAAAAAGGCTATTATTAATAATAAATCATAATTTGTAGGTACCCAATGAATCTGAGATGTTAAGTAGTAGGAAAAGGAATAATAAGGGATGCTAGGTTGGTGAAAAACGACGAATGGTCATTCATGGGACAGGAAAACAAAATGCGACTTAAATTGCCTACGTCCTCACCACATTCATATAAATCACTCGCTACTCTTTATATGAAGTTTAGCAAGATGAGCCGGAGTACACACATGTCCTAAACGCATTCGTATTAAAATCGATGTTACTGTCTAGCTAAACCTTGCTTTGCAGTACCAATGCTTCGTAGGAAAAGCCGGTTGAATATTATAAAAATGTCTTCCTTTAGACTGAGAGGATACCTCCCAGAGATTAGTCAAAGAATTCTGTAAATATGGTTTAGTCAAAGACCGAAGTTTTAGAAAGAAGAAGGTCATGTGAATAATTTTCATATGGAAACCACATTGCACCGCCTCATTGGCTAGGCGATCAGCTATCTCGTTGCCAATAATTATTCCTTTGTGACTAGGGACAGCTTGTTTGTCCAATGCTTAAAGCATTTCCCTATATAAAAAAGGAGGTACTCTGTGATTTAGACGTCCAATGCCGATTCAGTACACACACATATTTTTTCTACATTCCTTCCTATTCATCGTTTTCTTGTGGTCAAAGCTAAGGGCAAATTTAATGAACAGCACAGCTGACCAACTAGAGTATAAATGTAGGTAGTACTACTGATTTGACCTATTAAAAACCATTCCACAAACTCAACCGTTTTCAAGGGTGACACTTTGTAAGTACCTATACAAATCAAAAAGCATATACCTACTTATATGGATTTTAGCCAATCTCTCATTACGCATTAACATAACGCAGAATTGTTAGAAGGCATAATCATAAAAACTATAATCATCATAATCCATATTATTGTTTGTCATAATAATTTTCTAAGGAGGCACCTTAGCACAGATGCAGATTTGAACATGTTGATTTCTGCACGCTTTAAAAGAAAGGCTGGGGAGCAAACGTGCCCAAGGCTCATGTATAATGCACGTCGTACCGGACTTACCGACCCTCAGGATAATCGTATATGCAGGCCCTGTGCCCACACACAGCTCACACTCGGCTCATCCAAATTGTGTATGAGCTTCTCTTGTAGCCATTTGTTAAAGTTGGAGGTTGAACAATGAGCCAACTCATTGTTAGTCTTTAGCACTAAATCAAAAATGGCAGACTACCACCATGCCATGCCTCCAACTTTAACAAATGGCTACAAGAGAAGCTCATACCCAATTTGGGTGAGCCGAGTGTGATAGTTATGGATAACGCCAGTTACCATTCATTATTAGATAGTGATTAAAGCTCACATCACAAAATAGAAAAAAAGGAGATAAGAGAATGGCTAGCAATAAATGATATTCCATTTGAAGATTGCTACTGAAAAGATGAACTGTTAAGTATGTTTGTAAAGCGGCATAAACCAGATCTAATTTATGAAGCTGATGAACTTTTAAAAAAGCATGGTCATGAAGTATTAAAACTTTCCCCTTACCACTGCGATTTTAATGCCATTGAGCCTGGGTGGAGTTTGGCTAAACGTAAGGTAGCAAGCAAAATTAAAGGCCTTACTGCAGTAGAGTTAGAAAAAGTAATAACGCAGACATTGAAAGCATTTCAACAGAGTACTGGAGGACCATGACAGACCATGTCATTCATGTTGAAAATAAGTATGAAGAAAGGGTTATGATAACAGAAGAAAATTTACATAGTTTTTATGCGTAACAGTGATACTTATCAGTGACTGATGAATCATTGCAGGTAGAAGTTTTGGATTCTGATTTCGATTGTAGCGAATAAAACAAGTTTTTGTACCTACATTGTTTTATTTTGTGATTCTTACTAAAATCAAATAATTATAATATTACACAGTACCTGAAAACCATTTTGTTGAAAGGTTATACTGCCTTACTGTCTTCGTTGATAGTCCTGCTGTCGTTACATAATTTCTAGTAAACTAGTGAATGAAAGAACATTAGGTTTAGCTAGGGTGTGTTAGAAAGTGCTTTATTTATAAGCTATAAGGTTCTAGAAAAAAATTAGTAAAAGACTGGCAGAGTCCAGAGAGGGCTGGAAACTGCTCCACTGACATTAGCAAAGCTCATAAATAACGGATTAATGTTGTTTTAAGACTGTAACAGCTGTATCAGCTGATTTACTTTTTCCTATGAGAAGTCAAAATTAGTCTGTTCTGCTTAGGTCTAATAATGTTAGCCAGTTTATCTTTTCTTTCGCCTTCCCTGACTACTAGCAATACCTACATACGACACGATTGGCGTAGTGCGCTGTAGCACGGTTTCTCGCCTTGAATTCCGTTGTGTCCCGGGTTCGATCCCCGGTCATGTCAATTTAGTCCTATTATAATTAGTGTTGCCATACGTAGATTTTTTGAATTTACCGCTTTTTTCTAGATTCAACTTTCGTTAATCAGACTTTAGTTGGTATTTTAATTTTGACATTTGATTGATTTGATTGATTAGTCAGCTGTATACGTGTTAAATATACCAATGATCGTCGTGCCCTCTTCCAAGTCCTCATTGGTTTAACGTTTGTCAATTTTTTTCCAATAAACTTAATCAAGTCCATGCTGCAAAAGAGAAAAATTTATTAAATTGAGTCATTGAATCTGTGGTTTTACTTCGCTCCACAGATTTACTTCTTCGCTCGTTTGCCCAATGGCCCATAAGAATGTAAGAAGTCTGTGGTAATGTTAATGAATGAATGACATGACTGAGAAAAACGTCGTGCGTCTTTCGTAACAGTGCAAAATACATAAAATATTGAAAAATGTGTGTTAGATCTCCGAAACAGTCTTCTATGGCTTGTGATGTTTTGTGATGTGTATATTCTAAGAGAAGATATTACAAATTAAGTTCCTTAGAAGATGTAATCAGAAAATTTAAAGTCCACGTCGAGACATGGGTTCCAGAGTGAGGTATTTAACACACTTTTATTGAGCTTCAGTTTTGCAGCCGATGTTTTGTGCAGATTGCTATAAATCTTAGATGGCAGTTTTACAGAAATAAATACCTTTATAAGTCCTTCCAAAAAAACCAAATCCCTAATTGCTTCTCCATCTTGTTTTTCAGTTTTATATACATCTTCATTATTTAGTGTCAAAAGTGTTTTGAAAACTGTAAAAGCTCTACCAGTGTTTGGTTGATCTATTGAATTTGTTATTTATCGTACATAACCCAAAGCATCGAAGGTCATCTCTTGTTTGCTCTCAAAGGAATAGAATCCTCAATAGATAATCTTAATCATTATCACCTCAGGCAGGATTGCATCTGAATAATATAATTAGGGCCTGTGTAGTGCTAGTAGTCAGAGTGATAAACGTCACCAGCCCCTCGATTCAGAACGAAGTTATTGACCAATTCGGTAAATCGGTGTTAATTATAGTAAATGATCCGCTAAGCAGTAGCAATCAATATTTTGATATGTTAAAGCCAAAGGCCCTAATTTTTCATAAAACAAATTAGATAAAACCTACTCTACTTAAAAAAAATATTAAAATTAAAAAAAAATAACTGAATCGTTTGATAACTTTGTTTTGAATCGGGGGGCTGGACCTGTTCCGAAACAACTAGGAAACAGTTTGGTGACAGCTTGACCAGCCTTGATTTCACACGTGTTCAATTTCGACAGCTGTGAATGATTTTCACTCCTCAGAGTGAATTTCCACTTGTTATGGAATGCAGCCGAAAGAAGTTTCATAGTGGCTAAAATGTCATACAAACACTGACTTTCTCTGACAGAAAGGAGATGGAAACACTTTCATATAAACTTTGGGCTGGGAAACTTGGCACGTAAAAAGATGAAATTGGTGTCAAATCATAGCTTACATTAATTTAAACCAACCTCAGTTATTTTATAGATTTTACCTATCTAAGAACAGAGATATTGTACAAGTGAGGTTATGTATTTTTTTATTTATTTGCACACAGATTTAACAGATATTTTTAACGATCTATGCAATTTATGTATTGAAAATGAGTTAAACGATTTTTGATTTTTTATTGATAGGTACTTAAGTAGGTAAGCTTACTGTTTCCGATTTCCGAACGCAGCTCTTTAGAAAGCGCTCACATTCCCGCCAACACTGTTTGACAATATCTTCTCTCTCTCTCACTTGATTGTAATTGTGTGTTTGCGCAATACTCCTTCAAATAAACGATTTTCGGTGTTTAAAGTGGTTTTCCTGAGCTTTCTTTTGGCAAATACAGGAGACAGTTAATAAAAAATCTATTCACCAAATCCTACATCTTATGATGTTTAAAACAGTATGGTTTACCATGTTTGTAACGGGCAATATGTATAATCCAGCATTGTATAGGATATTTCATACAATGCCTGAAACATTTAGGCAATCTATGAAATATTATTTATTTTATACTTTGCCTAGGCATTGTATACAGTGCCGGATGCGCAGCCGGCAATGTGTGTAATAGGGTTCACTAAAAAGCAAGTTAACTGTCAGAATCCTCTTTTGGCATACATTTTTGGTAGGGAAGATAAACCCATTCGTATGTTTCCATTATCAAAATATCTTTAGTTATAATATCGAAGTGTGAAACGCCAAAAAAAAAAATGAGGCCAGTTCGTTTCAGGCACTCGCCGGCAGCTGACTAACTAACCTAATTGTAAATGCGGTTGGTAAATTTGTGAGATTTTAGTGTTCATTCAAATATTTACTTGATATTACTTACCAAAAAATAGTGACATAACAAAAAGTGCAATTGCTCAAGTTTTAATATGACAGATAGGACAAAAATTTACGGTGAAATTACTTTGAAATTTTTCAGAGACACAGTACGCTTCTTATTCGAACTATTTTGTGAAGTATCACCAGGAGATCATCAGAAGGAGCCATACATAGCTAGGAAATATCCAGATAATTACAAAAATGAAGAAGAGCTGAAAAATATTCCCAAATTTACATTCCCATGTCAACTGGAAAAGTAAGTTACAATTATTATTATTGTACTTGATAACTCATCACGATTTTTTTCTTTTATGGACTTCTTTGCGCTCCCGTGCCGCGCATTCAAACTCCCAAAAAACAGGAACTGTGTTTAGTCAGGCCTGACAAGATTGCTTTGTTGGGTACCAAACTTCTCTCAACTAATATTCTGGTCCAGACTAAGTAATAGTACTCCGGTTCAGGATATAGTGCGCTTCATCTTTATTAGTAAATTGATGATACGTGACCAGACCCCTTTGGTAGGGGGTCAGTCAGTACGAACATTGGCGTGAAGGTCTTTATATGAGGCTAAAATAAGCGAAGCATGGTAGCAAGGAAGTGTTTAATTTTCATGTAATGTGAAATAAAAAAAATATGTGTTTTGCATTCCATTTCTAAAATTGAATGAAAAATAGCTTTAATTTTGTAAATGGCACAAGCTTAATAAGACAATCAATATTATGCGATAAAAGCGGCTCCCAGTCTCAATGCTTCCACATGAATCGTCGAGTTCGATTTGACTGTGTTAGTTGATACAAAAATGTCATTTAGGTGTTTGCTATAGTTTTTACTATTACCTATGCTACCTATGTACCTATTAAATAGCCTCATACTTGGGTAAAGTACTTGTATATCATGAGTAGATTCTTAATTCAAAAGATTGCCAATGAATCCCCTGTCACCCTGTATAATCTAAATAATCTCTTGCAAAATACAGATTTCGCAAATGTTTTACTCAGCAAATGATTTTAACGTTTTAATTTTAATGTACACACGCGTTCACCTGAAGCTTTACATGGGGCCACCTTAAGCTTTGATCTCGCGATCGTAACGCATAACACTGCGGTATGTGGCTTGCGGTGCCGGACATATAATCATATAAAAAACGTCAAGAATTTTTCGCAGTATGCGTCAGCGGTTTCATACAATATAATATTCGGCAATGCATGCTGCAGCGTTGTGCGTTATGATCGCGAGACCAAAGATTTATGCTGCTGACATAAGAATCATTTAAAATGGTTTTGTAAAGGTTGATGTGAACGGCTCTGTACAACATTTTATTTTGTAAAGGAAAGTTACTAATGTGAAGTAAGTTTGGTAGTTAGAGTAATTACTTATGCTCACCAATATAATTTGTTTGCCGATCGATGTTTTGATATTATTACATTTTGTCACGTAATTATTTATTGTCAATGAGCTATTTACAGAAACAGTACCTATAAAATGATAAACTTAGCAGGAACCAGCTTTTCTCAAGTGGCTTCGCCCGATTGGCCTATTTCTCTCGTTATGGAATAGCTTAAAAATTAAAAATATATTGTAGGTCACTTGCTGCTTGTAGTTTTATATTAGGTGAAATAATTTTTGAAATCCATTTAGTCGTTATCCAGTGGAGTTTATCCATTTGTAATGTAATAAACAAAATAAATGTCAAATCTTTAGTGTCTAATATAAGTGTACCTACATTTTTTTATACATCTTTGTTTTTAAAATTAATATTTGATTTTTACTTGCCAAGTAGAAATCTGTTACTTATTTAGAAGACTTAATATTTGTTGTTGTTTCAGTTTATTTGTTCAACATTATTCATTTGTGTTGACATCTGTGGATTCCAAATACACCTTTTGTTTTTGCCGGTATGATCCAAGAGCAAATGCTGCGTTGGTTCTGTTATCACATTTACCATGGCATGATATATTCTATAAGTAAGTATATAACCTTAACTTATTGTGTACATCTTTTTGTTTAAGTTTTGATGTTTAAAATATTTTTGTCAAGGTTCAGCATAAAAACCAATGCGAATGTTAGTGAATTTATTTGCGCCTGAGCGATACCTCATGTTATTATCAAAACACCGCCTTTTTTAAACATCGTAAATTTGTGTGTATTTTCTTTGACTGGCCTGTTGGTGCAATGGTAGCGATCCTGCCTTTAGCGCCGGAGGTCGTGGGTTCGATCCCCACTTATGACAAACATTTATGTGACGAACATTTGTGTTCATTGTGTGTCTGGGTGTTATTATATATCATAGTACAAGCTCTGCTTATTTTGTGGTCCGATGATCTTAGTGTAAATTGTTCCAGATATTTATTTATTATTATTTTTGTTAAACCTCACATCGTATTAGTGTTGTCCATTGTCTGTCGTTGTCTTTGATTATAAAACACTCCGAGGATTTGAATGAGTTAGCAATTGTGAGTAATTTACGTTTCACCAAGCTGTGCATACGCGGATGCGGCCTAGCTACTAGCAAAATGAAAATTTCTTGACTTGTCACATACTTTGCTATGGCGCGATGGCTTATCCATTCCATTAATAACAATGTATTTTCAATTATCAATTCTTGAGAATCATGATGAGCCTGATAATTTGTCAACTTTATTTTGTGATTTACCTATAACCTAACGTGCCAATGGCGATGGTTTAAAATGCTAATGCTACATAATTGTTACCGTGTACAGACGACATCAGGTCAAAATTTACAAAAGCATTGCAAAATTAATCTCATGTTTGAAGCATAACCACATAGGTGCCCACATGTAGAGCCTGGCATGCAGTTATTTTATGTATGACGATAATTGTATAATAACCGAATGTTTTGAAAGTGTAATAAAGCCGTGGAAACCTTTCAGGTTATTAAATTGTATAGCCAACCTGCTAAATAGTCCAGAGAAAGGAGAGTTAACATCGTTTTTAGAGGCATGTAGAATAAGGCCCCCTATGCCTGGGCACACATTAAAGATCACCTACAATGCTGGTCATAGTGTATTTTCTTGCCAAAGTCCAGACACTAAACTACCGAGTATTCCTGAAAATGTAAGTTTTAAGTGTTATAATATTTTTTCCACTTTTTGACTTACTTTTCCCATCACGTAAGGGCATTTACTACTTTCACTTAATAGAAGGAGTCACCAGAATTTTCATAATAATGTCTGAAACGGTTTTATTTTCTATTATTATTCCAGACATGTTGTTTATCGAATTTTAATTTCAGTGCAACCTTACGGAGTACTTTAGTGCCATGGATGCAAAGTGCATGGCCGGCTTGTGGGCTGCTTTACTTCACGAAAGGCGGGTGGCCATAGTGGCTTCTAAACCTTCTCGTCTGTCGGCCTGCGTGCAAGCAGCAAATGCAACACTATTCCCGATGTCTTGGCAGCACATATTCATTCCGATATTGCCGAAACATTTGGTGGATTATCTGCTCGCACCCATGCCTTTCCTAATTGGAGTTCCTAGAAGTGTTATGGAGGTAGTAAAACGTTTCTTTGATGTTATTAGCTGTTAAAACCCTACTGGTAAATAAAATCAGCGGCGCGCGTTCCTAAACGGCTGGCAATCACTCAACTACTACACGTGATCCCGAGACCCTCCCATTTAATCAATTGAGAATGCCTTTGATGAACTTAACCAATGCATGCAGTCACTCGTTCTGGAATGTAACCGGGGAATTATATTTAAAAACTTATTTCTTAACTTTAATATTGATAAATAGTATTAACTTGATTTAAAGAGACATTTGCAAAGAAAGTTATTAATATTTTATTGAAGTTGAAGTTTTTATATACTTTTTTGTAATACAATTTTTTTGCAGACAAGTGTTTTGCCAGCATCACTATTTGCATGTTACAGTTAGTAACAAGCTAAATATTTTACTTTTGAAAATTTGAAATGAAGAATACTGCTTAAAACTCCATTACACGAATGTATCAATTTTAAATTATGTTTATGTGGTTTCAGATTGTAAGGATGTCGGAGATAGGTGATGTTGTTATTTTGGATGTTGATGCAAATGAACTTCGAACGCCTTTCCATGATTTAGACGGTCTCCCGCCTGATTTGGTGAGTTCAGTCCTACCTGTAGCATTAGCATGATTACAAGTTAACAGCTAGGGGTAATGGTTATTTTGTTGTTTGTGTTTCAGGTAGCAAGTCTGAAAAAGGCACTAAGTGATAAGAATGCCTTGGGTGATGCTGTGTCAAGAGCATTTTTGCGTGCGCTAGTGTGTTTGATAGGAGGCTATCGAGATGCTATAAAGTATGTTCAATAAGTCTGTGTATAATAACTCGTTTCGGCTATGTCTGTTACATTCATTTATAATTATTTTTTCTAGAATCGAAAATGGTCAGTTGATCACATTTAACCCTGAGGCTTTTGTGAGAACTAGAAAAAACATGCAACCATTCCTAAGAAAAATACTCCAGTCACAAATATTTCAACAGGTTAGATTTTTCACTAATCTCACAATTAGCTTGAGAGGCGAAAGTCTTGAGTTTAATTATAAGGCGAGGCTAAGTATATTTTATTTTTAGTGTCTTTGTTACGTCCATGATCCCTGTGCGGTAATGAAGAACAATTAATTGTAGCGATAGTAGTATGCACTTACTATTGCTCCTTTATTCAAACCAGTCTAAGTAAAACTCAAGGTTCCATGGAAACATCTTATTTGTATTCTTTGAATTACCGCAACAAGCTTAGAAGAAGTTCGCATAATTTTTAAAACCTAGGGTTGTATTTTTCAATAGTTGCGATTTTTGATTCGTTTTAATTAGGCCTTCCTGTAACATTTCAGTTTATCGATGAAAGGCTGGACTTACTAAATTCCGGTCGAGGCTTTAACGACGAGTTTGAAGTGGAATGCAATAACTACGCCGACAAGCTGAATACAGGCAGCGGTCAGAAACTCAAGCAACAGTATAGAGACTGGGCGAAGACAGTCAAGAAAGAGGGTGGTGCATTCTTCAAAAATGTCAAGGATAAGGTACATAAACGAAAAAATAAACTTGTAAAAAAAAACGAACACAACAATATTTAGAAAACGATGTGGTGGCTTCACTAACACACCGGTAGGGCTGCCTATTTGCGCCTGCGACTGAGTTACTGGTGTTTGCTAATCCAAATATGAAATTAAATGCAACGCACGACATAGTGGTCTTTTTGTTTTTTTGATATTTAGCACAAAATAAAGAGTTTACAGAAGGACCGCTCGCACCTTTTTCCAAAACTTGCGTGAACCGCCAAGGGTTACTATATTCGCTCTGAATTTTTAAAATGAAGTAAGTAAGTTATACCTACTCGACAGAACCGGCCAAAAACAAATTCATCATGTGAAAAATTGCACCAAGTTCGACATAAACAAAAACACTCGCGACAGTGCGACTTTCCGACTCACCGAAGCTCACTGACTTCGCTTGTAAACTCATGTCTCTGTGTGCGTGCGTCAAAAATGGCGTGTTGTTCTAAGCGGGCTATCTGCCAGAGCGCCGCGCATGTCTAATTTGTGTATTTAGTAAGTGAACTAGTAAAGTTCCATAGTGGTAATCAATTTTGAGAAGAATAAATATCTGGGACTCAATTTCATCTATAATTAGCCGTACTTTAAACATATTTATATGTGTGAAGCGGGTAATGGGCGATAGGCCAGGCTATACCAGTTCTGAAAAAATGTACTCGTTAGTTTAGAAATAGGCATATTTTAAAAAACGTTGAAAATAGACAAAAAAAGGAAGTTGGTGTGCATCCTACTGTAGATTTTTTTTTGGAATTTTGCCATGTATTTTTATAACGTGTTCCTAATTTACCATGGCATTAATCGTAGCCATTAATCAAGCTTTGCTATGATCACAAAAAATGGTTTCTATCTATTTGTTTACCTATTGCCAGATAATTAAAAGCAAATCGTGTTAATATGGCCAGCAAAATCGTTAAAAAAGTTCTAATGATGACCATTAAACAAATTACAATGGTATATTATTTAATTACATCCGCTAGAAACTCCATTGAGCACTTAAATACACAATATCATTATTTAATATATAAATTGACACAAAATCATTTTTTTTTAAAGTGTTTATGAGTATCCTCTGGTACCTAGATTAAGCTCGCCACGAGGGCATGACGCGACCAGCTGCCTTCCAAGATTATGTTATTTTAAGAATTTAGGTAGAAGACACGCTTAACAAAATAAATAAATATATTTGATATTAGAAATTATTGTTTTGTTTAAATCCGGTCAATTTCGACATCTGAGTTTACAATGAATCACACCCAGCTCAAATTTAATAAGTTTGTCCAACTATCATAAATTAATTCTAAGAAGTCCGCATCGATCCGACACTTGATATAAAAATATAATATACTATAAATAATATATATCAAGTACTGATGATGAACCGAATAATTTTAAGTCATGCTCAAATCAAGATCCATAACTAATGTTATATTCCATTACTTACTGACAATAAATACATCCAGAACACATCACACGATATTTACCCCGGAAAACAAAAGTATTACTAAGTATTAATCATAAATAGTGAAGTAATGAATAAAGTTGACCAAGAAGAATAATAAGGCTTGATTATATTTCGTCGCTTCGTTCTTCAGATACAAATAACTGTCCTTTAAACCTACAAGGCACTCCGCACGTATATTTAGTATCGATTTGAGGGTAGTTACACTTTCGTGGTCAGCCCTGCTTCCTGTCAGGCTCATTCTTTTTTCGTGCGGGGCACTGTTAGCACGTACCTTGCGAACTAAGTTATTTGTTTAAAAAATACCATCATGCCGAAACGTAGTTATCATGATAAAATTGAAAGTGAATCGTGAGCGCCAAAGAGTAATTTATTCATCGTCGGAGAATTCCGAAAATGAATTGGGTGAGTAACATTCTTAAATACATTTTGTGTTCAATCTCAATTCACTATGGACGTACCTACGAGAAAATTTATTTTTAAAGTTTTGTGGCCTGGAGTATGATCGAGTGTCATCACTCTTTGTCGAGAGGTTGACCGTGTGTTAACACGACGGTAACTTACAATATTTAAGCGAATAGTTAAGAATATCACGTCTGGAGGTGGATCGTGTATCCTTACGACGACAATATGTGATAATTTCAAAGTTATTCGTAAAATTATACTAATTATCACGCCTGGAGGTGGATCGTGTATCCTCACGATGGCAATTTGTGATATCCGTAAAAAATATCACCATCAGAGAGGTATCGTGAATCCTTACGAGGGTATTACGTGATCAAGAAAAATATCTGCTCACTAGCTTGGTATGGCCTGACTTAGTAGTTAAACTCCTCCGTCCGACTCCTGGTCAATGACATGCGTAATTGATTTTTTTTCTACTTTTCTTCCTTTACCCTATTTATTGGAAAGCATGAAATATGGTAGTTTCTTAGATTATTATAAAAGAATTATGAGTGTTTAATCGATAACGGTGAAACATAAATGAATTCATAAATTTCTGCCGTGCTGGTCACCTTAAACGAATTGTTATTGACATCTGATATGTTTTTTTTAATATTCATAAACTACCAATTTCATTGTTGACATTGTACTCCCAGAGAATTATTTCATGACCATGATATCATCTGAATTTAATTTTATTGACTAACTTTACTGTATCAACTTTATTTAGGTAATTTATTTAATTTTACTAAACTTTTAATTTTTTTTCTTTGGATTAATTATTGTGCTTCAAAAATTACACAATTTGATGTTAATAAATTGCATGACGACAAAATATTTGCACATTGTTGATCGATGAAACATGCATGTCCAAAATATATATAAGAACTTCGAATGTACCATGATTTATGCAAATAAAGAATTATCTATCTATTAAGTAATTACGCATAATGATGCATTTAATCTAATACAAATTATAGATTAAAATATTTTAAATGTCGTTTTAGATCGCAAATACCAATGATGAAACAAAAACCGATGGCGACCCAGAACCAGTTAGATCCTGAACTGCTCGCCGCTCTAGGTGAAACTACCGAAGAAACCCCAAAGTTCGGGCCAAAAATACAAGAAAATGTATCACTTCTCTGGACTCCACTGCTCCAAAAAGGATTAAAAAAGGAGACGAAAGAAAAAAATCGCGCCTAAATTAAATCCGGAAATTTTAGCCGCCATAAATGATGCCAGCTCCCAACGTAACCGAAAAATAAAAAGCGTCCAACAACAGATAGAATGAGGCGTCACTGCCCTTAATAAGGGGTTAGAGCTACTTTTAGATAAGAGTGAAGATAGACTTCAATGCATCAAGTTTCAAGAGGTCTCCCTCAGTTTTAAAAATTATTATTACTGATATGATGATGATGAAAACTTCAGCCGCTAATCGAGAGCAGCCAGTGTTATACATGTTTGATATATATGTTAGATGATGTTATATATGTTTGAGTTTGAGTTTATCGTCGCCAACTATAAGCCGGTGGATCAAGCAGACTCTAGCGCAGAGCGGCATAGACGTCAAAGTGTTAGTGCGCACAGTACGCGCCACGCGTCCACCTCGGCAGCTGCCTCCGCTGGAGTCTGTATTGACACTATAAGAATGACAGCCGGATGGTCTAGTTCTTCTCTTACGTTTGCCAGATTTTATAACCTTCCTATAGCGGACGAAGCAGTCTTTGCTCGATCTGTGTTTGCTATAACTTGAATGATCAAATTAAAGGAAGTTTTATTTTATGTTTTCTTTTGTTGAAAATAAGTTTCCACATTTTTGTTATTTGCTTTTATGTGATTGTGAAACATAATTATGTTGAATATGCTCGAAGAATATTTAAATAAATAGTTTTCTACATTATGAGCAGAATGTATTATTGTATGAAACCATTATTTTACCATATGAAACCTCTAAACATCTACCTTGTTATTTGTATCTGAAGAATTACGAAATATAATAAAAGATCAAACGAACTTCTTGAAGTGAAGTTCATCATTATTATATGAGTCGCTTCATTCGAAGATATAAAGTCCACACCCACCCATCCCTGTTGTAGAAAAATAAAATACTATCTCTGAAAGGAATGCGCCTGACGGTGACCAGGGCTAAGCACGAAAGGTGTAACTACCCTCAAATCGATAAATAAAAATCGATACTAAATATACGTGCGGAGTGCTTTGTAGGTTTAAAGGACTACCTGGTTTGAAGCGAGTCATATAATAATGATCGAACTTCACTTCAAGAAGTTCGTTTGATCTTTTATTTTAGATAGTAAATTGCCGCTAAGCCAGCAGTGCGTTTGTGATATAAGTAAAAGTTTGTTTATTAAAAAAAAGTTATATAAGTTATTGACGTCTACTGTCAATTAATCCTTAAATCCACGAAACCACTATCAAGCCAATATATACTAATGTAATTCAGTAATGATCATAATTAATTGCACCCGGCCACCCGCCGGCGAATGTGTGGGGGACAAAACAAACATAACCTAACTCCATTAATTGCATTTAACTTAAAAACCCCAACTTTATAAAATCTCCAAATAAAAGCCTCAATCAAGTAATATTTTTCTCTGTTCAATGTAAATGTTTCGCGGCCAAACACAAACTTTTTTAAACGTACAAAACTTTCATACGCGGCTGCCGTTCTCCTTTCTTTACTTTTCGACGTTTCGGCGACGTCACGAGCGGACTGGTGGTGGCGGCGTTGTCTAGCTGGGCGCGGCGAATGATCTTCATCCACCCGTACATTTTCAATAGTTCTCTCCGTAGTACAGTCAGAACATCAAACTACACTAACAGTGTCTGGGTCTTTTTGAGACTGTCCAACCCGCGTTTTACACTTTGTAATCACTAGGTCCATCACTGGGTTCCCAATTGAAATTCTTTTATTTTTTAATTTCAATAACTTCACATACAATCCTCGTGTGGTAATGACGATCAGTGGAAACACGCTAGCTTTTACTCTTTTTTGAGTTGACTAATGAATGAACGATAAAATTTATACGATCAGACAAACTTAGGTACTATCCCTGGGGTCCACTTTATACACCATGAAGAACCAAATAAAATCTTATGTGGCGTTAAACTTTTTTTTATTTCCATATTTAAATATTTGTCAGTCAAATAGTAGGGCTGGGCTATAAAGCATCAAACTTAACCTAAACCATCTTTGTATTTTTTTCCCTAATTTTGTTGCTTTAAGTTAGCCCTTGACATACACGTGCGCTGAACACCTTGGCCACCGATTGGCAACGTCGCATTTACGAAAGTTTTCCGTGATTATTTAGCCCAATTCAAATAAAAATGTTTTTTGGTATGTACTAAATGACCTATAGGTTTATTTTTTTATATTTTTAGTTGATATTAACATAATATGAAACATTGAAAATTAAAATTGTTGTTTCTGTCTATATCGCAAGTGGTTTCTGTGTAGTTTTAAATGTTTACTACTAGATTTTATCCGAAATCTGATCCGTTTTAGAATATAGTCGTCATGGTATGTTATGTTATGAACAGTCGTAGTGGCAATTGGGTAACCTCAATAAACTGTCGTAATCGGAATTGGGTAACCTCAATAAACAGTCGTAGTCGCAATAGGGTAACCTCAATAAACAGTCGTAGTCGCAATTGGGTAACCTCAATAAACAGTCGTAGTCGCAATTAGGTAACCTCAATGAAAAAGTACATATTTCAAAAAAAATAAACAAAATTAACAGTGTCCACATTGTTTGATGCATTTGTATGGTATTGTGCTGTGTGTATTGCTGCCGTCCTTTGCTACCCAGCAGACTTTCAAGCTTAAATATTTCCAACATATTTGTATTTAGTGATATAAACATAACTAACCCTAATGCCTGCTCCCTGTGTCGCGCTTTACTATTTAAAAATAAATATAACCCTGTTTGTATGATCTTTCCCTAACTTAACGAAAAGTAGTATTGTCACTTGAAATATAAATATTATTCGCATACTCGAGTTTTACCTGCTTATAATATAGATATACCTACTACTTAAACATTAACTTACATCTTTTTATTAATAATAACCGTAGAATAAAGTTATACCTGGTGAAATTGATGACCCTACTTTGGTTCGACTAACAACTTTCATACAATCAACCCCAGAAGTGAAAAATGGCCTCATGATTCTAGTTTTTAATGGGATCACAATCAAATCAATTAAGTTGGACAATGAATATTAGATTCAACTATTATTAAGCGAAAAAAAATCGGTGAATCAATTTTGTGCCAAATGAGTAAAATTATAATAGCCGGAATTCATATTATCTGTAACGTACTTTGATGTTATAGGGAACAATAAGTTATTTTAAACAACTATTAGATGATGTGAATGATCATGATATTCGTCTTTCAGCGAATTGAAATTAAGCTAACCAGGCATAACTTTATTCGACGTTCATCATTAAAGCAATCTTTAAAAATATTTGTATGTGTTCAAATCGGTTACCTATCCTAAGTTCGAATTTTTTATGACCGAATTTCATTAGACCGAAAACTTTTCGACTATTTTCGTTTCGTCTTTTTTCACTTCGTCGAAAGCACGTTTGCCACTGTATTAGTTGACCGACTACCAATTCTTTTTTTTCGTTACTCTGACGTTTCACTTGGTCGAAAAACTTTTTACCAAAGTTATGCTTGGCCGAAATAACATTTGTTGGAAGTATTATGTTGCCGAACAATCATTACACCACTGTTTTTTTTGGCAAATTTTCATTTCACCAAATGCCTAGAAACATTTGAGCACACTATTCCTGATTATAATAATTGCTGTTATTTTTAATCAAGCAGGCATGCAAGCAAGCAGGCAAGCATACAAGCAGGCACGAAAGCAAGCATGCAAGCTTGCAAGCAGGTATGCAAGCAAGCATGCAAGCAGGCATTAAAACAAGCATGCAAGCTTGCAAGCAGGCATGAAAGCAAGCATGCAAGCAAGAAGCTGCGCAAGCGAGCATAGGGCTGCTCTCCCTCCGCGCCTCCGGCTCTTGAATAACACTCTAGTGTAGGGCAGACTAGTATCACGGAAAGGTGACCTCGGCAAGTCGGGGTCTATCTATTTCGGATCCAAGCCAGCTTACCTTAATGCAGCCGTGCTCGCTTCGATTCAATATTCGGTAAAATGTTGTATCGGTGAAGTGAAAGTATGACAGATAAAACATCTGGCAAATGAAAAAAGTGCCAGAGAGACTTCAGCCAGTAGTAAAAAGTTCTTTTGAAAATAGGTGAAACGTGGTTCGGTGAAATGATACTTATGTCAAATGATATTTCGTTGGTTTAAAAATATGGCAAACAACACAGATAGCAAAAAAGACGTCGGTCAAACGTTTTCGGTGAAATGAGAATCGAACAAGTAAATTTCGGACAAGTAATCGGTTCCCGTTTAAATCAATTAACCATTTTAGAAATTTATTGTTACTAAGTGACAAACCTACGAAATATGATGTTACATTATCGCATGCATGCTGTAAGTACATGATTTTCTTTTTGCTTTAAAATGTGAATATTTCCAGGCGAACCCAGCAGTACAATCGGCTGTGAAAACGGTGAGTCCTCGAGAGCTCTGTTGTCTCGCTATGACGTTTGCAACTTAGTGGAGTGTACTCGCATTGTCTAGGTAAACCTTGAAAGGCTACTGTGAGAAACGTTAAATATTTTATCAGTTCATCTCCGAAAGTCGTATTGTATTTAAATACATTTCGAATGAGGAGCATGATTTGCCGTAGTTGATCTTCTGCATTTCTAGGACGCGAAATACATTTACAGGAATGTGTAGCTTGCGAATTGCGTTTGTCTTCTTTTTTAGACCCTTTTATTGACAAACTGAACTGGTGTTCAATTCCATACCGTGTGTTATTTCCTACGTTATGTTTGAACAGGCAGGATAGTAAGAACAAAATAAACAACAAATAAAAAAAAAAGAAGAATCAATCGTAATTGTCGAACTATAAAACTTGAGCGTGTCTGGGCAGTTTGTAATTGAGAAGATTACAGTATACATTAAATTTGATGTCACATAATAATTTGCATTATGATCGTCAAAATTATTATAAAAATTACAATTAATATAATAAACAGAAGGTCCAAATAAAAATAACAATAACAAATTAAAAATAAATATGAAGTAAAAAAATATATTCAGATGTAAAATAAAATAATACAAATAAAATGATTCAATCAAATATAAAATTAAATAATTAATAAGTCATCCGAAGTCATCATTAAAAAAATCATCAATACAGTAATAAGCTTTTTCCAACAAAACGCCAAACGTCTTTTAACGCTAGGGGTAGATGGTTGTTGTAGGTGGGGCTAATCACTCGTGGGTTCTTCTCTGCAAGAGCCATGCGACGAGGGACCGCGTTGAGGCGACCTACTAGATGCGTGCGCTTACTATTTTTCATACACTGAAAATTCCTTAAGTTGCATCTTACGAATGTTAATAGCTCATATAAATAGACCGAGTAGTGCGTCAGTATATGCTGCGTTACAAACAAATCCCTGCACGAGTGTCTAGCTTTCACCCCGACAAGTGTACGTAACGCGCGTTTTTGCAAAATGAATACTCTGTTGGCATCCGTGGAGTTACCCCAAATTAGAGTGCCGTACAACATCAGATAACTAACATTACAGAATTTCAGCATAATAAGTAAGGAACCTGCTTACCTTGTTTGATCTTCAAGGTTTTCTCTAAGTGTGTAAAATGTCAACAATAATGCCGTCAACTAGTTAGCCAAAATTAAGGATTTTAATAGTTATCTACTTAACTAATAAAATTTAAAAAAAGCGCTTTCACTATTCGGCCAAACGAATAAGTTCCGGTCACATGCGATAACATACCTACTTTTGGTAATAGTCAGTTCGGTCAGTCACAGACTACCCCCATTTTGTTTCAGTACAGTCACAATTTTAGGCGGACAAGGGTTATTCCTGTGTTCTATTGGTGATAAGTGATGAATAACATTATTTAGTGGATGTAGACCGCCTGCAGCCGGTTGCTTTGGTAATCGGTGGTGGAGGTCCATTTTTAGCAGTGGACGTCTTGTGGCTGCGGATGATGATGATGAACATAATTTTACAATGAAATTATATCTGGGAAATAAAATCTATAGCTGTTTGAGGCTGCTATTTTGTTAGTTTATAGCTCAGGTCATAAACGATACTCATTAGTGAGAATCATACACATCCTTAAGATAGTTTATTTTCATTGCCCAGCTTAGCTCAACACTGGTAGAAACGAATTCAACGAAGTTATGTTTTTAACGTGGGGAATGCGGCCCAAGGATTCGAGCTTAGAACTTCTGCTAGGGATGCGCGAGTGCTTATGTGCAGAGCAGAAAGCGCGGATACGCTATATCAGGATTTATATATTATTATTATATAATTTACAATGAAATTTTCTGCAAGCGCCACGAGGCACCACATTCAGACGGCATATTAGCATCTAGTAGGCAAATTTACCGAATCGTTCGACCACGTTGTCCTGAATCCACAACGGGCTAAAGAATATTCATAAGAATTTGCAAAAGTAATGGGCCAAGATTCTGCTATTGAAACGCTACTGGAATCGTTATTTTATGGCGTTATTTTGACAGTTTTAGTATGGACAAAACGTCTTAATCAGGCAAATCAATTACGATTCCATTAGCTTTTAAACAGCAGAATCGGGCCCCAGTCCACCGTTAATATGGTCTTGATTTTTCTCAATAGGAATATACAGGTGGCCCAAAAAGTAGTTTTAAGCGGAAGCCCAGAGGTTTGTGCATCACTAGGGCTACCCGGAGCCCCCTTTTGTATGCTCAGCGATTTTTGTTAGTTTTCAAGTTATGTTTTTTTACGCATTTCGAAAATATCTGGGGTTAGTCACTTTCTTCATTTACTTAAATCTTTTTCAAAAACCTCACTTACATTAGTAATTATACTATTATCATTCTAATCATATTATTATATCATATTATTATCATACCGGGTGATTATCAAATAACTCCCGAAAACGATATGGCATACTCAGTAAGTGATGTAGTAACTATATAAGCGAAAATTCGATTTTTTGAATTAACTTTAATTTTAAGGTTTTCATACAAAAATAATGACCGTTCGAGTTGTATGGTGACCTTGAAATGAAAGTTAGTTAAATAAATTTGATTTTAGCTTAGATAGTTTCTACATTACTTAGTGAGTGCCATATCGTTTTCGGAAGTTATTTGATAATCACCCGTTATAATGCTTCTGAATCAGATAGGCCTAGTATTCTTCTAGCAAAGAAAAAAATAAGCCAGGTGAGTACCTCGACTATTCGCGTGACAGTAAAAAACTGACTCAACCCAGAAAGAAGCACAGTATAAAATGACGAGCTAGTCATCCAAATACTGCGCCCTCGAGTTCTACCAAGCTCGCCGTTCTCCCACACATTGGTCGCCGAATGACCGGCAAACAATAGAATATCTATTGTGTCTCGTTCCGCGGCGACGAATGTGTTAAAAAAAATGGGAAAAAAGCGCATAGCCCTAGTGATGCTCTACCACTGGGCTTCCGCTTTTAACTACTCTTCGGACAGCCTGTGTAAGGATGAGAGTAGGTTATTAAAGTTAGTTGCTTATCGTAATTTAGCTCATTGGAAACACTCCACCAAGTTGTCGATATCAGAGCCCGTTATCTAAATTATTGTCGTGCACCTGGGTCTCTAAAGTCTCTAGAAATGTATCTATTGCATGGTCATTGCATTTTGTAACGTTATGAAATTGTAAATACGTGTTGTGTTGTGACAGTGATTGTTCGCTTCTCTATATTCTCACAATTTTTTAATTTCGAATATACATTGAGAAAAATATAAATCTCTTCTTGAACGGGCTAAACGGCTTACAAATTAAATAAATAGTTATATTCTTGTACCAATGATGTAAATCACCAAGCCGCGTTTGAAGGAAAATGAACTCTACAATAATCTGCCATAAATAATGTGATGCATCTATCAATACTACTGATACTTTCGGTTATCTCTGGTTTAACAATCGAGATTAATTTAAACAACTGCTTGCACTTACATGTTTTATTTTACTGATTTGGGGTCTTAATACAACCCCATAAAAATAAATAAATTGAGCGTGGCGATCAATTTCCCTATAAGATCTTTCATTTCCAGCCTGTCAGCGGTTACCTGGCACTAATGCATCATCTAGGCTGGATCGAAATTAGTCGCTACCCGCAGTTAGTACCGATTGTAAATAGGCCCTTGGTTGATATGTTTTTGAATCCAAGATCGAAATTTGCGTAATTGCCAACGAAACCTAGAAAACAGTTTTTTCGGTTGTTGGTATATTCACAGAATAGCCTTATTATATTTAATGTGCACTTTCTGTTTCATGTTCCTTCTATGGTGTGCCTCGTACTTGGTGCTGTATTTTGCTAAAATTGCATCCAATTATAATTTTTAACATCTCCAAAGAAATATCTTAAACAATATCCTGCATATAGTTACCATAGTTTACCATCTGTTTTCTCTTAACTCTTCTGTTTTCTGTCTATTAAATATTTTGTTAAGAATAATTATTGTACCTATTACGTATTTAGCGACCATATTTTTATGTGACAATTGATATTATTTCAGGTCCGCCAGGGGGGCAAAAATATGAAATCAGCAGTGAGAGGGCTGAAAAATAAAATCCCAAGAACTGGATCGAGACCTTCATCTGTCAATACTACTGACGATAGCAGGTGATCTATCTATTCATAATGTATACAATTTTTTATTTTATCCTGCGTTTCTTACTTCTTAATATGGAATTCTTGTGTCTTTAGACAGGCTATTTAAATACAATTTTTTTGATAAATACATTTCATAATATGCTTGATTGGGTGGTTTTAGACTTACCATTAGTATGTAACTATAGTCTGTGGCGACTTTAACATTGATCTGCTGAAAAAAGATAGATACGTCCTCGAATACCTAAATAGAGTAAAGGAAAGTGGATACGAAATTTTAAATAAAATTGACCCCATGTACTGCACGCGTGAAACTACCACAACTAAAACCATTATAGACCATGTGAGTACAAACATATACAATCATTCTTTTGGTCTGTCGATTATGGAATCGTCCCTATCAGATCACAAGCAACTGTTCCTTGAAGTTGGCAAGTTGACCCCAGTTTTAAATAAAAGAGTTCAATATACAGCCCTGGATTACGACAACCTATACGAAAATTCATTAAAATCAATAGATAGTGTTGAAGATGACTATTGTAGTTTAGAAAAACATATTTTAGAAAACATTAAACTTGCCAAGGTAATGAAAACTAAAGTACTAAATCCACCACAAAATGACTGGATCAATAAGGATATTCTTAGTAAAATTAACTTAAGGAACCACTTATGGAAGGAAACTAAAAGAAAACCTACGGATGAAAATACTAAAAAGATATTTGAAAATGAGCGAGATAGAGTACAAAGTATGATCAAGAACACAAAGAAAGATTACTACCACAGGTTATTCCACGAAACATACAATAAACCAAAAAAAATGTGGGAACTCATTAATACCCTTGCAGTCAATAAAGTAAAAAATAGCTGTGCTCCCCCAAATTTGGTGTCGAATTCTAATTTGGTTACTGATGGAACTGAAATTTGCAACTTATTTAACTCCTTTTTCTCATCAATTGGTGCTGACCTGGCTAATAAGATACCTAATGAATACCACACAAACACAGAAAATATCTTATTGTATGGTCATAGCTACGTCCATGATGTAACTTTAAATGAACTTAAACCTTGCAGTGCAGACGAAATAAGAATGATTATTGATAACTTAGATACTAATGCGAGTACTGGGATAGATGGAATCTACACTAAAGCAATTAAATGCCTAAAAGAACTCGTTGTTGAAAAATTGGTTATTACAATTAATAAATGTTTTAAAGCCGGTATTTTCCCGGACTCACTTAAGGTAGCTAAAGTCAATCCTATATACAAAGCTGCTTCTAGAAGTGATCCGAGTAATTATAGACCAATATCGGTGCTGCCCGTTATATCTAAAATATTTGAGAGACTTTTGTATAATCGGCTAAGCGATCATCTTACTCAAAAGGAATTTCTAATCGAGGAACAATACGGCTTTCGCCCAAAGTCTAGTACTCTTACAGCTGCCATAGATCTTTTAACCAAAATTAAAACTCAAATAGACAAAAAGGATATTGCATTGGGTATTTTCGTTGACTTGAAAAAAGCTTTTGATACCGTCAGTCACCAAAAGTTGCTTCTGAAGTTAAATGACGCTGGAATTAATGGCTCAGCTCTAAATATGTTTAAGTCATATCTACACAATAGACATCAAATTGTTAAAATTGAAAACTTTGTGGGTGACTCTCAAAGTATCACATTTGGTATACCTCAAGGCTCCATACTAGGCCCCCTGCTTTTTTTAGCATATGTAAATAATATTAAAAAAATTGGATTGACTGGACATCTTACATTATACGCTGACGATACGTGCTTATTTTATTTCGGCCAGTCAATCCACAAAATTATCGCTGACGCTCAAAAGGACTTGGACTTGCTCAATAAATGGTTGTTAATGAACTTGTTAACCATCAATACGTCAAAGACATCATACATGATCCTAGCGGCTAAAAACAAAGTTATACCTGAATTTGAACCTTTAAGAATAAATAATGAATTAATAAACAGATCTCACGAGGAGAAGTACCTAGGATTACTTATTGACGATAAATTAACATGGAGACCGCACATTGAGCGCGTCCAATCCAAATTAACATCATTGCTAGGAGCACTACGAAAGGTATCCCACTGTATTCCGAAAACAATTAAACCAGTCATATACAACACCCTAGTTAAACCACATTTAGAATACCTAGTGGAAATTTGGGGATCTGCTGCGTCATCTAACTTGAACTCTTTACAAAGAACTCAAAATAAAATAATAAAAGTGCTATTCCATTATCCGTTCCGTACTGCTACAATACAATTATATAATATAACAAAAATATTTAATCTTAATCAAATTTACATTCATAACACATGCATTTTAATAAAAAAGATCTTAACTAAAACAATAAAATCAAATTTGGATTTGAATATAAAAACTAATAAACATAACTTGCGAAAACAGAATAAACTAGAACTAATTACTCCGAGAACGAATTACGGTAAAAAGACCATACTACACACATCAAAAGTGTCTAGGGATCAAGCATTTTTATGCGGATTTCTTGAGATTGAGATGTGGCTTTGTAATAAATTTATAATTTTATAAATTTATATGGATCCTTTTTGGTGCATTTCATAATTTGAAACAGGAACTGTCAATCAAATTCGAGTAAAAGATGAAAATCAGCTGTCAATATTTTCCCTATAAAAACATACAACGCATTGAAGACATTATTAGTGCTACTGTTTCCCTACTACTGATTAAAACCAACGTTATTATGGAGCGTCGACGTCATGTAAGCAGGGAAGAAATGCTCAGAGCCGTGGGAATGATAGAAGCTAGTTCCCGGCAACGTACTGTGGCTTTAGCTCTGAATACAAGTCAGAGTGTTATCAGTCGACTTTGGACACGTTACCGAAGCACTGGTACCGTGGCTGAGCGCCATGGAGGACGGTATCGCTGCACCACACGGAGACAAGACCGATACATTCAAATCACAACTCGAAGAGCTCCAACAATAACCGCCATGATGTTAGCCGTGAGGCTTCATCACTCTTCAGGGAACTTAATTAGCGACCAAACAGTCAGAAACCGCTTGCATGAAGTGAACCTTCATTCCCGAAGACCGCTAAGGGTACCCTTAGCAATGCACAATCGTAGGATTCGATATCAATGGGCTCTTGAACACAGAAATTGGGCAGAAGAACAATGGCGTTTCGTGTGCTTTTCTGATGAGTCTCGTTTTGGTATGAGACCGGATACAAGACGTATACGACACTGGAGAACCCCTGGACGCCAACAGCGATTAAAATCCTGCCAGGAAGTCCATCCTTATAGTGGTGGAACCATCATGGTATGGGCGGGTATTTGGATCGGCGGAAGAACTGAGTTGATTTGGATCAGAGGCAACCTCAACGCTCAAATTTATGCTGAGACGATTGTATCAGACGTCATCGTTCCTCTACAAGTGCAAATCGGTCCCTTATTTCAGTTAATGCATGATAATGCACGACCGCACACCGCAAGAGTTGTAAGACAGACTCTCGCCGCAGCTAACATCAATGTCCTGCCCTGGCCTGCTCAGTCGCCAGACTTGAGCCCGATTGAGCATGCATGGGATATGCTACAGAGAAGAGCTCTGCCGAATATGGAGGGTATCCAGTCGCAAGAAGACCTTTTTTTGTTGTTGCAACGAACATGGGCGGCCATTCCACAGCGTGATTTGGATGAACTCATTTTGAGTATGCCAAACCGACGTTCTTGTGTTGTTAGTGTTCGCGGTAGAAACACGGATTATTAATTGCTTAAGTTACCCAATAACATTTTAAAGAAAACTGTTATTTCAGTCTTTTTTTCGAACTTTAATGTTAGTGGTTCAAATGTCAAAAATCCCTTTATTAGGAAAATGGCAAATTTCTTAATAATGCAAAGGTGACTTGGTTTATCGTTACTGTAGACAAACGAAAACACTTTATTTGATGAATCCTTAAAGAAAATTTTAATTAATATCAATCAGGAGAAAAGTTATTGCAAAAATATATGTTGATCCCTAGACACTTTTGATGTGTGTATTTGAGGGAGTACAGCTATATAACAACTTGCCATAGAGCATCAAGAAATGTAAGAGCGTGGAAACGTTTAAGCGCAAACTGAAAATACACATAACAGCGAGCTGCGAAGACTAATTATTATATTATGTATAAATTTAGTAGTAGTTATCTCATTTTAAGTGAAATGTAAATTTCTTATGAGAATAAATTCTTTAAACCTATGTAACTCTGAGGTAACTTTTTCGAGTTTCGCAAAATGGTCCTGAGTTCAAATCCCAGGTGCACAGTGCCGTGAAATGAGACAGCGTCGTAGCCTAGAGGAAGCACTCTAGCTTGGAACCTGTGGGTCCTGAGTCTAATCTGGACAGAATCATGTTTGTGTTCATTGTGAAATTTGAGACTATAGTCTGTTTTATCTTACATGTCTTACTTCTAAAATACATGGCGTATTGACAACCATAGCCAATTCGTAGTGTTGGGAAATCATCGAATAAATCATACAGAGTCATTAGCTTACCATACACGTATAGGTTTGCCCGACGAGTGTCAGATGGAAAAACTGTGCGTGTGTGGCGAAACGATGACTTCGCCCTTTAACTTTATGTGTATGCAGGCTATTAACTTAAAAGTTGTTGATTCAGTTCAGTAGTTGGCCTCGTCCGATATTGGCCTTAGTTTACTGAAATACTGAATTTGAACGAGAATCAATCGATTATTACTAAGTCTTCATAAAGGCTCACCAATCCTAAGCGTAATGTTCATAGTCATAATATCGTGTTCTATATTTCAGATTTTTCTAATCGTCACGAGTTTCATATTGAGTGGCATATTTCCAAAAACCATAATATAGTGTAGCCTAAACTTGTTTGGCGTTCATACACGACGTATTAAAACGCATAAAATCAAAAAGCAGAATAACTACATATAATGCACAGGGTCCGAAGGACAATGGTCGAAAGACAATAAGGCATAAAATTAGAAACTAGCATGTTTTTCGCGTTTCGCCGGTATTCCTTTCAAATCATTCACTTGTATTGTCGTTCACGATCACGACGATGGATGATCGATATGATGTGGCTTCGTATGTGACATTTTTTTAGTAGGATATTATTTTTTTCCTATATTTAGCTAAAATTATAACATAAATAGAACCTAATCTCGATACCTAGTAATGATGACACCCTCATGGATGTATTTTGTTACATATTGTATAAAAGCTTTAAATAACAAAATAATTCAAACTTAAGTTTAAATTCTTTTATACTTGATAGTAGGAACTGTAAATAGACAGTATTGTATTTGAACCACTTTCAATCAAAATAAATGATTTTGATTCATGCAAATGCATTTTGACGACCGACTTGGTGTAATGGTTAAGAAGTTGGCTACTACACCAGAGGTCGCGGGTTCGATCCCCGCACAGTACAAATATTTGTGTGCATGAACATGTCTGTTTGTACTGGTCTGGGTGTCTCCTATGTATAATAAGTATGTATTTACAAAAGAAAATGTATTTAAGTATGTTTATCAGTTGTCTAGTATCCCATAACACAAGCTTTAATTAGCTTACTTTGGGGCTAGATGGCGCTGTGTGGAATAATGTCCAGGGATATTTATTTATTTATTATTTATTATTTATGCAACGTTCCTTTCACTACGGTCCAAAGACAATCTATTTCATCTAAAAGGGAAAAGTTGTCAAATTGCTGTCAAGCAGATTGCTTAATTACTTCATTATTTAGTTTTTGATAAATTAATGCCTAATTTTAACAGTTTTGCATGAATTTCATGTTTTATGTTACTTTTTTACAACGCAAGACGTTTATGTGCGACCTATAGTCTGTGATCAATGCGGAGATGCGTGATTTTGTTACGGTGTGATCTTTGTTTACATAAATAAGCCTTGTAATCGTAAGTCGACTATAACTCCTTAGTAATGGAAAATACCGATAAAAACAAAAGCCCGTTTCCATGGTGTAAACAAACTAAGAAAATAATTTAAAAAAACTGGTATATTGTCACCGAAAGGTTGCGGGCTCTTATTTAATGTTTTGTTTTTCGGTGAAGAGATTCTAAACCAGGAATGATAAATAACAAATGGGTCACATAACACATAGTAGAAAGTGGAATATTATATTGTTCAGAGTTAATAAATTGGCAAACCATCAAATCCTTTGATTTTGGTATACACGTATTTGAAATTACTTTGACTTAGAGGGCGGCAAGGAAAGTCTGCCAAAATTAAATATTTTATTTTATGCCCTATAAAAGTGAAACACCCTTTTCTTCATGTCCGAAAATTCGACGACATACCTTATCATTGTGTCTAAACTGGCCTTAAATCGCATGATGCAGATATTCGTGCGGCTCCGCGACGCCCGTCTCGTCCGACTCGTCCGACTCGTCGCCGTCTCACGGTCCCCCCCGCGAGGCTGCCCCTGCGCTGCCTTTAGATCTACTCACTGAAATGGAGTTCCTATTCGCGAATAAAAATTCGCAACGACGTGACAGCTTCCCAAATAGTTCGCACAATTCTGACGTCAGCCCGCTGGACAAATCTGTAAGTTTGACTAAATTTTCTTGCTTGGTTCGTACTTTATTTATTAGTTATGCTTGTCGGAACTCTTTATCATATATTTTTCGGTTTCTTATTCATTTTCACTTACATTTAGATGCTTCAGATTTAGCGCTATGATTTATTCTTTGATTTTCATCTAAAAAATAATAAACTTTTTAAATATTTTTTTTATATTTGTTAAATCTTCAAAATTATGATTTAAATAATTGGGTAAAATAAAGTAACGTTAAATGATTTTTAAAGTTTAACTTGATACTTTATCGTCCATTATTTGATTTTGTTATGCTTTCTCATATAATTGGGCTTCAGCACTTGTACTGTACCGACTGTGTTTGTTCAGGCCGATAGACATGTTTGGTGCGTTGTACGCTCCTAGGAGCACCGTGGCACAACGTTTAATTTTATTTTGCAGAAAACACTGTCACCATGCCTTCCACCCCGGTTACCAGAACGTCCCCAACTCCCACTCCGTTACCCAATAATTTCCACGAGGAAACTAATAGATCTGTCTGACGCGCCGATTCCTCCGCCAAGGTCGGTCCCAGCCCCGACCCACACAATGCACTTTGTCAGCAACATCACAAAAAACGATGTAACCGCAGAGAAAGACTTCCACACGAGCACAATAAGATTCACAGAGGGCACAGATAAGGCCAAGCTAAAGTTGACCATGTCGTCGAATCAGAGAAAGGTGCCGCAACCTAATGCGCCGCCGGCTAACGGCAACGCGCTCAAACTCACGGCAAACAGTGTAGCAGTTCGGCAGAGCCAAGAGAATCGCATTGCGAGGCCTGTTTCCCGACCTACTATCAACATAGCTCCAAAAGGGAAAGCTCAAGAGGTAACTGTGATATGTGCATTTGTAATCATTTCAATTTTGTATCTTATCATAAAACAAAAAATGATTGCATACGTACCCTGAAACAATGAGAGTGGTTTTTTTTTGCACTAACACATGGAATATAACTACTGTTAAAGTTAAATATGTATCTATTTAAAATAATTTATTGTTAATGGTTTAATATATTTCTAACAGTTGCAAAGTTGTCCCTTAATTATTTCGGCATAAAACTGCATAATGTGCATTACAGCATAACTGTATGATGATATTATATTGTAATAATTAATTATACCCTACAATTGTACCTTTTTGACCCACTTCCATATTCAAGTGTAACAAAGAGTGTATTAGGGAACGAGCACACTTTTCAACTCAAACGTAGATCATTTTAAAGAAAAGACTTACAGTTGGCGTAAAAATGGAAGAAACTTTGTTTCCTTAAAAATGTTACTAAAACTGGAGATGTGACTTGAACCTAAAGCTACAAAAATGTCGCTAGGGAGATTCGCGGCTCAATAATTTAATCAAGGTAAATATGTCTGAATTTTAATGATTTGTGCTTAACTTGGTTGAAAATTTGCTGGTTTGACTCGGCGAACCAGGTCACTAAGAAAAGCTGTTAACCTTTGTGCTGATTAATGCATATAATATAATATTAAACCGCTTTCAACCTCCAGGGATTGATTGATTATTTTTATAATGATAATTGTTTTAATATTAATATGGTGGTATATTTTTCTTTTAATACGGTTATTTAAAAAAGTATTTCATTGAAAATTTGGCAACCTTGCTTTGTACTGCATAAAGTTTGAAACGGTATCCTTCGTTAGTTAATATTATATTGAGTATGTTTTGCACTGAGTGGTCCCGTATTTATTCCTATTATATTTTCTGCTTTATAATAATTTCCACTGTATTTATTGTAGAAGGTGTTTGTGTACATATTTATCACATACTTTTTTGTATCATTGTTCATTAATTAATAGTAGACGTCGCGTTCAAAATAATGCTTTCAACTATTTCTAGTAAATGTTTGATTATGCATGTTGCATTTATTTAATAATACATTTTAAACTTTTGTTTTCAAAATGTACAGCGAGTTTAGGTTTGATGGTGGCCGCGTTGCAGCTCGTCTACTCTGGGCAATTGATGTGACTGGGACTGGTCAGTTTGTATTACTCTGTAAACTAAACTGACTGCAGTTAAGGCACGTGGCTCTTGTTCTTTTCAGATCATAGTGTGAGCCTGAGCTTCTAGCTCGATTAACAAACCAATACGGCTAACCAACAATAGCCATAAAGATGAAATTTTAGGCCAGTTTGAAAAAAAAAACGCTTTGTTAGTATCGTAAAATTGATTATATTTTTCATACGACAATGCATGGGTATATATCATGTGCGTGAAACTCGTATACATTAGGGCCCTAGCCTATATTTATGTACGTAATGCTGGACCATTAATAATTTAACACCCCACATAATTTTTACCTTAGTCGTGGATAATAGGGAATATGCATACATTATTATATTGTTTTTATCATATTTTAGGAAAGTATAACCTAATTAGATTCAGGGCATCATTTTTAAATGACAGTAAAAAAATAAACATTATATCAAATTACTAGATATGATGAAAATAATTAATAAATAATAATAATAAATATCCCTGGACATTATTCCACACAGCGCCATCTAGCCCCAAAGTTAAGCTAATTAAAGCTTGTGTTATGGGATACTAGACAACGGATAAACATACTTAAATACATTTTCTTTTGTAAATACATACTTATTATACATAGGAGACACCCAGACCAGTACAAACAGACATGTTCATGCACACAAATGTTTGTACTGTGCGGGGATCGAACCCGCGACCTCTGGTGTAGTAGCCAACTTCTTAACCATTACACCAAGTCGGTCGTCAAATAATAATTATGCCATTAGATTACTAAAGACCAATAAAATAATTGTTATTGAAAGGGGCATGACTTAAACGCATTATTAACAGAGATTTACTTAATTTTGTTCATTTGCCCGTACTTTATACTGATGATTCCGGGCAACGAGACGTAAGATATCACGTTTTTTATTTGACTCGCTACAGTTTTTCTTAGTATTGCCGTATTTATGAAAGTATTCATCTTAGATACATTGTTACTTCTGCAATATTGTTCTACCTATTGGCGTACATATAAATCATAAATATAAAAAATTGTATGCATATTCCCTATTTTTATATTAAAAATAACAAAAAGCTATGTTGGTGATAGTTAATTAAGTTGTAATATTTTTGTGTTATGTTAATTGAATTTTCTTTTTCAGTCTCTCGGCTCGGTATCAGATCTCATAAAACTGGATGACTCTCCAAGCTCCTTAGAAGACTTCGATCCCCTAAAGTGCCGTGATAAAAACAAAGTTGAACAAATCAAGTCGTCCACAGATAGTGCTCTCTTACATGAATATGGACTAGACTTCAGTCAATTTGGTTTGCTAGATTATACACCCAGCTCGTCGAGCACACGACAGGAAGCCCACTCCAGCGTGCCGAAAGGCTGGACTACATTTAATTAAGTAGTGTAAACAAAGAAATGAAAACTTCTTTTAATAATATTTATACGTAACCTAATACTCGAACACCGAAACAGGCCATGAGATGTTTCACGAACGCTGGCCAATCATTGTTATGCCGGCAGGGTGGGTAGCAGGTGATAATCATCCTAAAAATATCAAAGCACGTAGCACTAACACATCCACGTTCAGAAAATACACAGTACACCAACACTTTGTTGCTCAAGCGACCGCTTCCGCATCCGCAACACCATTATACAGGGTGTCCCAAAAAATATTAATAAGCGGAAGTCCAGTGGCATGAATTTGAACATGCACCCATTTTTTTTTATTAGACTTGATATTTGCCGTTTTTTTTATTATGCGTGCCGAGTTCACGTTTCATATGGACTATTATTGATTTATGATTGTTAACTTGTTTTGTCGCCGAGATTTTAGATTGCATATGACTGAGATATTAGAATTTTGATTTTATGTTATTTAACTATATTTTTATAACTGTGCACCTCGAGGTGTCAAAAATTTCACCCGCCCGCAAACTTCTTCCAAGCTGATGCGCTTGGGTGTGAGCGGATTGTCATCGATTTTATAAAAAATTGGCTCCTTTAAAATTCACCGATCATTAAGCCATGCATCGTGAGATTGAATTCAACAACAATTCGAGACCTTAAAATAAGTCGTCATTTAATTTTTTACCGACCTTTTTCGTGTTGCTCTTTTTTAGAATTTGGTCGAAAACCGATATTACATTTGTATTAACCAAACTATCAACTATTCCGTGTTAACACCTTCACAAGCTGCATACTAGATTTTCAAAACAATCACTATAGGAATCAGCGCAAACTGAGCGTTCTAGTGGACGCCTCCGGGCCACACGCTGCTGCGGTGGGGCTGCGTTTTTAGTTCGGCTAACTCGGGCAAAGTTGCCGGCTTCTACGATTACTGGTACCTACTTGTGGTAGCGTCTAATAGATTGACTTCAGCCACTAGTGGTCACACACAATCATAAACATGAAACTTCGCAGTTAAATTTAATGACTTTCGTCGAATGTATCTGGTACAAATGACTTTTATTTCGACGAAATCGGCTGTTTTAATTTAATTAAATATCGGGGGCCTCCACCAAGGAGGCGTCACACACCGGGGGCGTAACACACGCTCCCGTTTTATTTTCGTGGTTCATCCCAGCCGTCTTATGTAGTTAATCACTTTTAATAGGCTGGGTGACCAATTTTTTTTGTTGATAGTTATCGAAAGGCCTCTCAATAATACAATCATAGGTAAAAGAAATATAAAAAAAACATATTTTTGGATTTGCGCACAAACTATCGCAAGATGGTGACGTCACATAACGCCTTATTTCTATGCGTTCTGCAAGGTACTTGTTTGGCAGCTATATTAAATTTTGCGTTTATGAATATGGTTTCTTAACAAATGTTACTATAAATTGTGTGGAATATCGAATTAGATATACTTATTTTTATTTATTTTTCACTTTTAAAAATAGACTTGCCGACATGAGTTTGAAGAGCCATAAAACGAATTATAGCTAAGTAAACTAACTAAAAGTTTTCATATGCCCCTTTATTATTGTATTTTTTGATTATTGAAAAAAATCGATGATGTTGTCAACTACCCAATTAATTTCGTTAATCATGTTATAAAATCACAAACATTTCGAAGATGTCTATCGTAGCTGAAAAAGTATATATAGAAGAACAGTGACAGCTGGTTTTCTAAAATATTTCAGCATATACATCACCGTCCGGGTCCCTCGAATTGCCTTGAAGAGAATGCCTTTACCACATTTTAACATCGTTTGAATGTAAAACACGTAGTAGGTAACTGCGTTGAATACCCCATTTCATTTCAAAACAATCAAAACTTCACATAAATTGTAACGATTCTAGGTCCTATTTCTTTTTAACTTAGCATTATTTGGCAACACTCCGCCTTCATTTGACTCATTCAGGCTTGATATTTCGCTTCATTTACCTATTGGTATGTTTTGAATAGGAATACCTACTAGCTTCCCGCCCGCGTGGCGTACACAATTTTAACTGCTGTGAAGATGCCAGCTTTCGCTAATCGACTTTTAGCCGTGAAGTCACTAGTTTTAATGAGCATTCTACTACTTTAACAGTTTAACACACATAATAACTTTCTGAACTCACCTGTGTTTGTTTGAAACAAATATGTCAATTTAAGTGACATTAAATATGACATTTAGCATTGCTAAAATCTGAATAGGTATGTGATATTTTTTAAAGTGATAATCTGAATATTGTGGTCCGATATATTTTGCCGATTCGAAACTCTTTTTTTCAATTAGGTTCTTCAATCTGAAGAAAATACAATCCAAAAAAATGTTAGTTTTTTTTTTAAATTGACGAATATTTTTACAAACTTTCATCCCCTATTTCAGTCTCTTTAAGTCTAATTTTTGCTTTAAAAGTGTCCTTTCTCAAGCTCTGGTCTATCTTTTCAAATTTTATCTGAACAGGATAGTGGTTTAGGCGTGAAAGCGTAACAGGCAAGAGAGTTACTTTCGCATTTATAATATTGGGTAGTGGTAGTGGTGATATATAACTTACCACACTCGTTCGACTTGCTAAAAAAGTCTGTTTTTCTTTTGATGACTACAGTTGCCATTAAAAAGAAGACCGATGTGGAGTGTCTTAGAGATTTAATAAAATTATGATTTTGGCTTCTGTGCCTAAACTTTAAACTTGGGCTAGCAACAAAGATTGATCCTGTTCTGTATCAAAATGCTTTTAAGAAAAGACTACTTCCAAATGATTAGTATTAAAATGAAGAATATGAATGCTACGATTGAATTACTCTCATAACCCATGAACTCATAAAAACTAGCTGTTTCTATGAGTTCATGGGTTATGGTTACTGCTTACTTTCAGGCAGTCCATACTCTTGTTTGCCATGTGTGGCTTGACCTGCGCTTTATGCAGAAGCAGTCTGCTTATAAATGGATTTCTACCTCTTTCGAGGATACGGAGAACTTCTACTTTTGTTCCAATTGTGTGATTTTTGTATGTGTTTGCATCCTGACGCTGCAGCTCAGTAATAAGCGGAGGAGTCCAGAGAGCGGAGTACATACAACATACGTACAATTTACATACTCGAACTTTTGCTAGTAACCTTTTGTCATGTCATTTATAAACTGTAAACCTAAACCTGATTTTAGGAAAATTTATTATTAAGTGAATATTTTCTTGAACCACCAGAGTTCACACTATGTAACGAACTTCATTTCATATTCATTCAACTTACTTTTTATTTTAGTCAGTTTATTACTTTTGATATGTTACCGGCAATCTAAATAATCCGGCATTATATACAAATCCTAGGCAATGTGCAGCTGTTTCATGTCAACGTAACATGCTCGGAGCGGATCACTGTTTATGAAAGTTTTCTGTATGTATATTAAAATTGAGCAAACCTAATTACCAAGCAATGCATTTTGTCAAAAGTTTTTTATGCTTTAGTTGTTTGAGTTTCAATATCTCAATAAAACTTGATATAAGACAAAATCTATTCATTTCTCACACTGTATTTTCGGAAGACCATTGGGTTTTCTATACAATCCCTAGGGATTGCATACATTGCTAGAACGCACCAAGCATTGCATACATTGCCTAGACATTATATAAAATACCTGGATCATACACATTGCCGCTGACAGATGTTTATACGTTAACGTACAATATTTTTTTGTGGTTTATATTGTAGAATTTTATGTATTGTGTTAAAAATTTGCATACTTTTGGCATACTTACACAAAAACAACATAAAACTATTTTTCCTAAGTACCTGACAACCTGGGATAGGTCCGATCCGCTAGTTTCACTGTTCACCCCATCGGTGTTTGCTTTCAGGTACTAAGTACTACATTTTATTATTCACATAACATACAATAGGAGTGGGATACGTAGGAATTCCGGTAGGCTTCTCATTTTAAGATATCGCATTAAATGTAAAAAAAAATTGCATTGAAAAGTCTACATTTCTTTGTTTATGCTTAGGTAGTAGCATTGTAAAAAGGACTCCAAGTTTCTCTATAACTATACTCATTGTAAAATAATATTTGTATAGTTTGCATATTTTAGTTGTATTTTTGTATAACGCTTTTTACCTAGTGAATTTATTAATAAAGGCAATACACATTGGAGTCATGTTGTTTAAACAATGTGACCCATTCGTAACAAGCCATTATACGAATTAAAAGAAGAAATTGACAAAATAAAGTTACCTCTGTAAAATTCACAACAATAGATTATTTTGTTTTTTGTCGTTGATTTTAATTATCTTTAACCTTAAATTTACATTACAATGGGTCACATTGTATATTTGTATATATATATATATATATATATATATGTAGTTGAATTGTGTACATAATGTTACATATCAATTAATTGTAAAATAATTATAATAGTAATTTATAGTTATATTTGTATATTATGTGTTGTAGATTTCATGTGTAAGGTGAAATTCCGAGCTACTATTTTTAGGCGATTTACTTTTTTACCATTTCTTTTGAAATGGTTCGTGGCTTCAAGTTCTTCCCGAACGTTGTTTTGTTTTTGTTATTTTTCATGTAAGCCACATTTTATTCTGTCTGTAGATTTATATTTATAGATGTATTTAATAAGCAACGCTGAGGGCTATGTTTTGACAAAATATAACAAATAACTAAACTTCATCTATCGACCTATTACTGGAACATGTACTCCATAATACCTACTGCAGTAAATTATAAAATTAATATTTAAGTGCAATCGTCTTCAGTAATCGGTTGTAAAAGTCTAAACATAGCTCAATGAAGTTTATTCTCATATGATTAAATTGATTATAGTAATGTCATTACAAGTACAATTAGATATAAAAAATAATCAAATTATTTTGTCAATATATTTTTACCAATTACTCACAAGCATACGAATATTAGATCGAATAATATTTTTATAGGGTGCTGTATAATGCTTAAGTTTCAGTCGTAATATCTATTTTTATGCAAAAGGTATACAGTATCTGTGAATGATAGGTGAATTCGCTAAAAGGTACTAATGAGCTTTCAAAAGATAATTTATATATCTAATCAGCGGCACGGAATAGGTTAAAAAGCATTGATATCAAATAATGATATTCTCACCCAATAGATAAGTGAGTCATAACTTTTTAATATAAAAACACAGCCTTAATAAAAAAAAACATTAAATTGTAGGTATTTGTATTAGCTCATACATAGCCCGGCCATTTATTGAGACCCAAACATTCGAAAAGTAAATTAAAACATAGAATCTCTTGCGAAAACAAAGAGTAAAGGCCCAAGGGTAATATTTTGAGAACTATGTACGAATTGTAATACGTTTATTATAAAATTAAATTGTTATTATGGTCAGAAATTATTAATTCTCAAATGAACCATAAGTTTTAACATTGATTAACAACTTAACGGATATTAAGCATATGGTAACTTATAGTATTTAAAATATTACTTACATCTTTTTTTTTTGATTAGAAAGAAAACTGTTTTCTTTAATTGAAAAGGGTTAAACAAAACTATTGCAAATATTTTTTGCCAGTGTCGTGGCTGGGGTGTTGCTGGGAATCCTGCCGTTTTGCCAAAATTCCACTAGCCAAATAAATTATAGCAACCTTTTATCATGACATTGCAACATTTCAAATTTTACGCAAATTTTCATTTGGACAAATTTTTACTTGGTAGAATATCAATAAGGGTAATGTCATTAGGTACGGCATTTGGACTTTTAGCAAAGTAAAAAGTAAGTACTTATGACAAGTCAAAAAAAAAATATTAGCAAAATGTAATAAATGAAAATAAACGTAAATAAAATAATACTATGATAGTCAATATCTTAAACAGACATAATGTGACTCTACAGGTGAAATGATTTATCATATCACAGCAAACCATCTTTAGACAAATAATTATACGAGCGACCGATGAATATTTGATTTCTATAGAACCAGTATAAAAGCATCCACTCCCTGCGCATACGTAAGACGATTAAAACAAAAAGTGTTCGGTGGCGCAGCGCCTTATGTTAGGTTAGAACTGCGGCCAAACAACGCACGAGCCGCGCGAGCGCAGCAAGCGTAGCGAGCGTGCCGCGGCAGCTTCCGCGGCGAGTGCTAGAAACATATTTTTGAATGTAAAACCAGATATCACTACCTACCAGAATAGTACAGAGGCTAGGCGTTCACATCAAGCTTTACAAAACCATTGCAAAATGGCTCATAAGTCAGCAGCATAAGGTGCCACTATGTAAAGGTTGATGTGAACGCCTCTGTAGGTACTAGGGGTGTTCAATAAAAAGTGATAATGAGTATGAAGCAGTTATATATTATTTATCGTTATTTTATTTATACACTTGGTATATCGTTTTTCTAATCCTAAGATTCCCTTCTTGAAAAAATCTTCATCTTGATCGCTTCAAAAATCATGTATGGCGGCAATCACTTCCTCATCATTGCCATATTTGTGACCTCTCAGTCGTTTTTTTAACCGCAGGAACAGGTAGAAATCACTAGGCGCAATGTCAGGTGAGTATGGAGGATAGTTCCATCAATTCAATACCTACGAGCATCTTGGATAGCAGTCATCGCAACTCGGGGACTTGTGTCTTGTGTGCGAGGGCGTTATCTTGGTGAAACAACACAACTTTAGCAAGTTCGCGGCGATTTTCGCGTATTTCCTGACGCAGATTTTTTATTTGTTCTGCGTATAAGGGCCCCCCTTCAATTTCAATCATTCCCCCTGGCTGTCCCAGAAAAAAGAGCCCATAGTCTTACCGGCGGATGGAATTGCCTTAAACTTCTTAGGCGTTGGAGATGACGGCCTCTTCAAATCATGGACTATTGTTTTGTTTCAGGATCATAATAGTGGAGCCATGTTTCATCCATAGTTACGAAGCGAGACAAAAATCGGTCAGGATCTTGTAACAATTTCAAATTGATTTGAGAAATCCGCAGTCTTGTTTGTTTATGCTCGTCTGTAAGCATTCTAGGCACCCAGCGCGCTGATACTCTTTTCATGCCCAAATGTTCATGTGTGTATATATTCCTATCAAAACTTTTAGTTCTTGAGCTACAAAACGAACAGTAACGACGATCTGCCAAAACATTTTTTTTTATCATTTGTTCGGTGACTGCCGTCGTAGGGCGTCCCGAGCACGGGTCGTCTTTAGTTAAAGTTTTTCCTCTCTTAAACTCGGCACACCACCGCGCAACCGTAGAATACGAAGGAACATTAGGTTTTAATGCAAGTCTAGATTTACTTGCTCAGGAGAACTTGTTTTTTCAGGCAGAGATATTTTATTACGGCGTGAATTTCAATTTTATCCATTTTGTGTACAACGCTCCGACACGACGAAAACAAATGACTTTTAATTTAAAAAAAAAAAAAAACAATAATTTTTATTTATTTATTTTATCAAACGCCTGGGCTTTACCAGCCAGTATTTACTTTTTTGTTGTTCAAGGAGTTTATATGCCATTATTACTTTTTATTAAACAATTCCAATTTCAATCGTTTATTGCGTGTCACCACCTTCCCTCGATGAAAGCCTTATAACATGACTTATACGATGGCATTCTTAGGTTTTTTCCGGGCTCAATTGAAAATAGGGTCTTTTGAAAAATCACCCCTCAACTGCTCTAACATATTTTCGACGACGAAAACGAGTATTTTTGTCTATCTCCATTATAGCCACTCCTTTAGGTAGTTGACTTCTCAACTGAATGTTCTTACAGCCTTTGTGTGGATCGGACTTTATGTTGATTACGTGGACCAATAGCAACGCAGTCAAAATTTTCGTTACTCGTTTGTTAAAAAAAACAGACTTATAGTATTATTTTGTGAATTCTGTGCAACTGACAAAGATACAAATAATTTGTCATTGACTAAGCAATTGACCCAATAGCAACGGTAAATTAAGATTAAGATTTAGGTTATTATAATTTTGCGTAAAATGTGTTTTACCAACTGAAATATTTGACCAAAAGAAAATTGGTAAAAGTACTGTGTGGTAAGCGAGTTATTGTTCAAACGTTTACTTGCCAAACATTAGGTTTGTGTTACAATTATTGGCGAAGAGTTGATTGGCCAAGTAATAATTTGGGAAATGAAATTTCGCGAAAAATTGTTTGGGAATTGATGGTTTGTTTAATTTATTTTGATGCAACAAAGGTAACCCGTGTCGCTGTACTCGAAACAAGGTACAGTCAATAGCAAAAGTAGATGATGATTGAACAAATTTTCAATTTGTTTTTATGAAGGAAACTGTGTCAAATATTGATCAGAAGCAGCAGATATCCATTAATAAATGTAAATCTCATTTAGATTCTTAGTAGTTTAGTAAGCTTTATAGTTTTTGTAAAATCATCAATTTTGCTCGTTAAATTATCACTTCTGCTGTTGACTACCAGACCTGTCCTTGTTCGTTTTTGAATAAATGTTTTTGGGCTATTGTAAATTATTTCAGGCCACATTACCAAATGATCGCAGATAAAAAAATAAAAAGGTAAGTTCTTGATATTCCGTGCAGCTAAGTAGAATATGTGGACAATATAAAGCCAAACTATAAACTTAAGCACAAGTAGTTTTAACATCGAATCATATAAGTAACGAAACAAAAGCATCATCATCAGTTTTTTTTGTTCTAGAACTGATGATAAATGTACCTATCATGTAATTAGCCTATATACAAGAAATAAATATCTTCTCAAAGGTTGCGCAGATTATTTGTGTTCATGATTCGCCCTGCGGTTAAGGTTAAAAATAAGGTACCTACCTACTTATGTCATTCTGGCTGGCTGGACCATTATCCTACAATCAGTGCTATAGATCAAGGTATCAAAGTTTCTGCCGCAATTAGAGATGGGCAGTGGGTAGAAATTGGTAGGAAACGGTAATTACCGGGTAAAAATCAAAACTGATGGATATTTGAGTACAGTCAGCTAAGGGTACCTATATAAATATTATTTACAAAACTGGAAGGAATTATAAGCCAATTAACGATTGTAAATATTTATTAATCAATTTTGACACAACTAGGCTAGTGAACTAATCCTTTGGCTAGATACGAAAAATTACATTACAATTTGAATAAACAATTACAAATACTTAATCAACAAAATAATATCAATAAAATCTGACTAAATGTATAACATAAAGTAATATTATCGTAATTTACCTTCACCAACGATAGGGAATGGTAGAAGTCTTTTCGCGATTATTTTTGTGTATCGTTGGTACAGGACTTTGCAGAGTTGCTTATTTATATTAGACGATAGGTACCCTTACAAATCAAGTAGGTAAGTAAAATTTTACCAGCAGCAGTAGTCCATTGGTAAATTATACATTTTGCTTAAGTATGAGTGTTATTAATACAATTTTATTAATTTATATAACTTCTGTAATAATAGTTCATTCACTAGGCACATTTCATACGACAACTATTAAGGGGACTAGACAACTGCTACTTTGGTCATCTGCACGACAAGCCTCTTGGTAAGCGCATGCGGATCATCGGTTGACGCCCTCATAAGCAATTACACTTTTAAAAAAAAACGGCTATCCTAACGAACCATTTGTTTTTTTAACTTATTTTTAAAACTTAATGTGTTTTTAATTTGTCCTTCGATTTTGTAACAACTTAATCGTACCTATCTGTTTTCTGGTGACTAAGCTATCAATTAAAATGTGCTAAAGCACAGCTTTGTTTGGTTAACGAAATTGATTAATGGGTTTGGCTTACGATAATCCTCATATCTATGATTAGATACTATAATCCTCTAGGTAAAACAAAATGAAACTATAATATGAGTTCTTAAAGCCCCCGCTGGTATTCGGGAAAACAAAATCACAAAAACGCCAGCTGCTATACAGTTGGCAATCTGGTTTCCGTCCTGAAGGGGCCAGCACGAACCATTGACAGCAACGTAATCGTATCGTTCTATTACGAGGGCTGCTATTTATGTATCCGGAATAACAAAGTGAAACAAACAGAGCATTTATGATACTTTTATTGCTTTACAAAATATTCACCATGATGATCGATGCACTTTTGCATACGTTGGAACCAATTTTCGTAGCACTTTTTCCATTCGGATTGAGGTATCTCTAAAACGTGCATTTTGAATGCATCAACAGCTTCTCCACGGCTCGAAAAACGTTGACCACGTAAATTAGTCTTCACGGTTGGGAATAAATAGAAGTCGTCGGGGCTGTACGGCGGATGACCCGTTAATTCTATCTTTTGATCTTCCCAATACCGAGTTGTTTCGGCCGATGTGTGGCAGCTAGCATTGTCATGATGAAGAAGCATTCTGCGTTGTCGGTTGTTCTCTCTTTTTTCTGGCAAACAAATGGTCGTGTACTATTCAGAAATAACCGTTTTACGATCCTCTAGTGGCACTGTAGCCACATGTACATTTATACCAAAAAAAAAAAATTTGCTTCAAAGTGCTTTTTGAAAGAATGACTTTTGTTCGGTTGGGTTTATCTTGGAACACCCAAACTGTTGATTGTTGTTTACTTACAGGATCATACGCATATATCCAAGATTCATCATCTGTGTAGATATTATAGACGCCTTTTGACGCACCCTGATTGTACTTTTGTAAAAAAAATTTACACCAATCGACACAAGTCCGTTTTTGGTCAATTCTCAGGTTGTGCGGAATCCAACGTGAACAAATTTTTTTTACAGCTATATGTTCGTATAATATTTTATATTTACTCGTCATACTTATGTTCACAGACGCCTCTATCTCGCGATATGCAACATGACGATCTTGCATTATTAGTCCCGCACAGCATCAATATTTTGAGGCACAAGAACCGATTTAGGGCGACCTTCTTTAACTTTGTCCTTGAGCACAGACCGCGCACGAATAAACTCATTAAACCAGTGATACACTACTGTGTTTTCGATGGGGCTTCGTCTTCAAAAACCGGAGTGAGTTGATCGATGCACTGTTTTTGAGTTAGCCCTCGCCGAAAATCGTAATAAATCATAGGTAGCACGAAAATTTTCACAACTTAAATCCATGGTGATTGGTGATAAAGACACGCAATTTTGAAAAAGACGCCACAAAGGATAAACAAATGACAGCTACATGAAGAAATGGTATATCTACTTTAACCAAATAGTTCGATTTTGAAATGCTATAGGTACCTAATTACTTTTACAAAATTGTTCTGTAACTGGCCAGTTCCGGATACATAAATAGCAGCCCTCGTAAAACGTGGATTTTTCATGTGATTTTGCCCCATTCTAACCCTGTGCCTATGAGTTTGTACACGTGACTCAGGAGCAAGTTTCCTAAGTAGATGGTCTTCGCAGTATTTTTACCAAAACTCATCAATATTTTTGAATTTTACTCTTTCCCATTTAAACTATGCAACCTTAATGAGAATCTCCTGAACGAATTTGGGCGGCCTCGCATTACCTTTATCACAAGTACTTACGACCAGTAAAGTTAGTGAAATAAACATTTATTCATATAAGCTTGTACAAAGCACTTATGACATGTCAAAATACGACACGATTGGCGTAGTGCGCTGGTGTTGTGACTCCTGGCCCGACCACGGCATGGGAAAAGCACATAAGACATGTCAAAATACGACACGATTGGCGTAGTGCGCTGGTGTTGTGACTCCTGTCCCGACCACGACATGGGACGGTGTTTTTACTTTGACACAAAATTGTCATTTTAATTGTGCCTAATTGTGCCACTTGTCCAACGAATTTGTGCCTTGAGTAATAAGAGTACGACTGTAGTCGGGCTGGGAACCACGTATCATAGCCCGACCACAGCCAAATCTAATGTAATATCAATAGTGTGAAGGTACTGAGTATGCCAAAAAATTTGCGTCAGTTGTGCCAACAGCACATAAAATGTAACTATTTAGTTTTATTTCACAGAATTTAAATGAAATTTAGTTCTAATCAAATATTTTAAATCACAAACTTTAAATCACAAATTCAATACTTGGTTAAACGTGTCAGAAAGATTTCCGGAATATTTAGAAGACTAAGAGACTCTGCTAACAGAACGTTACTGATAACAATTTATAAGGCGCTGTGTGAATCGGTATCTGGGTATTGTATCTCGATATGGGGTGGGGCTGCTAAAACAACACTTTTAGCAGCGGAACGTGCCAACAGGTCTGTACTTAAGGTCATGCTCAGAAAACCGTACAGATACCCTACAGCGGAACTTTACAAAGAAGCCTATGTCTTATCTTTGCGCCAGCTATTTATTTTAAGAACAAGTCTTAATGCTCACAAACGTCTTATCCGCACCGAATACTTTAAGACTCTATTGAAAAAACGTGTTTTTAAAATCCCACTCCCAACAGTAAACTCGCACTTTGCGAGTAGATTTGGCGACTCGATTAGAGCTCATGTGTACAATGCAGTGGTAAGACACTGTAACATTAAAGAGTGCTCAGTTTTTGAAGCAAAATCTGTTTTAACTAGGTGGCTTCTTTCTTTAGATTATTTAAGTACTGAAGACCTGGTTAGGTAACTGATGTTTTTTAGGTTTTTAAGTCTTTCATGTTTGTGAAACTTCTAATTTCATGTTATATCCCTTCCAAATTTAAAAATTATATTTTTCGTTTGTAATTTAAAATTCATTGTAAACACAGGTTAATTATTTCTTTACTGGTTCCCCAAGATACAGGCCCAGCCTAGTTTGGGGTCCTCTGTAAAATTCTCATCTGCCTCAACCTGCAATGCATGTATTTGATTTAATTTAATTTTGTTTGATTAACTGTTGTTTTGTGCAATAAAGAAATATTATTATTATTATGATTGTTTCTCTTATGAGACTCGAAGTTTTAGGAAGGACTTCGGTTATTATGATATTCACGGGCCGGGGCCAAGTGAGTATCATTTCTAATCCTGCCATTATGAATTTTGATCGGTTTGTAGGAACTTGCGGGTGAGTCGGCAAGTATTCAGGATACAAGCTTTTTGAAGTTTAACAAACACATCTTCACGAAGGTCCAATGCTCGTAGTGACGGCAGTAGCTGGATTGGTATTACCCCGGTCGAAGATAGTACAATCGGAACTATAGTAACTTTACTTAGTTGCCACATTCTTGTTATTTCATCTTTTAACTCTATATACTTGGTCAACTTTTCAACGATTGTTTTATTGATGTTATGGGTATTGGGTACAGCTATGTCAATCAAGTGAGCGGTTTTCTTAATTTTGTTTATCAAAGTGATGTCAGGTCTATTGAAGTGAATAGTTTTATCAGTTAGTATTGCCCTGTCATAATAAAGTTTATGTGTGGTGTTCTCTAGCACGCTATCCGGTTTGTATTTGTAATAAGGAGTATCTGGATCGGTTATGAGTTTGTATTTATTAGCAAGTAACTGGTGAATGACATTGGCTACTTGATCATGGCGATGTTTATAGTCGGTCTGAGCTATTGTCTTGCATGCGCCTGTTATGTGTTGTATTGTCTCGGAGGCACTATTACATCGTCGACAGATGTCAACGATAGACTGCTTCATGATATGTTTTTGATAGTTTCTCGTTTCTATCACCTGGTCTTGAATGGCCAAAAGAAAACCCTCAGTTTCGGGAAACAGCTCATTATTATTATTATTATTATTATTATTATTTAGGTGTGGCAAATCATACGCTATCAATTTTACCAAGTCTTTGTAAGAAGTATTTTTTATTTTGTGAACCTGGGTGTCTATTTCTCAGAAAAAATGTACGCAACAAAAAGGTAGTAACGAAATAGTATTCAGTAGTTACTAAATAATTGTTATACAATGGCAAAATATTGTGACGGCTAATGATCAATCAGGTTGTACATGTTTAAATTCAGCCTAATGTTCTACTTTTTTTCGTATAAATGTTACTGGCAATCTGTATACGTTCAGGCAATGTATGAAATATTATTCATTTTATAATTTGCCTAGGTATTGTTTGCAATGCCGGATGCGCAACTGGCATTGTGTGTAAAAGGGTTCACTAAAAAGAAAGTTCACTGTCAGGATCGTCTTTTGTCAAGTATTTTGCGTATAATATTTCCTGTTACGAATAAGTAGACCCACTAAATGGCATTTGTAGAGTGGATAATGGATATTTGTATCAAAAGTAAAAATTCACTAGTTTACAATATCTTAATATTTGATAATTAAAACGATTTTAGTGATTATTCATCGTAATCTTAAAGATTAATTGAATTAGATGAAAATCGTCGGATGCTGGAATATCTTGACAGACAGACAAACATTAAAAAAAACCGCAGTGTCAGCTTCAAGTTTCATACCGCAGTAAGACCTTTGCAGGGTTCAAGCCAGTTCCAATGCCGTCCTAGCTATGATTGCCAGTAGGCTGGACTGTCCCTACATCCGACATTGCTGTGATAGACACATCCCACAAGGTCGGATGGAGAGATTATTGTAACTGATTTATTTGTAATGTTTTAAATTTGTGTTTTCCTTGTATTTTATTTTATTTTATGTTTGTGTTTATTCTAATTTTAATTTCAATTGTATAATGTCTCAATATGGGTTTTTATCACCTGAAATAAATGATTAAATTAAATTAAATTATCATGCATTAACTGAAATAAGGGACCGATTTGCACTTGTAGAGGAACGATGACGTCTGATACAATCGTCTCAGCATAAATTTGAGCGTTGAGGTTGCCTCTGATCCAAATCAACTCAGTTCTTCCGCCGATCCAAATACCCGCCCATACCATGATCGTTCCACCACTATAAGGATGGGCTTCCTGGCAGGATTTTAATCGCTGTTGGCGTCCAGTGGTTCTCCAGTGTCGTATACGTCTTGTATCCGGTCTCATACCAAAACGAGACTCATCAGAAAAGCACACGAAACGCCATTGTTCTTCTGCCCAATTTCTGTGTTCAAGAGCCCATTGATATCGAATCCTACGATTGTGCATTGCTATAGGTGGTACCCTTAGCGGTCTTCGGGAATGAAGGTTCACTTCATGCAAGCGGTTCTGACTGTTTGGTCGCTAATTAAGTTCCCTGAAGAGTGATGAAGCCTCACGGCTAATATCATGGCGGTTATTGTTGGAGCTCTTCGAGTTGTGATTTGAATGTATCGGTCTTGTCTCCGTGTGGTGCAGCGATACCGTCCTCCATGGCGCTCAGCCACGGTACCAGTGCTTCGGTAACGTGTCCAAAGTCGACTGATAACACTCTGACTTGTATTCAGAGCTAAAGCCACAGTACGTTACCGGGAACCAGCTTCTATCATTCCAACGGCTCTGAGCATTTCTTCCCTGCTTAAATGACGTCGCCGCTCCATAATAACGTTGGTTTTAATCAGTAGTAGGGAAACAGTAGCACTAATAATGTCTTCAATGCGTTGTATGTTTTTATAGGAAAAATATTGACAGCTGATTTTCATCTTTTACTCGAATTTGATTGACAGTTCCTGTTTCAAGTTATGAAATGCACCAAAAAGGATCCATATAAATTTATAAAATCATAAATTTATTACAAAGTCACATCTCAATCTCAAGAAATCCGCATAAAAATGCTTGATACCTAGACACTTTTGATGTGTGTATATATAATATAATAATACATACTATTTGCGAAAAGACTTTTTCCCCAACCTAATATACAAAATCTAAATATGAGATATGACTATGAGACTTATGGGCCTATAATTATTTATGTTAGTTTTGTCACCTTTCTTGAACAGCAAAGTTATATTGGAGTGGCAAAAGGTTTTTGGGATATTTCCAGCTTTAAGTATTGTGAAAAGCCTTGCGAGATAAGAACGAAGACTGGGCTTTCCCATTTTTAGAATCTCTGAGGTAACCCCGTCTTCGCCAGGGCTCTTGCTGTATTTCATACTTTTAATGGCAGTGTTGATTTCTTCTATGCTGATTCTATGCGGAATGCTTTCATTAAACTGATATTTTATGTTTTGATTCATCCGAATATAATGATTGGTAAAATTCAGAGCAGTTGTTCATAACCTTTTCGCGATTACTGTGGTTTTTTCCTGGACGATCCCGCAAACCAGTTATCCAGGTTTAAGTTTTAGTACTTCCTTGTTTTGCTGATCTTAAAGAAGTATTTTTGTCAAGTGCTGTCTTGATTAGATGGGTGTTGTGGTTTTTGATGTCTTTTCTAATGTTTCGTTTAACTTGCCTGTCTAGTATTCTGTGCTCCACTGTACCCAGTCTTTTATTTATTCTTTTATCGATCAACGTTTTAGTATGTTTTGTTAGTTTACTGTAATTTCGTTTTTCTTGTTTGATGTTTATATTGCTGCGTCTATATCACGATCTGTCATCACGTTATAAAAGTAATTATTTAGTTCCAAACTCAAGTAATTTCATTATTATTATTTTATTTAGATGAGTGTATTTTTGGTTAAGGGGAACTCCGTTTTTTCGTTTTTTTTTTTTTTCGTATGTTTTTTTACATACATCAATTAATTAAATAGTAACTTTTCTCAAGCAAAACCTCTCTTAGTCCTCGGTTGAATATCAGCTAACCTTACTATCTACTTTGATTACTAAGTTTTATTTGAATCTAGCTATAGTAATTTCGGAATACGTGTGTTACGAATAGTATTATTACTTCTTATGAAGTCAATGCTTTTATCAAACCATTAACTTTTTATCTATCTATCGTAATAAGGAGTCAATGGTTTTATCAGACTATTTTCGTAACGTTTTTTTATGATTTCATATTGATACGAAAAAAAGTAGAACATAAAGCTCAGTGTGAACAGTTACAACCTGATTGAACATTAGCCGTTACAATATTTTGCCATTGTATAACAATTATTTAGTTACTACTGAATACTATTTCGTTACTACATTTTCTTTAAGTACATTGTTTTGCGAAATAGACACATAGTTTCACAAATTAAGAAATACTTCTTACAAAGTCGAGGTAAAATTGGATAGCGTATGATTTGACACACTCAATTTTATTTAAATTCTGTGAAATAAAACTAAATACATTCTATGTGCTGTAGGCACAATTAACGCACATTTTTTTGGCATACTCAGTACCTTCACACTATTGATATTTCATTAGATTTGGCTGTGTTCGGGCCAGGAACCGTGGTTCCCAGCCCGACCACAATCGTACTCTTATTACTCGTCAAGTATAAGGCACAAATTCGTGGGACAATTAGGCACAATTAAAATGACGATTTTGTGCCAAAGTAAAAACTCCGTCCCATGTCGTGGTCGGGCCAGGAGTGAACACGTGCGCTGTAGTACGGTTTCTCGCTTCGATTCCCGGTCGGGTCAATTAAGGAAACGATCTTTTCTGAATTGACTCGGGTCTAGGTGTGCTGGGAGAAGCCCCTGGCTTATTTCCTTGTCTGGTAACTCGTAGCACAGGGATATCAATCCCTACTTCGAGACCATTACAAGAGGTGTGTTGTCCGGCGCAAAAAAAAGTATATAGAAATAATAATAAATAATAATATCATTTATTTATAATTAATTATTAAGTACAGTATTTTTATAAATCATTGTTTTTATAACTTGAATCTTAAGTTTTATAATTGTAATTATTTCGTTTTTATAATTATAATTCATAAGTTGTTTTAAATGTTATAAATCTCTGTTTTTGGATGAATACTACTTACAAATGTTATATCTGAGATTTATACTGAATAAAGAGAAAAATAAACGTAAATGAGACCAAACGCAAACCCATTTTAAATAAACATAAAAATAATAATAATACATTAATAGTACATATCGTAAATAAAAATAATGCTAATCCACCACCGGTTCGGACGTTGCTTCTTATCGAGAAGACTCCGGCAAGAAACTCGATAGTTACTCTTTTGAACTTTGTTTTACTAAAATAAATTCAGAGTATATACAGACAAAGAGAGTAGAAAGGAGCAGATTATTCCTACTATGAACACAAACTCTTGTCGTTCAAATAATCCTCTACATTATAATTACCTTTCATTAACTTTGCTTTAATTGCAGACTTAAACTTGTGAAGAGGTACGAGTAGATCAACAAGACTTTGATATAATAGGTTGGGGAAAAAAGTTTCTTCGCATTTTTTAAGGAAATTCAAAACATTTTGTAATATAATTTATTTACATTTAACTACGTATGTACGTTTTTGTATGTAGGTGCCATTTTGTTCGATTACTTTTTGCCATCTTGTAGTAAGGACATGATTCTATTGCTATAGGAATTTTGAGGCTTCTGATCAAAATACCACAACAAGTGGTTTTGGCAGTCCTCTCGTGATGTTAACCGGACACTGCCTAAATAATTCTGAAGAGACCGAAACAGGTGGAAATCTGAAGGTTCAAGGTCAGGACTATACGGCGGATGCATTAACACCTCCCAGCCAAACTCTTAATTTTTGCTGAGTGGTGAAAGATGTGAGGTCTTGCGTTATTATGATGAAAAACCACACCCTTTTTGTTGATTAATTTCGGCCGCTTTAATCTCATCAGTTGTTCGCAGTAGAGTTCAGAATCGATGGTCCTTCCTGGTGGTTACAAAGAAAACAAACAACAAACTGGCTCATAATGAATAGGTAATGCCCTTCCAATCCCACCACACACACAACATCACCTTGTTGCGAGTTATTCCGGGTTTGCCAGTCTGTGAAGCCTGGCCGGCCTTTGACCACGACCTTCTTCGTACGTTCTTGTCGTACGTGATCCACTTTTCATCACCAGTTATCAGCTTCTTTACGTCGTACGCTTTCATAACGTCGTAATAAAGAATCATAAATGAGTATACGGTTCATTAGGTTTTCAGTGAGCTTGTGAGGTACCCAAATATCGAGCATTTTTGTGTACCCATTTTTTTTCAAATGCGCCAAAACTGTTTTTTGGTCAATTCCCAGTTCTTCAGTTACGTCTTTTTTAAAAATGGCATCCATTTTATCCGTAATAGGGCGACCAGAGCGACGTGCATCTTTGACATCAAAATTTTCGGTTTGGAAACGGTTAAACCAAATTTGTGCTACTTTCACAGACTGTGGCACTAGGTCCATAAATATCGCAAATTTTTTTCGCGGCTTGCGTTGCTTTTTTACCTTTTTTGTAATAAAATTTTAAAATGTATCGAATTTCTTCATCTTGACAGTAAGAAAAACAAATGAAAATCACACATTTTCCTAATTTGAATTTGGATTTATCTTTTTTTTTTTTTTTTTTTGTATTACACTAATCATATTACTTTACTAATTATTTTATATAATTTCTTAAATATATTTACATTACTAAAACAAATATTAACACTTCGAAAAATAAAATTAAAAAATACGTTAAAATAAATATTTACAGTGAATAAATATCTTCTAAAATTGGTCCTTGTGCCATTGACCCCAGGACGCTGGCAGCGTTACCGCGCTGGATAGCCAGCGCCAGGCGCTGAGCAAAGTATGCTCCAGCTCTAGGGTCGCCCGAAGCATGGACCAATTTGGACGCGATTGTTTTATAGAGCTGTTTCGCGTCCGAGCTCCACGGGCCCTGTGTTTCTACCGCAAACGCCGCAAATTCATTGTCACGGAGTAAAGACGAGTATTTGCGACGCTTGAGGATCTGGGCCTGATCGGCCGCGGCGCCAGCCCTCAATGCTGTGCCATGGACGTGAGACGCTGCCAAGGTATCCACACAAGTGGCATCCCAGATGAGCATGCGACCTAGCGTCCATGGCACAAGTGTGGCACCATCTGGTCTCTTGCCATCGTCTCTAAAGAGACCCCGAGGCTCCAAGGTGGCGGGAATAGAAATAGTGGCAAGAGAGCGACGTATGATGTCATTGAGAGCATTATGGCGGAAAATCCGGCCAGAGCTCTGGGGACAAGACAACCCATGGTGCCCAAATTCGTCCACGCTTCTTCCGCAATGACATGTATGGGACAAGCACAATTCGCTACCCAGCCGGAGGGAGCAGGCTATCCGAAGGGTACTGGCGTCCAGCAGCGTTCCAATGTTTTTAGATGGAAGGGCGTGGAGCCAGTACCCTGACTCTTTCTCTGATGCCGCAAGGAGCCTGGCGCGATCTGTGTCACTGACACACTGTGCCAGAAGATTAGTCTGCAGGCTTTTTAGCGCCGGTAGGTCCCATATTTTTTGGCTGGTTTTTTCGCTCGGAATTGGCTCTGAAGGTAGTGCGACTCTCCATGCCAATACTGCCTCGGACAAGTGAGCCACCTCGTTGTCAGTAAATTGGGTGTTACATTTTAATATTTTACTGACAAGAGGCAGCGAGCTGTATCCAGAGGACAGAAAAGCGGGAAGAGCCACACTTGAAACAGACCTTATACCTAGCCCACCAAACTTGACAGGAAGCACTCCCTGGGTCCAACTACGATCATACAGTTTTGAATTTAGAATTTTTGAAACAATTGATTTTAAAGAATTGTCTAAATTTGATGTGATATTTTGGAATTTCCAAACGGGTGAGCAACGCATGATGTAAGTTAATTTTGGGGTAAAGAGACATGAACGAATAATGAAGAGGGCTATGTGTGGAGTAAGGTTTAGAAGACGATCTGACATTTCTGTGAAAAGGTTCAATTTTGAATTTAAAATGGGGGTAATCGCTTCTTCGAAAATCGGTGAACCAAGAAGTGTAAGGGACTTTTTAGATTGTACTGCTATGTTTGGTATTAGAATTTTGAATTTTTCCAAAATGTCTGTTTTGTAACTCTGGGACAAATCATTTGAAAGAAAAAGTTCGCATTTATCAAAATTAATTTCAAGTCCAATTTGTGAAAAATGCAAAATAAGAGTTTCCAAGTCCTGTAATACGGTAGAAGCTTCTCCCCCAAGAGAGCCATCATCAAGGTACCAAAGATTGAATTTTGAGGTTAGGGAGGTTATGATTGAATGTATGCCCAGGCTAAAAATAGCCGGGCCTAATGGGTCGCCCTGCTGGCAGCCTGTACTTGACGATATTTCATTTGACTGAAAAAGTAATTTAGTAGGAGAACCGTAACATTGCCAAAGATACTCATAAATTTCAGGTATTTCGTTTTTAATTTCCGAAAGGAGTGCAGATCTGTCGAGGGAGTTGAACGCGTTTTTTACATCAACTTTAACAAAAACCTCAAAATCGTTATTAAGAAAAGTACGCGCCGCGTGAACAGCTGCCTCACAACCACCTTTTACTCCAAACCCTAATTGAGTCGGTTGAAATTTTGTGGCCAACCTATCCTTGACCTCACGGCAGCAGAGTTTAGAGGCCAAGCGACGTATGGTGCAACCGACCGCGATGGGACGAATACCACCATCTTTTTTTTTTAAAGCAATTAGGTTTGCGCCGTACAGTATCTACAAATTTCATTATTCACTTCTCCAGAAATCATTAGGTTTACTAGTTTTGTTAATTGTTTCAGAAGATTTTCCGCGGCTTCCCCTAGTCGTGTGTTTGTTAGGTCTTTCAGATGCTGTGGTGTTATACCATCGAGACCGCCAGCGGAGCCGTTTGGAAAGGAATGGATACCGGCGCATACAAGTTCTTCGGTAATATTTGGTGGCTGTGGGGCAACAGGCGAATTTGGAATATGAGATGATATGGAAGGTGAAAACGGGTGTTTATCTCGAAGGACACTTAGAGTTTCAGCTGAGTCCGTAGCCATGCAGTCGTTTGAAAACAATAATTTCGCAGCAGCTTTTACGTTGCCATCGGCAACTTTATTTTCTACGAGTTGGGTATAGTTAGGGACTCTGGCGAAATGATGTGGTGGAAGAAAGATCTTGTGATATAATTTGGTCAGTACAGTTATTTTTAATGGATTGGGTGAGGCTGATAGAATTGTTGTGATTAACTGAAAGATGAAGAACCGAAAACGAGAATGTTAAAAGCCGTTCCCAGGACTCAAAGTTGTTCTCTGACACAGTTTTGGCCACACACTCTGCGAGACTACGTGCTACACAGATGCGAGCTCCTTGTGGTATTCGTTTAATTAGTTTACAGTTATTTTTAAGTATTGAAAGTTTCCTCGACAGGTCGGCAACCCTCGTAGAGTCCCCAGTGGCAGGATTCGGGTAGATTGGCGATAGAATCGAACTGCAAGTTTGGGAAATTGGGGGGTGGCGGCGACTACGATGTATTGCGAGACCTTTTTGGCCTTTATATGTTTTACCATCGGTGCAAAAGGGACACTCTATGAAGTTTACCGGTGTTGCTAGTGACGACATATTTGCAAACTTAATTAACTTCTTACTACTTCATTATTATTTACCCACAATAAATACCATATCAACATAAATCTAACATAAGAACTAAAACATTTACACCAATATTTACACAAAAATGAAAAGTTAAAAATGTCAATGTACTCGTATGTCAAATCATACAGATGTCAATAAACGGAGCATGCGTATTCGGCGTGTCTGGAGACAAAAGCGGCGCTGATTTGCTCTGCAAGTGACTTGTTTTGGAAACCATGGCATTTTCTATGGCAACCAGCCGGCGTCCTTGGCAACGCCTTCATGGCGACTCAACTTGTCAAAAACCAGCTACAAAATGCATCAACTTATTTTGAAGAAACACCACAAATCGATAATTTTAGGAGGCGTCCCCACTTGTACTAATTCCACTCAATCACATCAATAACATGTGGTACATTAACACGTTTCACGTTGGTTGAATGATTTTTTAAACAATTTAAACTGCGCGAGCGTCTGACAGTCTGACGTCTCTTATTGAGTCTCTTATTTTAAATTTAAATTTTTAATGATACCTAAACCAGCCATATACAAATAGTATAGCCAAAGAGTTTTTATTACAAGTTCATATATACTATATGCGAATAGACTTTTTCCCCAATATTTCGTTAAAATTTCCAGATTGACCCACAAATGAGTTTCCCACCTTGTGTAGCCTAAGACTGGGAGTTTTCGGTTTGTTTTTATTTCTGGTATTATGTTTATGAGTACCTATCACTGTTTTTTTTGAACAGATGCAGGTTTTTGCGCACATACATTATGTTACCTAAAATATATTGAGCATGCATAGTTAAAATATCGATCTTTTTAAATACTTCCCTAAGAGAGTCGCGTGGCCTAAGGCTGAATATGGAACTGGATGGCTCTTTTTTGAAGTACAAAAATGGTGTTCCAGTCTGCAGCTGAGCCCCACAACAGTAGACCATACGACATAACACTATGAAAGTAGCTAAAATATACTAGGTAGTCTTGCTGTTTCAATATCAGTCAAGAGTCTTATTTTTCAAACAGTACAAGCGGCGGAGCTGGTCTCCCTGCCAGGGCCGTTATATGCGGACCCCATTGACTTAGAATATAAAGTTATTCCTAAAAATACAGTATAATTCGTTAATTCTGGCTCGTCATTCATGGTTACTTAGTATGAACCTGTTTCACATTGATTTTGGCGATGAAGGTCAGATCCTAAGTAGGTCAGATTCCAACTAGGTCAAATTTTAACTAGGTCTCAGACTATGAGTTGATAATGTACAATACAGTTTAGTATCATAATTTTCCATGAAGTTAAACAACGTAAGGAATAAAAAATTTTTATTCGTAGTGAGTTTCCATAATCATAGGATTACGAAACAAAAAAAATACATTTTCCTCCTTTCTAATTCTTACAGTAGCATTACTATTCGGCAATGGAGCTCCGATTCCAAGTAGTTCACATTAGGACAGTAGCATTTCTTCTATACTTCAAATGTTGTGCTCCGGTACGTACCTACGGTACTTTGGCTTTTAATCAATTGAAGATAAAGGTGAATCACTTTCTGATTCGCTAACAGAACTGTCTGCCGTATCTTCTGTTCTGTATTTTCTCCTGTAACTTAATTAAGATGCTCCTTTGAAACATTGGTATACAGTTATGTGCCCGTTTTTGCACACTTCATTTAAAATTTTCAGTGATTCATCAAATATTCTGTCAACACTTCCAGATTTTTTTACCGGCTTAAGTAGGTACCTCTGCATCTTTTATTTTAAAATCATTACTACGTGATGCTTTTTTCAATTTGTAAACGACATACATGTAATAAATTGGAATACCTGAGAATCTTACTATTCATTTTGTTATGCCATCCCTCCAAGTGACTGGTAATCAACGCGTTTCCTTTTCGCATCAGAAAACGTCTCAAAATATTTACGAAACTGATCAATTTTCTCCACTTTTTCAAATTTATTATTTAATTTTAGCCAAGCCTCTGGAATACACTCTTTAGGGAGTAAAGGCAAATTTACTAATAATCTTGTAAATCGTCTGCTATTTTTAGTATTACATATTCCAAGCTCCTTTGAGCCAAACTGCTTTCTTAAAATGAAAAAAGCAACTAGTTTTTTTTACTTTAGGAAAACTTCTTCAATAGCGTTCATGACTGCCAATGCAAAATCGCAAGAAGAGAACTCGATATTTATGTTCAATTTGTTTTTCAACATCAATACTAATATTATAAAGAGGTAAGCGTTTGTAAGTTTGTGAGATTGTGAGTTTGGATGTTTGGGACAGGTAATCTCCGAAACTACGAAACCGATTTCAATTTTTTTTTACTGTTAAAAGGTTACATAATCCCTGATTGCCTTAGGCATATATTTGTTCTAAAATAATAATAAAAATAGTTCTCAGCCAGATCAATTCACATTTATTAAGTTCTCCGAAAAAAAAGCGCCACCGTAAATACACACATCAAAAGTGTCTAGGGATCAAGCATTTTTATGCGGATTTCTTGAGATTGAGATGTGGCTTTGTAATAAATTTATGATTTTATAAATTTATATGGATCCTTTTTGGTGCATTTCATAATTTGAAACAGGAACTGTCAATCAAATTCGAGTAAAAGATGAAAATCAGCTGTCAATATTTTCCCTATAAAAACATACAACGCATTGAAGACATTATTAGTGCTACTGTTTCCCTACTACTGATTAAAACCAACGTTATTATGGAGCGGCGACGTCATTTAAGCAGGGAAGAAATGCTCAGAGCCGTGGGAATGATAGAAGCTGGTTCCCGGCAACGTACTGTGGCTTTAGCTCTGAATACAAGTCAGAGTGTTATCAGTCGACTTTGGACACGTTACCGAAGCACTGGTACCGTGGCTGAGCGCCATGGAGGACGGTATCGCTGCACCACACGGAGACAAGACCGATACATTCAAATCACAACTCGGAGAGCTCCAACAATAACCGCCATGATGTTAGCCGTGAGGCTTCATCACTCTTCAGGGAATTTAATTAGCGACCAAACAGTCAGAAACCGCTTGCATGAAGTGAACCTTCATTCCCGAAGACCGCTAAGGGTACCTATAGCAATGCACAATCGTAGGATTCGATATCAATGGGCTCTTGAACACAAAATTGGGCAGAAGAACAATGGCGTTTCGTGTGCTTTTCTGATGAGTCTCGTTTTGGTATGAGACCGGATACAAGACGTATACGACACTGGAGAACCCCTGGACGCCAACAGCGATTAAAATCCTGCCAGGAAGTCCATCCTTACAGTGGTGGAACTATCATGGTATGGGCGGGTATTTGGATCGGCGGAATAACTGAGTTGATTTGGATCAGAGGCAACCTCAACGCTCAAATTTATGCTGAGACGATTGTATCAGACGTCATCGTTCCTCTACAAGTGCAAATCGGTCCCTTATTTCAGTTAATGCATGATAATGCACGACCGCACACCGCAAGAGTTGTAAGACAGACTCTCGCCGCAGCTAACATCAATGTCCTGCCCTGGCCTGCTCAGTCGCCAGACTTGAACCCGATTGAGCATGCATGGGATATGCTACAGAGAAGAGCTCTGCCGAATATGGAGGGTATCCAGTCGCAAGAAGACCTTTTTTTGTTGTTGCAACGAACATGGGCGGCCATTCCACAGCGTGATTTGGATGAACTCATTTTGAGTATGCCAAACCGATGTTCTTGTGTTGTTAGTGTTCGCGGTAGAAACACGGATTATTAATTGTTTAAGTTACCCAATAAAATTTTAAAGAAAACTGTTATTTCAGTCTTTTTTTCGAACTTTAATGTTAGTGGTTCAAATGTCAAAAATCCCTTTATTAGGAAAATGGCAAATTTCTTTATTAATGCAAAGGTGACTTGGTTTATCGTTACTGTAGACAAACGAAAACACTTAATTTGATGAATCCTTAAAGAAAATTTTAATTAATATCAATCAGGAGAAAAGTTATTGCAAAAATATATGTTGATCCCTAGACACCTTTGATGTGTGTATTTTCGTGCGTGCGCTGGCCCCACTGTTGATTATACATGCATACAATGTAGATACCATAAAATTAAAGGTTTTTAGTAGATCCATAAAGAAGTCCGCGACACAATACATCTACGCACGCAAAATTATTAAAACATATATATATATATATATATATACATATCACGAAATTTCAGAAACTACAAGTGCTAGGAGTTTAAAATTTTGCATGGGGGTTCTTTTGAGGACGCAGGTCCTGTCACTCCAAGTGCACCTCTGTAACATTCGAGGTCTGCACTCTAATCTCGTTGCAGTCCACCACCACCTAGAGACTGATAAGCCTCACCTGCTCTTTGTCACGGAGATGCAAATCAGGTGTCCGTCAGACGCGGCGGATTTAAACTACCCAGGGTATACAGCACGCTCTGGCGTGTGCCTATATGCTCGCGATGACATCTGTTGCCAGCGTCTCCGTAACCTTGAAAAACCGGGTTTTTCTGTCTTGTGGACACAGTTTTTACTAGTGGACACGGCGTGGAGAAAATTCTCTATTCCTGTGTCTACCGATCGCACAGCGGAGACCAGGAGACGACCAAACTTTTTGAGTACCTTGGTGCTACGGCTGATATAGTCCAACATCGGTATACATCTGCGCAGTTAGTGTTTCTGGGGGACTTTAACGCTCACCATCGTGACTGGTTGTTCCCATACCAGGACACTGACCATGCTGGTAGAGAGGCGCTGAGGTTTTCTTTGTCGCTGAATCTCACCCAACTCATCAAGGAAGCCACGCGCATACCTGATGTTTCTAGCCACACACCAAATTGCCTGGACCTTCTGCTGACTACAGATCCAGACCGCTACTCTGTGTCGGTTACTACCCCTCTGGGCAAGTCCCTTCTCAAAGCTACTGAGATTTATTTTAGTGGCCCCCCCGACCAACCTCGCGGTTATGCAGAAGGGCACACTATTCCTAGCACACCGTGAAGTGTACTAGGGACCATCTGCGGTAGGTCCTGCCGCCATAAAGCACAATGCACAATGCATTACACATTACGGTACTCATAGGCGAGTAGCCCGTGGCATTACCCACTCCCATTTATCCAGAATGGTGCCGGAGCAGTTATAGTCGCTCACAACGCGCATCCAAAGAACGCTAGCGGCTTCAATCCCCGCTAGGGACGTCAGAGAAGCCAACTACCATTTCTCCAGAATGGTGCCGGAGCTGTATAGCACGCTCACATCTCGATGCACTGCCGTACATCTACCCTTAGCTACAGCAGGGTGGCCGGATGGGCAATCTAGCGGATGCCCATCTCCTTGCTATCCAGGCAAGTACCGGAGGAGCAGCAAGCCGCTATAAGGGTTCCTCACTAACCCCGCATCTAAACACTTAGCGGCCCAACGCCCTAGACCAGTGAATTTAGATACTCGTTGCGCGCGAGGAGGGACGCTCGGTACACACTACCGAGCAGACGAACATGCCCCACCTCTGCAACTAACCACATGCCACCACGAATCCAACTCCAAGTTGGGGCCTACCTTAACAAAGGCAGAGCTGGGACCCCCAACACCCGTGGTACCCTGATCCTAACAGCCAGACCCGTAGTTCCGGCTGCGAAAACCCTACCTACCCGGGTGTAGTAGATAGGGACCCCTCTGGGCAGTTCAGACCATTGTCTGGTGAAGTCTGTGTCCAACTACTCCCCACCCGATCCCAGATCCTTATTATATTTGCTATAGGGCTAGGAGCCGACTTCGAAATAGCGTCTGGGAAAGCTTAGTTTTTTTTAACTTTCGTTTTAAGAAATCTGTTTCAAGATTTTCTTTGAATTTAATGTAAAATGCCCTTCCTCGGCTTTCATACACATGTTGTTACTTAAAACCTTTGGTTCGGTTTCATTTTTATTTTATGCTGTGATGAAGAGTCTTCAAACATGAAAAACCTGTTATGGACATGACGTACACTTGGTTTTTTCTTGAATTTTCATTCTGGACGGCATCGAAGAAGTTGTTAAAATCGTAGACTTTGTTTTTCTTCTTTAATGACATTTCCACCTGATAGTGAAAATGATCAGCTTTATGATGATTTAAAAGATGTCTGGGCTCAAATATGGTTTCAATGACAGTAAGTTCGCTGTTGGCCATGTTAACCAAGAAACACTTAATGCCCAATTCTTGTTCTGAGCCGAACAGTTTATCATCCCATATAACAACATGCTTGGCGTCGCTTTGGTGTATTAGGAAACATCCGAAAGCAGATAAGATGTCTTCCTGGTTTCTGCCGGATTTATTTGTGAGTTAGTATTTATCTCAGTAAATAATTAAGAATCAAACGAACTTACCTTGTGAAGTTTGATATCTAATTATATGAGTGTCTTGATCGAAGATGATTACATATTACATGCAGCAGCACTTGGTATGATGCCGTCCTCACCACACTTTTAGAGATGTTGTTAAATAAAAACATTCAATAATAAGTTTTTAAATTAAAAAAAGTAAGTACGTAAGAAGTCAAACTATTTAGTTTGACTCCTTTCCTTTCCCCACTGACTTTGCCGTTCACCCACCCGCAATCTTCATTACTATAGAGCATTTTTTTTCTATAGGTCGGGTGTGTAATCATCTTCGGTCAAGACACTCGTATAATTAGACATCAAACTTCACAGGGTAAGTTCGTTTGATTCTTAATTATACTTCGTATCTCTCCCGAAGATGATTACATATTACATGCAGATGTTTAGAGCATCGAAAAAAATACAATCATGTTACGATCAATTTGTATTTATTTTAAGGCGGCGTTACGAGAGATTGCTCGGAAAACCCTTTTTTTCGATTCAATGGTTTAGTTGTTTATTTTTTATCAATGGTCTTGGTAAAAATATATTATATGCTTTAGGATATTGTCTAGAACTAGTGCTAATTTGTTACACGATAGGATGTAATTTACTCGATAATAAAAAAATCCGAAAATAGGCTACGATAAAAATTTTGAACGAATTATTAGTGGGTAAAATTTTAAAAAAATCACATCATTTCATATAGAAATATTTGTTTTTGAATTCTATAGTGACTGTGCTAATTTTTTTTTCAACAGTTATTCCATAATAGTTTAAAATCATATTTTTATCCCGAATATAGATTGCCCAGCGTCTGACGACACGCCCCGCCGCCCGCCGCTTCCGCTCATTTCGCTTTTCGCTCGCGCCACTTGCGGCTGACTGTCGTACTTTTTGCTTGGCTTTTGACACCTACGAAAAAATAATCATGTAAAATAACCTTTACAACCGGGAAACTCAACAGAAAATAGCTCATAGACTGGAACTACATAGTTTTAACTAGCTTCTCCCCGCGACTAAGTCCGCGTGGAATGATTTATTTATTCTTTATTGCACAAGCAATTAAAGTACAATTGGCGGACTTAATGCCTAGAGGCATTTTCTACCAGTCAACCGCAAGGTATAACAGAGACATTAAAAAGTTTGGACTGTGCCCTTAGGGGCTAAAGGCTGTTACATAAAGAAATATAAGCAAGAGAATACAAACAACAAATCTTAAATACTAATACTTATAAATTCAGCATAATATATTCTACATATGATATATACTAAACATGCAAATATACTACATACATAGGTACCTAAATAAGTTTATAACAAATATACTAATGAACTACTAATGATGATTAAGCCTCTAGCCTTCCTCGATAAATGGGCTATCTATGTAATTGTAACTAACAATACACAAGTAGTCTAGGGTATTCTTTGGGCTTCCGACTCTTAGATTTCTATTGAAGAAAACCCTTGAACCTTTTAAACACTAACGCCATCTAGTATGACAATATGAGAAAATTGATGCAAAGAGTGCGCCACCAACGTAGACATAAAACAACATTCCCGATAGCAATGAGGCGCAACAATCTTTCTATATCGTTTTAATACATGGCGTTAGTTATTTTCAAAGGTTGAATCCAAGGGTGGGAAACTAGGACAGCAAGCCAGATCAATATATTAGACATTATTGTTACACGACTGGCCTGTTGGCGCAATGGCAGCGATCCTGCTTTTAGCGCCGGAGGTCGTGGGTTCGATCCCCACCCATGACAAATATTTGTGTGACGAACATTTGTATTTGTTGTGTGTCTGGGTGTTATTATCTATTTAAGTATGTATTTAGAAATATTTAAGTATGTTTATCAGTCTCTGACACCCATATTACAAGCTCTGCTTAGTTTGGGGTCAGATGATCTTGGTGTGAATTGTCCCAGGTATTTATTATTATTATTATTATGTTGGTAGGATTAAATTCACGGGCCCATAGGGACCCGGTCCTTTGAGGCTTGCGTGGGGCCGAAGCCAACACGTAGAGGCCTTTTCGTACCATTTACTCTAATTTGAAATGAGTACATCTGCCGGGTTTTGTCTCTAGATAAATATTGAAAATCTACCCAAAGACAACACCCGGCAGATGCATGAACTATTGAACAATATGAAGAAAACAATAAAAATTGGGCTATGGGTATGTACATTCGGTGGACTGGATTACTGGGTTATTGCTTGAGACGACGGACGTCTGCCATAAAAATTGTCTCAAAGTTTTATACCTGGCAGACGGTGACTTGCCACTCACTAGATGGGCCCCCCAAAATGTGCCGACACAAAAGGACGGCAAAGGCGGCAACATGGCCGTGAGCGGCTCAGGGTGTGGAGAGGTGTGCACCGCTTTCTACGAGGTGGATAAACCACCTCCCCAACTCGCGACTTAGGCATGTTTCACTTCCACCCTGCGAGCATTCCGCTCTAACGCCCCACTCTGGACGGCCAGTGAAGGCAAGCCAGAGGTGAGAGTCCTGCGGCCCCCCTTGGGGTCCACTCCACCCGGCCGGCTAAGGCAAGCGGAGGCGGAGGGCCTGACCGACTCTCGGGGGAACTCGGGTCCGTGGTGTCGCTACACACCAACAGCTCGCCACAAGCTGCCCTGCGGGTTAGCGTCGGGATGATGGTAGCCCGTGGTGTCGCTACGCACCAACAGCTCATAGAACTGCCCTGCGGACTATTATTATTATTATTATTTTATCAGAACAAATACACTGGACAGCAAAAAGAACGGGTCACTGGGCTATTTCCATACAAACGTGCTCACTTAAGCCTCTCATAAATGGGAAACGATTTGCATCAATGCAATGATTTTTACGTTGATGGAGAACACGAATGACCAACTTAGCCAATCAGTTTCAAAAATTTTCGTACTGTCTTAAATTTTCCGAAAAAATTAAAACAATTGAAGGAAACACTCGCCCCATATAACATTTTAGGGGACACGAAGTTTAATTTTTAGTTTTTCTTTCTCAAGAAAATAGAGAGACTTTTGAGAATTTTTTAATCTGTTTATCGTCAATTGGGCCTTTGGCCTCTCCATTGAGATAAGAATCATTGCTGAGATGCAAAAAGTTTCCCATTTATGAGAGTAAAAGTGAGCACATTTGTATGTAAATAGCCCAGTGACCCGTTATTTTTGCTGTCCAGTGTATTTGATTTACCGGTAAAGAAAGGATTGTGGGTTGATTACAATTGAGATTTTACCTGATGTGGAAGCTTTAGGACTCCTTGGCGAGGCGACCCGTTTCTTTGTACTCCCAGTGCCTTTATCCCGGTTTCTTGCACTGCGGGGACCCAGCAAAAATGGTTAACTGTCATTAAAAGCAATCAGGGCAACGAAAAAAGCTTCAATCGATTTTCAGTTAAATCCCGGTAATAAATAATTACAACTTTTGATGGTAATTCTGTAGGCTAATAGTGACTTATACTGGACGAGAGTTGAAGTAAACTCTGGCAAATACACGTTTCTTAAACAATAGCATTAGCTCCTGAAGTCATTGCAGAAGAAATGAATTCTTATTTGCACATTGCTAAACATTATTGATACGCGCGTATTGTATTGTATTCAAAGTTTAAACGGTCATTGATATTCATGTCTGCTGACTTTACAGGTATCTTTATCTCGTACGTATAGTTAAAATATCGGATTTTATTTTTCTTTCATTGCATTCAAGATCATTTCCAACTGTGATTCTTTATACTTCTAGATTAAGGACGCCTATACGTTTCAGACGTTTCGATTTCTGTCAAAAAGAAGCCTAACGCACACACGCACGGCTCACACACACAGTGAAACTGTCGTTAGGGCAAAAAAACAGACGTAATTATAATCTTGATACTTGTTGTAATTATAGCAGACAAATCATACAATTTATTTTTATTTGCTTGTTTATAAAATAAAAAATGAAATATTTGTATTACTTACCAACCAAATTGTACATTGGATATTAGACACAATATTGGAAATCTCTGTGTCATGGCTGATGATGATGGACTCCGGAGACACCCCATGGAACTTTGAAACTGTAAGAGGTAGGTTTCCAAAGATGGGGCTCTTAGTTTAGGTCTTTGTGAGTTCTTAAATGCTGGATGACTTGACTGACCTGATGATGGACTCCGGAGACACCCCATGGTACTCCAAAACTGTCAGACGTAAGTGTCCCGAGTTTGGGCTCGTTTTATAGGTCTTTGTGAGTACTTACATGCTGGATGACTTGGCTGACCTGATGATGGACTCCGGAGAAACCCCTTGGAACTCCGAAACTGTCAGAGGTAAGTGTCCTGAGTATGGGCTCGTTTTGTAGGTCTTTGTGAGTACTTGCCTGCTGGATGACTTGGCTGACCTGATGATGGACTCCGGAGACACCCCATGGAACTCGGAAACTGTCAGAGGTAAGTGTCCCGAGTTTCGCCTCGTTTTGTAGGTCTTTGTGAGTACTTACATGCTGGATGACTTGGCTGACCTGATGATGAACTCCGGAGACACCCCATGGAACTCGGAAACTGGCAGAATTAGGTATCCCGAGTTTGGGCTCTTTTTGTAGGTCTTTGTGAGTACTTACATGCTGGATGACTTGGCTGACCTGATGATGGACTCCGGAGACACCCCATGGAACTCGGAAACTGTCAGAGTTAGGTATCCTGAGTTTGGGCTCGTTTTGTGGGGTCTTTGTGAGTACTTACATGCTGGATGACTTGGCTGACCTGATGATGGACTCCGTAGACAGCCCATGGAACTTCGAAACTGTTATAGGTACGTGTACCAAGTTTGGGCTCGTTTTGTAGGTATTTGTGTGTACTTACATGCTGGATGACTTGGCTGACCTGATGATGGACTCCGGAGACACCCTATGGAACTCCAAAACTGTCAGAGGTAGGTATACTGAGTTTTGGCTTGTTTTGTAGATTTTTGTGAGTACTTACATGCTAGATAACTTTGCTGACCTGCCTGGTTAAGATGCGCAACATAAGGTATTTTCTCGTCCCTGATAAATGACAACAAAGGTAGACAAGACAAGTTTCCTCTTGAAGAAAGTGTGTAGACGGATAAGTCACAATTTTATGAATATGTATAATAATGGATATTATCAATAGTACTGATTCAAAGACACGATAGTATCTATGTGAATAATCGCCACAAATAATCGATCGAACTAATCGATCGATTTGAACAATCGATGTAGTCGATGACACTAAGCGATACAAATAATCTATATGATCGTTTAATCTAATCAATTCAACTAGACGAAATAACTATTTCGATCCAACTAATCGATTTAACTAATCGATTCAATTAATCGATTCCAAATTATTGATTCGAAATAAAAGTCGTTAAATATTAATTAATTGATTTATTGATGAATAACAATCGATTTATTGATACGAATAGTTGATTAATAGATAGAAAAAGATCGATTTATTAGATACCAATAATCGAGATATTCAATTGTATCGATACGATTGATACCCCAAACTATCTATACACACAACAACATGGTCTAGGGATATATAAAACTTTTTTAAATAACTTAAAAAGTACTGGCCCTACAAAAAAACTATTAATGACAGATTATAAATACATTATTAAGTTCCTTTTTTAAATTCAAATTTGTATATAAAAGGTTTTGTTTTAAGATGAAATTCGCATTCATTTCATTTCTTCCAAAGAAGTGAATCTTCACGAACTTGTAACTTGAATAAAACTCCATAAATTTCTATAAATCTTTGTCTAACGCATCTCTGGTGTTCATTTAATCATGCCACGTAGACACTTGACCAGGAACGAAATGTTAAGACCAGTGGGCATGATTCAAGCTGGCGCTACCCAAATTGCGGTTTCTGAAGCTATGAGGACCAGTCAGAGCGTTATATCCAGGCTTTGATCACGTGATCGTGTCACGGGGGAAGTGGTGGAACGGCACCGAGGACTTCAACGCATTACCACACATGTACAGGACCGATTCACAGTATATGCTGCACGAAGTCAACCAAATGTAACGGCGATGCAATTGGTTCAAAGGCTACAGAGAGAGTATGGTTTGCTGGTAAGTGGTCAAACTTTGAGAAGACGACTGCATGAAGTCAACCTACGTGCTCGTTGGCCACTTCGGATACCAGCGCTAAGGAGAGGCAATCTAGGAAGAAGATTACATTGGGCTATTGCACACAAAAACTGGAACCATTCTCAATGGTCACTTGTGCTTTTCACTGATGAATCCAGGTTTGCATTTCGTCCTGATTCGCGAAGAGTACGCGTTTAGAGAGCACCTGGACGTTGGAATCGACTGCAACACCCACAATAAGCCCAAACTCGGGATACCTAACTCTGACAGTTTCCGAGTTCCTTGGGGTGTCTCTGGAGTCCATCATCAGGTCAGCCAAGTTATCCAGCATGTAAGTACTCATAAAGACCTACAAAACGAGCCCAAACTCGGGATACCTAACTCTGACAGTTTCCGAGTTCCTTGGGGTGTCTCCGGAGTCCATCATCAGGTCAGCCAAGTCATCCAGCATGTAAGTACTCACAAAGATCTATAAAACGAGCCCAAACTCGGGATACCTAACTCTGACAGTTTCCGAGTTCCTTGGGGTGTCTCCGGAGTCCATCATCAGGTCAGCTAAGTCATCCAGCATGTAAGTACTCACAAAGACCTACAAAACGAGCCCAAACTCGGGATACCTAACTCTGACAGTTTCAGAGTTCCTTGGGGTGTCTCCGGAGTCCATCATCAGGTCAGCCAAGTCATCCAGCATGTAAGTACTCACAAAGGCCTATAAAACAAGCCCAAACTCGGGATACCTAACTCTGGCAGTTTCCGAATTCCGTGGGGTGTCTTCGGAGTCCATCATCAGGTCAGCCAAGTCATCCAGCATGTAAGTACTCACAAAGACCTACAAAACGAGCCCAAACTCGGGATACCTAACTCTGACAGTTTCCGAGTTCCTTGGGGTGTCTCCGGAGTCCATCATCAGGTCAGCCAAGTCATCCAGCATGTAAGTACTCACAAAGATCTATAAAACGAGCCCAAACTCGGGATACCTAACTCTGACAGTTTCCGAGTTCCTTGGGGTGTCTCCGGAGTCCATCATCAGGTCAGCTAAGTCATCCAGCATGTAAGTACTCACAAAGACCTACAAAACGAGCCCAAACTCGGGATACCTAACTCTGACAGTTTCAGAGTTCCTTGGGGTGTCTCCGGAGTCCATCATCAGGTCAGCCAAGTCATCCAGCATGTAAGTACTCACAAAGACCTACAAAACGAGCCCAAACTCGGGATACCTAACTCTGACAGTTTCCGAGTTCCATGGGGTGTCTCCGGAGTCCATCATCAGGTCAGCCAAGTCATCCAGCATGTAAGGACTCACGAAAACCAACAAAATGAGCAGGTCAGCCAAGTCAAAATATGAAATAGATATCTCTTGACAATAATGTACTTTACTAGTTACTTGTATTGCTTACCTACCTTATTTTTCGCAAGTATCAAATGCTCTTAGAGGAATATTTTGTATCCGAATAGATTGAGTCGATCGTGAACAAAGTCCAGACAGAGCGACGCACGTCCAACCTCGAAGGCGCTCCGGCGCAGACTGAGATAGTGTTCGAAAACGCAAACCTAATACAGCGAGCGATTTTGACCCTCGTTCCATTGTAATAAGGCTAATATATATTGAGTTTTTTACCATAATTATTTTACTTTTTTGTAATATTTTGCAAACACAAATTAAAATAGACTATGTAGGCCGTCCATAAATATTTTTATTGATTCTTTAAATTAAATAATTAACCAGATTAACTTACCGAAACTGACAGTATTTTAGCCGTTTACGCAAAAATGCTTTTGGTAAATCAATCACAGAGAAGAGGGCATAGCATTTTTTTATTTTTTTATTCCCATGAACTGTAGATGGCGGCGTCACTCTGCTCTTGCTACAAATAAACGAAACAACAACTTGGCCGTCACCGCATTCCTTTCGCCAGTAGGCTACGGCGGCATATGCAAGCGGGGACGCGTCGCAAAAGACATGCAATTCTAGACCTTGTGAGTCTTGTGACTTAGCAGCGGCTACAGTGCTGTAGTCGCTCGTATCAAGGCTCGTAGCGTTGCTGTGTTCGGGACGGTTACCCGCAGAGAATGACCATCTGGGTAGGCGCAGTTTGTCAACATTCTGTAGTTGAAAAATCCACTCACGGAAATTTTCAAATATTTTTTTATTTATTTCGACGTCCCATTTTATATTTAACTTCCAGGTTTGTTGAATTAATATTTTTCCTCTAATGGTTATGGGACCTAAAAAACCATGTATGTCGAATATTGACATAACAATGCGCAGAAGCGCGCGCTTAGTAGGTACTTTAGTGAAATTTAAAATACGTTCAGGCATGCGCTTCAGCGACAAATTAAATGCTAACTCATCAGATACGGGATACCACAGTAAACCAAGCGTCCGTTCAGGGGCATTACTCACCATATTTTTCCTATGTTACTGCTCAGATCTTCTTTCAGCACATCTTGGAGTACTTCTTGAGCATTGCTCCTCCAGTTTCGCATATGGAAACCACCTGCTTGATGGATGAAAGACACCTCCTTCACCATATTCCTCGCACTGTCTGGATCTTGTAAACTGTCAATATAATCATCCATGTACTGGCTAGTCTGAATAGCGTGGACAGCAGTAGGCATATCCTTCTGAAACCTAGCAGCATTTTTTGACTGATTAATATACTGTGCTATGAACGGGGAACAATTCGCATCAAAGATAAGCGAGGTCATAGCATATTGTGTTACAGGTTGACCATCCCTGCTTTGCCTTAAGAATCTTAATGCATGTTGATCGTCAATTCTGATTTTAATCCATAAAAACATATCTTTGATATCTACAACTACCGCAATCGGGTATTCACGAAACCGATACATTATTCCGTATAAAGAATTTAATAGATCGGGGCCCTGGAGAAGGTAATCATTAAGCGAATGACCTTGGGTCTTCGCTGCTGCATCAAACACCAACCTCAACCTACCCTTATTAGGGTTGTCCACCCCAAAGTGAGGCAAGTACCACACTCGCTCACTGGTCTCCCCAGCGTCAACAGCCCTGGCGTAATTATTTTTAAATAAATGATCAATTCGATCCTGGTAACGAGACTTGTAATCATCACTTGCCGCCATTTTTCTAAGTACAGATTTTAAACGAATAAAGGCATTTTGATATGAATCTGGCATAGCGGTGGTTATAATTCTCCAAGGCAAACCTACAGTCCACCGACCATCAATAAATTCGCATGTTTTATCTAATATTTCAATAGCACGCAAATCATCTTTATTTTTACGGGGTTTATTCAATATTCCAATAGATTCTAATGAGAAAAAACTACGTACTAACTCATGGAGTTTCAACAACTCTTGTTCGTAATAATTATTATGTTCATGGTATGTATTTAAACTCATAACGTCACTACACTTTTCTATAGACATATTCAGTTCGTGCGACGGTGACTTTCCGTTCGCGCACTGAGCCAATAACAAACAAGCCGGCGAGTTCCCTAAACTACCTTAAACTTCGTCGCGCTCGACATCGAACGTGCGCGCTTGGGTAGGTATACTCGTACGGTACCCACAGGGAGTGACGGTTAGGGTCGGATCACACAATGCATAACATAAATTAGTGTTGAAGCGATCAAATGACTTTTTATTTACCTTATAGGTTGTCCCGTACACGCACCATCCTAAAGATGTTTTTGTGATGAATGTCTCACCCGACTTCCCCTTGACACACACAGTAGGAGCGATTAAATCATAATTATCTTGCCCGATTAACAACATCGGTTGGGCATTACACTTGCACAAATCAGTATCAGCATTAAACACTTTATAATTGCTGAAATCTAAATTAGATAAACATTGCACCGGTAAATTAATCTTTCTAGCGGTTAAGTTAAAACGCTTATTGTTACTATTCGCGATTTCGAAATTCACTATTTCCGTTTCACAAACTAACTCATTAGTGTCCCATGCGCCACGAGCGCGCATTGTATGAGGTTCTCCATGCAGTCCGACCTCATCAGCGAGTTGAGACGCGATTAGAGTAACTGTGGAACCGTCGTCCAACAGAGCATGCGTGTGTACACAACCTTTAGAACCGAACACAGTAACGGGCACTATTTTCAACAGTACTTTAGGCACGGTTTTGCACAGAAGCGTGGTAGTGTGATTCACTGATTCACTGGGCTGTTGTACGCCGTCCTCCGCTGCCGGCTCCCGTCGGGGGCTGGCCTTCCAATGCAGAAGACGATGGTGATTGAGTCCGCATCCCTCGACGTCACACGCAGGAGCTGTGCTGTGCACATAGTTTTATCGGCGTGTTGAGACTGGAGACACTTAAAACACAATCTTTATCTTTATTTTTATCTAATATTGCCTTAATAACTTTCTTTGATGTTAGATGATGACTCTTTCATTCAGCTCTAGACTCATCTTCTTCTTTTATTTCACTGAGTTCGCTGGACGATCCGGAAACTCTCCAGACTTGTCTCGCCCGGGAACTTCAGCAACATCCGCGGCTCCTTAACGTGTGTCACATCAATGCTCAGAGCATACCTAAGCACTACAGCGAGTTATTAAATACTTTCTCCGCCGATCTTGTTCATGCAGTCCTCGTCTCCGAGAGTTTTCTGAAGCCTAATCTCAACTCCACCTCGTATGGTATTCCTGGATTCGTGCTGGTTAGAAACGACCGCACCGGCAAGGGTGGTGGTGGGGTCGCGATTTACCTCCGTAGTGACATACCTTACAGGGTCATCTGCACTACACCATCGGAATTTACTAATACGCTTGAATATATTTTCCTTGAGGTCAACTTCAGGGGAAGTAAAGCCGCTCTCGGAGTCGTTTACTGCAGACCGACCATAGATTATTTTTCAGGTCTAGAATCGGTCCTGGAATCACTCACAACCGACTATCCACATCTTATTTTAATGGGTGACCTCAACACCGATCTTTTAAAAGATACTTCACGGTCTCGCCACCTTATATCTATCGTTGAGTCAGTGAATCTCTCCATCCTTCCTTTCAACGCAACGCATCATAATATTGACACCGATGACACGTGGATAGATGTCATTCTAACTTCTTCGCCTGATCATGTTTGTGGACATGGTCAGCTGTCTGCTCCTGGTTTCTCTCATCATGACTTGCTATTTATATCTTACAATCTTCGCCCTCCTAAACGACAGCCAGCGATTGTGAGCCTGCGGAACTTCTCTGATATTGATGAAGAAAGTCTACTGCGTGATGCTTCATCCATTGAATGGTCTTCTCTAGTTCTTGCTGATACGGTAGACGCTAAGCTCGAAGTTTTCAATAAAACTATTTTAGACCTTTTCAACAAGCACGCGCCCGTAAAATCTGTCAAAGTGAGGAGGCCGCCCGCGCCGTGGATTACCAGAGGTGTCCGTATGGCGATGTCCAGGCGTGACAGAGCTTTCAGCAACTTTAAAAGAGACCGTTGTGCTGACAAGTGGGACACGTTTAGAAGGGCCAGAAACCGTTGCAACCAAATGGTTAGATCTGCAAAGCGTCGTTATATTCACGAAAACGTTACCTTATCCTCTTCTTCTGACATATGGAAATTTCTCAACACTCTCGGCTTTGGTAAAACACCATCTAGCTTGAGCTCTACTCCTTTTTCTCCCAATGATCTTAATAAGCACTTCTCCTCCCCCATCCCACTAGATGATTTTACTAAACGCAGCACGATTTCCTCAATTATCTCACTGCTTCCTCTCTCTTGCAATATGTTTTCATTCTCTCCAGTATCTGACGAGGAGATAAGAAAGATAATCAACTGCATTAGGTCTAAGGCCATTGGTTACGATGATATTAGCCGGTCCATGATTCTCCGTGTGTTAGATCATATTCTCCCAGCTATCACCCATATCGTGAATTTCTCTTTCACCGATTCTCAATTTCCTAAACTATGGCGTCAAGCGTTTGTCATCCCTCTTCCTAAGGTTGCGAACCCAAGCAGTCTGAGTCAATTCCGTCCCATCTCTATACTGCCCTTTTTGTCTAAAATTCTCGAAGCAGCTGCTCATAAGCAATTTTCTAGTCACGTCCTGGGCAATGGAATGCTTAGTCAGTACCAATCGGGCTTTCGACCAGGGCACAGTACAACTACAGCACTTATTAAAGTCACTGATGATATCAGGGCTGGTATGGAGGATTCTCGGTTGACGGTGCTTGTTTTAATAGACTTCTCCAACGCCTTCAATACCGTTGATCACGATATTCTCCTGGCAGTCTTGAGTCATCTATGTGTCTCTCCTTCGGCTGTAGATTGGTTATCTTCCTACCTGCGCGAGCGCCGGCAGGCTGTTCGCGTGGATCAAGTCCTTTCAGATTGGTCAGACTTGGAGACAGGTGTACCGCAAGGTGGAATTTTATCGCCTATCCTGTTTTCGGTTTTTATAAATATGCTTACAGATAAAATTCAATGCTCACACCACTTGTATGCCGATGATCTGCAACTGTACGTGCAGGCGGGTGTTGCTGACTTAAACGCCGCCATTGACAAACTTAACTATGACCTCAGCTGCATCAGTGAGTGGTCACTCAAGTTTGGTGTCAAAGTTAACCCGGGCAAGTGTCAGGCTATAATGTTTGGTAGCTCATATCAGTTGCGTGCGGCTGGCTGTTCACCTATTACTCCGGTAGTGATGGACTGCGACTTGATACCATTTTCACCATGCGTCAAAAATCTCGGTCTTTTCATGGACAGCACACTGAGCTGGGGCCAGCAGGTGAAGGAGATGAGCAGAAGGATAACCTGGACGCTGCGAGCGCTTTACCGCTTCAAATTTTTTCTACCAGTCAACACCAAAGTTCTGCTCGTCCAGGCTCTTGTCCTGCCTATTCTCGACTATGCTGATGTTTGTTTTACTAATATCTCACAGGAACTTCTCAACAAACTTGACAGACTCCTGAATAACTGTATCCGCTTTATCTTCGGATTGCGAAAGTACGATCACATTTCTTCTTATCGATCTGAGCTCAACTGGTTACCGATTCGTCAACGCAGAAAAGTGAGAATTTTGTGTGTTCTTTTTTCTATTCTCTTCGATCCAAACTCTCCGATGTACCTAAAAAATAAGTTTCAATTCCTACACTCGTCTCATCAAAAAGATCTCCGTTCAAGTAAAACTTTAGCTCTATTTACACCCCTTTTCTTTTCCTCCTATATGTCAAGCTCCTTCAGACTGTCTGCCATACGGCTATGGAACTCTCTCCCAAGCAACATTCAGAAATCTACCTCCAAACTTGCTTTGAAGAGGTCGTTGCGTGAGCATTTTAAGTGAGCCGCGGATTCAGTAAACCATTTCATTGAGTTCAGATTCAGGCATCTTCGTTTAACTCTCTTAAATGGCAATTTAATTTAATTTCATATTATATATTATTATTATTATTATTTTTTATTATTATTTAATATTATATTAGTATATTTATTTTCAATGTATAAAGATAGGTATATTTGTTGGCATGATAAGTATATATAGTTTATATGTATTTATGTAGTATATTGTATTAGGTATTTGTTAGTTTGAGTATTAGTAGGTTTTAAAGTTTTAGTTAAGTAACTAATTTGTTGTTTGTATTTTCTTGCACCAAGTTCCATACGTTGCACAGCCCAAAATTTGTATGTTCTCTGTTAAACCTTGCGGTTGACTGGTAGAGAATGCCTCTAGGCATTAAGTCCGCCAATTTTACCTATTTTTATAAATGTGCAATAAAGAATAAATAAATAAATAAATAAATCTTTGTATTCCTGCGAATCGCCAGCGGTCTTTGTGTAAAGCTCTTTTCAACTTGAGGCAGTTTTCTACTAAATGATTCGATGTTTTGCAGAATTTACACTTGTTACTGCTCTGGTGGGCGTCAGATAACAATAAAACATTATTATTGGAACTTCTGTGGTATTCTGGCTTACTCCTGCTGTATTCTGCTCTCGTTCTGTGGTCAGCCTGACTCTGTATGAAGCTCACACCAGACGTTGCCATTTTACTTGCCTCCAAATACAGAAAATTAGACAAGCGCTCCAACTTAGGTTTTTCTTTGCTTTCAAAATTAGTATAATCGTAATCAGCCCATTTTGTAATGAGCAGAGTAGGTAACTTGGAGACAATTATGCTGTTAAGCTCAGGACTTCGTAGGTAATCAGTTTGATTAATAGCACTAGCAGCAGTCACATAATTTTTTATTTTAATCGAGAATTGAACCACATCACTGTGTTACGCTTGTGGCAACGGGCCTATTCTCTTTAATTGTGATATTATCTTATTCATAATAATCTCAGGCCTCCCGAAACGCAACTCAAGTGTCTTCATGACGTCGTTGGGTGAGGTACACCCCATCAGAAGGGAGGATACTGCTTCTTTTGCTTCTCCACGAAGACATTATCTGAGGCGCCACATATTCTCGGTATGACTGTAGTTACATAATAACGCAGTGGATTCCATATAGGCATTTCTAAATTGCAGCCATTCCAGCGGATCTCTGAAATTCATTGGTAGGTCTTTTGACGTAGCAAGTCTTGTAAGTAACTCTCGACTTTGCGCTTTTGAAGCGGAGGTAGTTATCGCTTCTCTTAGGGCGTTGGCTAGCTCGCCGATCTCGGTACGCGTTGTTGGTTCAGAAATATCCAAAGCATATTGCATAAGCATAATGCAATTTAACTTCTCTTTTGCAGTTTCCGTGTGGGTTTTCGATCGATTCAACCAATCTTGTACCTTTTCTTTGGATGACGTAACAGACTTTCGAGAATGTTCTTCTATTTTCAACTCCGCTGACTCAGCCTCGAGTTCCTTGTCAACTAGTAACCTTTGGATTTCACACTTTTTAACAGCTACTGCTGCGGCTAATTCAATTTCAGCTTTTTTGCGTGCGGCTTCCAGTTCCAGTCGCTTTCGTTGCGCATTAGAAGAAGAATGAACGCTCCGCTGGCTACCTTCGCTTGTACTCTTCTTCAGTACAATCGGCTCACCTTATGAAGCTAAAGCTTCATAAGGTGCGTCTAATTTCCTTAAAGCATCTTGGCTTGTTATTTGTTCCTGTTCCCTCATCGCTTGTTTGCGAGTTTTCACACCGTAGGGAGTTCGACACACTGACATCCTGCATACAGGTTTGGTTCCTTTTCACGACGATCCGACTCGATGGACCACTTTGTATACGGTGGAGGTCGTGGTGCAAGGAGTTAAAGAAAAATAAGACACGTTTTTCACAAAAGAAAATAGCCAATCCGAGCGTGCGTAGCGCGAGCGTTCTTGCCGGAGATTTGCGGGCGACTAAAAGACAGACAGACGCCAACGCCAACGCACCGAGACGCAAGGGCGCGGGGCGCGGAGACGTGGTATAGCTATAGCTAGCTGATAGTGTGCGGCGTGACATACTCGTACATGACTGCCTGCGCGCACCCGGGTTGACTTGTATTTATTTTTTAAAAACATACATACAGGAAAGGCTACTTACAAACTACTACTACTTTACAAACTAAGTTGGGCTGCCATCATCAACAGTGGCCAAGTGGTACATAGCAGAGCTCGACGTGAAATTCGGAGGTCCTGGATTCAAATCACAGATCGGTAACAGTGTCCTTTCGGATTTTTCAGAACATAGCCCCGGGTTTGTGATCGCATTTGGCCCTTTTTTTTGGCATTTGGAAATACCCATCAATTGTAGCGATATCATGATTTTAATGATGGACTTTGCCCAGCAATGGGACAGAATTAAATTTAATTTAAATAACTTAGTGTACATTGTTTTAGTATTAATATACCAAAACATAATTGTTAGGAGGTGCATACAACTTACTTGCACTTTTTGAGCACTGCAACTTAGGCATCAGGCCACCTGAGTACGATAATAACTAATGAAAAACGAAAACTATAACAAAAGGGTATATTAGGGCTGTATATAGGCTAAAGAAAGAAATACTTTCGATTTACTTAGTCGTTTTTATTTTGATGGATACCGCTACACATCAGCATCATCATCATCATTTCAGCCGAACGACGCCCACTGCTGGGCATAGGCCTCCCCCAAGGATCTCCACAACGATCGGTCCTGCGCTGTCCGCATCCAGCGGCTTCCCGCGACCTTGACCAGATCGTCGGTCCACCTTGTAGAGGGCCTGCCCACGGAACGTCGTCCGGTACGCGGTCGCCATTCGAGAACCTTTCCGCCCCAACGGCTATCGGTTCTCCGCGCTATGTGTCCCGCCCACTGCCACTTCAGCGATGCAATCCTTCGAGCGATGTCGGTTGTTTTTGTTCTCCTGCGGATCTCATCATTTCTGATTCGATCGAGCAGGGAAATACCAAGCATCGCTCTCTCCATTGCTCGCTGGGTGATCTTGAGCCTTCTTATGAGACCCATAGTAAGGGACCACGTCTCACTCCCATAGGTCATTACTGGCAACACACACTGGTCAAAGACTTTTGTCTTGAGACACTGAGGTATTTCGGACGCAAATATATGCCGGAGCTTCCCGAACGCTGCCCATCCGAGCTGGATTCGACGAGAGATCTCTTTCTCGAAGTTGGACTTACCTAGCTGGACTGTCTGTCCCAGGTAAACATAGTGGTCAACAACTTCGAGTGTAATGTTCCCACCGTTAACTGGAGCGGGTGCAATATGGGCATTCAACATGATTTTTGTTTTGTCCATGTTCATCTTAAGACCCACTCTTTGAGAAGCATTACCGAGATCTTCGAGCATTATGTTCAGGTCTTCCAAGGTCTCAGCCATAATAACTACATCATCGGCAAATCGCAGGTGTGTTAGGTCCTCGCCTTTGATGTTGATGCCGCGTCCTTTCCAGTCCAGAAGCTTGAAAATGTCCTCCAACGCAGCCGTGAACAGTTTCGGAGAAATAACGTCTCCTTGTCTCACGCCTCGCTGTAGTTGGATCGGATTAGAGCTCTGGTTCTGTAATCGGACCGACATGGTGGCGTTCTGGTATAAGTACCTTAGCACCTCAATGTACCTGTAGTCTATTTGGCACCTTCGGAGAGACTGCTGTACTGCCCAGGTCTCAATCGAATCAAAGGCTTTCTCGTAGTCCACGAACGCTAAGCAAAGTGGCAAGTTATACTCTTCGGTCTTCTGTATAACTTGCCGCAGCGTATGAATGTGGTCTACGGTACTATAGCCTTTTCGGAACCCTGCTTGTTCGGGAGGTTGGAAGTCGTCAAACCTGCGAGCGAGACGATTCGTAATGACTCTCGAAAACAGCTTATAGATATGGCTCAGGAGCGAGATGGGTCTGTAGTTCTTCAAGAGAGTTTTGTCACCCTTCTTGAAGAACAGCATCACATCGCCTCTGCCCCATGCCTTTGGCGTTTTTCCCTCGAGGATGACAGAACTGAAGAGCGTCTGGAGGACCTTAAGTATCGGCTTACCGCCCGCTCTCAGGAGCTCGGTTGTGATTCCGTCACCACCCGCCGCCTCGTGTTTTTAAGCTGTTCGAGAGCCATCCTAATCTCGTACAGGCTGACGTCCGGGATATCTTCGGTATAGTGTCGGGTAAGCTTGGCTCTAGGATCTTTAGCCTTGCTTTCAACAGGTGTTTGCGTGGAATATAACTGTCCATAGAAACTCTCAATCTCCCTCAGGATTTCAGGTGTTGACGAAATGATGCTACCTGCCTCAGTTTTTAGCCTCGTCAATTGGCTTTGCCCAATAGACAGATCTCTGGCGAACACTTTGGAGCCTTTTTTCCGCTCAATTGCCTCTTTAATAGGCTGGGTATTAAATTGGCGAAGGTCACTCGACAAAGACTTAGATATCTGTCTATTGAGTTGCCGATAACGATGGGCATCCGCTGAGTTCTGTAGCCTCATTTCGTTTCTCCGCTACACAGCCTACACATAAGTAAAAAAAAACCATTCGAAGAAAAGGACTATCGGCGCAATGGCTTTTCGGTCAAACGGACGTTCGAGGTAATGGCTAGTAGACATTGTGGACGTCGATGTTATGAGGTATCGGTCATTCGGACGCTCGAACTAATGACTTCGGCCAATCAGCTATCGGGCACATGACATTCGAACTAGAGCAGTAAACCCGATTTTTTCTAGTTTCTATCTTTGTGTAGAACAAAGTGAATTGTTTATTGCTAAAAAATAAAAATTCACTTAATGGTAGATTTGCTTTTATTCTTACAAAGTCTCGACGTTGTAGATTTAAATTTTTAAGTTCGACGTAATCGAATAAACGATTCGGGTTGTTTATTTTTTACATCAATAATGTATTGTGTATTTCCGATGCAAATCGATGGTTTTCAAAGACTGGGTGAAAAGCATTTAAAAGGCTAGCCACCAATTTTTAAATCTACAAAGATATGGGGAAGGGCTTTATTAATTATGATAGCAAAAAGTGAGCAAGCAATGAAATATGAATAACGACTGAGCTGACGTGCAATGCCGTCGCGCTTGTTTTGTGGTGGGCGCCTGAGTAAGAGAGACGTCAGTAAAACGGTATTTACCGACATTGAATTAAAGAAATTATAAATACTTTTAAAAATTTGGTGTCAACGCATCGCGTCGTTTGCGGCTTCTACTTTTACAATATTTTCAACCAATGCTTACTGAAGAGTATTTTGTAGTAACAAATATTCGAATAGGGTAATTTACATGGATGGAAAACATTAGCATGAAAATTAAAACAATGAAATAAGTTATAATTTTCATGCTAAAGTTTTCTTGGCAATGCCAGGCGCTGGAGGCAAATAAACTTAGCAGTGTTTTAAAGGTTTGACGGCAGCAAATGGGCAGCAATGGCTGGTCTATGAAAAGTTCAGTGATTCTGTGTAAATTTAACACTACGTGTTTTGTTTCATCTTAAAATGTGATGGCAGCAATTGTCTACTTATAGGCAGCAAAAGGGCAGCAATTATTGGTCTCAATTTCAATGATAAATACTATACTAACGGTAACGGTACTATTCTGACGGTAATAAATAACTAGTAAGGTAGCCAAAATTAAAGATCAATAAAAACGATTTTGCGAAATAAACTTTCTTGCGACTCGACAGGTAGTGTTATGTACTTACCGGTAAAAAAATAAACCGACTCATACATACGAAATAAAACACTATTTTCTTGTCTCGTTTTTATGTTTAGTAAAATAAAATAAACAAAATAGGTAAATGGTTTATTGTATAATAAATATGTGATTATTTATAGTTTATTTGAAATTAGTCATACGTCTATTGTAAATGCTGTTATATGGATTTAAGGGTAACTTTTTCTTGTCATCTGCTTGATATTTCGCCAAAAGCATAGGCCAACCTTTTTCACTGTCCTGAATGTTTGGATTTGCTTCTATTCGCTGACGTATTCGCGCCGCCTTTGCAACCACTTCCGCATTCAGCATATTTTCCAAATATCTCAATTTGTGCGGCAATACAATTTTGCTTAGCTGGAAAAAAACACACAATTTAATATTTTAATACAACAACCTGATAAATGCATCGATGGATCCGTAGCGTCAAAATTGAAAGTTATTAGGATCACGGTTTTACAAAAATTATAACACAGCAATAAAGTACTTCGTCTGGTTTAAAAATTCTGACACATTATGTAAAACTCAAGAAGAAATAATTGTATTTCAGCTCACTTTTTATGGAATACGAAATGAAAAACTATGGAAATGCAGCCAGAATTTGCCAATTGACAATTGCAGTACGCATTGTCAATCTCGGCAACTGCCATATTATGGAACGCTTTGAATGACTAAAATCATATGGGTAAAGGAATATTGCCAAATTCATATTCGGTAATTGAGATTTGGTCTAGAGAGGCCTTCTCTCTTTGCCTTGTTACAGTAATACCCATTATATATATTAATCTATGCATAATACTTTGACGACACGATTGGCGTAGTGCGCTGTAGCACGGTTTCTCGCCTCGATTTCTGTAGTGTCCCGGGTTCGATTCCCGGTCGGGTCAATTCAGTAAACGATCTTTTCTGAATTGACTCGGGTCTGGGTGTGCTGGGAGACGCCCCTGGCTTATTTCCTTGTGTGGTACACAGGCATATTAATCCCTACTTCGAGACCATTAAAAAAAAACTACTTAAAACGTAGGTAACGTAAAATCCGGCCACTGAACTGATATTTTAAAGGCGATTTTAACCGCCAACTAGCGCCACCAATTGATTTACTTTTATAACATCCAAATTAGACATTGTTTTTAAAAACTGAACAATAAATATTTCAAAAAATAATATCTTAAAAGTCGTGGACAGACATTCAATATTTAAAAGAAGTATTTCTTTACTTACAGAAATAACTTTTTTTTAAAGGACTAATGCTGTTAGCCGCTGATGGCTTCCACAACTTCACCGTGAAAGAGGGTCAGCGGAAGGCTCGCAAACCAAAGAAAAAACGGTATTGCACAGCATTGGTATGATTTTTACCAAGCCTTACTTATTTTAGCAAATTATGATTAACAATAAATTCATGTTCGTATATCTAACTCATTTAATACTACTCGTATATTGAGAATTTAGTCCTTGTATTTGTTATCTTTGAATATTGCTTAAATATTAAATCTTTTTTATTTTGGTTTGGGCTTGGGTCGGCCAGTTGTTGCATTTCACGATCAGTTTGGTGAGCTATCAATGTGACTTACCTACTATAACTACTACTTACTAATTATCAACGTGATAATATAGTTTTCTCACGCTATAGTAACCTGCAGTGACCTTCAATATACAAAGTCATGGGTAACCTGTCCAGAAAATTAAAACCACTACTGCCGATGTCACGGACGAGATTCGATAAAAAGACTGACTGTAAATGAGAATAGGCAAATATAAAAAAGGTATGTATAATATTTAGCAAAGTTGTTGAAGGTAATACTTGTACCATCCCTCTTACTTTTTAATGAGTTTTACAACAAGGTGATTCCCTCATTTTACTTATAAGTGGTATGAAACATTACTGTAAACGATTTTAACGACAATTATCCGGTAGACACTTATATACTTATTTCGAAAAATTTGGTACCTATGTACTGGGATTAAATATAGTATATCGATTGGTTATGTAGGAATACAAACAGGACTAGTGGATCTAACGTATCCAAGTTTCAGAATAAAGATGAACTACTAGGAAAACGGGTTGGAAAACGGGTTGAAAAAAGGCAGCTGGACAGGACAGGACAGGCGGGGAATAAATTCTAGTGTGAGTCTCTCTAAAGTGTCTCTAAAACTATAGTCAATTTTATAGATGGAAAAATTATAAAAAAATCCAGCATTGTTTTAAATTTCTGGAACATTAAAAAAAAAGCATTTGTAGTTCAGTACTCTATGCAAAAATAATGTTATAACATTTAAACAAAATGCCTTATCGCAATGAAACAAAATTGCTGATGATCACTTATAACTGGTCATATTTACAAAATGAAAAAATACGAACAAAATGATACCATAGATTTGTAAATATTTTTTTTTGCAGACAATCATTATTATTTTCCGTATTTTTTTGTAAAAATTATAAAATTTCTAAATATTTCTCACCGTTACCCTATTTTTTTTTAATTTTAATAAATTTACGTCATAAGAGCTTGCATATGGTATAAATACCACACTCGTAATCCAATAACAACATTTTAAATCAGCGCTTATGGAAGACCCTTGCGCGTAGTTTCGCACAATTTATAAGCAGGATTTTTTTCATAGGACAATTTCTTCTATTCTTCCGCCTCACCTGCCTCCCCTCGCACCAAGAGCCGCTCCCGTTTTAATAGCAAAATCAAATCATTTAATTACAAATCTATGGTAAGTATTCATTTTTTTGCTTTTTTTATTTTATGAGCATGGCCTGTTATCAGTCCTGTTATCATCAGAAGCTTTTTTTTTCATTGCTATAAAGCATTCGGTTTAAAAGTTAAACCATTATTTCTGCATAGAGTGCCCAACTACAAAAACTTTTTTTCAAATGTCAAAAAAATTAAAAAAATGTGTTTTTTTTTATAAATGTGCTCTTTATCGAGATTCACACTGTATACTCGTAAGTAGTAGTGTACGTTTAAAAGCTATGTATAACAATTACTTACGACAGCAGTAAAATGTAGAAAGAAAATAGAAAACACTAATGATTTTACAAGCGTCATTATAGACCGTCACCTCAGTGGCTCCAATTTACGATTTGATAGCGGGTATCACAAACGATACCAAGTTTATACGGCAAATGTTTATAAAACTACACCAGGTTGAATTGTTTACAAAATACAAGCGTAACAAAGAAGGATGCCGTAATAACACTGTATTTAAACGAATTCAAAATGCTTTCATAGTTCCGTACATTTTTCATTTCTCTTCTCTTAAAAATAGACAAAAATGATTGGTTAGGGGCGTACACATGCACCAGATTAACCACTATTGAACTTTCTTGTATGGGACCTATTGTACGTTTTTATTTATGATGAAAGCAATGTTTGCACTATTTTTCCTATTATCATAAATGAGAATTGAGATACGAAATGAAAATGCTTTTTTGTTTTAGTGCGATCATAGACTCTTTATTCCTTTTTTTTTTTCATTTAGTGTTAAATTCATAAATTATTATTTTAGCACCACATAATAAGGCTGCGTTAAATTCTAGACAACCACCGTTACAAGCAATAGTGTCTTTTTCATGGGTACGCATTCGTTAATTGAGTTTGTTTGTTAGCGGTGCTATTTGTCGTCAATAGAGTAGTAACATTTTTTATTTGTTGAGGTGTTATCGAAAAACCTCTCAATAAAAGAAACATTTGAACAGCCGGCAGCAGGTAGGATGGCAGCAGGTTGTCGTAGCACCGGGAACAGCCGGAAGCCGTAGTAGGAAAGCCGGCAGAGGAGGTCGTAGGCTCTTTATCTTCTGCCGGGAATAGCTAGTGTCAGGATCAGGATCAGAAGATGGTGTTTTATCAGGATCAGGATTCGATATTTGAGGTTTCACTATCTTGAAGACTTTTTATTTTATTGTTTACTCGATGTCAATTGGTATCCTGGAGATGACTGACTCTCTGTTCGAAAACCCGTCCTTTTATATCATTTTCAGCTCGTTTCTAGAAATATATTTTTGGTTTGAAAACCGAATTCGTTCTATGGACTCCGCCAACCTCGTAAATAGTTCTCGGTTTCTCCTGTGAGGCTTCCGTGGCGTTCTGCACAAATTAGGCATGCGCGGCGCTCTGACAGATAGCCCGCTTAGAACAACACGCCTTTTTGACACACGCACACAAACACGTGTGTTTACAGGCGAAATCAGTCAGTTTCAGTCTCGCGATCAGTCGCACTGTCAAAAACATTGAGATATTATTTGTACATCAGATTTATAGTTTAATGGTCAGAAATGGCTTCGCGAAAATATTATTTGTGTTGCAGTGTATTTGGCTGTTTGAACACCACACAAAATTGTAATTAGACTTTTTTTCGTTACCAAATAATGAAGAAAGGTAAGTAAAACTCAATTAACTTTTACAAGTAAGTAGGTAGTATAAGTATTTAGGTAGGTAAAACATTTCTGGAACTTATCTTATCATGCATTGGTAAAACACCAGGATTTAAGGTATATTATTTTGTCGGGGCACGCGCGCCTGCCGACGCCGAAGCGTCATGCTGTTACTTGCATACTAGGTAGGTATAAGCACTGTATGATCAAGCCCAATAAGCTAGCAACATAACACCGGGGGCCCGGTTTATTTACCAGACGCTTTCTTGAGGTAAATGCCTTTTTATAATCTGGCGCAAAGGTTCATTAATTTAAAGACAACGCTAGATTATCCTTTACCCGTCAGGAATGTTCAGTCAGAACATAATTATTTTCCCGTTCTGTCAGATCGAGCTTATCGGGCGAATATAGCAGCAACCCTAGGCGATCAGGCAAGTTCAGAAAAAAAGATTTCTTAATCGCGTCGAATTGTTCTCTCTGGATATCAATGGAGGTGGCCTTTGTACAGCAGTGGACGTCCTGTGGCTGATTTGCTGATAATGTTTTTTCTAATTTTGGGTTTAATTTGTCTTCGGTAGGTTTTTTTTTTTTTGTATACTACGTCGGTGACAATCAAGCACGCGGACCGCCTGATGTCAATTATATTACTATCAGTACTTAAGAATATTGTTTCCTCATCATCTTCTAAGATTAATGAAGTCTCTTGATCATCAGGAGTAAAATTTTCGTCCTCAGTATTCATATTTGTATTGTCGATAAAAGGCCTTAGCAAATACACCACAGTAAATGGTAGTGGGAGTCGCTTTTAAAATCTTTGAGGGCGATTGACACGAAGCATTGCGATGGAAAGATCCGAGGATTCCAACGCTCGATGAAATATATCTATCATCGCTCTCATTCACTGCGCCAAAACTTGTTATATAATAGTATATAAATATATAAATTAGCCTCGATCATTGCATGACTTTTTTCATTGCTGCATAGCAAGATTTTATGGACAGTATATAACCGTCAACGGGTGCCAGTTGTAACTCCTGACGTACTTTTCAGGTACTGCGTGACAAAAGATGCGAAATTTTTGTGAGTCAACTGGTAACTTACAAGATATTGTGACTAAGATTTGATAGAGGTCATCTAGAAGCCATGAGTCAATACCTGAAATTTCTCCAAAAATATGCCTGTTCATATCGGACAGAGCTGATCTGGCAGTATTGCTGTCATTGGTTGTTCCGGCGTTAGGCCTTACCACGTCAACCAACAATCCCATCCTGCTTCTTATTTCACAATGGATACGCGCTTTGATTTCGTTAACTATGCTGCTCTCTTCTGTGTTTTTAGTGATTCACCACTTCTAAACCAAGAGATCATTCTTGTACCCGATATGAAATAAAACATTATAAAACGCGTATAATCTTTTTTCGTGAGTGTTGATAAATATAGTTGTATGTTATTAAAATTACTGGCTGTTAATTTACAAAATGGGCATCGCAATTGTGAGGAGGTGCCAGTTATTATAATTAATACTTTTCCATCAATAACACTCAACGTTAATTTGCAAACAAATGTTATCGAGTAGTCGTTAGTTGTTTGCAAAGTTACCGGTTGCAAATTTTTAATCTGTTCTTCTTTCTTCAGAAAGAATAGTGCCTGATGTTTCGTTTCTGTATTGTATGTGCAGCGAACAATAAAAACGGTAAGATTGTGGTGTTAGGTTAAGCTATGCCGTGCAGGTGTTATCAGCTACTACGATTCGTAAAGGGATAAAAGTTGTAGCGATTAAGCTATTTTCATTAGCAGAAAGATCTTGAGCAGAGGAACTTAAGTTTTGTTTGTAAAACGACTGTCCAGTACTGCCATCAAAACCCCAAGATTTTTCGAAAACTCATTTTGATTCTTTTACACCTTTACGATCGCAAAATTCTGTAGGACTCTCTTCACAACTATGTAGAATTCGCTGGAGTGTATGTGTCAGCAATCATTTTAAAAAAACTAATGGTACTATAATTTCTTCATTTGGGTGACAATCTTTCCTTGCATTCAGATTTAGTGCGTAAGGTGGTAAGTCTCTACACTAAATTTTCTGTCTATCATGATACTCAAAGCTTCATTCGGGGTGTAGGATCGCTGTTCGGGCGCTGCTTTTAATGTATTATGGTATAAAAAGCATCAATATCAGCAAGATCGGCATATCAGTAGATACGACGTAGCTGAAGAGCTGGGAATTGACCACAAAACAGTTTTGGCGTATTTGAAAAAAACTGGGTACACAAAAAAAGCTCGATATTTGGGTACCTCACGAGCTCACTACAAGAAACCTAATGAACCGTGTATTCATTTGTGATTCTTTATTACGACGTTATGAAACCGAAACATTTTTGAAGAAGCTGATAACTGGTGATGAAAAGTGGATCACGTACGGCAAGAACGTGCGAAAAAGGTCGTGGTCAAAGGCCGGTCAGGCTTCACAGACTGTGGCGAAACCCAGGTTAACTCGCAACAAGGTGATACTGTGTGTGTGGTGGGATTCCAAGAACATTATTCATTATGAGCTTTCACCACCAGGCAGGACCATCGATTCTGAAGTCTACTGCGAACAACTGATGAGATTAAAGCAAGAAGTGGAGAGAAAGCGCCCGGAATCAATCAACAGAGAGGGTGTGGTTTTTTATCATGATAACTAGACCTCACACATTTTAGCCACTCAGCAAAAATTAAGAGAGTTTGGCTGGGAGGTGTTAATGCATCCGCCGTATAGTCCTGACCTTGCACCTTCAGATTTCCACCTGTTTCGGCCTCTTCAGAATTCTTTGGGCAGTGTCAGGTTAACATCACGAGAGGACTGCCAAAACCACTTGCCGCGGTATTTTGATCAGAAGCCTCAAAATTCCTATAGCAATGAGATCATGTCGCTACTTACAAGATGGCAAAAAGTAATCAAACAAAATGGCACCTACATACTTTAGTAAAATGTAAATAAACTTTATTAAAAATGTTTTGAATTTTCTTAAAAAATGCGAAGAAACTTTTTCCCCGACCTATTATTACAAATCTCAGTAGCTTTGGATGAAGATTCAAGACATACTTTAATTAATGCTTTTGAGGTCAATTGTGGTTCAGAATATGTCGAAATAGCGGAAATGAAGGTCTTTACGAGTTTACTTGGTGGTTCATTTACAAATACTTCTGCTAGGCGCTTTTTGTTTCTTAACTCCTGTCTGTAAGTCAAATTTTTGGGCTGGCAAATTTTCGAAGTACTAGGTTCTGAATCCGCATATGGTTCTGTACTTGTATTGACACTAATCAAACATGTGGTCCCCATATTGTTGCGGCCATCATGTACCTTTAATTCATCTGGTTTGTCAGAACGAAAATGATTTTCCAAGTAAACTTGTTTTTTTTAACAGATATTTGATGCTTTTACAATCTCTGAACATTTTCATTTCAGAAAACGACTGATAATATTAATCAGACTTTTCTCATTTCAGTATAGGTTATAGACTGTTTAAAACTGATTCCCATTACTCTTTTTACTATTTTAAGTAATTCGGAGAAAGTCAAATCTTCCGGTGATCCGCATTTTCGTCTTTTTTTGCTTTCTTCCGAAAAACACTCCTACAAATGCAGTCTAGTGTGTCCTCTGTGCATACTTGCGTTTACTTCCAGAGACTGGGAACTACCGGCTGTGGCGCCGTCCACAGTTTCACTTGCCACTTGTGTACCAACATGAGGGTTGGCGCTCTCATGCCCCTCTAGCATTAAGTGCGCCGGTCGAGGCCCGGACGGACATCCCTCAGTAGATTGGGTTAGCCCCGGCTTAGGCAAAGCGGCGCTATGGGTCTGTAATGGCTGCATGGTGCCTCACCCCAGTCACAGATTACTAAATTAAACTTGACTTTTTCACTTACAGAGATTTCAGCTGGTTAATCTTCACTTCATAGAAAATTGTCATTTGCAAATGCGTGCTGTCATGTGACAGGCATATATTGCCAGCGCAACCTCTTTCGATATAGATCTCAGTAGTCAGTACTCATAGTAAAGTACGTTTAATATGAAATTGAAGAATAAAATGTTTTCTTCTGTTAAAGTATGTTTTAATTTATTATAATAAGAAAACGTTAAGGTAACTTAATTATGGTATGTAAGTTAAATATCTGTATTTATAAGTTTCTACTATTTTCTACCTACTAGACACGTTATAACTGTCAGGGTACATGTATCGCTATAAGTTACGTTGAAGTTCCGGTAGTGTACATGTGCAATATTATATAAATAAATAAATACCTGCAATACAGAGAGAAGCTAATTGTGTACTTTTCTTGAAACAATAATAAAATTATGGTTTGACCCAGTTTAAGGTAAATTTTTTAATAATTTTATTTTAAAAAAGCTATGGCCATCTGTTACCTAGGTGTTTTACTCTAACGTTATAAATGAGTTATACTTTGGATGTTACTCCTTAAAACAGAATGTCGATTTTGTATGTCAAAAAAACACAGTGCGTAGTAATGACTACTGAGGATAATGACGTCAAAATTAAGGAATTGCTCGCTGATACCACAGTATACAAATCCATGTCATACAACCCCACTGCGAGAATGACACGACGGATTCGCGCCCTGATCCAGCAAAAGAGCGAGGTATTTACAGATGACGTGTACTTTCAGCTTCATAAAGCCAAAAGAGTACAGCCACCGAAATTGTATGGTTTGCCTAAAATACACAAAAGCAACGTGCCACTTAGACCGATTGTCAGCCAAATAGACTCACCCACCTAAAATTTGGCAAAGCATGTTGCGGGAGTGTTGCTACCTTCAATTGGAAAAACGGCTTCTTATGTTAAAGATTCGCGGCATTTTATTGAGCTAATAAAGTATATCTCAATGGAACAGGGTGACATTATGGTGAGTTTTGATGTCGAGTCATTGTTCACAAATGTAGTCCTCAAGGAGTGCTTGAATGTAATTTAGGATAAACTATTTGACAATGAAATGACTAATGAAAACATTTCCCTGTGGGAAAATTGTTTAGAAGGTAACTAACTACCTCTTGTACCGGGGCCAATACTACCTCCAGATTGACGGCGTTGCAATGGGAAGCCCCGTAGCACCAGTGATCGGGAACATCTGTATGGCACATTTTTAGCAGAAAGCATTAGCAAGCGGCCCAGGTATTACAAAACTTTGGAAGAGGTATGTTGATGATATATTATGTATCATTAACGGTAACCAAACAGAGGTGGAACAATATTTACAACATCTTAATTCTGTTCATCCGAAGGTTAGATTCACATGTGAAATCGAGAAGAACCGATCCATGGCGTTCCTTGATGAACAAGTATCGGTGAGACCAGATGGAACCTTGGCTCCGTCTATCGTAAGCCAACTCACACTGATAGATACTTGCACGCCTCTTCACATCACCATCCTGATCATTTTCAAGCTGTTGACTCTTCATTGGTGAATAGAATACTCTGAGCACCTGATTAACTCAGGCGTTAATCACTGGATGGAGTTGCATGATCCGAAGATCCTCTCCACAGATCGTCATTACCATAACAGGATTGTGCAAGAAGCTATTGAAATTAAAAAACACGAAAATTTATATATCGGATGGATTTACATTTTCGTCTGCGTGGAACCCAGTGATTACGAGGTGTAAGCCGTGAATAGAAACATCTCGAAAAATCCCGGACACTGAGTGTAGTTTGCCGACCTCACTGTACTGATCTGAAATTCTAAATGCGCGGGTGAATGAGAATCTTACGCCGCGCCCACTCAGATAACGCTGTGCACCATCAGTCCGCTCGTGACCACGATGACATGCAACTGTCGTCGAAACGTCGAGTTAAAATAGGTAAATCCATTTACCATTAAATTACTTTCAGGAACAGGTAGAAATCACTAGGCGCAAGGTCAGGTGAGTATGGAGGATGTTCCATCAATTCAAATCCAGCATCTTGATAGTAGTCATCGCAAGTCGGAACTTGTGTGCGGGGGCGTTACCTTGGTGAAACAACTTTAGAAAGTTTGCCACGGCGATTTTCGCGTATTTCCTGACGCAGTTTGTTAATTTGTTCTGCGTCTAAGGGCTCGGTAGTAGTGGCTCCATGATTAAGGTATTCAATCATTATCACCCCCTGGCTGTTCCAGAAAAGAGAGCCCATAATAAGATAAGATAAACTTTATTGCACAAACAAAATATTACAGTTTCATTAAAATAAATTAGGTGTACAATATAGGCCTTATCGCTAGTAGCGATCTCTTTAGAATCTTACTCTGCCAAGTACCGGTTGGATGCAATGAACTAAGTGGACCGAAGGGCTAGGAGACTCAAAGGCGACGATGCGCTCGTTGGAACCAAACTTCAGAGTTTGGAGCATCGGCGTAAAGTCGCCTGTCTATCGGTTTTCTATAAGGTGTATTTTGGAGAGTGTGCGCAGGAACTACACTACCTGATACCACCGTCTACTTTCTACCACCGGACCACTAGACGCCGGGAGGGCTTCCACCCCCATGTGGTTGACTTTCCGACAGTTCGTACCCAACGGTTTGCTGCGTCTTTTCTGGTACGCACCGCTAGGGAGTGGAACGCTCTCCCTGTGTCTGTGTTTCCGGATACTTACAACCTTGGTGTCTTCACAAAGCCAGAGTGAATAGGCATTTTCTGGGTAAGCGTGTACAACCATCGGCCTCGTCATCGCTTACCACCAGGCGAGACTGAGGCCAAACGCAAACCCATTTTAAATAAAAAAAAAAAAACATGGAATTGTCTTTAACTTCTTAGTCGTTGGAGATTACGGCCTCACCCAAGTCATGGACTGTTGTTTCGTTTCAGGATCATGATGGTGTTTCATTCATAGTTACGAAGCGAGCTAAAAATCGGTCAGGATCTTGTTGTAACAATTCCAAATTGATTTGAAAAATCCGCAGTCTTGTTCATTATTGTTCGATGGTAAGCATTCTAGGCAACCAGCGCGTAGATACTTTTTTCATGCCCAAATGTTCATGTACGAGTAGGTACAATGGATACTTCCTATCGAAATCTCAAAACGAACATTACAACGACGATTAGCCAAAACCATTATTGCAAGTTTTTGAAAAAAGTGTTTTCTTTTGTTATGTTACGTAACATGCAAGCAAACCCCCAAACTGTTTTTCCAAAAAAAGTGCTGGAAAAACAGTTTGGGGGTTTGCTTGATTATTGGTATCGATTAAATAGATTATTTGTGCCGATTTATTGACTATTTGTATCAATTAATCGATTATTTGTATCGATTAATCTTTATTTTGTAAAGTTTATGTCAATAGATTATTTCGATTATTCGTATCGATTAGTTGAATCGATTATATTGGTTTTTTTAACGTTTATTTGCTTCGATTATATCGAGATTCTTTGTATCCATTATTTGTATTGACTGTTTATATCGAAACTATCGTTTCTTTATATCGGTAAAATTGATAATATCGATTATTATATTAATAAATGTATGCTAAACATGGCTACACTGCTTTGTCGTGCGAGGTAACTTGTCTTGTCTACCTCTTTTGTCGACTCTCAGTACGAGAAACGAAAAATTACTAGATGTTTGGCCTATTAGCCCTGCAGGCTTTATAAGCCACAAGCAATTCCCGATTTGGAGAGCGGCGTGTATGATTAAACAACCGTTCATGAGCGGTGGCATTTGTACCTGTAGATAGTGATAGACGAAGGGAGTGCAAAGCATGTGGCAAAGCTAGCTCCCATTGTCCTGTTTGAAAGTTTCTGGAACGAAGGAGGAGCTGTATTGCCTTCCAAAGTGTCCCGTTGAGGCGCTCGATCTGCTCATTGCATTCTGGTTTAAAGGGAGTCGTTCGGCTTGATGCAATACCCGAGGGAATAATGCTGCGCCTCTTTCGGAGTGTATATGTTACCGGGAATGTGTATAATCCGGCATTCTGTACAATGCCTAGGCATTGTATAGAATGCCTAAAACGTTCAGGCAATGTTTGAAATATTATTTATTTTATACTTAGCCTATTGTGTACAATGTCGGATGCGCAGCCGGCTATGTGTGTAAAAGGGTTCACTAAAACGAAAGTTCCCTGTCAGAATCGTCCTTTGGCATACGTTTTTTTAGGGTGGAAAGATAAATTGATTCGTATGTTTAACATATCTTATATAAAGAGAAAAGCCAAATGTGAAGAAAAGGTCTCTAAAGCATTTTATAACTGTGGCTGCCGAAACTTCTTTGCAAGGATAGGCGAACAGAAATCTTGAGTATTCGTATATTAAGGTAAGAATATATTTGTTCTGAGAAATTTTTGGCAAAGGACCTTAAAATCTACGTTCTGACCTTTAAATAGCGCTATAGCTTTAATCAGGGTACACTGCATAATTCCGAAAAACATAACTCCGAAAGTCAAAATCACGAATTTCAAAATTTGGAATTTCATCATTTCGAATGATTCAGAATCCCGAAAGTCAAAATTCTGAATTATCATAAATCCTAATACTAAAAATCTGAAATTTCAAAACTCCAAATGTCCGAAAGTCAGAATTCCGAATTTCACAATCCCGAATCATCAAAATTCCGAATCAACAATAATCCGATCTTCCATAAATACGAATTTCAAATAAGCAAAACTCCGAAAAATCATAAATCCGAAATCTTTTATATTTTTATAAACATTTTACATGTTACTTAGCCGACAATTCGGTTCTGGCATGATGTGGTCACTGTTCTCACCTAACCTAACCAATAGTAGCTTTTTAAACTGAACTTACTGTGAAAACCTAATACATACTCGTATCTCCTAAGAAAAATATTCTATCTAGGGATTTTTTTTATTGCATTGTATATTTAATATATCCAATACAATCCAGTCAATAATAATACAATTATCCTGTGCGAAATTTACTTCCCTGTATCGACGAAAATAAATTCACAAGGTTCATCAAAGAATGTATTAGATTTGACGTAATACCTATGATTGAGAACCCTGGAATGAAGTTTGTTTCAAAGCGTAGCAATATATTTGAGACAACACATCAAAAAGAGCCTGGCATAGAATTCAGAAGGTATTTATAGAGGGGTAGAAATGGTATTTTCCGTAACTACTATCTCAAAAGGGGTTTTCTTCCACTACACAGATGCCATTCTAACCATAACTATAAATAGGACTAGTCTGAAAGAGTTGACCTTTGTGTTGGGGCACATTGCAGTTTTCGTGACCAAAGGATTTGAGTTTATCAAAGCCAGAACATCCAAAATTATGAAGAAAAAAATATAAGTTTTGTATACGAAATCGTGGTGACGGCATGGAGGAACAGATGATGAAACGTGTTAAAAGAGAAATTGAAACTGTTGAAGATATCAGATTATCTAACACCAATTCTCCACTCCAAGTGCAGCCAACACGGGAAAAACTAACTTTTTATTGCAGATTTTACAATTTTGAGTTTCACATTTGCGATCCATGATTTTCTTCAACAAAGAGCTTTATTGAAGTCTAGTGAAGACATCGACTGACGATCGATTTGTTATCCTATGTTGCGGTTGTAACAATGCGTGTGAAATATATGTAAAGTCAGGGCTCATCCCATGAATCGTGGGTATATACCGTATATACCTATATCTTTTGTCTATCTGATTCACTAAGAGGTTCGGCAAATATCGTATTATTAAGTTACTGTTGGCCAATATCTGTCACACTTAATTCAGACAGTAATCGGGAACATTAGTGTACTCTATCATGTTATCAAGTTCAGAGTTTGCAGGATAGAAGGTTTGATTAATTCTTTGGGCAAATCTATATCATTAGGATTCACAGGTATCAATGATCTTGAGAGTGAAACGTTCCCGATTTCTGACTCCTCGCAGGACTCTTCGGCGCGCAAGGCCGCCTAGCAGCCAGCCTCGGAAGGAGCAAGCTCAACTCCAGTGCACGATAACACAGACCACTCTGTTCGAAGACACGCGTTACCGTCATCCTCGGGATCGCAAACCGAAACACACGCAGGCCCACGTGCGCTTCGCGAACCCAAGGGCCCTTTTAGTCGCCTCTTACGACAGGCAGGGATACCTCGGTAGTATTCTTCCCCCCCTAACCGCAGAGACCTGCATCTGACCCTTGACCCAACCGCTGACCGAGAACCTCTCGAGGTGTTTGGCAAGGCTCTTCGCTATTAAGCCGTTCTCCAATACGTCTATCGAGACAATGATCGTCGAATCAAAATTCCACATGCGGTCACCTCGTGAGCGAAGTCAAGGTACTTGCAGAGTTTGTCCTTCTCAGCTTTTACGAGGTTATCGTCATGCGAAATAGTGATGTCGACGAGCACTGCCCGGCGTTGGGATCGGCCTACCAGCACGATATCAGGCTTATTGGCTACAATAGTCCGTGATGATAGAGCGATCCCAATAGACCATAGAGCAATGCACGACTATTCCCGAGAACTGGTACCGGTGCGTACTTTTAGTACGGTACCAAGGCCATATCGAAAAACAAGTTGCTGGTGAATGATCCTGGCTACTAGGTTGTGCCTGTGCAAGTAATCTCCGTTAGCAAGGTGAGAACAACCGGAAATAACTTGGCGGATAGACTCGCCAGGACGGCGGCATGCGCGACAGATGTCGACCGTACCGTCCTTCATGATGTATTTCCGGTAGATATTCACCTTGATAACCTCATCAGCAATTGTACAGGCAAAACCCTCAGTTTGCCCAAAGAGGTCACCAAAGCGTAGCCAGTTCACCGATAAGGAGAGGTCCACATCGGGCCTTAAGGCCCGATATTAGAATCGGCTGCATCCGAAAGAAACATAAATACTTCACTTCCCTCTGCTTACCAGTGCGGGTTGATGACGTCACACAGTCCGACCTGTCCACACCCTTCTCACATGCATAATTGGCAACAAAGTTTGACCATGTTTGCTGAACACCAGAAAAATTGTACTAAATATTTACAAAGTTGAATAAATTCCTTCATGAAAAATTAACAAATACACTTACCACAAAAACATGTTTTTGTCTTTTACATATTGACAAAAACTGATGACTTAAGTAGATTACAGTCCAGTGCTAATACAAATCATCGGTTTAGCTAAGTTCTATGTTTAAAACATTCGACAGGCGTAAATTTCTTGTTTTTAATTTAATATGTATAGGGGTATGCTTGGGCCGCGGTAGGGAGTTGGGACGAAACGAGGGGTGGGTGACTTAGAGGTAAAGATGGGACCCGAAAAATGCTCGACGTTTTAGCAAAAAAATATGTAATTCGATACGACCTTTCGCGACCTCAGAAAAGCCGCATTGCTTTTATGAGGTTAAATTTGCTGTTTATTTCATGGTTAGTTATAATACCCAATATAAAATAACTGAATGAATAATAAACGTAATAATGTAGTAAACGTTTGTTAAAAAACAGGTTTATAGAGATCTAAAACATCGTTATCTCTATACATATCTTGCTAATACACACACCGCAAGCCGTGTTTAGTTAACTGAAAGTAGCGGGGCGCGGCGTTGCGTAGAGTGGATAATAAGGAATCGTGCGAAAGGGTTTTGTTAGGGTAGATTTGAGGCCCTCAAAGTGTGTGCGCGCGTCACTAGCGAGTGGGCCAGCGAGCAAGCGAATGGTCGCAATTCGCTAGTCTGCCGCCGCGGCGAGGATTGAACGTTCGTCTTCCGTATTAATTGAACTCGTGATCAAAACATTCGAAATCTTGTACAAAAGAACAACATAAAACTATTATAAAACGAAAATATTATAAAGTTTTATAACTGGTCATTTAAACAAAATAAAAGAACCTCATACCTTTTTCGGTTTTCAATATGAATATAATTTCGGCAATAAAGTTGGAAGTTACACCCGAAGAAATTGCTGAAAGGCATGATCTATAGAGGCAGTCCTTAAACACCTGGCCACACACAGTTTTATTTTAAAAGGTAAGTTAAACATGAATCATCTTTGCTTTCTGTTTTATGTTTTCCCTTGGGTTGTAAACTTTGTATTTATGAACCCTCTTTAACTTGTATGTGATAATGAGTATGAGTTTGTGTAAAAATATTATAATTTAACTTTTCTGTTACTTTTCGTAAAACAACTTAAATATTATATTTTATATCTTACCATAAGATATTTAAAGATCTTCTTATCCCTTTTTATATTTGGTATTTTGGGAGATCTGTCTTGCAAACAAAGTTTATATAACTAGTAGCTGTTAGCACTGTTATTTTTTTGATTCTCAAGTTAAAAATCGAAATACGAAGTTACCATCATCTATTTTAAGCCTGCGAAAATGATAAAAAACGGCAGAAGATAAGTTCTTGCTCAGTAGGTAGAAAGTACTGAAAGTTTGTTCAATATTTTGCTAAGGCGACTGTCAAAGTGTGTAGTATAGTAACTTCTTTATGCAGTGCGCTGTGCGAATATTATCGTTTTTAGTAGAAATAAGTATTATGGTTAAAAATATATTCAACGCCTACAGTTTAAGTTAAGTATGTATTATCCAGGGACCAGATCATAGAGCCAACCATAATTAATACGATATAACCTAGCCCACAAGAAGTTGTCCCAAAAACTATTTCATTAGTAATTAATATGAATCTTGTTAGTGGATCGCTATGGTGTATGCAAAAAAAATAAAATGCGGTTCACTCACCGCTAGAAAATGCGTGCCAGATTCAGCAAACTAAGGATTAAAGTAATATGAGCTCCAAAAAGCAAGTCAATGTCAATAAAATGTACCATTAATGCGATAACTTGTTTAGTAAATCAGAATATTGTTGAGCCTGTATTAGGCAGCAAAATCTAAAATATAATGCGATAATATTCCATCGAGCTAGAAACATATGTATACTAATACTCGTATTATAAAGAGGAAAGATTTGACTGTTTGATTGTTTGTTTGTAATGAAAAGTCTCCGAAACAACTGGACCGATTACAAAAGTTTTTTCACCAATTTATAGCTCACATCAGTGAGCGACATAGGCTTTATTTTAGCGGGAGTAACAGTCTACGCAGGCGAAGACGCAAGGACAGCTAGTATCTCAAAGAATCGTAGGCCACTGAGAAGTTATGTTGAAAGTCTCTAGGCTGAACCAAAAAAAAACTTGAGTCAATATTGTGAATTTGTGACAGACTTTGAGATTCAGAGCAGTTTTACCAAGAATTGTGGAGCTTCTTTTGTAAACCGTAGTCAATTTTTTGACAGCGTTTAACAATCTCTATTTGGGAAAGCGAAAACATAACGCAAAGCACCTTCTTTATTTTTAAATTAAGTATCCTTACCATGAGTTTACACCGATGACAGTCGCTAGCGTCCGCGTTGAAGTTTTTGTATAGGACTTCGGTACAGCGCCTCCAGTAAAAAGAAATATAACTGAAAATGGAACAGAAATTGCCGTAGTCAACTGTCTTAGTTAACGTAATGGAAATTCGTGGTAGGCGTACTTGAATTCTGTTTCATTCGGTTCACTCAATATTTATTGCGATACGTGGAAAAAGCGATTTTCTGTTAAGTGGAAGCTCAGCGTCAGGCAGACTACGTAAATAATGGGTGTACTCCACGTGAGCGTGATGACACGCAGTTGTAGCAATGACTCGATTTATGGTAGTATTAATAATGGTACTTTGCCCAGCTGTTGGTATATAATCCTATAAATTCAGTTAACAATAAAATTGCAACCACTTTCCCGATAAGGATTGGTTTTTCTTTGAGTAATTAATGACAAAGCACTCGCAGGTCTTAAATAATTTCTGGGGTGATAAAATCTTGACGGCGAAAGTTACTGGTATGAGTGCCATTTGATTAAATAGTAGTAGGTACGATTTCGGAATACTGGTTAAACGGAAATTAACTAGTTTAGATCGCGCTAGCAAACGGCTTTATCGTAAAATATTGTTCGGTGAATAGACTGTAAACCTTACCTCACCTAACCTTATTAAGTTTCACAATGACAATTATATGGACTCCTTTTCGATGTTTATCCGATTAAAAAGTTGTGTAGAACCGTTGAAACTTCGCCGCAAATCGAAACATACCTGCGTAAGTACTGCTGAGAAACTGACTGCTTCACCTATAACACAGCAGCATAGGTAACCCTGGAAATTTTTAAATTTTCTGTAGTGAAATCATAAAAACCTTGTGTGTAAATTATTCAATTAAACTAATACAATTTTGGCATAGAAGCAGAGTAGCCATGTAGCTATCGTTTTAAAAAGCACACTTGTTTGTACTCTCAAGCATTACCAACTTACTCGTATTTCACTATTTTTGTAATTTTCTCTATGATTTTATAAATGATGTTGAACTATTGTGTACTAATTACAATAGATTTGCTTATAGCTTTAAAAACTGCCCTTACATAAGTTTATTATCTGTGCAAAACTGGACAACATGATGTTGTTACTAAAAAGAAAGAAAATATATTTACTAAAAATAACATGTTAGGTAACTTGATCAGATATTTTTTGATTTGAGTTAGTTCAATTGAATTATTTTACACAAGAGTGCTCTTATGAATAGAACAGAAAAAAATATATCTAAATTAACGGCGTTTTTTCCCTAAACGTAATTTTTTATTCATCTTACCATTTGTTATGATATAAGAAGATATAATCTAAAAAACAAATAAATGATAACCCGCAAAAACCATTTACACGGTTTAACCGCGAGTGAAGAGTACAATAACGCTAAAATAAATCAAGACAAAAAAGAATAACCTTTTTACTCTCAAACTTAATAAGACCCATTTCGTCTTTTGAGCGCATGATCCTACTTTTCAAGCGCCTAATTTACTAACTTCAGACAACTAAAACTTTTAACCTTTCGTTGACACTTAATGAAAAATTTGTAAATAAAATCTTTTTTCTATTAGGTATAAAAATTATCAATCTGGCCACATCGATTTACGAAAAAGCCCTTATCGTGTCAACTTCAAGTGGCCAAATCACTGATTAAAGCTTACTATAGTTGCAGAAAGAAATTACCAAAACAATATCGTAAAAATAGTATCGTTGTCGCGTCTGTTACGGTTCAGAACCTTTGATACGGCTTAGGGTTACATTTTCCGAATAAAGCAAATTCTAAAATATGCAAACATGGATAATATGGACATGTCATTTAAATATTTTTTGGAATATGGTTTACAACTGTCTGTCTGTTGCAAACCAAACATTGATCTAATGCATCTTTTGTCTGGCTTGAACACCAGCTCCTTATTTGTGGAATTTAATATATATTTTTTAGGGTAAAGAGCAATCCCAATACATCTCGCACATACCGTTGTTTAAGAAGGAGAAGAAGTGCGAAAAGTTATGGAGTTATGCTATTGTTTTTTTCGTTATAGCCGTGAATGGTATACAGTTGCTTGAAGCCATTTAGGCAACTTATAAAAGTACTATCAGCAAAGAAATGTTTTCAGTTACTCGTTTTTTGTTTTACGTCGTAAATACCAAATACAATTATTCTTTGATCTCCATCTTCAAATTCGCAAAGATATAAATGTCGGTATTTCATGGGAATTTCAACGTCTACGGGCTGTTGTGAAACGTACATTTTTGGAACCAACAACTTTAGTTTTATGCTGCTGAACTTCGGTGATACTTGAACGATAAGCCAGTAGGTCCACGATGTCCTTGGTCTTGGTCTTAATTTCTGTTCTCAAGAAAACGCTGAACATTTTACAAATCAATAACTATATTAAATAATTAGAAGCGTTTTTGTCACAACTTTTCATCAATTTTCTCCCGTCTTTACCGTCCTTTTGTCTGACAAATTCATGTCGTAAACAATAAACAGATCGTTTAGTAAAAGAGTTAGATTAAATCGGTAACATTATCCGCCCTCGATTAACAAATTAGGTGACTACCGATTCAAGGAACAGCATTTTATTGACCGGAGACCTCCTTTTGCGGCTAGTGGCTGGCTACTTCCAGAGTTGACCTTGTGTCTGGCCCTGGAAAAACACGCACAACTTAAGTTGTGCGTAAGTTGTATTTTTCGAAATGATGAGTTCAATAATTAGCCTAAGGGTTAACCCTAATTATTGAACTCATCATTTCGAAAAATACACACTTGTGTATTAATTAAAACTTTTCAGTATCAATAAAAATACAATTCTTGTCAGAAATGACCCCAGCTATGCGCAATTTTTATTTGATCCTTACTTTCAGTTACACCCTATATTCTTCCAATAACTGATTAATCACCAGGGTTCTGTTCAAGAAATGACATTTGACTTCGGTCAGACGGGACAAGGGGGTGGTTATGGAGCACCATGCTGACCCCGGCTGCGGCTGTCTCTTTATTAACAGGGATGAGTATAGGTTTTTTCGATTTAGTTAGAAAAGGGAGTTCCAGCCTCTGGGGCTTTGGGTTGTTGTGACTTGATGATTCTCCAAATGCAAGGACTAGACACACAGTCAACATCGGTCAAACTATTAGCTGAAAATCCTTTTTATCGGTCATATAGAACTCATCGGATGTGCTATCCTTAACAATGGATAAAAGTGTTTTTATCTTACACCCTTCTAAGTTTAGTTTAACCTTGAGAGCAAGGTAAGAATAGTTATAAATAAAAATAATAAAGATCATTTATTTCAGACTTAACATCCATAGCTTAATTAGTTTGTTAGTAACAATGTATCTTACAGTAGGTATGTTCGTTATAATTAGTGTGAACAAAATTACATTTCTATTTAAAGTTATTTTAATTGGCCAGTGATTATTTCTTGCCAATGTTTCTGGATAAGACAATCCGGACGTGCAATTATTGTGTTCAGAACGCTGTTGCTGCTGGGTTAATGCCCCTCTTGAATTAATCTCTTAATAACTATGTCTTTCCTGATTTGAGCTATCTCGTCATCGCCGACTTTAGGGTTATATGTAGTGGAAGTCATAATGATGGTAGTGTCAATAGAAATATACCGGCTAAAGTTTTATGTCCCTTGTTGGTTTTTTGTGTACCTGTTAAGGATGGCTCGTGCTCAGATATACCTAACGCCAAGGACCATCACAAATACTGAGTTTGCCCTGAGTGGTACCTGACTCGATTGGCAGGACTGATGTGATTGAACAGCTATTTTAATTAAACCCCTTCGCACCATATGAAAACATTCATTGTTTTATCATTTATCGCTCATATCTATTTACGTTTGGCGCGTCACTCAAGTTGATGAACAAACGATAAAAACATTTATACCTCTGTTTTCTATCACAATGTGTTTGCAAAACCGTTTTAAACTTTTATGGTAAACGGAATCAAATTTCACGGATCCTTTACGAACTTGTGGCTGGATTCTGGGATCGATACTGCCAGAAACGCCATTTTTATGTCGTGTCAGAATGACTCCAGCGTAATTTGAGAATAATGGAGAACAGAACCTTCAATCACTAGTAATCGTGTTACTTATATGTATATGTCGCGGAGAAATGAGGGTACCGTGAATTATGTGAAATCCCCAGGGATATGAGGAAACACAGAAGATGACGGATGATCGATTTTACTGAAAAAACTTTGTATGTTAGTAAACTCAATAAATTCAGTCCAGTTAAACGAGGTGTTAGCGATCACAAAAGTTATGGCATATGAGATTTTTTATCCAGTAACAAGTGGTAATAAAGTTGACCATTTGCATCTTCCGAAAATTTTCCTGCGAGGACCCCTCATGAATCATAGCTGCAAAATACCGAGCAATTTATGAAAATATAATGATAATTGCTTTGATGTAATGTAGTAATATAAACAGGAATTGAATACGTTTAAAATTTACTCCAAATGATGAGATCAATCAGTGCGGATCATAACGCTCTCTGTTAGTAACTCAAATTCGTTTAATGGATAATCATTTTATTTTCAAAGGGAAATTAAAAAAATACTTTGTTTTGAGTTTAATAAAATGAGCACCCTCTTTTGTTCTGCTCACTTCAGAAATCCTTTTAAAGTTGCAAACAGCCCTTAAATCTTTGTTATTAATCGGTTCACTAGATCAATCTGGAAAAAAAGTCACAATACTAAAGTAACGTTTTACCTACAATTAACCCAAAAAAGTGTGCATTCGTTTTAAAATTGTTTCCTAATACTCGTATATAATTTAAAGTTACGGTTTATGAGTGGTTCTGAAGAAAGTTTTAAGAACCACTCATAAACCGTGTGGTTAGAATTGTTTAAATACATAAGTTTATTTTATTATTGTCCATCTTCGTTCCTTCATATCTCACTAAATATTGATCCCAGAGGAAAAGTGAATGGAATCTTTTTTATAGAAAATTTTATGTAGATTACTTGAGTAAAAGATTTATTTTTGCTAAGAGCCATCGTTTAAGGAGTTGTCTATGAAAAACATAAAAAACCTTTACAACCCCCGCCCCCACCCCTTAGGTCCACCCCCCATCCATCAGTACTTTGAGTATGTTGCTTCACACACCATTCCCTACATTTGTGGCAAAATTCGCTCTCACACGAATTATTTCCCCTATTCTTCTTTCGTTGAGTGGGCTATATCTATCTACATGTAGTGCACATCTATACCAAAGTAGATCAATATACATATTATTATATTTGATTTCTTACAAAATGGTATGTTTTTGCTTTGCTCAGTTGTAAGTTCGCAGAGCCCGAGCTAAAGCGCCGTACGGTGGAGGCGTCGGTTTACTTCCGGTGCCTGGTCGGCCCTGGTGGCTGTGGCAGTAGGTGATGAAACCTCTGGTAGACTAATATTTCGTTCCTCCGACCCCTCCTCCTCTGCGTCCTTAAATGTATCATCGGCATCAGTAACCGGCTTCATTAAATTTTCAAGGCCTTGCGACCCGTTCAAGTTCGCCTGGGACAACGAATACCTACTTTAAACACGCGGACTAAGTTCTATAATCTGATCTTGATGCCTTCGCCACTGTATACCGTTACCCACTTTAACCTATTATAAAACTGGACCTATTTTTTCCGTCACATTCCCTTTTACCCACTTAGGGGTCTTAACAGAGTAGCCGCGGACAAGTACGGGATCGCCGATTCCTATATCCTTGTCTTGTCCTGCTTTGTTTATTATTTGCCGTTGCTGTGCGGTATGCACGACCGTCGCGTCATCTGGTCGCAGCGCATCTAACCGGCCCCGCAGCCGTTATGGTGGATTCAGCATCTGTCCGGCTCATTCCGATTGCCTCGATCCACTTGGAATGTGCGTCTATTACGACTATATACACAATACACCCTGGTATTAAGCGAAGTCTACATGGATACGCTGCCACGGTTTTATTGGATACTCCCAAGGGTGTACAATTTCGTATGGAGGTGCGTTTCGCACTACCCTACAGGCTTCACAAGACCGACATAAATGTTCTATCTCTTGGTCAAGCCCGGGCCAGTAAACGTAATTCCGGGCTACATTTTTCACTTTATTTACACCTAAATGCCCCTCGTGGATTTCTAACAACATCCTAGCTCGAAACTGTGGCGGTACTACAAGGCGATATTTAAAAAGTAAATATCCTAGCTGAAAAATAAGTTCCTCTTTCAGTGCGAATTACGGTTTCTGCTCTTCACAACTTGCCCTCGATGCCCAAATAAAACATAACATTTAATTATACTTAATAATTTATCTTCTCTCGTCTCCGCCCCGATCTCTTTGAAACTCACAGGCAAAGGATTCTCCCACCAGATCCCATATAGTTTGTAGCAGTTACATTGGGAGCTCGCTCGTACGGCAGCGGTAACCGTGAAAGTGCAGGACTATTCTTACAAATTGCACCGAAAAATCGTACGCTGATAAACGAGCAGCCCATCGCTAAAGGCGGCTGGCTGCGGTTTGTGGGATTCCGCCCTTTTTCCCATATACTTAGCATAGCGGTTGGTGGTCGGTTCGTAGCAAGAACTTCCGGCCATAAAGTATTTATGGTGTTTTGTAATAGCAAAAAATATCGCCAGCGCTTTTTTGTCTAATTAACCATATTTTTTCCCGCTGAGTTAAGTGTTCTCGAAACACAACTGACGCACAGTGGGACGAATGTATGGGGAAAGCGGCAAAACTAATAACTTCTAAAGTTTAATTCTAGGCTAGTTATTTTTTCTTTTGTAGTACCTTTTAAATATACTAAACATTTGTTATTATTGATCTAAAACAGGATGATATCGTTTTTTAATACAAAACTATTCGTGTTTACTTTCATAATTTCCAATAATCATAGTAGTTTTTTTTTAAATCACCTTCACACACACATTAAAAAAAAAAGTAAAAGTAAAGTAAAAAATATCTTTATTCATATAGACTTATAGAAAATACTTATGACAAGTCATATAGTTACAAAAAAAAAAAGCAAAAATATACTAAAATAAACCTACATAAAATAATACTATGATAGTAAATTTCATAATTAAACATAATGTGACTCTACCACCGGTTCGGAGGTTGTTTCCGATCGAGAAGACTCCGGCAAGAAACTCGATGGTTACTCTTTTCAATCTTGTTTTTTAACACAAAAATTGAATTGACAGAGTAAAGTCATAACAAAAAAGTGTGCAGAGGAGCAGATTATACCTAAGATGACCACAAATTCTTATCATTTAAGAAATCCTCAACACTATAACAACCTCGCTTCATTAACTTAGCTTTAATTTGTGACTTAAACTGGTGAAGAGGCAGTTCAACAAGAGTTTGCGGAATCTTATTAATATATTTAACACATTGACCAACAAATGATTTTCCTACCTTATGCAGTCTTAGACTGGGAGTTACGAGCTTAGACTGGGAGTTCGAGCTTAGCTCGAACTGAGTCGGCATAATCCTTGTAGACTCAAAGAAGACTCTAGTGACTCTGAGCTCTGTTAATAGTCTTTGAAGTCTTCATCACCCTTAGAAGATATATTTGTGGTTATGTTTCATAAACTAGCCACATAGGTCGGAAAAAACTAATACAATATTGATTAGTTCTTCATTTGTATTTATACGAGAGGTCTTTCTAGTACTCAGAAAAATGAAAAAAATGGCTAAGTTTGTGGGGAATCCTCGTTGTAGGCCAGTAATACAGGAGCCGGAGCGCTGGGATTCGTCACACAATATTTAGGAGTAGATGTAGTTATGGAATAATGAATAAGAGATCGGCCAATCTAGTGACTCGTTTATTGTATAGGGTAAAAGTATAGGTGGGAAAGAAAAACTGTAACAAAATAACAATAAATGAATACCAGAGTCCTAGGGATAATATTATCTAATAGTAATAGGTAGGTAAGTAAATAGGTATGTTATGCTTTCCCCGATACACGGGTTCCTGTTACATTATAACTGTATAACTGTTTAATTGGTTATTAAAAGAACTTATACTCAATAATCACCATCACGTAATTTAAATGGTAATCTGGTAAATTGCTCGCAAGCTCTGTTCAGAACGATGGTTTTGGTAGAAAGGACTCAAAATACTGAACAAGGAACGTGGAACGATAAATTAAATTTTGAAAGGACTTATACGGATACTATTGATGACTAGTAAGTTAAACTATGAAGTTTCCAGTCATCGTGGAGGTTCTAACGTCCATGACACTGGAAAGAAACGGCATCGTAACAAGTTTGCTAGTTGTAGCAAAAAAAGATAACGTAATATACTCGTATAATTAAAAATCCCAGAGAGGATTTTAGAGGTTTTTTGTAAACCTACATTAGATCTTGGCAATATAATTAATTTTGAATATTAATTTAGGAAACGCTTTAAAGTTCTTAAAATACATTTTGTTGTGCAAATTATAATCACTTACGGTTAGCAGTATTCTCTATTACAATATTCAGTTGAAAAATCAAACCAATATGCAATGAATAAGCCGTGTGTTGCGGCGTTTCTTGAGGTAACAGTTGTAGGTATCGTTTGCGTGAGTGAGTATGAGAAGATTGAACCGGGTACATAGACAAGACGAAATTGAGTGTTGCAAGAGAATAAAAATTATAAATAAGAAAAAGAATAGTCTATGATACTAGATAGAGCTGGAGCTGGAACATGCGACCTTAAAGCACTCGGTTTTAACGTGATAGGCCCTAGTTAAACTACCCCCATGGTCAAACTATTGCACTAGCAAGGAACGGTGTAATACGAGTGGACGACCAACCAGGAAGTGAGCTGGACTGAGAGGAGTGAAGTCTTGCGGGTCTGTGGACATAGGGCTGAGAGGACGGGAATCAAGAATAGGTTCAACCTGTGCTGAATTCCTCAAATGTGAGGTGCGCGTTCCCTATGTCACGTCACAAGTGATACTTGCAGGACTTTATGCCTGCCTCCCACAAACCACAAATGTGAGGCGCATATGGCGGTATGAAAGTTAATTTTGTTGCATATTCTATAGTATCTGAAGCGCATTTTGTGAAAAAAATTGAAAAATCGTTCATCAAACCAACGAAATTCTTCCCATTATCAGAGAAGATTTCCTGAGGTTTGCCCCGTCTTGAAATAAAACGCTTTGAGGCTAAGGCATATGCATCTGAAGATATTTCTTCAGAAATATCTTCAGATGCATACCTTAAGAACTCGTCAGTCATATTTCACTGACGAGTTCTTAAGGTATAGCTCGTGTGACAAAGCAAATAAACAGACAGATATAACATTTTGTAAGCCTGGCACCCTTCCCTTTTCGGTTCGAGTATGAACATTAGTCCGGTATAGTCTACCCCACACCGGAAAAATGGAAAACTTCGTGCCTCTTAACCGCATACAAGTTACGCAATCGCAAAGTTATGCTCATGACGAAAGATCAGTAATGAAAAATGGTGCTTAGACGAAATTAGAATGGGAGGTTTTTTTTCAAAGCTGAAGTCAGCTGAATTGATTATACGGCCACCAACTCGTATGATTTTTTTGTCGTCAATGAACAAATTTAATTTGAATAAATTATTATTGCCTAAATTCCCGCTCTTTAACAGCGACATGTACTCAGTAAGAAACGATTCCAATTGAGAGTCTCACTAACGTCATGTCCGATTCCCTCAACTCATCGACAGCAAGAACTCCTGAACGCTTATTTATTTTATTACGCGTATTATAAATAGAGCGGTGTACATACGCGTCAGTGCGTCTCATGCGGGCGAACTGGGAGAATCTGGTAAACGGAAACTAAATCGTTGCACTCTCTTGTTTCGATACAAAAGAATGTGTAATGCCGGACTTCAGCATACAGGCTAGTAACACCTTTAACACGAAGTTTTAAATCGATGCGTAACCTCTCAGACAACACTTTACTATCAGGATTTAGATTATTTAGGTAGGTACAAAACCTTGTTAACCTGCCTTTTACTATGCCTCGCTTCTTAACTAAATTATTAAACTGACTAAATTCGTCTAACGGAGCATTAATTTCAAACGTAAACTGACGAGGAGATTTTGAACGTGCCCTAGTAGTTAGGCCAGCGATGATATCTCTAACCGCACTCTCATTCTCCATTTTGGCAACCAGTGAAAAATAAGAGTATTACAATTTAGCGATCCGTGATTAGCAGGTGCTAGCTACGACACTCTGATTGTGATCACACACTTAAAATACTCGATGCGCGCAAGCACTGGAGATAGCAAAATGAACAAGTACTAACACAAGCGAAGTGAAGACCAAGGTTTCGTGGGTAGTGGATAGCTGGCCGTACCACTTTATTCTTCTCCAGTCTCGTCTGATGCCCATCACGTATACTTGCAGCTGCCGAATTGCTTGCAATAACTGGATTATTCTGTGATGTGTTGCAGGACAGCCTAGATCCGTAGGTCGCGTAGTTCCTATTATTGGTGAAGTAGGACCATGTTTCGTTTTTAATGAAATTTTCTTCGTCTGGGATTTGCACTGTGAAAATCAAACTACTCGGTCTTCTTGATAAAAGGTGTGGACTTCGATGCTAACAGTTTGGTAATAATAAAAGGATCGTTACATAGTTAACATTTGAAAACACTGGTTTTACACCGTTCGTTCATAACACCCGCAGATTGGCTCGCAGTTCAGCGGCATGACATCGAGATGTTGCCAGGGTGGTGGCAGTTGTGTTGACATCGTAGTATTACTGGTTCCCGAACAGTTTGTGAATTGTTCCTAACTTATCGCTAAATACTTTATGGAATTCTATAACCAGTCGGTCCAAGTAGGTCGCTTCCTTCATTATCTTGCATTTGGTTCATAACAATTTAATATTTAGTATACCCAGAGAAGGCTTCTGAGTGTTTCGTTCACCATGACGGCAACAGTCACTTTATAAATAAATAAATATGCGCCAGACAACACACCTCTTGTAATGGTCTCGAAGTAGGGATTAATATCCCTGTGTTACGAGGTACCACACAAGGAAAATAAGCCAGGGGCGTCTCCCAGCACACCCAGACCCGAGTCAATTCAGAAAAGTTAGTTTCCTGAATTGACCCGACCGGGAATCGAACCCGGGACACTACGGAAATCGGGGTGAGAAACCGTGCTACAGCGCACTGCGCCAATCGTGTCGTCACTTGCTTCTGACTACCCCGTTTGGGATAAAGTCGTGATGGTGTGTATTAGGTTGGGGAAAAAGTCTTCTCGCATAGGTATAGTTATTATGAAACTTGTAATAAAATCTCTTTGGCTATACTATTTGTTTAAATTTTAAAGAAGATAATTCCAAATTACACACACATTTTTAGCCACTCAGCAAAAATTAAGAGAGTTTGGCTGGGAAGTGTTAATGCATCCGCCGTATAGTCCTGACCTTGCACCTTCAGATTTCCACCTGTTTTGGTCTCTTTAGAATTCCTTAGGCAGTGTCAGGTTAACATCACGAGAGGAATGCCAAAACCACTTGTCGCGGTATTTTGATCAGAAGCCTTAAAATTCCTGTAGCAATGGAATCATGTCCCTACCTACAAGATGGCAAAAAGTAATCGAACAAAAGGGCACTTACATTCTCGTACTTTAGTTAAATGTAAAGAAACTATGTTAAAAAATGTTCTGAATTTTCTTAAAAAATGCGAAAAAAAAAATTCCCCAACCGTATACTCAGATCGCGTACCCACTCCCTGCCTAATAAAGGGCGTCCGCCGCTCTTAATTACGTATAACTTACAATCTGTCACCGAAACATTATCAAGGACAACCTTTACCATGAAATACCCGAGCGGTTCCATTTTTGAACCGCGACGTAGCTACGTACGAGTATGTTTAAGTTACACGGTTGAATTAATTTACTCATAAAATAACATATATGAAGCTCATCATTAATAGTCGAAATTCTACTGCCGGTCATCATCATCATCCGTGCGGTCTATCCCGGTTGTGAACCCACACTAGTGTGTGTACTGCCGGTGTGCACTTCAAATTCGAGGGGTTTACCATCTAATAACAGCGAAATAATAAAAGGTTTGTCACCTGTTCACTCCACTTGTATGTTGAAAAAATCTCAAACATTACACTCGTCCTCACTGACGTAATTATGTCGGGTGTACACATTGCACATCACTTTATGATGATGATGATGTCTTCCATGCCGACACGGCTACGGCGACTGCGAATGATTTAAAGGGCTCCGCTGGTGAGCTCGAATGTAACTGACGTAGCCAATCTTAGCGGTGAACGTTCGCCCGCATATATCACATTTCAAGATACCGTTCTCATACCGATAGGATATGGCCGCCGGTGGTCGGGCTTTCAGTAGATCTCTTTTACTGTCGAGATTCTTTATTCTCTGTTCTTCAAAGACAAAGACCTTCCACTGCACAAGATGCCTCCACTCTGGTCGATTAACTGCGCATTGTTTCCAGTTCTCGGGGGCAATGTCGCATCTCTTCATATGCCTCTTAAGAACATCCTTATAACGAAGGAACCACCCTGTTTGCGCTTGCCTTCACAGAGCTCCGAGAAGAACACGCGCTTCGCCAGCCTCTCATCGGACATGCGAGAGACGTGGCCGCACCAGCGCAATTGCCTTCTCATTAGATAGGCTTCAATGCCACCAACTTTAGCCCGGCAAAGCACCTCTGTATTCCGAATGCGATCAGATCATTTTATATTTAAAATTTCACGAAGGCATTTGAGGTGAACTCTATCTAATGCCCGGATGTGCCTGCGATAAATGCACCACGCCTCAGCTGAGTAGAGGAGATTCGGCAGTACTATTGCCATGTAGACAGCGATCTTGGTTGACCTTCGAATGACTTGACTTTATGATGACCACGCATACCGCACTCATCACAGTTGTAGTTCGCGAAACCGACACTTATCCGCCCGATGCGGCTTACCATATCGCCAACACCGCGAGGGGGCCGCGCTGCCGCCACTGCGTGGCCTGGGCGCCTCTACCATGTGCCTCACGTTCGCCAAAAGGGCCCGCGACCACCGCCCGGAGGCTGCGCCCGCCGCAGTGGCAGCGCTCACCTCAGCGTGTCGTTCAGCCGCTTCCACTGCCAGAGCCAGCTCCACGGCTTCCTTGTACTTAATGATTCTTTCCGCGAGGATCCGTGACCGCATGCCTTCGTTTGCTGGGTCCGACACAAACTGGTCGCGTAGAATTTCCTCCAGATAAGCACCAAAATTGCATGTTGTCGCTAAATGTTTCAAGCTTTGTAGGTACTCCGACAGTGTTTCACCGCCATTTTGCCATTATAAACGAAACATATGACGTTCGGTGATTTCTGAGCGCTGCGGTTCTAAATGCTCGAATACTAGCCTCACGATATAAATATAGCCTATATTCCTCGAAGGTTTTAGCTTCTGGGTGTTCCGGTAAGCACAAATCACACATAAGTGCGTATTTGATTTCTCCAACAACATTAAACAGCAACGGTACACGCAATTCTCGTTGAGCAAAATGTATTGTTTAACGCGTCGAATGTACGCAGGCGTTTGTTTTGAATGTAGTACGAAAGGTTCTAGTTTGCCGATCGGCATATTGATTTCTAATAACAGAACTATTAACTTCTAAGTTACACGCGTTAATTTATCTCGTCGCCAGTGGTCAATGAAACAACGAAGTAGGATAGGCTGATTGTTCATTAAAATAAGATCTCCAACCCACCAAATATAATAACATGCAACCCTCCAATTTTGGGAAGGGATTTCGACCGTTAGCCTACCACGCTGCTCTAATGCGGGTTAGCAGGTGCGCTGTAAGCTGACTAACTTGAGCACTGACTTCATCCGCCTCCAAGCCTAACTGGATATCATGCACTGACACCAACCTTTCCATCCAAGCCTCGAGAAAATGATCCCTGAGCCCTGAGACAGATTTTACACTTTCCTTGCGTGTACGAAAGTTTATAGTCATGTCGAGGATTTAGTTCATTGATTTAAAATAACCTGGCGGTTTAGAATACGTAAAATTATTATATTATGATAAGTAGAATTATATTAGGAGCTGGCTGTCAGCGGCTTTGCCAGGGTAGTTTTTTTTAATATAGCATATTTCACTCCTTGATAATGTAGCTTTAAATCGGTAAAATAATTTTTAAAATCGGTCCAGTACTTACCTAGTTTCGGAGCTTATTCAATACAAACAAACAAACAAAGAAACAAACCAATCTTTCCTCTATATAATATTACTATTTATGTAAAACCATGAAACTTTGAATAAAAAAAATATTATAAAAAAAAGATCCGGCTCTTAAGGCAGGATCACAACCATTGTACCAACAGGCCAGTTCTATTTAGGCACTTGGTATTTCAGCGTTTTTGTATTATAAAAGCTGACCAAAGTAACTATTTTACGCGGACGAAGTCTAGGCCAAACACTAGTTATTTGTAAATACACAAAGCAAAGCATTTGAGGCGATATCTTGAAACGATCTTAAAATGACTTGTTCTTTCAAAACATTGTATTTAATGTTTCAAACGAAACGTTAACGATTTATTCATTTTACTACATTGCTGAAGTAAACATTTCGATGCTTTGTTTGTTGGATTAGAACACAAACCGTATTGCATCTATACTCACAGGGTTGACGATTGTACAACTTGGCACCTAAATGCTTCCGTTCCGGAAGATCTTCAATTTGTTTAAAGCCGCTGTCAATGAAATCATCGTGAAATTGAAATTTAAAAATAGTTTTAATTTCTTCTATCTAGTATTCTAGTTATATATAGGGCTATTTTATAAACACCATCCAAATTAAAATATGTGGATCTATGGAGAAAATGACAGAATACTTACGTAGTTTTCTGTTCGACATCCTTCAGTACTATAATGTTGAGTTATTAATTTTATTAAAACTACTCAAAGGTATAAAAAAAACACTAGTTTCGTTGATACTGCGCGACGTGAGTGACGGCGGGCTCGCAGTCTTCTTCAACTCCCCGCCCGCGCTTTATTCAGAAGTTGAAATTTATTTTTGAATAAGTAACCGCGCCGCACGAATAATCTGTTCTAAAAAAAACAAAATGTGAAAGTTAGAAAAACCAAAGCCTTATGCCTGGGAAAATTTTGGATGGTGTTTATAAAGTAACCCTGTAGGTATACATATATGTATATAAATCAGTTGCTGTTCGTTTGTCTCTTTAAAACTCGAAAATGACTGGAATTGATCTTGAAATATTTGTGGGAGTTCAGGGAAGGTTTAAAGGTGAGAAAAAGAATTAATACTCGTAAGTAACGGAAAATATTCAAAACGTCAGATTAATTTTCCAACACAAAATGTTCGTAGCTGTGAAGCATTTGATGTCTTTTCTTTATTTAGAAATAAAAAACTGTCACATGGTTGCCAAATATTTATAGGTGTGTTTAGAACTGGTGGTACGAGGTTCACCGGGTGATCTAGTCTTCTTATGAAAATCTCATTGATAGCATAAACATATCAAATAACAGTGCCTCCCAAAAAATATCCAAGAGTTGGCATTGTTTGGTTTAGTGGGGTTGTTTTTCTATGGGATTAGGGTTGTTTTGTTAATAACACTTTTTGACTCTCTCTATACTGATTGAATGTCCTCTATGTTAACAAAAAAAGAATAGACAACCCTACACTCCACTCCATTGAACAACAACCGCCCAACACGACCGGCCTTAACCGATGTGAAGTGATTCATTATGGCGGAACAAATTGAATGCGGTACATAGTTTACTACTAAATTTAGAATAAGATAAATATAACACATGTACGAGTATTTGTATATTATAATGAATTTGAAAGATTATAAACGGCGTCAAACAAAACATTCGCCAAAGCTTCGAAGCGATCTAGTAGGGGAAAAAGTTTCTGCGCATTTTTTAAGAAAGCTGCATTTTTTTATAGGTTTATTTACATTTAACTGAAGTGTGTAGGTGCCATTTTGTTCGATTACTTTTTGCCATCTTGTAGGTGTAGGGACATGATCCCATTGTTGTAGGAATTTTGAGGCTTCTGCTCAAAATACCGCGACAAGTGGTTTTGGCAGTCCTCTCGTGATCTCAACCTGACTCTGTCTAAAGAATTCTGAAGAGACCGAAACAGGTGGAAGTCTGAAGGTGCAAGGTCAGGACTATACGGCGGATGTATTAACACCGCCCAGCCAAACTCTCTTAATTTTTGCTGAGTGGCTAAAGATGTTAACATTTATATTATGATGAAAAACCACACCCTTTCTGTTGATCAATTCCGCTTTCTCTCAACTTCTTGCTTTAATTTCATCAGTTGTCGAGTTCAAAATTTATGGTCCTGCCTGGTGGTTACAGCTCATAATGAATAATGCCCTTCCAATCCCACCACACACACAGCATCACCTTGTTGCGAGTTAACCCGGGTTTCGCCACAGTCTGTGAAGCCTGACCGGCCTTAGACCACGACTTTTTTCGCACGTTCTTGTCGTACGTGATCCACTTTTCATCACCAGTTATCAGCTTCTTCAAAAATGGTTCGGTTTCATTCGTCGTAATGAAGAATCACAAATGAGTACACGGTTCATTAGGTTTCTTTCAGTGAGCTCGTGAGGTACCTAAATATCGAACTTTTTTGTGGACCCAGTTTTTTTCAAATGAGCCATAACTGTTTTGTGGACAATTCCCAGTTCTGCAGCTACGTCGTAACTACTGATATGCCGATCTTGCTCCACGTTTTTCAAAAATAGCATCCATTTTATCCGAACTAGGGTGACCAGATCGACGTGCATCTTTGACATCAAAATTTCCGGATTGAAAACGCTTAAACCAAATTTGTGCTACTCTCACAGACACTGCACCAGGTCCATAAACATCGCAAATTTTTTTTAGCGGCTTGCGTTGCATTTTTACCTTTTTTGTAGTAAAATTTTTAAATGTATCAAATTTCTTCATTAGATTCACTCATCTTGACAATAAGAAAATCAAATGAAAATCACACATTTTCCTAATTTGAATTTGGAATTATCTTCTTTAAAATTTAAACTTTTAATGATACCAAAACCAGCCAGATACAAATAGAAAAAGAAAGAGATTTTATTACAGGTTCATACATACTACTCGTATGTGCGAGAAGACTTTTTCCCCAACCCAATATTAAAAGTATCTACATTTTATGTGTATTATTATATTTATCATTTAATAATGCACTATTTCCTACACAAAGACGGAAACTAGAAAGCTTCGCCCTGAGGGCTCAGGCGGCACTCGAACCCGCGTCTTGCACATTCCGGGTGGCTGCTCTTCCAACTGAGCTAACGCGCGCGGCCGTGAACAAACCTGGCGAATTTGTCTAGTGTATTTTACGTTGTAAGCCAATGTTGTTTCATCGATGTTATAGACAAGAGCGTTTTAACACCCGAAATAAATGTTTATGCAAATATTTGACTTTTGATTAAGATGAAACTAGCTTATAGGATGACTGAATTTCTATTTTTAGCATTTAACAATGCACTTTTTTCTATAGTAACCCAAAAATAGAAGAAGAATAGATTGTGCAAGACGCGGGTTCGAGTCCCGCTTGAGCCCTAGGATCAGGTCGAATTCTTCTAGTTTCTATCTTGGTGTAAAAGTACATTTTTGGCACAAAGGCTACGATTCGCTACATAAGAAAAAATCTTTCGAAATAATATTATGTGTAATATTATGTATATATAAAATTAATAGTACGCGCTTAACCACAGAGATGCTTACCTTGAACTTTCGCTATTCGGGTTACTTGCTGGCCCCTAATTACACACAAGTGCCATCGTCTATTACATTGTTCAATTTATGCAAGTAGGAGTCCCCGCCGGAACTGTGGAGGGAGTATCTATTTCGGACGTGGTCGGTTATTGTTTCCGGAACCAAAGTTGAGTGGTCAGGTGGGGTGCAGCTTTTGACGATTGGCACTCATCTTTCACGACCGGGAAATCGAGTCTTCAATTTTGATAATTTCTCGAATTCGGATACGATTCATACTCGTATATCAGCCTGTAATCTGTAGTTGAATACAAAGTACCCTAAATTTAATCGAACTTTTATGGTATACGTGCAAAAAGTTACATAAGTCATCTAATACTCGTAGTTTTCACGTAATGTAGAAACACAAGGAGAGACACAAATACACATCTTTTCCGTTTTTGGATTGTTCATACTACGCTTTGCAATCGAGTTGGAAAATTATGACGATTATTGCTTACTGACCACAGGTCACTGCCTAGCCGACTGTTTTTTCCGTAGGAAAACATTCGATATTATTAATCAAAAACACAAAACTTGGATCACCCGATACTGAATTGTCAAACTGAGGTCATTTATCCGCTTTTAACGTTGTTGATGGACGTAAATCACTAGCATTCAATAGTCTGTCTCATCATATCATCAATTGGACGACCACTGCTGAACATAGGCCTCCCCAAATGATTTCCAACTATCCCTATTAGAAGCGCCCTGCATCCAGCGATTCCCCGCGGACTTGACCAGATCATCCGTCTATCTCGCGGGAGGCCGTCCTACGCTGCGCCTGCCGATACGCGGTCTCCACTCGAACACTTTTCTGCTCCATCGGCCATCAGTCCTCCGAGCAATGTACCCTGCCACTGCCACTTCAGCTTGCTTACCCGTTTGGCTATGTCGGTTACCTTAGTTCTTCTACGGATCTCCTCATTTCTGATTCGATCCCGCAGAGAAACACCAAGCATAGCTCTTTCCATAGCTCGCTGAGTGACTTTGAGCCTATTTAGAAGGCTCACAGTTAGAGACCACGTCTCAGCACTGTAGGCCATCATTGGCAACACGCACTGTTCAAAGACTTTTGTCTTCAGACACAGGTATTTTGGACGTGAAGACGCTGCGTTAACTTTTCGAACGCCGCCCAGCCGAGTTGAAATCGTCGAGTGACCTACTTCTGGAAGTTGTATCTTTCTAATTTGACCGTTTGCCCTAAGTAGACCTACTCGTCCACAACTTCGAGAATCGAGTTCACCACTGATATTGAGGCGGGTGCTACATGGCAGTTTGACAGGACTTTCGTCTAATCCATGTTCATCTTGAGGCCCTACTGTTGAGAAACTCGATTGAGGTCTTCTAGCATCGTGCTGAGGTCTTCTAGCATCTTGCTGAGGTCGTCCAACGATTCTGCCATGACCACAATATCGTCAGCAAACCAAAGGTGGGTGATGCATTCGCCATTAATGTTGATGCCGAGTCCTTCTCATTCCAGGAGTTTGAAGTCATCTTCCATTGTATTGGTGAATAGTTTTGGAGATATTACATCCCCTTGCCTCACACCCCTCTGCAATGGAATTGCCTTCGTGGTCTAATCCTGTACTCGAACCGACATGGTGGCGTTTCTATACCAACACTTCAGAACTTCGATATACCGATAGTCAATGTGGCACCGTTGGAGAGCACTGCCCACGTCTGGATCGAATCAACGGCCTTCTCATAGTCCACGAACGCTAAACATAGTAGCAACGGCGTAACACCCTCGAACAGGACCGAATTAAACAGCCTCTGAAGGACTTTAAGTATCGGTAATCCACCCGCTTTCAGTAACTCCGAGGTAATTCCGTCCTCGCTCGGCGCCTTATTGTCTTTCAACTGTTTGAGGGCCACCCTATTCTCGTACAGGCTGATTTCCGGGATATCTTCGGTATAGTGTCGGGTGAGCTTTGCTCTGGGGTCTTTGGCTGAGCTCTTAACGGGTTTGGCGACCGAGGTGTACAGCTGTCCATAGAACCTTTCGATCTCCCCAGCACCTCCGGCTTCGTAGACGCTACAGTGCCATTCTTTTTCTTTAGCTACAGTCAGCTGGCTTTGCCCAATAGACAAGTCACTGTAGAAAATTTTGGAGCCTTTATTCCTCTCAATTGTTTCTTTAATATGGTCAGTATTAAAGGAACGAATAGTGCACCGAAGGGACCGACAGATCCGTCTATTGAGCTGCCGATATGACTCCGCGTCATTAGAAGACTGCACCGTCATTGAGCGCTGATTGAGGTTCAGAGTTTGATCAGTCAGTTTTTAAGGTTTATCTTCGCGGCGGGGAAGAAAAAAGAATTTGGACCCTACTGTGTGAACAGTTTCCTCCAACCCGTCATTGAGATCGTCCACTGAATCGCAATCTAGGCAAGTAAAGCGATTTATAAGCTCGAGTCCGAAGCTTTCGGGGTTTTAGATGTGGGCTAGGGTTGGTCGGAGCGTAGACTTCATAGGGCGAGACCGTTCCAGTTTAACACTTATATTCAGTGTGCCTCTTACCATTCGGTGATCGCTTCCGGTTTTCACCCTGTGGATCACGGAGACATCACTGAATATTTGTCTCTTTGTGGCCATAATGAAGTCTATCTCATTTTTGGTCGAACCGTCGGGGCGGCGTCGGCTTACTGAAGAACGAGTTCATCAAAGAGAGTTCCTCTTTCTCCAGGAACTCAGCCAGCCTTTGGCCCCTCGGATTTCGGTTCCCATATCCAAATTGCCCCACCTCCAGCTCATTGTCGCTTCTCCTGCCCAGCTTTGCGTTGAAGTCCTCCATAACATTACTGAAGTGGGATTTGGAGGTATGTATGGCTTAACTGATATCCTCATACATAACCTCGACTTTGTCATCTGGGATATGAACATTAGGGGTTAATGCTTCTCCCGCTCTTCAATTCATAGGCAGGGTATTTTCTTATCTTGCAATTGTCTGCTTGGTTCTTCTTTACACTTCCAACTGCCAATGTATCCGAGATCGCCTTCAGATTGTTTCAGCAGCTGAATCTGGTTTTGTTAGTTAATAAGCTGTTGCTGTTTGCTCTTAATATGTAGTGATGGTAGCAAAGTAAGCGGTCTTCTTTCATTAGGAAGTGCCCAGAAAGGTATTAGAAACACAGGGCATGGGATTGCAAAGTTTGCTATTAAAAAACACATTAACTTGACTAAGTAGGACCGCTAACGATTTGAATGTTAGGTTCCTTTAAGTGTGTGAATGGATCATAATAGTGTATAGATAATGATTGTGTATGGACAATAATTGAATATCAATGTTAATTGTGTATGGATAGTATTATTTGTATGATAATAAAATATGGTTATGATACGTTAGTGATCCAGCAGATATATGCTTTACTGTTATGTCGGGCTCAATCTCCAGTCAGCTGCTTGCCGAGCTGGAGCGATAGGTCCCAGTAAAGAGTTAGCCGCTGCGAGGGCACACTGTATATAAAGGTGTATGTTTAAATTGAAAAAAATAAAGAAGAAGAGTGGGCTAAAATAGTGCAGTGGTATGCAAATAGGGTAGAGATGTATATGTCTACAAAATAATAGGAAATATAGGTTATTGAAAATTATCTGAATTTTCAATACTCCATTCATTATAGCATTAGACAGAAGTAAAATTCTTTTTAAGGTACACCATGTGGTAAAGGTACAATGAACATAATTACTTTCAAGATTTATGCCGAATTTATGAAAACCTACTTTATAGCAGCTGACACACTTAATTGTTGTCATTTTTAGTAAGGTATCTTCAGAATGTAAGAGGCTGTTGCTTATTGAGTAGGTACGAGTATATATGGTTCCAATCACGAAGAACACGATGTATCACGTAGAGGCACAATGAACGATCTCGTCGAACATGGATGCAAATAATATAATTACACAATACAACACGAATTTAAAAAGATGTCAAGTCAAGAAGATAGAAAAAGATTTCATGTCAGGCGAGTGAAGTAGGTAGGTCCTATATCCAGCACGCATGAACACAGGGACATAATAACTACGTCTGGCGCAAGTTTAGTTTTAGTTTAAATTTGTCTCTTTCAGCATACAGTTTACCGACGACACTGAGAAGGATTCCGCGGTAAAGGGGTTTGATCGTTTGTGACACAACTGCCATTTTGTTTTTTTCTTGATGTTTCCGCGCATGATAAAAGTAGTATTAATGAAAAAGAAGACACATCATCAAACGAAAAGTGTCACGTTTCCGAGTTATTTGAAGGTTAAAAATAGATATTCTAAATGTGATATTCATTACAAATCTACTAATTATGCTAATTATGAGGCTTTTCGTGTTATTTTGTTAACAGAAAACAGATTTTAGGACATTTAAAGCCACAATTTTTTTTTCTCGATGTTTCCGCGCGCGATTAATGTTGTATGTTATGTAAAGAGGACAAATAAATAAACAAAAAATAGCCTAACACCCTAAAGTGTCACGTTTCTGAGTTATTTGAAGGTGAAGATCGAAGTGAAAAAGGTCTACTACTAATAATGTAGCTTTTCGTGTTAATTTGTCAACAAATAACAGATTTCAGAACATTCAAACCGTTAATTATGTGTACTATCGGATTTTGTTGAAGTGTACATTTAAAAGTGCTCAAAATAATAAAATTAATATGGTTTTACCTGTTCATTGGTAAAAATATCTACGAAAAAGTTTAAAATTAAAATCAAATATACTTTTTTGTCCAGGGGAAACACAATTTTGAAGTGACAGCATAGGATAGGCAAAAACCTTATCGCTTTGAGCGATTTTTCTAAGACAATTTTGTGATGTAAGGAGATTTCGGAAGATGATAACAGACTGTTCAAATGTCTTAGAATCTGTTATTAACAAAATAACACGAAAAGCCTCATAGTTAGTACATTTTTAATGAACATCACCTTTTTCATATCGATCTTCACCTTCAAATAACTCGGATGTTTCCTTTCGCGTACGTTTCCTGCTCGATACCTGTTGAACAGTTAAATATTTCTATTTTTCAAAGATATAAAGACTATGATGCTACATTCTGAAAACGCCATATGTTGTCTTTGTCGCTGTCGATGAGTGTGGATTAGGTGTGGTTGGTTTGGTCATAACTTCATAAGCGATAACTGCTGGCATAGATTATCTAATAGCCAATGCTCGTGCCCTTGAAAACATCTTTGTGATCTGCATGTTGCTGAAGTTTCATATCTTTTACCGACGAAAATGGACTGTTTACTTTATCTCTCAAAATTAAACTAAAAATAACTAGAAAAAAGTGGTTCGTAAATATCTGTAGGTTAAACAATAAAAGAAGCCAAAATACGGGAGCAAAACTTGTATTCACGTTTCACAAAACAAAACCATAAACAGACAACTTAACACAGTATTACTAGGAAACATCAAAAGTACAAGAACTAAATATGAATAGGTAAGAGGTTTGATCCAGCTGTCGGTCGCTAACGATAACAGTGTGTCGGCATATAATCCAGTTAGCACTCCACACAATGCAACTGGCATTTTGTGAAAATGTCTTAAGGTAATTTTCATTGTATGTACATTGGTCCCAAACAATAATTACATGTTGGGAAATAGTTTTAATCGAGTACCGTTTGTTAAATTTAACTTAAATCATCAAAATGATGTACAGTTATCTTCTCTATAACCAAAATGAACTAGATTCTAGAGAATTCAATTCCAAAGCTACGACTCCATTGTGCATTAAAATATAAAGCCGAGGAATAGATACCGATGTTGTGAAATCCGGCGGGAGTGCAGGAATCCTATATCCGGTTTAGGTAAATGACAATTTATAGAACTCATCTACTCGAAGTGTTTCATTTTCACAGTAGTATTTTTAACGACCACTGTATCTGTATCTATTTTAGACCAAAATCATAGTGAAATGTTCAGGGGCCGTATAACGATCCCTTATAGCCAGTCAAGTTAATTTTCTAAACTGAGCTCAGTTTAGGAAATTAACTTGACTGGCTATAAGAGATGGTATACGACCCCTTGTGTAGGTAACTCATTTAAATTTTGTCCCGATATAATAAAGAATGATTGATTAGTTAAAACTGTTCGAAATTGGCACTGTGAATCATAGTTCAAATATTTTTTTGTTCTCTCCTTACTTCTAATTGTGGCAGATTTACAGCCGCGTCCACATTATCGCTTATGTACACACAGTAAGAATGTGATTTACTGGACTTTTTATACGAGGCTCATTTAAAAAGTTCTGAAAGCCTAACATAGTTAAGAGTCATTGTTTGTTTTTATAACTACGCTCATTTTGAAGCTACATTCCTTAGTAACAAGTTTGACCAGTTTAGTTTATTCACAATAATTCATACACGTGATACCGTAAGTCAAGTGAGAGCTATTTTCGAAAATGGATATAATTGAACATCGTGCAGTAATAAAATTGAAGACATGTCTGCTACTTTGGGTGAGTCCGCTCCTTTGTATGCGAATGTTAAAACCTGGGTGGCAGAGTTTAAACGTGGTCGTGAGACCATTCAAGATAAGCCCCGTAGTGGCCGGCCTTCGACTGCTTCCACTGATGAAAACAAAGAAAAAATCTGTTATTTAATTTTATCTGATCAAAGATTGACTGTCGAGGAGATGGCTAAGACTGTAGGCATCTCTTCTGAGCGAACACAACATATAATTACTACTGAACTTGGATTATTTAAGGTATCTGCGCGGTGGATACCGCGGCTGCTTTCAGTGAAACAAAAACACAACCGAATCACAATTTCCCGCGACTGTTTAGAGTTGAAGCTGAAGATATGAAGCTGACCCACTAGAATTTATTGCAAGATTTATAAAAATGGATGAAACCTGGGTTCACTACAATACACCAGAGACAAAAGAACAGACGAAACTATAGAAAAGAGTAGGATCACCCACCAAAAGAAGGCAAAGGTGGTTTTATCGGCCGGGAAATTCATGGCATCTGTTTTTTTGGATGCAAAGGGTATAAATTCTGGTGGATTATTTAAAAAAGAGTGAAACAATAAACTCTGATTACTAATTCCAACCTGCTGCGTCGTTTGAGAGAAGAAATCAAAGAAAAACGTCCAGGTTTATTGAGAAGAAAGGTCTTGTTTCATCAGGACAATGCGCGCGTTCACACCTGTGTGCAACCCATGGCAGAAATCTATCAGTGTGGCTTCGAATTGTTACTTCATCCCCCATATTCACCGGATTTAGCACCGGCGAACTTTTATCTGTTCCTAAAGCTGAAAAATTTTTAGGTGGGAAACATTTTTTTACAAATGAAGAGATCAAAGCCGCTGTGGACGCTTATTTTGAAAGGTTAGACGAAGATTTTTTTAAAACGGCTATCGAAGCCTTACCGGGTCGATGCAAAAAGCGTTTTGAGCTCGAGGCAGAGTATGTTGAAAACTAATAATAAAATCAAAATCATGTGGTTTCATTTAGTATTTTAGGCTAAGCACTTTTCAAAGGACCCTCGTACCTTTTAATCGTTATTGTATTACATGCGCAAAATTGGTGTTAAAATTGGTAACTTCTTTTTTGGTGTGAAAAATAGCAAAAAAAAATGTACGTTAATAAAGAGCATTTACTTAAAATTAGAAATATGATATTTCGAATAATTATTAAAGTCAGTACAGCGATGAGATATTTTCGAAAACAAATTTAATATTGATTCTGAAAATTTCATGATTCATATCGAAATGGAACGGGAGGACTGGAATAAAATAAAAGAAAAGATTATCGTTTGGCGAGTGAAGTGATAACTTCTTAATATGTATTTGGGACAACTCGAAAATATAGTTAGTTGCACGTGGTGACAAAGCCCAGCCCGAAATCCAGAGGTCCCGGGATCCAATTCCAGGTCGGTCAGTATGTTTTCTGATTGTACATTGAGGTTTTCAAAGAGGATATGAGTGTCATAATTATTTCTTTGAATACCCTAAACCAAAACTCAATTTAAAGTATTTTATATCCTATCAGTGTTAAAAATCACCTAGTATGAAGGAAAAATAAAAGTACATTCGAACGTAGGTACTCTTTCCAGTGACAATTTTTGGCGCGTCAAGTAAAAGAAGGCAGGCATTCCGTCCTGTGTACAAAACAAAGTTTACATAAAAATAACACGCATTCTGGTAAGGTTTAGCATTATCTTACACAGTCCCTAATAAAGTTGATGGGGTAATGTACACTTTAGGTGGCGCACCTGCCCACCTGCGGGCCTACTACAGTTCAAATTTACGAAGTTTCGTGAAATTTTAGAAGGCTACAAAGGACACAAAACGAATATGTATATAAATAGGTTTTATGTATTTTGTACAATCAAATATGCTTATTAGAATTCCAAAAAATCAACATTAATTTCGAACGCTAAGTATGTTCTTTTAACGATCGAAAATTCACGTTACTACGTGTGCAACGAACGGGAGTAGAGGGCCTGTATTCTTATTTGCTGGAAGCAAGCGCGAGGAACTCTGAATATTTAATTACATCTGTACTGTGACGTCTGATGTGTGTCGCAGGGATCTACTTCGAAGATCTTGAATTTTCCTGTTTAAGTAAAATTCGCTGCTGACGATACATACCCTACATGCGTATCTAATTTTAAATATTTTTTCGGTAGAGCCACAAAAACCTTTTTTTTCCCGAATGACACGTCTCTTTTTACTGCTTTTGAAGATGAAACCTCAATTCATCAACATCAACAAATTCTGAAAATAATTTAATACAATCAAAAAATACATTAAAAAAAAATAAACTTTTAGTTTAAAATTTTTGAAAATGTAAAGTTTATAAAAAAACTATCCATTCGCGCAATTTATAGAAACTTTTGTTGAGAAACCATATTCATAAACGCAAAATTTAATATAGCTGCCGAACGCAGAGAAATAGATCGCAAATGACGTCATTTTGGGCAAGTCCAAAAATGTGATTTTTTAAATTGCTATAGTTCGAAAGTTCTGGAGCTTTTGAATTTTTTTTACTAATGTTTCTTTATTTGAGAGGACTTTCCGTAACACCTTAACAAATAAACTAGTCAAATACCCTATTCATTTGTACAGTCTACCACTGATAGAGCGTAACATAGCCGATAAAACGAGCCTTCATTATATGAACTCGGGTCTATTTGCTTGTTCAGCTTAATTCAAACCTTGGCATTTTTAGGGTGTATAATTTCTATTACTAATTTCAATAAAATAATTTTATAATACTCTTTTGATTTGTTAATTTGATTTTTTCTCATTTCTATTGCACTATTACCTACTCATTGAAGTGAAAACAGTTTAATTTTTTTTCGTTCACTATAGTTCCTAATTGTAAAACTAACCGACATTCACATAATTCGAAAATTCCAAACAATACATCTAAAAGCAGCAACACAGGTTTTAAATTAAGTTTTAATTAAGTCTGAAAAGCTCCCCGCGGTAATTATCCGAGAGAAATGGGGAGAAAGAAGTTAAAGTACGATTAGGCGTCTATGATATCTTCATCACACCACATCCTCATGAAGATTTAAAAAATTGTGTGTATTAACGTCTCAATCAAGATTGTCTCGACCATTTCTTCATTAGAGTCAACTCTGTATTGCTTTCAATAAGTTGTACCAAAAATATGTTGAGAAACTCAAAAATACAAATTGTGAGCATGATTTTGATAGTTTACTTATGCAGACGACTGCCGTAGTTCATACTATAATAGGGCTCGCCACCAGACGATATTACTGTCTCTAAGATAAAAGTAGGCATAAATATTACACTGGTCAACAGTGGTTTTGGTGCCAAGAAGCTGTATTATTTTTTTATTAAAGGACCCTATACTAGCATTAATAGCAAAAATGTCAATTTCTACGTGTAGTTTTCTAGATTTTTAATAGAACAGAAAAAAAATTACACCAAAACCAACATTTATTAAATTCTTATGTACATAAATACTTATTTTACGCGATTTTCGTGAATGATGTGTAGCAGGACAACATCGTTGCATGTCCCAGCAGTAGTCAGCCATCATAATTGCTGATCCCATAGACCTTGGTGCCTCTCGTCCATAGTTTTAGCTCCTGGTGAAACCGCTCACCTTGTTCTTCGCTATAGGAACCAAGATTCTATGGAAACTGGTCAAGGTGACTGTGGAGATAACGTACTTTGATGGACGTAACATCCTACGTTTTTGAAGTTCTCCAGCATGTTGTTAACAATTTCAGTATAGTTACTTGACTTGTGATTTCCTAGAAAGTTTTTAGTAACCTAAACAAATAAATTCCACGCAAGTAGTTCCAAACTGGTCATTGAACTTGAGAAATCAGTATCTTTTATCAATATTCTTATCTATGGGCCATCAAAAATACCCGCTTTTATCTTTTCTACGCTAGAATAGGGATTTTTTTCGCTATAGAAGGAAAATATTGCCCATTTATATCTAACGCTTTTAAAAATTGTTTAATTAAACCTAGTTTTGCGTGCAAGAGGGACAATATGATTTTATCTCTTGTAACCGAAGGTGGGTTAATTACATTTGCCACTTCCAACATCTCACGTACAGTACAATCCCTTTTCGTCCAGTGTTGATGCTTGGCACTACTATCCTACAGACAATACAAATTGGTTATTATGATTATTTGGTGTATCCACTTTGCTGTCATAATAAGAAGTTGACCATCTTTGGATCTACACAAATACTCTATTTGTGTTCACTTTTTTTGATGTTTTTTAAAACAAGTACACTATTTTTATTTTCTTCCTACAATTTGGTTGTATGAGTAGTATTTTATAGTAATATTCCCCACCAAATGTAACGAAACACATTTAGATCATTGAGACAACTTGTTTGCAATGAAGGCATAAAATCAAAATCTATTTATTTATAGAAAGGTACTAATGAGACTTGAAACTGCTCCTGGAAGTACTAATTACAGCAAATTTAAAAAACAGGGTAGACACAAAAGTAAACGATATTTTTTCACTTCTCATGCTCTAAAAGTACGCCAATATAGCCCTACGAAGCGGAGCTAAAGTGACCACTTTAGTCTCTAGGGAGTAAAAAGTAATTAGTTTTTAATTTACTGCATGTGACAAAGACAAACTCAAACAGTCAGTAAAAATATACTATTATCTGTGGAGTGTGGACCGTCTTCATTGCGAAAATGTTGAGAGTTTTAGTTCCATGCAAAGAGTAAAGTAATAAAGGGGGGAAGAGAGCCCTCTTGCGATTTTTTTTGGAATACAAGTTTTAAGCGCCATCTAGAATTTATAACCAGAAACTCAAGCATGCTACACACAAATACATATTGAACAATAACATAATTTGGTTTGATTGTGTAATTTCTGATTGCTTATATGTTTTACTTTTTAGTAATTAGAAATAACACGTAGCAACTTCACTATTTCGGCTTCTGTACACCAAAGTGAAAATAGAACCTTTATTTATACAGGTTGTAAAAAAAAGTACTTTTAAACTATAGACAGGTTGAAAGTGCTGTAGAACATAGTATAGCACCATATTTATTAATATTGACTGAAATCATAAGTAAACAGACTTATTTTTATTATTATATTATATATTTAATCTCGGCAACTAAACTGACCGTTCAACCCATAAAATCAACATCTGCTAGTTACAGTTTCTAGGGTTTAATTGTCAGGTCAGTCTCCGGAATTAAAAAACAGACCATTGAATTCCAACTGGCCTACAAACAGAATTTAAAAATAAAGGAAATTCTTCCTCAATGAAGAGTTATCACTTTCTTCTTATACGCATTGTTGTAACATAATTAAGTTATATGTACTGACTCATTGTGCAACCCTCTCATAAGTTTGGAACAACAAGGTAATCGAATCGAAAATGTATGTTTCATTTTCCACATATCAACTCATCACTGAGAATTATGTGGAAAAGTAGGAAATAAAACAATTATTATTGTTATTGTTTTTTATTTTTGTAATGTCTGTATTTATTGAAATATAACTAGGCAGCAAGTTTTGTCTCACCATCACCAGTGTATGTAATTTTACCAGTTTGGGTCCGATTTACCGATCTACACCAACTATATATTATAAACATTTACTGTAGAATTTAATAAACACTTTTTAAATTGGTACTTGCATCCCAAAGCACAAAGATGGGACATCGTAATGAGGCTGATAATAGCACAGATTAATAAGTGTTATTTTCACAACAAACACAACACAAAAAGCGTCTTCTTTCGCACCAAATATTGTTATTTGTAGCGTCATTTCTCGCAAAATTCAAACACAAACGGCTATAAACTGAATCGCCGATTCGACACAGGAAACTGCATTCCAGGACAGTAGTTCCAACACCAGGAGCCAGTAGCGAGATCAACTTAGCGTATGTGGTGATAAGGCACTTCATCCAAGAAATACAGACCGAATAAAATTCAAAATGCGTACTTTGATGTGTACCATCAAGATCATAAGACGCGACAGTCAGCCATCTTGTGTCTGTCAACGTCAGAAATTACAGACGTCAAAATAAGAGACATTTAGTCATTGTCAAAACATTTTAGTTCTTGGTTAGAACATTTAGATGCCGCCTCTATCTTTGCGATGTTGGTAGTTCAAGGCAACTGTCCTTCCCCTGGTTCCATGGTTTGTCCGCAAAGAAGGTGGCGCCATGTGTTTTAAATTGTTAATCTGTGGTTCAGTTCAGAAGAAAAAACTGAGCACGAAAATTTCAGAACTTTTGTCAAGTGCAAAGTTCGGTTTTAAATGTTTTTGTACTAAATTGACTATTTTTCTCGCACTCGAAATGAAAAGTACAGTTTGCACCTCGAGACTAAACGCCAACTTAATATACCCTCAGTTTCATTGACTTCCTCGCACGCTCGGGAGTCAAACCACTTCTGTTATATTATGGCTTCGTTTAGTCCCTCGATATAAAATATACTTGAAATAAAAGAAAACTTAAAATAAAATATTTTGCAGGTGACAACATGCCGATCATCCAATCGTGTTGCTGTTGGCGCAGCCTTCGTCGTGGGTGTTATGCTTCGGCTTTGTACACTATGGTGAGTAGGACGAATCATATACCACACGTTATTTTTTCAAATCAATGCAGAATGCAGATGATGCATTAAAAACCAATACCAGTCACTATCTCTTGCCACTGAATCCAGAAATGACCATTAAAGTTAAGTACCCTTTAAATTGATGCTCAACTTTGACGGGCGTTTCTGGCTTCGAGCGTCATACTTTTATTCGGGGTCATCTGACTCTAAACTAAATCGAGTTCGTATGAATAAAATAGTTATTTATTTATTTATTTAATCTTTATTGCACAAAGAAAAGTACAATTGGCGGACTTAATGCCTAAAGGCATTCTCTACCAGTCAACCACTAGGTGAAGCAGAAATCTTTACGGCGGGGTTTTGTAAAACTAAGTTTCAGTAAAATAAAAGTAAACAATTTACTCATATAATATATATACCTACTTATCTAAATTACAATATATATGTGTACCTACTTACATATAAAAATAGCAAATATATACATATAAATTCATAAATACAATGATAATATAAATAAATTTCCCTGGACATTATTCCACACAAAGTAAGCTATATTATTACAGGACAAATTTTAACAATCTTATATTTTTCATATTATATTTTAAATCCAATAATTAGAATTTTTAAATTTCCAACTAAGTAAATGTCACATGTTACTAAACGTTTCAACCATGTTGATATAAATACATATTATGTACTCAAATGAAAGACGAAACATTAACTCGGAATGATATGATTGACGATCTGAATAATCTGACCAATGATTAAATAGCACTAAATCAAGGTGTGTGTAAAAAAAGCTTTGTGGATAGATTTTTTGCAGGAGAACCTATTGGGGGACACTTTGATTCTATTCGAAAGCGAGTTCCATAACCGTATAGCAGCTAAGGTAAAGGAGTTAGACACATGCGTGGATAGATGAGGAGGAGTGGAAAGTTTCAAAAGAGTATTTGAGCGTTGGTTACGTGAGCTGCACTTACCCCTATATTTAAAATTACGCTTGAGATATTTAGGAGCATCGGGATTTTTAAGAACGTTGAACAGTAAAAATAGCGTTCGAGAATTTCTTCGTTGGCGGATTTTAAGCCATTTCAATTTAGAGCGGAACGGAGAAATATGGTCAAATTGTCTTACACCGAAAATGAAACGAATGCAAAAATTGACTAGGCGTTCGAGCCTATCGAGAAGCGCCTGGGACAGGTTGGAACAGCAAACGTCCGCATAGTCAATATGAGGCATCAGAAGGGCTTGGACCAGTAACATTTTGGTGCTGAGTGGGAGAAAGTTTTTAAATCTATACAGAGAGCGTAAGGTAGCGACAACTTTTCTGCTTGTTTCCTTGATTTGTTTGTCCCAGCTAAGGTTATTATACTACGTATAGGCCAAGGTTCTTAACATGGGGGCTGAACGGGATGTTAGTGCCGTTATAGATTAACGTAGGACCGTCGGTACTGAGGTGACTCAGCGGTCGCGGAGTACCTATCACAATTGCAAATAGTTATATTATTATTTGTTCTCCACGCTTTGTTATACGAGTGTGGCAAACTGGCCTTTTTTGTTGGGTTGTATAATGCATTAATAGTGCATGATAGTACGAAATGATCAACAATATTTTAAGAGGCCCTTGCTTGAATAGATTTATTTAATCTGAGTTTTATGCAAAAGCTAAATAAACAATTAAGATCGGTTTTTAATTCACTTTTATCTCGTAGTCCGCTACTAGGGATGACGATTTTTAAACCGATACGAATAGCAATTTAAAGAATAAACAATGGTAGTCTAAATTCCTTAAAAAAAAAAGTTTTTTGATTTTATACAGGGTGTCCCAAGGCTAGAGTTAATAGGCATTTTTTGGGTAAGCCTGACGTCTGAAACATCTGAAAGCCGCCATTTTGTATTTTTCTCGGAGTTTCCGTGCACGGTAAAAGTGATAAGTATATTATGAAAGAGGACACAGTCATCAATAAACAAAAAAATCCTGTAATATGGTCCCAAAAGTGTCACGCCTCAGTGTTATTTGAAAGTAAATTTCTATATGAAAAAAGTGATTTCAATTTAAAATCTTCAAATTGAGGCTTTTCGTGTTGTTTTCTTAATAAATAATGGAATTCTTAATAATAATAGAGTTTAGGACATTTGAATTATCTTCTCCCGCAATCTCCCCACATTCTGAATCCGTCTAGAAGAAATCGTTCAAAGCGATAAGGTCACTATTCGCCTATACTCACTTTAAATTGTATTTTTCCTATGGAATAAAGTATTTTTCATTTTAATTTGTTTTTTTTTGCATATTATTTAGCAAAATTCAGCTAAAATCTACATAACCTTCATTGTTTTGAGCACTTTCAAATGTATACCCCATAAAAATGCGAACACATAACCAGCAGTCTAAAAGTCCTGAAATCTGTTTTTTGTAGAGAATATACTCGTAACATGAAAATCCAAGTAAAATAATTAGTAGATATTAATTAAAATCACCTTTATCCTATCGATCTTTATCTTCAATCTGTACTGATGAACTGACCTGTACCATATGGTAAAACATTTTTGTTTGTTTATGTGTCCTCTATCCATACCTACATAACATTTTCAAGTGCGCGTAAACTTTGAAAAAAAAATGGTTTCAAGTGGCTATGCCAGCTTCTATGCCTTTTTGTAACCTTATTCGATTTTTTCACAAAAACAGTACCTCTCCCTTCACATCGTATTTGATCACTATTTATAGTTTTTCGTAGTTTAGTCTCTAATTTGAGGTCGAGAAACTAATCTTTCCGATTGCACATACAAGCTGCGGCTCCAAAGTCAATAAACCATTCGGCAGTTGCGGAAGTAGAGGAGGATGCACCTGTAAGAAAAGTATTGAAACAAGATGAAGGTGTATCCTCAGATACGAGGGTCATTCAATAAATACTTAGCCTACAAAAAGTAAACGAAAATTTTGGAATAGTGGCAATTTATTTTTCAACATAGTCTCCTTTTAGTTCGATACACTTAGCCCAGCGATGCTCCAACTTTTTTAACCCGTCCGAAAAATAGTTTTTGTCAAACTCTGCAAAATAGGCCTCCGTGGCGGCGATGACCTCCTCATTTGATCCATATCTATTCCCGGCGAGTGATTTTTTCAGATTAGGAAACAGAAAGAAGTCACAAGGGGCCAAATCTGGAGAATACGGTGGATGGGGCAGCAATTCGTAGCGTAATTAAGCGTAATTTGGCCATGGCAACGGCAGACGTGTGAACCGGTGCGTTGTCGTGGTGAAACAGCACGCCAGATGGGGTCGTTTTTTCTTTAATTCGGCTTCGAATCGGCCCAATAAATCGGCATAGTAAAGCCCTGTAATTGTTTTACCCTTCTCGAGGTAATCGATGTAGATCACACCTTGTGAATCCCAGAAAACGGTGGCCATAACTTTTCCGGCCGATTTTACAGTTTTCGCCTTCTTTGGAGCACGTTCCCCGGTCTGGATCCATTGTTTTGATTGCTACTTGGTCTCTGGTGTGTACCAGTGGATCCAGGTTTCATCGACGGTCACAAAACGACGCAAAAACTCCGCTGGATTCCGCTTAAACAGCGCCAAACACGTCTCCGATGTGGTCTCACGGTTGCGCTTGTTTTCCGGTGTGAGTAAACGCGGCACCCATCGCGCCGACAGCTTTCTCATGCCGAGTTCCTCGTGAAGAATATGATGCACTGTTCCTTCTGAAATGGCTACAGTCTCAGCTAGCTCCCGAACCTTCAATCGGCGATCTGCCAATACGAGATCATGGATTTTTTTAATGATTTCCTCCGTAGCAGCTGTTTTCGGTGCACCTGGACGTTGTTCATCAAAAACCGACGTACGGCCACGTGCAAACTCGTTGAACCAATTCTTGACGGTGGCCATCGATGGAGAAGAGTCACCGTACACAGCATCCAAGCGCTCTTTGATTTCGATGCGCGTTTTCCCTTCCAAAAATAGGAATCGAATCACCGAACGATATTGCTCTTTTTCCATTTTTGTAAAACCGATCGACACGTTCGCTTCCATAAGTTGTCAAATTAAAACAAATGAAGGGATTGGAATGAAAATTTGAAAAAAGAATTAAAAAAGAATGTGCTACACTGTGGTAAAACTCTTTTGAAACTACAGCGCCCTCTGGCGATGAGGCTAGGTACTTATTGAATGCACCTCGTATGTAATTGCCCATTAAAGTTATGAATGAAGATGAGGATGTACACTTTTTGTTTTTGTTCTGACGTCTTTAGCACTGAGACACTAAATGACCTACTTTTTTACAATATGTACACGACACACGCACAGGCACACTATTTATATTTGCGCTAGGACACTTGAGGAGAGTTCCCGATGATCTTCCTTCAGAAGCGTCGGTGCGACGGTGTCCGTAGCAATAGGCGCTCGAAAATTTCGAATGCCATCACAATCACCATAGGGATATCGTTTTCACTGTACTAACAGCCAGTATTATTATGCCGATCATCAAAGCCAGCTTGAATGGAAAATGGAAATCAACACCTTTTGTGTACGACGAATGTCATGTATGTTCGGGTATGCTCTACGTTCGGGTGCAGGTTAAGTTTGTTACTGAGAAGTTTCTTCATTAGCTGTAAGCGACGCGAATGGCTGCTGTCAGTATAAAGCTGCACGAAGTTTGCTCCATGTGTCAGATGCGGTTTCCGCTGACATAACTATAGGGTAGAAATGCTCGCTTAGATTCGGGCATATTTTTCTTGCTTTTGCATCTCTAGGCGCATAATCCCTTGTTCAGCAGGTCGAGTAATGCGGTCACATAGTTCACTGTCAATCACGAACATTTTCATTAAGAAGCTCCAGTTAGCGTATATAGTTGTTACTTCCATGTAGCTTAGTGAAGCTCGGCGTACCGTGGGCGATGATGACTGCTGACGAGTTGTCCCGTAGTCGTAGAACACTATTTTTCGACAGATTCTGAGCCCATAACCTTTATTACTTAGTAATAAATAAAATCTAGAGAATGGAATTAAGACTACGTGTATTACGTAAAGAAGGAAGTTGACGGAAGGAAAAAAAAGGGAATAGAATACAGGCTGTCAAAAAACATATTTAAATATGCACAAAAAAAAAACACCAATGTTGTTATTACCAAACATGCAGGTTTCAACCCAAAACCTTGCGTGTGCAGCGGATAAATGCCAGGGATATGTCTGGCAGGCAAGCACTTGACGGACTAAAGTGAAGTATCGATTTTGACAGGATCGATTCAGTACTACGGATCGATTCAGTACTACGTATCGATTTATAGAATCGTTTTTTGCCTCAAAATGTCGACTCTTCAAGTAATCGTTCTCAGATCGCCATCCCTATCCGCCACGTAATGCAATTTCAACATAATTTGGATATATTCCATACACAAATTAAGATTAAAAATATTAGGTGGAAAGAAAGAAAACGACAACGAGATGCAGGGTATAGGCTCGCAAACCGCCATCAGAGCACAGCAATACTATAATTCAAAATGGCCTTTTTTAGCTGATGTTGACATTAAACTCTTATAACTATTTATACTCATAAATAGATGCAACAGCTTTACTTTAATGTTCGGTAACCGAACCACTACTGTATAGCTATAAATATATGACACTCTTATAGTGGTTAGTAGTAAACCATGGGATCCAACCTATTTGACAAATGTTTTATTCTTGGATCAAGATTTGATGTACGTGGTTTTAGGATTTTATATAATTATTTCGGTCACGGCTGCCGTACAGTGATCCAAACCTAAACAAACAACAGCAGATCATTAAAATAATGTCTTAGGAACTACGCGATTGAACTGGTTGATAGAACATAAGAATATACACAAATCAATGGTAATCGCTATACAGGGCGCAAAATTGTGTGACGAGGATATGGCGGCGCCTGTTATAATTACAAACATAAATTAACCTGTGAATGTCAAACGAACCATCACTTTGGTTAGAAGATGGAACCTGCCTGACAGTGTTTACACAAACATTATCATATTAAACACATACTCGTATTATTATTTTGCATGGTGATTTGCAGAATAATAATTTTCTTGGCATATGTATTTTTTCCGCTAAAGCAGGCCGAATTGTAATTCTTTTTAAATGCAGTAAAAATTTTAGTTTTGCTACGATATTCAACTTTTTTCTTTTTCAGTCTCTGATTACTTCGAACTTTTGGGACACCTAAAATCCCGTGAATCAGGTGATAAGGCACTTGTCGCGATTGATTAACTAGTTAATTTTATTTTCCAACCTATGTTAAATGTTCGTTGCTATGAGATAACCACTACTATTTTATTTTATGAAATAATTTTACCACCGATTGTTATTTGGTCAGTCACCATTTCAAAATTATAGTGTCTACGTTTCAACATCTAAGTTAAAAAAGACCTCACTGCTCCAACACACAATTTTATTGAGTGGAATAAGTGTGTATTTTATTCGCTTCGCTAAATAATTCAGGTCATTTTTCCACAGGTATACTTCGCAGTGACCATAGTTACAATGGGACATTTCATAGACGTGGAGCAGCGCTTTCTCAATGGCGGTATAAATGAGCCGCAGTCAGAAAGCTTTTTAGAACCGGGGAAGATAACGCCCAGTGAGTATCGATAACCATGTAGCAATGAAATAATTTTAATGAAAATGAAATGCTTGAAATAATAATAGAGTATTATGTATTAATAGAGTATTATGTATTGGGTGTATTGTATTACCCGGGTCCCTATTGGCTCACCTGAAGTTCTTTACCAGAAATTGTTGGTCCTATCGATTTTCCGATTACTCTTCCTAAAATTTTTCCTCCCAAAGTTTTCATTCATACAATTTGTAGTACTTCCGATGATATTCATAACAGTCATGTTTCCAAAAATTGTAATTGATAATATCACTAACGTAAATATATTTAAACTCCTACTGTTGTTTTTCATAACGCCTTTACATGATAATATTTTTACTCATATTCAGAAAGTAAAGTGATGTATATTAATGTGAGAAACGCCCTAAAGTCGGTTCTGGCACTTGGCGGCCGCTACCGCGGTACGCTCGCTGCGTTCGCTCGGCTCGTGCGCTGTGTCAACCTAATCCGCTTATTGCTTTGGTCGCTAAGCGAGTTTGGTCTAAAGTCGTTCCTGGCACTCACTTACTCGTAGTTAGCGAGGAGAGTAGCGACGAACGAGTTAGGTGGACATAAACGCTAAGCTGTTAATTAATTATGTGTTCGGATTACTAATCGGTTGGAAGAACAATTTATCCCGTTATAAACTACCTACTACAAATTGTATGAATGAAAACTTTAGGAAGAAAAATTGTAGGAAGAGTAATCATTCGGATTGTGAACATTAGAAACAGAGCATTTAGGCATTGTGATTGTTAGGATGAAAACTGTAAGGAAGAACATTTTCGGAGATAATTAAATTTAGGTGAACTTTAGCGCATCCGTATTACTTATTAGTTTTGTGGTGTGGGAAAAAAAACTCATAGGGGTTAGGTGAAGATGACCACGTTGTCATTTTGATAAAACACTGTTTAGAAATTTTATAAATCATCTATAAACTGTGGGGGGAGGGGGGGGGGGGCTGTCACATTATGACATGACATGGCCACAGCAGCCTACAGTCCAGACGAATCGCGCTGAGTGTTGGTTTGTCCTAATGTTTAGTAGTGCTATTCACGATTCACACAGCGATCCATATTGTCTCAATCCAAAAGTTATGCCGGCTGTAGAATCCATAAAAACAGTTCCAAGTCCGACATGTAAGCAAGATTCTCAGAGTCCGGTTTGATAGCAACGGTGGTTCGCGATAGGCAAAATCAGCAGTCCGTTAAGGAAGGCAGGGGTAATCGAGGAATATCATTCAAACAATTTGAAATTATTGGAAACACTTAAAAATAACGCACTATCACTACAAATTTCTTTTTATTTCGTTAATCGTGCCGTTCGATTATTCATTTATTCGATAAAATGCACATCTTGTTTTATGGATGTTTCAGTTCCTAGGTAGAAAATTAGTAAATAACAAGTCGTTAGGATAGGCTCTTCTCAGAGCGAACCTAAATTGGTCAATGGGCGTGCCCCAAGGATCTATCTTGGGACCACTACTTTTCCTCATTTACATTAATAGCATAAAAAATATAGGATTGAAAGGCAACATAACTTTATACGCTGACAATACAAGCCTTTTTTATTATGGACATTCTATTGATGCGGTGATCGGAGATGCTCAGGAGGATCTCAATGTATTGAAAGTATGATTCCAATCCAATCTTCTGTCCTTGAACATTGCTAAAACCCACTACATCATATTATATATATACACAGCAAAAAATAAAAAATTGAAATTAGTTTCCCTCACTGGTGTTCTGCGAAATATAGTTAAATGTCTTCCACGAAGAGTTCGGTACACAGTTTACAATTCATTAGTAAAGCCTCACATCGACTACCTCATTGAAGTTTGGGGAACGGCAGCAAAAACTAATTTAGAAGTTTTACAAATAGCACAGAATAAATTCATTAAGGTACTCTTTGACTACGATTTCCTAACCCCAACAGTTCAAGTTTATAAAGAAACTAAAATAATGAACATTACACAAACATATATTTATTAAACTTGCATCTTGATCCGTAAAAGACTGAACAAAAAAATACATACAGAAATAAACTTTACCAAAGCCAAGCCTTTAGCAAAACTCAGACCACGTTTTGGAAGAGATTTAAAATCACGCGCAGTACGAACTAACTATGGCAAGAAATGTATCTTGAATGAAGGGGTTAAAATTTACAATAAATTACCAAGAGATATTAGGGAAACCCAATCAATGACAACCTTTAAAAGATTGCTAATTTCACCTATTTAATAGACTAACTGAGTAAATAAGCATAATTTTCTTAAATTAAATTCAAAATTTTAAAACAATTCATAACAATAATATTAATAACCACTTGACATTCTAAATAAAATAAAATAAAAACACTTAATAAAAATTATAACGAAATACAGAAACACATGAATTTCTAATTTTACTAAAGTATCTATTGACAAAATCCACTTAATGCTTAAATTTAATTTTGAATCAAATATGTTATCAATCTATTCGTTCAAATATTCATTCAGATTTTTCTTTCTTTTTTTCATGGCATAATAACATCTATCTCAATAATTTACCAATTAACTAATATTAAATTAATTTATATTAATTCTTTAGCAACTGCAATTAATATTGAATTTCCTCTTAAAGTAAAGTAAAAAGTAAAAAATATCTTTATTCATATAGACTTATAAAAAGTACTTATGACATGTCATGTACAAAAAAAAATTGTAGCAAAAATATACTGAATAAAAATAAACTTACATAAAATAATACTATGATAGTTCATATCATAATTAAATATAATGTGACTCTACCACCGGTGCGGAGGTTGTTTCCGATCGAGAAGACTCCGGCAAGAAACTCGATGGTTACTCTTTTCAATCTTGTTTTTATACACAAAAATTGAATTGACAGAGTAAAGTCATAACAAAAAAGTGTGCAGAGGAGCAGATTATACCTAAGATGACCACAAATTCTTATCATTTAAGAAATCCTCAACACTATAATAACCCCGCTTCATTATCTTAGCTTTAATTTGTGACTTAAACTTGTGAAGAGGCAGTTAAACAAGAGTTTGCGGAATCTTATTAAAATATTTTACACATTGACCAACAAATGATTTCCCTACCTTATGCAGTCTTAGACTGGGAGTTACGAGCTTATTTTTATTTCTGGTATTGAGTTTATGAACATCACTGTTTTTATTGAAGAGATGCAAGTTTTTACGGACATATACTACATTATCATAAATAAATTGAGAGTACACAGTTAAAATATATATCTCTTTGAATACTTCACGAAGCGAGTCGCGTGGTCTAAGGTTGTAAATGGAGCGGATGGCTCTTTTTTGAAGAACAAAGATGGTGTTGAGATCCGCTGCCGAGCCCCACAACTGTAGACCATACGACATAACACTGTGAAAATAACTGAAGTACACTAATCTTGCTGTTGCGATATCAGTCAGGAGCCTTATTTTTCTAACAGCATAAGCTGCCGAACTAAGTCTTCCTGCCAGGGCAGAAATATGCGGACCCCACTGTAACTTGGAATCGAGAGTAATTCCCGGAAATACAGTGGAATTCGCAATCTCTAATGGCTCGTTATTCATGTTCTAAAAATATTTAAAATTAACCTAACACATCACACAAATAACTGCAATTGAGAGATAATTAAATGTAATCTATTTTTTTCAAAGATCCACTGTTCAAATACCACTGTTCATACTTAACAATAATACAATTTCACAAATATTAAAAATTTCGATCTACTTGATTTGTACAACCGAAATCTTGACTTGTCTAGGATGTTGCACCTAACTACGCTACGCACGCACTTGCCGCTTCCAGTCTAGCTAGTTCAACATAATTTCCCTGAGCCATTAGCTAATGACTGTGCTAATAACAACGACGGTTCGCACAGAGCGGACCAACCGATTTAAGTTTAATATTGAACTACCGTCGCTATGCATTGTATTATTTTTGTTGATCTGTGTTCGAAACTCGCTTTGTATATTTCACATAGGTACACCTTAGACATCACCACATAATGATATGTGAACACATATCATTATGTGGTGATGCCTAAGGTGTATGTGTCCCATTTGAGTTGTTATATAAAAGGAGCGCCTTACATACGGGAACGTAATGGTTTATGTATATAAATGGTTAACGCGTTGTTAGTAACATGGTCATGACTATGGTTGACACAAAAATATGTAACGATCATTGTAGAACAACTCCAAAGAACATAAATAAGTTAGATCTTGTTTATAGTTAAAATCTAAACACTACAAACTATGAATTCGGAATTTCGTCTCTTCACGCGTGGATTCGTACTTTTGAATGCCTATTGCATATTGCCTACAATTTACTATTTTAAATCGTGATCAGTGCACAACAGGAAAAGCAAATGATAATAATGTAAATATGTATACAGAAATGAAATACGGCAAGACGTTTTTTTTCAGATTATAAATTATGTGCTAAAATTACAGGTCTAAATAAAGATCTAATAAAAAGGTTGTACATCATCTTGCAAGTGATCGCATCCAGCTTACACATTAATGTGGATGCATTCAAGCAGTACACGCATGGTATAGCTGATTTATATATAGATCTTCATATAACTGGTACTATTTGCCTGTACCCGTGCATAACATTTTTGTGCATGGAGCTGACATCAAAGCCAGTCACGGCCTATTCCTAGGCCAGCTTCCCGAAGACACTCAGGAAGCCACTTACAACATTGTGAGATATCAGAGGCTTCATAATTACATACATACTCGTACCATCACGCCTTTTTCCCAACGGGGTAGGCGGAGACCACATCTTTCCACTTGCTACGGTCCTGACACACCTCTTGCGCTTCTTCCACTCTCATTAATCCTTTCATACATGCTTGTCGATTATGGGAACTCCTGACCTGACCTTTTCTGAGCACGTCTTGGACTTGTTATAAGTACGTCTGTCTAGGCCTTCCCCTACCAACAGCTCCATCCACCCTCGTCTTGCAAATTTGTTTCGTTGATCGCCTTTCATCCATCCCTTTCATATTCCCAAACCATCTTAGCATTCCCATCTCAATTTTTGTGACAACGTCCTCTTTCACACCACATCGCTCTCTAATTATGCTATTCCTCACTTTATCACTCAATTTCACTCCTGCCATACTTGGTAATGCTCTCATTTCCACTGCATTTATCCTTCTTTCATCCTTCTTTTGCCATCACCCACTCTTACTTCCGTACATAAGCGTTGGCACTAACACCCACGCATGAACAGCCAGTCGCGCCTTCTCTGACACCTTCTGACTGTTCATAAAGGCATACAGCACTCCATTTAACATATTTCCTGCATTCACACTTATATCAATATCATCCTCATGCTTTCCATCCTTCGTGAAACTAGTCCCCAGATACACAAATTCATTCACTTGTTCTACCCTTTCACCTCCAATCAAAACATTACATTCTGTCTTCTCTTTCAAAAACCATGGTTTTTGTCTTACTCACATTCACTTTCATACCTCTCGCTTCTAACGACGCATTCATTTATGTTACCATTTCCTGCAACTCGTCGGCCGACGACGCCAGTATGACTTGGTCATCAGCGTAGAGAAGGCATTTAACAAGCAACCCATCCATTTTTAGTCCATAATCACTGTCTTACAGATCTGTCAAACAGTCATCCATAAATAGATTGAACAGCCATGGGGATGCTACACAACCCTGTCTAACCCCTTTATGGATGTCAAACCAGTCAGTGTATGCCCCGTTAATTCTGACGCAAGCACTGGAACACTCCTATAGAGATTTCAGTGCTCGTATCAGACATCTGCTCACCCCATGCGCGGATAAAGACAACCACAACTCATTCCTTTTCACCCGATCATAGGTTTTTTTCAGGTCCACGAAATTGCAATAGACTTTTTGGTATTTGACTTTAAAAAATTCCGCTACGCAACACGAGGAAAAAACCTGATCCGTACATTCCATTACCTTTCTGAATCCCGCATGCGCATCCCAAATCCGTCTCTTCCACAACCCTATTAATCAACACCTTAGCATACAGTTTGCCGACAACACTGAGAAGGCTGATTCCGCGGTAATTTTTGCAGTCCTGTTGTGAACCTTTCCCTTTGAAAAGCGGCACGATCACGGCCTTGCTCTCCAACACAAATTAAAAAGGCGGTACAACTGACTAGCCGCTATGCCTCGCCCGGCCCTCAGCATCTCAACAACCACTCTATCATACCCTGCAGCCTTACCAGTTTTCATACTTTTCAACGCTGTCACTATCTCATCCATACGAATCTCACCCTCACCTTCATTTCCTTCCATGGACGGCTCAGCAATTTCTGCCAAAGCATTATCTCTTTCAAACAAACTTTGAAAATTCTCCTTTCATCTCTCTAATACACACTCTTCCTCTTTTAAAATCTTCCCATCATCGCCTCTGATTTTTGTAAGTTCTGTTACGGTCGATGCTCCTCTAGCAGAACGTACTGACTTCCAGAAACACTTGACATTTGTCCGGAAGTCTTCAGTAAGCCTCTTATCACACTCTTATAAGCCTCTTATGAAAGGCATATTGATGTTCTTTGTGTGAATAAGACTAAGCAAAAGGATGTAACATGTCGAGGCATGGACGCTATACGGCTTACTGGTCCGGAGTGTCTGCCAACAGCCGAGGGTCTCAAGGAGTAAGCCTTATTGTCTCCGAACGAATATGTGTAAATGAGTATGAGCGTGTAAGACTTCTCTCGGTGCGGCTAAAAGATGGGTTTCGTTCTTGGCGTGTATGCGTAAATGTATTTGACCGCATCATCGACCCACTGAAGTTGAGATTTGGCCGTCCAGACACAATAAACTAACTCTATATTATCAAAATTCCAATCACAGCGCGACATACGTCATCACTCCGTTATACTCGCAAGATTTCAAGAATTTTAACAAATACAGATCTAGTGCATTCACTTCTTATGCTATCGGATCCTGTGATCAAAACACTTAAACAAGAAGCTGAAATATGTATGAATAATGATAGTGATTTTGAAATAATGTAAACATAAAACTATTTATTTACATATTTTTTTTGCATACAGATTTGGTCAGAAACCTCATATCTATTTATTAAAATTACTCGTATTTGTATCATGATAAAAAGCATCCTGTGTTTTATTCTCGGCTAGAAACTATCTGTACATCAAATTTAATCAAAAAAAAGATCCATCCAAACATGCTTCCTCACAAACTTTCATTATACACACAACAACATGGTCTAGGGATATATAAAACTTTTTGAAATAACTTAAAAAGTACTGGCCTTACAAAAAAACGATTAATGACAGATTATAAAAACATTATTAAGTTCCTTTTTTAAATTCAAATTTGTATATAAAAGGTTTTGTTTTAAGATGAAATTCGCATTCATTGAATTTCTTGCAAAGAAGTCAATCTTCACGAAATTCTAACTTGATTAAAACTCCATAAATTTCTATAAATCTTTGTCAAACGCATCACCGGTGTTCATTAATCATGCCACGTAGACACTTGACCAGGAACGAAATGTTAAGAGCAGTGGGCATGATTCAAGCTGGCGCTACCCAAATTGCGGTTTCTGAAGCCATGAGGACCAGTCAGAGAGTTATATCCAGGCTTTGGTCACGTTATCGTGTCAGGTGGAAGTGGTGGAACGGCACCAAGGACCTCAACGCATTACAACACATGTACAGGACCGATTCATAGTAAATGCTTCACGAAGTCAACGAAATGTAACGGCGATGCAATTGGTTCAAAGGCTACAGAGAGAGTATGGTTTGCTGGTAAGCGGTCACACTTTGAGAAGACGACTGCATGAAGTCAACCTACGTGCTCGTAGGCCACTTCGGGTACCAGCGCTAAGGAGAGGCAATCGAGGAAGAAGATTACAATGGGCTACTGCACACGAAAAATGGAACCATTCTCAATGGTCACTTGTGCTTTTCACTGATGAATCCAGGTTTGGATTTCATCCTGATTCGCGAAGAGTACGCGTTTGGAGAGAACCTCTACGTTGGAATCGACTGCAGCACCCACAACAAGTTCATGCATATCAAGGTTGCACGATTATGGTTTAGTAGAACGGACCTCGTTTGGATAAAATGCACTGGCTTTCGCGCACGGTTGAATGACAACACTGATAATAACACGTTAAAGTAGATTTTTATTGTCGTGGCTCCATTTTACCACTCTATTAATGTCCTCCTGCAAAGTCCCTATCTACTAAACCCGGGTAGGTAGGGTTTTCGCAGCTGGAACTACGGGTCTGGCTGTTAGGATCAGAGTACCACGGGTGTTGGGGTTCCCAGCCCTGCCTTTCTTAAGGCAGGCCCCAACTTGGAGTTGGATTCGTGGTGGCATGTGGTTAGTTGCAGAGGTGGGGCATGTTCGTGTGCTCGGTAGTGTGTACCAAGCGTCCCTTCTCGCTCGCAACGAGTATCTAAATTCACTGGTCTAGAGCGTTGGGCTGCTAAGTGTTTAGTGAGGAACCCTTATTATTATACCCTTATAGCGGCTTGCCGCTCCTCCGGTACTTGCCTGGATAGCAAGGAGATGGGTATCCGCTAGATTGCCTATTCGGCCACCCTGCCGTAGTTAAGGGTAGATGTACGACAGTCCATCGAGATGTGAGCGTGCTATACAGCTCCGGCACCATTTTGGAGAAATGGTAGTTGGCTTCTCTGACGTCCCCAGCGGGGATCGAAGCCGCTAGCGTTCTTTGGGATGCGCGTGGTGAGCGACTATAACTGCTCCGGTACCATTCTGGGTAAATGGGAGTGGGTTCTGCCATGGGCTACTCGCCTATGAGTACCATAATGGATAATGTATTATGCATTGTGCTTTGTGGCGGCAGGACCTAACGCAGATGGTCCCTGGTACACTTCACGGTGTGCTAGGAATAGTGTGCCTTTCTGCATAACCGAGAGGTTGGTCGGGGGGGCCACTAAAATAAATATCAGTAGTTGGAAGGGGTGTCCTCCTGCAAACGCTCACAGTCCGATGTATCGCTAACCTGAAGTAGCAACTTAAGGTCATCCGCAAACAATTAGCATGTACTGTCTCTTACAACCTGTGGTAAGTTATTTATCAAAATTATAAATCCGAGAGGCCCCAAATTACTGCCCTGGCTCACCCCAGACCTTGTAAAGTAGAGACCAGATTCATACCCATTAAATTCCACATAATGTTGCCGGTCCTCCATATAGCTGACAAAGAACCGGAGCATTTGCAGAGAAAATCCAACTTGAGCTAGATACTTTAATAGGACATCATTATCTACCGTGTCGAATGCTTTCATAAAATCAAAGAACGCTGCGTCCATTTATCCTCCCGCATCCACCGCCGGCACCACATGGGCCATCAAATTAAGCAGGTCGGCAGTAGTACTAAGGCCCGGTCTAAAGCCGTACTGTGCGTCGGAGATATGAGCGCCGACTTGCGCCTGCATCCGCCTCTGGATGGCTGACTCGAACACTTTCGCCGCTGTCGATAGCACAGCCACAGGTCTATAGCCACTCACGTCAGGGCCTGCCTTTCCTTTCGGTACCGGAATGACTCTTGTAACCTTCCATCTCGCCGGAAATGTTGCTTGCTTTAGGCACATGTTAAAAATATAATGTAGCGGTTCTGCCAATATCCAGCTACAGTCTCTAAAAATAAAGGCTGGCATACCATCCGGCCCTGATGACCGTTTTGGTTTGAGGCGAACTAGCGCCTCTCTTATCTCCCGAAGACTCAGAGCATCCATGTGCACACGCGCATTGGCCGTATCCGCTTCTGCTTCCGCCGCGTCGGCGTCCAACTTCGGACAGTTTCTACTGTACACAGACTGAAAAAGATCTGCGAATTCCTCTGCCACCTCATCATCCCTTACGTACTCACCGTCTTTTATGATCTTTTCTCGATCCAACCTACTTTTTTTAGATTCAAAATACTGCCAAAATGATTAAGGGGCTTTTGAAAACTGAATTGGAATTTTTATATTCTCTGTGTGCACTTTCTATGGCTTTTTTAATACGAGTTCTACACTTGGCAAATTCGTAGTAATCTGTGTCAAGCTTACTTTTCTTAATTTTTTTGTAAAGTACCGAGTGCCTACCGCTTTATTTTTAATATCATCGATAATATTCCGCGTGTACCATACGGGGTAAACTCGTTGCGATTGCTTAAAAATAATGTTTTTCCTAGGTATCCATTTATCTAAAATATTATTTAGTGTATCATAAAAGTAATTTAACATGTCCTCCTGGTCTTTTAATTCATACATGCTGCTCCAATCAATGTCCGCTAGCATAAAACATAATAGCTGATAATTCGCTTCATAAAAGTTCCACCGCGGTCTATTGGACACGTTCGCAGCGGGCCCCGCAAGCGTCAAGGACGAGGGTGGCGGAGGGGGGTCGGGGGCGACGTTCACGCCGACCGCGATCGGCGGGTGGTACGGGTCCGCGAGCACGAGCTTGTCGTCCGCCGCCTCCACCGACCCTGATCCGCCAAAGCCCGTGTCCAGCCAGAACCAAGTCCAACTGACGACCTAAACAGTTAGGTATTCTATTACTCTGAGTGAACTCGGAATAAAACATGAAGCACTCAAAATAATTACTAGTATTTACAGAACATTAATATAAATTAAAATCGCCAAGTACAATTATTTTCTTATATACATCTCAATTAATTTAAACAAAAACATGTAATCATTCTCTGAACTACCCGGCGGAATGTAGGTACATTACACAGCACAAAAACAAAAATCTATTGTTTAAATGAACTATCGCGCCGACAATTTCAAATGCATAACGTCCAAACAATCGTCCGAAACCTGTACCTGCCGCAACTCGAACCGATGTGTGGCCACGAGAAGCGCGCCGCCCTGCTTCCGAACGTCCATTCGGTCACAACGCAAAATTTTGTATCCTTGCGGGACAATCTCTGCATCTTGTATCGATTCATTGCAACCAGTTTCTGTAATCGCTTAAAAGTCTGCGTTAGAAGACTCAATATGATTTCTAAAGAGTTCTAATTTCGTTCGAAAGACCTCGCACGTTTTGATAAAATATGTTTATCTTGTTCTCTTTATTTACCATAAAACTTAGATATAAAATTTGTACAGTATTCCTATAAAAAAAAAGATTTATAACAATAAAAACAACTTAAGAATTATAATTATGAAAACTAAATAATTACAATTATAAAAACTAAGCATAAAGTTACAAATACAATGATTTATAAAAATACTATAAAAACCTTAACCGAGGGTGCCGCCGGCAGCAGGGCAGGCAAGGCCCAGACTACCGGGCTGCAGGGAGAGGAACCTCCTGACAATGCGAGCCGTGTCCAGGAGCACCGCCTTCTGCATCTGACCCTTTACCCAACCGCTGAGCGAGAGCCTCTCGAGGTGTTGGTCGAGGCTCATCTAAGCCGTTCGCCGATACGACTATCGGGACAATGATCGTCGAATCAACATTCCACATGGCGGTCACCTCGAGCCAAGTCAAGGTACTTGCTGAGTTTGTCCTTCACAGCTTTTACGAGGTTATCCTTATGCGGAATGGTGATGTCGACGAGCACTGACCGGCGTTGGGATCAGTCTACCAGCACGATATCAGGCTTATTGGCTACAATAGTCCTGCCGTGATGATAGAGCGATCCCAATAGAGCAATGCACGACTATTCTCGAGAACTGGTTTCGGGTGCGTACTTATAGTACGGTACCTCCGATTCGACAAGGCCATATCGAAGAGCAATTTGCTTGTGAATGATCCTGGCTACTAGGTTGTGGCACAGGCAGCACTCTCCGTTAACAAGGTGAGAACAACTGAAAATAACATGGCGAATAGACTCGCCAGGACGGCGGTATGCCCGCCAAATGTCGACCGTGCCGTCCTTCATGGTGTATTTCCGGTAGTTATTCACCTTAATAACTTCATCAGCAATTGCACAGACAAAACTTTCGGTTTCTCCAAAGAAGTCCCTGAAACGTAGCCAGTTCACCGATGCGGAGAGGTCAACATCGGGCCGTGTTAAGGCCCGATAGAACCTCCCATGCAGCTGCTTGCTCTTCCATATTTCCCTGCAGTCGTCGGTGGTGAGCACCGGTAGTTGACGCCAGTTCTCGTTTGCCAAGGAGAACGGCGTGAGCCCCTTGTCAACTGCCACAACGTCGCGATGAATCCCACACTCGTTGAGGAAAAACCTCCTGAGATTGCACACCTCACGGTAGTGAAGGTCTTTGGCATTTAAGAAGCAACGACCCGCCACCTTCCGTGGGATGTACAGTCTCATAACAGACGAGCGTCTGTTGCATGCGATGCGTTGTGAGCAGTTTTCGGACTCGTGTATCCAGAGCGCCCAGCTCAGTCTGAGTCCATTTCAGTATGCCAAATGAGTATATCAATAAGGGCATCACCCAACCGTTGAAAGCGCGCACCTCGTTTCCACCTGACAAAGAACTCTTAAGTACCTTTGTAAGGCGGTCAAAGAAACGCTCCAAAACCGATTGCTTGACGTCCCCCACTGATACACCCAACGACTCTGACATACCGAGATATTTGTAGGTTTCGGCTTCAGGGAGGGATCTGAGTGTCATCGTCTCAGAAAGCTGTAAATTCGGAGAATCTACAACCTTCCCATCCTGTTCATGCATGACCGCACACTTTTCCACTGATTTTTAACAATTCCACCAAGACCTGAGGGTTTGGTGCAAACAGCTTCAGGTCATCCATGTACAGCAAATGAGAGATAAACTCACCCCCTCTGCGAAGCCGATAGCCTAGCTTTGAATCCTTTAGTAAGGTACTAAGAAGATTCAGAGCTAAACAAAACCACAAAGGACTCAAACTATCGCCCTGGAAAATACCTCGCTCTATCTTTATGAAGTCCTGCGGATCAGGGGAGCCATCTCCATCACCTGGTTGACGAAGGACTGTGATCCACCGCCCAGTGCACGTGCTTAAGAAAGATATTAAAGCTGCATCAGTTTTATACAGTTCTTAGATCCTCCTCAGCCATGAATGGGGCACCGAATCATAGGCCTTCTTATAGTCAATCCAGGCAGCTGAAAGAGCCCACCTGCTCTGCCGGACTTGTTGGCAAATAGTCGTGTCTATGAGGAGTAGTTCTTTAGTACCTCGCGACCCAACCTTACATTAATTCTGAGCAGGGGCCAAAACATTGTTCGCAACGATATGCGAGCTGATTTTTTTTGCTAAAATGGACGTAAAGAGCTTGTAGATGGTAGGTAAGCACGTGATGGGTCTACAGTTTTTCGCTTCTGAGGTACTACCTGACTTGTGTAAAAAAAAGTGACACCAGCAGTCAGGAAAGTAGGAAGAGAACCAACCTCGAAGGATTCCTTGAACTGCACTGCCAAGCATGGATGCGAACAGCGAAATCACTTGATCCAGAAGTTGAGCAATCCATCTGGGCTAGGACTTTTCCAGTTCTGAGCCGTCTGATTTGCACAACTAACGTCTTCGGGGTCAATAGTTACTGACCCCATGGTTTCGATGGATTCGCATTAATGCTCGACAGTACGCATCCAGTCACCCTCCGTGTGATCGACAGGCATCGACCAGATGCTGCGCCAGAAGTCTGTCATGACACTTGCATCTGGTCGCTGACCGTCGCTCACACGTTGATTAGTCTCTTCCCAGTTTCGGTACACCTTTCTTTGGTCACTTTGGAAGAGGCGATTCTGTAAATATCTCTTCACACGTTCTCTGTAGCGACGGATACGGTTTGCCCACGCATAGACCTTCTGCTTCAGAAAGTCAATGCGTTCCGTGACACAAGCCATATACTGTTCCGGTCTAATACCCGTCCCAGCAATGGCTTGGTTCACGTAACGCATGACCCGGGGACGATTGTTTCCCCGGCTGAAGCAGACCAGCTTTGCAATGAGGGTCCTAAACGTGTTAATACGATTTGCGACAGGTCGCGCTGCACGGTCAGAGTTCGGGAACTTGACACGAGCAACACGGCATGCCGCAATGGCCCCGCAGTACAGAATCGAGTGAGGATCAACTAAATCTTCACTAGTTCGTATAAACGGAGCTAGTAAAGCGTCCAGAGCCCCCATCAACGCTAGGTTGCGTCTATTAGTGGGCAAACGCGGTAACCGCAGCCTAGAGACTAGTGTGGAGCGATATTCCAAAATTGCGTCCTCTAAAGCCCTCCTCAATTGCTCTTTGGCCTGTACTTACGCTTACGTTCGCACTGGCTTCTCCATCGATATCTGGATCCATCCGGGGCGCTACCGGTACCGAGTCGCTAACAGGGCTCGGATGCAGCAGCGTGTTGGACGGGTCACGCGTCGAGGAAGAAGACGCGCGAACTGAAAGCGCCTCTTGAATCGTCCGCACTTGATCCGATAATCGTTGGGCGGAAACAGCCACGGCTGGGTCAAGGGCCTGACACAGAGGTAGCATCCGGTCACGGTATGCAGACAGGTTGATTGAGCGGGGGCCTCGTGTGAGGCAGATTGCCTCATAGGCCCCAAGCGTGCCGGCAGCGGTCGTCGTCCACGCGCAGGTGGACGTGGCCATCATGGCGGCGGTGGCCCACTCTCATCGCTGGAACTGAGCTCTTTGTGGTGTCAGGGGGAGTGGCAAACTCCTCCACCGACGACGAGCTGGGCGACGAAATGGGCGGTGATGGTGGTCGTGCGCTTACATTGGCTCTTGCCTTTGCTCTTGTAATCATTCAATCAGTCAATTTCATGTTCTTCCTTAAATTATTGCGTAAAACTTTTTATGGCTATGACAGTTGTCATACTTGAATTTTTTTTATAGTTTTCCGGATATTATAAACAAATGGCTGTAATTTTTGAAAATGATATCTAAATTGATTTTGCGGTAGCTTGTGTACTGTCTTTATGTAAAATTTTGCTGTGATGTAACTGTAAAATAATATGAAAGAAAATGACAACAAAAAGACATCTGTCAGAGAGCGTGTTTTTTTTATCTTATTATTATTTATAATTTTTTTCTTCGTCGGGTCACGAAACCAAATCCACTCACTAAATTCAGTGTTTAATGGCCATACGAGTATTTCTGCATTATTCAAAGTTCTATACATCCGTTCAGGCACCCTTATAATAAAAGATGAGTAATCTCGCTCCGTTTTATGTTTAATTTTTTCGACTTTAATATTCAATTCCAAGCCACAAAGGCTTTTAACGTGGTCGGTAACCGCTTCTTCTGGTATCCTTGTGTAAACGCAAAACATGCAGATACTTCTTTCTTTCCGTAGTCTGTATTGCCCTTAAATCTGTATATATCCCTTCTTTAGACAATCTGCTTGTTTTCTTATACTGAACTGTTTTCCACTCTGCTTGAACTCCGTCACAGGTATAGCGGGTTTTGTGGCCCCACCACTCTTCTCATTACGCGTATTAGGAATAGGGCAGTTAATATTAACTTTCTTTGCTGATTTTTTCGTGGTAATTTTTTTATGACTGCTGACTATTTTAGCTAATGTACATGGAGGGTTAATGATATCCGTATTTAATACTTGTTAGGAGCTATTTTGGGAGACCTTTGACTCGAGATTTTCCTCCACTACCTTCATTATGTTTATTAAATGACCCAGGTCGATTTTGGTTTGGGAGAACTGATCTTGTAGATATTTTATCGCATTTGCTTGGCTATTTACCATTTCAGAACGAAACAGCCTTAGTTCATTCAAAAAAGCCGAATCGACCTCCTCATCTATCAATACCGGTGAAAATCTCTGTTGACTCCCGCGCTCGGTGTTTACATTGCTAATCAGCGTAGAAGAGATATTCACGTCAGTTCTAGCCGCTCGGACAGGTGTTTCAAAAACATCTGGTGTAATATTTAGACAATTCACGTCATACTTTTTCTTACAATCAGTATTAGAGCATTCCATAAAGTAATTAATATGATGGTTGAACAACAAGCGCTGCATTCACTTGCCATATTCATTTCAAAACAAAGGCTCCATGTGTGCGTAAGATCTTCGTATGTAGTCCGTGCGTAACGGTAAACCGTTAACTCGCTGTAGTGCGAAAAGGACGAATTATTTTTCGCGCGCAGCCGGCCGGCTCTTTCCAACGAGGGAAGAAAGGGTTACCTCAGCTTCGTCGCACGCGCGAAGTTGCACTCAAACTCATACGTTTGATAATTAATTGTGAAAAACGACCACTCCACTTTAGGACTTATTACACTTGATGTTTAAACACTTTAGAGGTCAATATTGTATGAATTAAAACTCCATATTTTGGGTAAAACGAAAAACACGTCCGCTTTCAAGATCTACCGGACGGAAAAAAAATACTCGTACATATATTTCGTTGCTGGTTCTAGCGCCCCCCAAATTTGGCAATTGCTTAATTTGCTTATGGGTTAATCCGGCACTAACACCATTAGATCAGAGTCTATAAATAATGAATAATCCAAAACCGTCAGCCCATATCGAATAGTTATCAAATAAAAACAAATTATTCACAGCGAACGCTCCTTTCTGCCCGCTTCATAAACGGCCGTCCACTGTGCGTACCTTAAATAAATTCTATTTTAATATCTTCAGATTTTTTTTTATTTTATTTATATTCTCTTCTTCATAGGCCTGTTGAACTCTAATCGACCCAGTCCGTGAAAATATACAGTCCACACTCAAGTGTTGACTCGAAGCAAAAGTGCACAGGCAGTATATGACGACGTGGCTGACCTGCCACCTCTGTCTGCAGAACTGTTTGAGACCCAATGGCATTAGAACTCGAAGCCTTGGAATTAAGCGAAGATCATGACGGTGAGCTTAATGACCATAACCAGTACGTTATGCATCACCTAGACAATGTGATCCACCTACAACAGCGCCTAACGTTACACAAAGTTCAACATCGACTTCAGAAACTTAGATGAACAAATTCCTGGCTCGACAGACGACCGATAAAGATCTCTTTTTTTTCTCCAGAGCTCCAGAAGAATGGCTACTTTTCTATAGCCAATTCAACACAGCTTTGTGACTATAACGATCAGGAAAACATAGCCTGACTTAGGCAGAGAGGCAAGTGGCTCCGTCAACGCCTTATTGACGAGCGCATCGAATTTAGAACGCAACATTTACCCACTGAAGTTGAGATTTTGCCGACCAGACACAATAAATTTACTCTATTATCAAAATTCCAATCACAGTGCGACATACGTCATGATGATGACATCAATCAACTACTCAAGTATGGCAGTGACATCCAAAATATGACAGCAATCATAATTTCCACGGATGTTTATTATCTCCGAAATCCGATCCTGATCCGTGATGTTCTATCGAAACTGGCATCAAACCTTGAGGATCAATGGCGACTGGACATAAAACAACGGGGCATGAGTGATATTCATTTCGAACTAGTTTTTTCCAGCGACTTCGTCCGCGTGGACTACTTTTTTTCCACCACGTGGAGTGTTGATAAGCTAAACTCGATGATTGAATTTAGTTTTGAGAAAAGCACCCAACTATTACATGGCACATCACGGCACAATATGGAACTTTCCATCCATTCCCTTTTTCGCAACTTTTAGGCTGCATTTCTACCAGAAATATGCTATGCAGGTATGCTGCGAGGATATACAAGCTAAGCTCCGAAACTATTAGACCGTTTCCACTGATGCTATGCTAAGCGAGTAAGATGTGCTATGAAGATACGGTGCCGCAAGGTAGCTGTGCGAGGAAGATGCGCAGCTCGAGCTATGCGATGTATCGACGATAGCACGCAATAAGACACATGGATGTGTCTTATTAAATGTATAGCTGAGTAGAACCCGTTTCCACCAGTGCTATTCTTTTGAAGGTCCACATAGAAATGTGGACCAATGAATGTGATTGGTGGGTATTAAACGTATCCACAACAACGTCGCATAGCACATCTCTGGTCGAAAAGCAGCCTAAGGGCACAGATTACTTAATAGTTACGGGGTGGCGTACTAACGTAACAGATAAATCACATCAACAGAAAAATGTATTCTTTTTAAATCCTAAATGTGTGCTGTCGTGTGTCATTTGGTTAAATTCGCATACAAATGCTCTACGCGACTGTTGACAATCCACTGCCAAATGGTAATTCTAGTTCCCGACAGAGGCTTGCTAAGGGGTAGAATGGTGAACAACCAACTAATGTATTTATAACTACAGCTGTAATTCAAAAAGTTTTTATCTTCAAAGGAGTATAAAATATGGCTAGTTCGTAAACTATCCCACACACTCTTTCAGCTGCTACTCGCGACTACTAAAACTAAACCGAGCGCCTGCTGTCCGAACTCTCTAGCAGTTTAAGCTAGTTTCCTTGTATGTTAAGGTATCAGACTCACGCGATAATGCAAGAACCTTTGATATCGATAGGAAGACGTGCTTCCCGTTCTTCAGTTTTCTCCTGACTGCTGTCGAAGCTGTGAGAGTTCTAGCGAGTTCCCCTATCAGTAAGGGTGTTGAGGTTCACTCGATAGTGCTCGGCAGTAAGACGTGATTCCCGTTCTTTTGATTCCACCTGAGACCGAGCACTTGCTGTCAAAATTAGTAACTAAATATTTTCAGGAAAAAAAACCGTAACTTACTATTATTCTTAACTTTAAAGACGTGTTAACTTAACCTGTTATAAAATATGAGAAATGTGTAATATTTGTATATTTTAATATCATGTTTAATTCAAGTCCGTTATGTAGTTTACCCTCTGTATACAGTACCTCCGAGTGGTTCCGGAGGTCCCCGGTTCAATTACCAGGACAAAGGCTGTTTTAGGATTTTTCGGAAAATAACTCTGGTTTGGCATAATCACCACGCTTGCCAAATAGGGGATGGACATTTAGCAAGCGTGGTGATTATTATAGCGATGACTAGATTTTAATGATGGAGGCCTTTGCCCAGCAGTGAACATTATCGGACAATAAACTCACTCGAGGGGTACCGTGGCATAACAGGATCGATAAGCGGATTATTTTAAAGGAACCAGGGCTTTGCTTTTTCACTTGTATCATTAAAAGAGAAGCTCACCTGTTTGATTTTAAAGTAAAAAAAGTTGACTTCCCCAGAGAAATCGCGCCGAACGTGCAGCATTATTATTCGGAAAAAATCTTCCAGCTCGTTTCCTCCCTATTACATAAAAAAAAAGACTAAAGTGTGTAAGTAGATGACGGCGTTGAAGAAAATGCAATAGATATGACCGAATGCCCAAAAAATTATGCTGTTTCAATTATTATACTCAAACGCAATTGGGTATGGGAACAAAAATCAAACATGTCCTAAATCGAAAACCATTTCGAGGTATTTGTATATTATACCTTATTTAAATATTTAACATTTTTAAAAGCAAAGGATTGAGAATATTTTTAATTAAATACGTTTGCAAACTGGGGTCAAATGAATGACCCCAGTTTGCCAATGTCCGCAAAGAGTATATTATGGTTCTTATTGGACTCTTGACGGTAATCAAATATACATCTCACAATTGAAACCTATTGGGTCGTATAAACGTTCTTTCACGTGATTGGTTTATAATCTATCCATCAACTAATCAAATGACGCGATCTGTATCATACGTAAGACTTTTAGCGAGGTGATTCTACTGCATGGTATTAATGGGGTTTCCAGATAGCAGATTTAAAATTCCCTCAGGTGAAATATATTTTTCCACAAAGTTATTTTTAATAATACGTACATTCATTTACGCCCATTGCCCAGGCGGGTAGGTAGAACTTAAAATAGCCATTCGCTATAATCCCAACCCAGGTAGGCCTTGGTTTCAAAACTTGGCAAAATGAATTGTTTCTGAAATCTACTTCTCACATTCTCGTAAGATTGTACATGTTGAACGGCGAGCTCTGTTTCAGTCGTAAGTGCAGTAAATTAGTAATTTTCTCCTCATAATTTATTCACCATGAATCCGGGAAAAAACACTTGTGAGAACACTACCTAAGTGAATTTGTGACGTCATGAGTTCGCAATGTTTAAAAATTATTTAAAAAATACAATTAATATTCAAAAAAATAAATATTCAAATCAGTTACTTAAAAATGTAAGAGGTATTTAAATAAAATAAAAAAATTGTTCCCATACCCAGTTCTAAGAAGACGAAAGTAATGTGGGAATTTTGACTAGGTCGAAAGGTCAAAGAGGCTCGTTGAACGATTAAACGACAGCACGCGATTTTCGGCCTTATTGTATTTTTTTTAAAGAACTTGTTTTTAATTATTTTTTCTGATATTATATCAAAGGTGAAATGAAAATCATTTGTGCTTGTTTTAGAGTTGCTAAGAGTTAAACGTTTTGAGAGTCTTTTTCCACTTCTTTTATTTTCGCGATTTTCTCATGTTTCTTGTCTGTCACTTGTTTTTCCTGATTTTATGTTTTCATGGTATGACGGTGTCTCGCGTTTACAAGTTTTAGTTAATTAGGTTATTTTCCATTTAGGTTTATGATATTGAAAGAATCTAGTATTTTTTCTTTTATGCTTGCTTATACAATGTCAGACGAATTGGGAAAGAGACGAAATACAGTATGAGACATGATAAAGATGTTGTCTAATGCGTTTAATTGCGACGTTCAAAGTATAATGACTAAATACGTAAAGTGACGAGCTGTCAACAGAATCATTTAAAGGTTCTGTAGTAAATTCTTGGGCATAATTGGTCATAAATACTAAAACTTTAGCACTTTCACCATCTTCAATGATCAGAAAATTACCACACAGCACTTCTGGTAAGACCACATCCTCCGGTCTTTTGTAAATAGCTTTAGGAACAGATCTTTTACGAATCCGATTTATGGAACTTTTTACCGAATTAAAAAAAAAATAGGTACATACACACATCAAAAGTGTCTAGGGATCAACATATATTTTTGCAATAACTTTTCTCCTAATTGATATTAATTAAAATTTTCTTTAAGGATTCATCAAATAAAGTGTTTTCGTTTGTCTACAGTAACGATAAACCAAGTCACCTTTGCATTAATAAAGAAATTTGCCATTTTCCTAATAAAGGAATTTTTGACATTTGAACCACTAACATTAAAGTTCGAAAAAAGACTGAAATAACAGTTTTCTTTAAAATTTTATTGGGTACCTTAAACAACTAATAATCCGTGTTTCTACCGCGAACACTAACAACACAAGAACATCGGTTTGGCATACTCAAAATGAGTTCATCCAAATCACGCTGTGGAATGGCCACCCATGTTCGTTGCAACAACAAAAAAAGGTCTTCTTGCGACTGGATACCCTCCATATTCGGCAGAGCTCTTCTCTGTAGCATATCCCATGCATGCTCAATCGGGTTCAAGTCTGGCGACTGAGCAGGCCAGGGCAGGACATTGATGTTAGCTGCGGCGAGAGTCTGTCTTACAACTCTTGCGGTGTGCGGTCGTGCATTATCATGCATTAACTGAAATAAGGGACCGATTTGCACTTGTAGAGGAACGATGACGTTCCCGAAGACCGCTAAGTGTACCACCTATAGCAATGCACAATCGTAGGATTCGATATCAATGGGCTCTTGAACACAGAAATTGGGCAGAAGAACAATGGCGTTTCGTGTGCTTTTTTGATGAGTCTCGTTTTGGTATGAGACCGGATACAAGACGTATACGACACTGGAGAACCCCTGGACGCCAACAGCGATTAAAATCCTGCCAGGAAGTCCATCCTTATAGTGGTGGAACCATCATGGTATGGGCGGGTATTTGGATCGGCGGAAGAACTGAGTTGATTTGGATCAGAGGCAACCTCAGCGCTCAAACTTATGCTGAGACGATTGTATCAGACGTCATCGTTCCTCTACAAGTGCAAATCGGTCCCTTATTTCAGTTAATGCATGATAATGCACGACCGCACACCGCAAGAGTTGTAAGACAGACTCTCGCCGCAGCTAACATCAATGTCCTGCCCTGGCCTGCTCAGTCGCCAGACTTGAACCCGATTGAGCATGCATGGGATATGCTACAGAGAAGAGCTCTGCCGAATATGGAGGGTATCCAGTCGCAAGAAGACCTTCTTTTGTTGTTGCAACGAACATGGGCGGCCATTCCACAGCGTGATTTGGATGAACTCATTTTGAGTATGCCAAACCGATGTTCTTGTGTTGTTAGTGTTCGCGGTAGAAACACAGATTATTAATTGTTTAAGTTACCCAATAAAATTTTAAAGAAAACTGTTATTTCAGTCTTTTTTTCGAACTTTAATGTTAGTGGTTCAAATGTCATAAATCCCTTTATTAGGAAAATGGCAAATTTCTTTATTAATGCAAAGGTGACTTGGTTTATCGTTACTGTAGACAAACGAAAACACTTTATTTGATGAATCCTTAAAGAAAATTTTAATTAATATCAATCAAGAGAAAAGTTATTGCAAAAATATATGTTGATCCCTAGACACTTTTGATGTGTGTATATTATCTACTAGCCTAGTATCATCAAGTAGCGCCCTCATCGTATCTTCAAAGATTTGTTTTACTGGCCCATTTCACACCTTTTTTTACTTAATATCGAATACAACATGGACAGCGTTTGTTGCATAATCTGGATTACAGCTGTGACGCGTTTCCCTTAGTACGTAGGAAGTGTCTCTCAAAAGTTCACTACCACTACATTCAAAACGATTCACGCAGCGTCATCTTTAAGTTCCGTTTTTATTAGTTTTTGCTAGGGTCAATCTATACCCAGTTACCCACCCATAAGCAGAACACGTTTTCCTCACTCACTTGAAATAAACTTTAAGCTAGTAGAATTATTTCCATTGCAAAAATAATCGTATGCCCTTTTCAATTTTCTATACTAATATTATAAAGAGGAAAGATTTGTTTGTCGTCGAAGGCTCCTTTTTTTTGCGCTGTAATTTGGTTTTGCTGAATAAATAATAGTACCGTGACTCCTGTGTTTGCACAATTCATTTTTTATAATATCCTCAGAGAAATATAAGCATTAGACAAACATGTTAACGGGGTGCTCTTCGACAGCGACTTTGGTTCGATTCCCACCTAATTGGTGGATGAATTTTTTGATATGCATAAAATACAATAACAAGGAAAAATACATAATACATGCTCGTCGGACGAATTGGGATAGGGAGGAAATAAAGCATGAGACATGTTAGAGGTGTTGCCTAGTTAAGCTGCAATGCAAATGCATTTTCATGGATAATTAATTAACGGTCAATAACCGTGTTTTAAGTACTATCGGTAGCTAACCAAATTTGGTGGAATGACGGTAGCTTACGAGTGTTTTACAACTATAGGCTGGTTAAATTCTGCTTCAAATCAATACAATTTTAATATATTCAATTACTTCTCTCCTCCTTGGGATTTTTCAATTGATTAATAGAATGTGAATGACATGGTTGAATTATTTAATTTTATTGTTACGTTAGGGACATTTTTGATTTGCATGCACCTATGAAAACCATTAATGTTAGGAACCACCAGCACCCGAGGATAACTTACAACATTAAGTTGATGATGAAACAGAGAAATATAAGGCGTTTTATAAGGACATTTAAAAGTATGTAGATCAGGTACTTTACAGGGAAAAACAGGTGTCTTTTAATTGATATGTTAATAGTAAGGCTAACGACCCGCGTACTATGTGGAAACATATAAATCACCAGGTTCTTATTAAGAGCAAGCCGGATTTACCGGGACACATGTTTAGAGACCCTAATGATCTGAACTACCATTTTATGGATACACCAGGGGACAATCATTTACCATATCGCAACTAACACACTGTGAGCATCAGCGCGCTGGGGCCGGCTCTTTTGTTTTACATGAGGTAACAGAAAGCGAGGTGGTCAGGATATTGCGGTCATTCAAGTCGAATGCCATGACGGAATTTCGCTAGACATGCTCAACTGTGCCATACTCGCTTACCACAATGACAAAAATTGACAATAAGTCGATTGTTTCCCCACCACACTAACAGACCTTCGACCGGTGAGCATCTTACCATGCATGTCCAAAATCCTGGAGAGACTACTCTCTCACCACTACTGGCTGATCAGGTCAAGTTATATTTGGAGGAAAATATTATTTTACCAGAGAATCAATCCGGTTTCAGAAAGTTCCACAGCACATTTACTACACTCCTCCAATTGGTGGACGATGTTCTGTATGCCCAGGATCAGGGGGAAGGGACACTTTTGACAATGCTTGATTTCTCCAGGACCTTTGATTGCTTTATTATTCCATTGCTGCTCTCCAAATTGCATTATTATGGTTTCAGTGCAAAAGCTGTTTTATGGTTCAGCAGCTCTTTGTCTAGATTTAATAACATGGATGTAGTCTATGGTCCCCGTTTCCTGTCCAGGACGCAACAAGCAATCCAACGTGTGCAGAACGCTTGCGCTAGATACTGCTTCTGCATACCTCCCAGAAACCATGTCACTCCATACTTAAATAAAGTAAAGTAAAGTAAAAATCATTTATTCACTTAAGCTTTTACAAAGAAGCACTTATGAAATGTCAAAATTCACAAAAAAAATATATAAATGATAATAGACGTAAATAAAATAATACAATAATAGTACTTATTCTAAATAAACATAATGCGAATCTACCACCGGTTCAGAAGTTGCTTCTTATCGAGAAGACTCCGGCAAGAAACTCGATAGTTACTCTTTTGAACTTTGTTTTGTTTTACGACAAATAAATTCAGAGTATAGTCAAAAGAACAATAAAAATACATTATTTGAGCAGGGGAGCAGATTATTCCTACTATGACCACAAATTCATGTCGTTCAAGTAATCCTCCACATTATAATAACCTTGTTTTATCAACTTTGTTTTAATTGTAGACTTGAACTTGTGAAGAGGTAGATCAACAAGACTTTGAGGTATTTTGTTGAAGTATTTTACAGATTGACCCACAAAAGAATTTCCTACCTTATGTAGCCTAAGACTTGGAGTAATACGTTTGTTTTTATTTCTAGTATTGTGTGTATGAGTATCACTGTTTTTTTGAACATATGCAAGTTTTTGCGCACATACATTATGTTATCGAAAATGTACTGAGCGTGCACAGTTAAAATATCAATCTTCTTGAATACTTCTCTGAGCGAGTCGCGTGGCGTAAGGTTGTATATCGACCGAATGGCTCTTTTTTGGAGTACAAAAATGGTGTTAAGGTCTGCAGCTGAGCCCCACAATTTTTGATTAAGATATATTGCGATATTTTATTTTTTCAATAGAGCCATGTTTTCTATCTGAATGTAATAACTAGTTCAAGTAAGACAAATCATCCACAAACTTTTCAGCAAAAACAATAAGTTGGCATCTTTAATACATTTTTTTAAATAGAAACCACGTTTCGTTTCTTCTTGGCGGGATCACACGTCCCGACCCAGAGTGACTTCACGGGTCTTTATCATCTTCATCATCAGGGTCTTTTTGCACATTGCTATATCCATTTCTACATAATATATTCGTCGTTCGCACTTGCAGGAAGCAGACGCGTGCCACTTTATTTCTTAAAATAGAGTTTCCTTGTCGTTTAAATATCGAAATTAGGTCTATAGTTATAACAATACTTTCGTTTGGTCAGTGTTTTGTGTGTTGTGACTATTACTAAACGATAACGGCCGGCACCTGCTAGCGCGGGGACCCCCTCAACGCTGCGATAAGAGACACTATCCATAATTGCTGTCCCTTTTACGCGCGCTTGAACCGACATTACAATGCAAACATGCGAAGCTTGTCAAGACACAATAAATAAAGAAGATCAACACCTACAATGTCAGCAGTGTTCGCGATTATACCACTATCTGTGTCTCAACCTGGACACGAAGGATATAAATACAACTACACCTAACTACAAAAAAAATTGGTGCTGTCCTAACTGCCTGCGTAAGCAAAGAAAAGGCAATAACACAAACGATTCAGTGCGTCCGTCTACGCCGACTAACTTAAATGAGTGTACTTTTAATGTTCCTCGTCGCAAAGTACAAAGACAGGACTCGGCGGCATCAGGCAGATCTTCGCCTGCACCGTTTTTTGATTCTGGATCGCAAAATATTAGAGCTAATATCCGCGAAGAATTGCGCGAGACATTGAAGGAACATTTAAATGATTTTAAAGTGACATTGGACAAACGCTTTAGTGAATTGTCAAGCCAAATAGGAGAGTTCAATGTCTCGCTCGAATTTCTAAGCGCTCAGTTTGACAGCTTGAACACCAACATGACTTTATCAAATAAAGAAATAAAGACCTTAAAGAAGGAGAATGAGCAGCTACGAACTGACCTTAACAATTTGTCTTCCCGGTTTTGTCAAATTGACCAATTATCGCGGGCTACAAACCTGGAAATTTAATGTGTAGGGACACATTTTCACTCTTGAACTCAGGGGAGTTCAAGAGTGAGAATGTTATTAGCATCGTGAAGCAGATCGGCACTGTAATAGATAAGAAAGTTGATGACAGGGAAATACACTACTGTTTCAGGATAGCAAAACAGAACGCAAAGAGTGAACGTCCTCGGAGTATTCTGGTGAAATTCGACGCACCCCGTACTCGGGACACCTATCTGGCTGCCGTCATAAAATATAATAAAGAACACCATGACAACAAACTGAACTCCAGTCACTTGGGTATTGCTAACGACCCCAAGTTGCCAGTGTTTGTAACTGAAAATTTGTCACCAGAAAACAAGTCCCTACACGCCGCAGCCAGGATTCGTGCTAAGGAGCTGGGCTTCAAGTTCGTATGGATACGTGGCGGGCGTATTTACGTGCGTAAAACGGAAACGTCAGATTCTATTTACGTTAGAAATATAGAAGTCGTAAAGAAACTATCCTAAGTGTGCTGTTGTGTATTGTAGGTATAGTTCACTCGTTCACTTTTTTCCCTTAATAACACTATCTCCCAGGTTGTAATATAATTAAAATATATTTTCAGAATGTACGCGGTTTACGCACAAAAACTGTTGATGTATACAAAAATACAAGTGCTTGTGACTATGACGTAATAATCTTCTGTGAAACGTGGCTAAATAGCGGTATTAGTAGTTCAGAATTATTTTGTGATAAATACATAGTCTACAGACGAGATCGTGAGACGTCTGGGTTTCATAAGGGGAAAGGTGGCGGTGGAGTTTTGGTACCGGTATCGCGCAGTATACCCTCAGTAAGATTGACAAATCTAGAAAGCAAGTGCGAGGACGTGTTTGTGAAAATTAATATAAACAACAATAAAAGTTTGATCATATGCGCTGCTTACATTCCGCCGCCTACTCAACAACACATTATACAACACTATATTGATAACACTAACAGAGTCTTAGAATCCTACCAAAACGTCTTGTTATGTGGCGATTTTAATCTCGGTAACCTGTCGTGGGCGGGTAAGCCAGGCTTACCTCATCAAAGCTCGTCTAGCGCATGTCATTCAATTAATAGACTTTTCTTGGATTTTATTTCGGCAAATCAGCTTAGTCAGTACAACTTTATACAGAATCACCTTGGTAAGACATTGGACTTAGTTATGACAGGGGAATCGATCACTCATTTTGGTGTATCTGGATACCCTGTCACTAGTATCGATTCTCATCATCCTCCCCTTGAATTCTCGATTCAATTAACCATTAATTCCAATAAAGAAAATTTGCCAGTAAACACCGGTATCATGAAAAAAAATTTTTATAGAGGTGACTATGATAAAATCTGTGATTATCTGAGTAAAACAAACTGGGATGATTTATTTTCTAATAATACGTCAGTCGATAGCATGATAACGCTTTTTTATGGGGTACTCAACGAAGCCATAAAGCAATTTATTCCCTTGTCTCGCCTTAGATCGGATAGATCGCCACCGGTTTGGTTTTCTCAAAACATAAAAAACTTACTAAAAGAAAAAAACAAGTACCGAAAGCGATTTAACAAATACAAAAACCCCTTAGATAATATCACTTACTCATCGCCTAAGAAAAGGTGTAAAGCTCTTGCCCATAAATGTTATAATGAATACCTATCCAAAGTAGAATCATCTATAAAAAATAATCCAAAATTGTTGTGGTCATATCTTAAACAAAAAAAGTCAAGTAGTAGCTCTTTTCCTTCTTCGTTATATTTTGAATCTGATAAGGCCTGTACCGGCCCTAAAGTTTGTAACCTACTAGCTTCTTACTTTGCATCGGTATATGACAGTTCTCTTACTGCGGTCGGGTCAAATGTAACAGGTACACATAATGATCATTGTGAATCATCAAATATTTTGAACAACATTACTCGTACTTTCTCTCGGGACGAAGTATTCAAGGGACTCAGAAAAATTGTCAGAAATAAAGGTTCTGGTTCCGATGGAATACCATCTATTTTCGCTTTTAATTGTGCTAAATATTTATCAAATCCATTAACTATAATATTTAACAAATCATTATGCTGTGGTATATTTCCCGCAGCTTGGAAGACAGCTCTCGTGGTGTCTGTCTTCAAATCAGGAGATGTGGAGGCTGCTACAAACTATAGACCGATTTCATTGCTTCCTATCTTTGCTAAATTGTTCGAATCACTGTTATGTCCTCTCATTTCCTGGCACATTGAGTCTTTAATTTCACAAAGCCAGCATGGTTTTTACAAGAATCGCTTCACTTTAACAAACCTTGCGTCTTTTGTCAATGACGTTATTCTTTCTATTGACAATCGTCTCTCTGTAGATGTCATTTATACCGATTTTTCAAAGGCCTTCGACAAGGTTAACCATGAATTGCTACTCAAAAAGCTATATATGTTTGGCTTTGGCGATGCCCTGCTGAGGTGGTGCGAGTCGTATCTTAAAGATCGCACGTCAAAGGTTGTCGTTAGCGGATTTGAATCGGAACTGTTTCCTGTCCCATCCGGTGTTCCGCAAGGTTCACACCTTGGACCAGTATTTTTTACCATCTTCATTAACGACGTGACCAAATGTTTCTTGAATAGTTCCAGCTACTTGTATGCTGATGATCTTAAAATTGCTAAAACAATTAATACTCCTTCTGATATCATCCTCTTACAGGAAGACTTGGATCGACTTACTGATTGGTGCTTCTCCAACAAAATGACACTAAATATTAATAAATGTTACCACATTCATTTTACTCAGAGCAGAAAGAGAGCTGTCCACCCCCATGTGTACGAGCTTCAAGACAAGCAAATAAAAGCGGTCAAATCAGTAAAAGATCTAGGGGTTACTTTTGATGAGAAGCTCTCGTTTAACAAACACATTGAAAATATAACCACCAGGGGATTTAAGTGCCTGGGGTTCGTATTAAGAAACTGCAAGGATTTTAAAAATATATCAACAAAACTAACTATCTTTAACAGCCTAGTTAGATCTGGCCTCGAGTACGGAAGCGTTGTGTGGTCTCCTTTTTATGAAGTCCATAGTAACACAATTGAACGTATACAAAAACGTTTCTTGTATCATTTGGCGTACCATTGTAGGAAAGCAAAACAATTTCACGGTTATGCAGACCGTTTAAAGTATTTTAACCTGAAAAGTCTTATACAGCGTAGACAATATCTGGACCAAATTTTTCTGTACAAGATTGCTAACAGTCTTATTGATTGTCCTCAGCTTTTGGAAAAACTAAACTTCAATGTTCCTTTAAAATTACCACGTAAAAGTAAGTATTCTCTTTTCTCCCCTGCTTTCGCTCGTACCAATCTAGGGATTAACTCTCCAATTGCTCGCTTACAGAAATCGTACAACGCATCGCAAAAACTGTCTAGTGGCGACATCTTCGGATGCAGCCTCTCAAAATACAAGATACAATCCAAATTAATTAATTCTTAAGTAAAGAAATATACACACACACACGCACACAACTACACACACTACTTACACATGCACACAGATACACACATACACTAGCACAGATACAAACACTCACAAAAACACACATTTTCTCTCACAAACCGAGATCTAGATATAACAATTTACACATGCACATAAATACACGTATACACACGCAGGCAAGCACAGATACACACACTCACAAAAACACAGATTTTCTCTCACAGACCGAGATATAGATATAACAATTATTTTATAAGTATAAAAGTTTCTTGTCTTCGTATTGCATGCCGTGGCAACTTGTAATAGAAACAACACTATAGCAGGAGTATCGTTTATAAGTGTACTATTATTTAACTTGGTGTATGTTTTGTAAGTTGTCCTAAATAAATAAATAAATAATATCAACTAGGGCTTTTCTTAAGGCAATCCTATCTTTCAGGGCTTGTTGTTCTTAATAATTAAATACCAGTATTTCTAAAGTATCTTCCATTCTTGAGCTCATTGAAACTTGTGCTTAGAAAACAATTATGAATTAATAGGAGCTTGCTTATATCAATTTCTCTAGTTTATAACTAAAAACAAAATCTGGTCTGAAATCCATGCAACGTAGTAATCACATAACAGCTTCTTCATCATTATAGGTCACGCTGAATGCGAAGCATTCATTTAGTTGTTCTCTAGCCAACGTATATAAATATAGTAGGTGGGCATAGAATAAAGCCAAATCGTCTCCATGCTCCTGTCATCGTTTCTTAGTCTATTCCCACGCGCTTTGTTTTCACGAGGGCAGGACTGGTCATAGGGATATGACCAGTCCTGATAAATGAGCGTTGCATGAAAGAGCAAAGTTACCAATAGTCTTAATATGGTGTTATTTATCGTGGACTTACCTATTTGTCTTGCCTGTTGTTGACACGAGTAGTGCCCTGCTAATTTAGACAAAAGTTGTCACAAATAGGATTAGTCTTCATTTAAAGATAAAGAACATTTGAGTTTGTGCTGTGTTCAAATAGACCGAGTGCCCGCCCATAGATGTCAGAATTAAATATTTAATGACGTTAGTAAAGGTTAGCTACGAGTATCGCCGCCACCCCACTAAAGGTTTGATTTCGAAACAAAAGGTAAAGCTTTGTCATTTCCTTACTTTATATTAAAATTCATCAAAGAATGTAAGTTAAGGTGTGAAAACATAACAGACTGACAGATTAACTTTCGCACTCAAAATGTTCCTATGGATTATATCAGACATTAACATTTGAGTGTGATCTAAAATCAATTAGAGATTTTTAAGATTAATTTCTTGAAGTTGGACGGTGCAGTCGCCGTACACATCACGTGCAGCTCAGTTCTTGCGCGTTTTAGTAAAAATCAGCCAACTAGATCTTAGTTTGTTTTTGTTACAGTTACGGTGTCACTGAACATAACCCTGCTGGCCTGCAGCACTCTCGGGTTGATTGCCTGTATTTTGCTGATATTCGGAGTCTACAAGGTAGGTTACTTAACTCCTTTTGATTTCATGTCTTACCGTTAGAAGATCATTTTGTTTGTCTGTTTTTATCATAATAATTGTGTTCTTAATTAATTTGATCACCAAATATAGAACTTTCATGATTTGGTGGCAAAAAATTCGTCCCCGCTTCACAGAGTAAAAATAAATGGTATAGTCATGTTTTGATGTGCAATAATATAATATTATTGCACATCAAAACATGACTGTTCTACAATTAAACTATCTCCTCATCAAAAATTGTTCTCTAAAAAACTTAAAAAGTAAAACCAAAACCAGCTATCTTTTTGAATAATAGTATTTTGAACAATGTTCTTAGTGACATTTCTCCTAAATAATCAGGGAGAAGGTCAAACATTTTGGGTCCTATGTTATACAGGGTCATATTTTGAACACCATCCGAAATTTTCCTAGATTATAGGCATCAATCAAAGACAGTTTTTTTTTAAAAAAAGGTAGGTCTTTCTAACTTCCACATTACAATATTTTTTTCGGATGGATTATTCGTGCGGCGTGGTTATTAAGTCAAAATGAATTTCAGTTTCTGAGTAAAGCGCGGGCGGGCAGTTGAAAGGCTGTGAGCCCGCTGCCACTCACGTCGCGCAGTGTCAACGAAACGAATGTTTTTTTTATACCTTTGAGTAGTTACAATAATTAAATACACACATCAAAAGTGTCTAGGGATCAACATATATTTTTGCAATAACTTTTCTCCTGATTGATATTAATTAAAATTTTCTTTATGGATTCATAAAATAAAGTGTTTTCGTTTGTCTACAGTAACGATAAACCAAGTCACCTTTGCATTAATAAAGAAATTCGCCATTTTCCTAATAAAGGGATTTTTGACATTTGAACCACTAACATTAAAGTTCGAAAAAAAGACTGAAATAACAGTTTTCTTTAAAATTTTATTGGGTAATTTAAACAATTAATAATCCGTGTTTCTACCGCGAACACTAACAACACAAGAACATCGGTTTGGCATACTCAAAATGAGTTCATCCAAATCACGCTGTGGAATGGCCGCCCATGTTCGTTGCAACAACAAAAAAGGGTCTTCTTGCGACTGGATACCCTCCATATTCGGCAGAGCTCTTCTCTGTAGCATATCCCATGCATGCTTAATCGGGTTCAAGTCTGGCGACTGAGCAGGCCAGGGCAGGACATTGATGTTAGCTGCGGCGAGAGTCTGTCTTACAACTCTTGCGGTGTGCGGTCGTGCATTATCATGCATTAACTGAAATAAGGGACCGATTTGCACTTGTAGAGGAACGATGACGTCTGATACAATCGTCTCAGCATAAATTTGAGCGTTGAGGTAGCCTCTGATCCAAATCAACTCAGTTCTTCCGCCGATCCAAATACCCGCCCATACCATGATGGTTCCACCACTATAAGGATGGACTTCCTGGCAGGATTTTAATCGCTGTTGGCGTCCAGGGGTTCTCCAGTGTCGTATACGTCTTGCATCCGGTCTCATACCAAAACGAGACTCATCAGAAAAGCACACGAAACGCCATTGTTCTTCTGCCCAATTTCTGTGTTCAAGAGCCCATTGATATCGAATCCTACGATTGTGCATTGCTATAGGTGGTACCCTTAGCGGTCTTCGGGAATGAAGGTTCACTTCATGCAAGCGGTTTCTGACTGTTTGGTCGCTAATTAAGTTCCCTGAAGAGTGATGAAGCCTCACGGCTAACATCATGGCGGTTATTGTTGGAGCTCTTCGAGTTGTGATTTGAATGTATCGGTCTTGTCTCCGTGTGGTGCAGCGATACCGTCCTCCATGGCGCTCAGCCACGGTACCAGTGCTTCGGTAAAGTGTCCAAAGTCGACTGATAACAATCTGACTTGTATTCAGAGCTAAAGCCACAGTACGTTGCCGGGAACCAGCTTCTATCATTCCCACGGCTCTGAGCATTTCTTCCCTGCTTAAATGACGTCGCCGCTCCATAATAACGTTGGTTTTAATCAGTAGTAGGGAAACAGTAGCACTAATAATGTCTTCAATGCGTTGTATGTTTTATAGGGAAAATATTGACAGCTGATTTTCATCTTTTACTCGAATTTGATTGACAGTTCCTGTTTCAAATTATGAAATGCACCAAAAAGGATCCATATAAATTTATAAAATCATAAATTTATTACAAAGCCACATCTCAATCTCAAGAAATCCGCATAAAAATGCTTGATCCCTATTTGTATAGACAGGCGTGCGGCCGGCGCTAAGCTGAGACAGGCGTTTCTGAATTTTAAAGGTCTAAATAGCTAAATACATAGGTACTCCAATCATGCAATCATGCAGCACGCTTTTAGTCTCAAACTCAAGTGGTCTCAAATTTAGAGCTCAAATCCTTCAAAATTAGTAGTATTTTGTAAAAAGACTTGCGTCCTGCCGCCAAAAAGAACTCAAAAACTGGGTCTTTTTAAAAGGTCTCATGACTGAGTCCTCTGAATCCCCCCCCCCCCCCCCACCGACCTTAGCTCGCACGGCGCTGGTCATGATCGCCACTAGTCTCTTCCTTACGATCACAGCCGTTGCCTCGTCCATCCTACCGCCATCCACCCGCTTAATGATGATGGAGGGTCCGTCTGGCCCACATGGGGTCGCGACGATCCCTCGGCGCGGGTGTTCTGCTTTTTGGGCGGACGTTGCTGCGTCGACTCTTCTGGGTCTGTCCCCTGCCTCTTGAGCTTGGGAGCCCGAGAACCTTCCCCTCCTCTTGATGATATTTGGGGTGTTTGGGCGTGGTTATGCTCCGTGAGCTCTCGTTTCTTCTTGGCCTTGAGACGCCTGTATTTGCCTTTCGAGACCCACTCTTTAAACTCTTCCAGGTCTCTGTGTCTGTCCGTCTGTCTGTCTGTCTTTGTCTTTTGGGGCTATTCTTGACAGGTCGTCCCCGAGAGTCTCAGAAATAAAACTAATTGGATTCTCAAGAAACGTGTGGCCCGAAAGCATCCGCCTCGAATGTAGGAAAGAGTACGTCTGCCAAGACAAACAAGACAATAGACAAAAGTCACGAAGCAAACAGAAAATTTTCTGCAAAACTTAATTCGTGATATGTTTTAATAGCGGCTGGTGTCATGTCGGCTTCGAAATGAGATTATACTCTTCTCCTTCGTATCGGCGTTGCACCATAATGAACTTAATGCCTGCGCGACACGCTCGTGAAGTCAATGGTTGAATAAGAATCAATAAGAATTTAATGGCTTTACATTCTCCATAGTATGTCGTATGTGCTAGACACAATACAAGTTTACCGCCAAGCGGTACAGCGACAGACGACCAGTGTCGTTGTTCACATAATTATCTGACTTACGCCAAAGTGAATCCAACTGAAAAGCAAGATAATTACAGTAATAAAAAAGAAGAACTAAGTATGGTAATCGAGAAATAGAAAGTACTTTCGAATTGCTTCACAAAAGGCAAATGAAATAGGTGATTAGGTGATCAACAGCTATACATAAACGAGCAGCAAAAAATTGTTGCGATTGTGACACCAATCATGAAATGACGGGATTTACTAGTGATATAGTTTTTATTGACTCTAGTGGATCATGTGATCAAACAAGTTTGTGTGTCACGTTTATTTTTGCGCCTACAAAAATTGGAGCAGTACCTGTTGCGGTTGCACTACACACTAGCCAGACTGAAATCAATTACTTATTGGTTTTTAAGGCAATCAAGGAAATGTTGGAAAAAGACTGTGATTCAATTTTTAATCCTAAAGTTATAATGACAGAGGATTCTTCTGCTGAGCGAAATGCTTTCCCAGTCGTTTTTCCTCAATCCAAGCTCTTGTTTTGCATTTTTCATGTTATGAAAGCTTTGTGGAGAAGGTTATGGTCAAGAGATAATAGTGTTCGTAAAGATGAACGACGGATAGTTATGAATAAATTTTGTGAGATTTTGTTTGCTGATACTTCGCATATTGCTGCTAATTCAATGGAAACACTCATGAATAATTGAACAGTAAGAGCAACAAAAAGTTGAAAAAACATTTGCAAACTACAGACTTTCTATCGCCCGTTAGTTTGGTCGGCTTCTTAATCAGATTTAAGAGGCCGATTAAAAAGTTTGATAGGCTTCACAAATGCCTTCAAACTAAACTATCGACGGACTTCGCCTCTTCTCCTCGATGTCAGTCTGCTTTGCCCCAGGGCGCTCGAAATATCACGCGTGGACCGTGCTATCATCCGCATAGCAATGAATATTACCAAGAGATAACATGTCATTGATATGCAGAAGAAACAACGTCGGCGACAAGACGGAGCCCTGCGGCACTCCGGCATTAATCTGGAGAAAGCGTGATTTTTGACCATCGCAAAGGACACGAATTCTACGTCCCTCCAGAAATCCGGCGACCCAGTCGCATAGGCGAGGTGGCAGACCATATGCCGGAAGCTTGGAAAGAAGCGAACGATGCCATACACGGTCGAAAGCTTTGGCAATGTCAAGGCTGACGGCCAAAGATTCCCCATGCTTGTCCATAGCCTCCCCCCAGATGTGTGTTACGTACGCTAGAAGATCACCCGTAGACCGTTTTGGTCGGAAGCCGTACTGACGGTCGTGAATGAGAGAGTGATCCTCTAGGTAGCGGATGAGCTGCGTGTTTATGATCCGCTCAAACACTTTAGCTAAAACTGAGGTTACGGCTATTGGACGGTAATTGGCAGGGTCAGACCGGTCCCCTTTTTTGGGAACTGGTTGAACGTTCGCCTCCCTCCAAGACAGCGGCACAAGACCCGAATTGTAGGAGAGGCGATACAGGCTAGTGATCACTGGAGACAACTCCGCTGCACATTTCTTCAGCACCACAGCTGGAATTTCATCAGGGCCACTGGCTTTCCTGACATCGAGTGACTGCAGTTCGGCACGAACATCACACTGCCTGATACGAATATCAGGCATTGTGGAGCCGCAATGTGGAATATCAGGCGGCGCAGCACCGCAGTCATCGATACAAGAGTTTGCGGCAAAGAGGTTAGCCAGTAAATCGGCTTTCTCTTGCGGCTGATGAGCCAACGATCCATCAGGGAATCTCAGTGGGGGCAGCGAAGGCACGCAGAAGTTAGATTGCACGTGTTTAGCCAGTTGCCAGTAGGAGCGGCTACCCGTAGGGTGCGTGATGAGTTCTTGGCCAACACGTGCAATTCGCTGGGCGTCTGCTCTAATGTAAGCCCTCTTCGTGGCCTTGGTGGCTTTATTAAAGGCTGCTTTCAGGGAGGCAAGGTTTGAATGATCATTGAGTGCCTGGGCCCTAGGGCCCAGGCACTCAAGTCACTCAGTCATAGACCAAGCACGGTACGCCGCCTGTTTTTGTTCAACAGCTGCGGCACACTCGCGATTGAACCAGGGACCAGTTTTGCTAGCACTGACGACATCAGTAAAAGGAATGTAGTATTCCATTCCGGTACTGATCTCGTCAGCGATAGCAGATGCACTCTCTGAAGCATCCCTTTCTCCAAAGCAGCACTGCCGCCAAGGGACGGAGGCAAAATACTCTCGCAATCCGTCCGACGAGTAGTGCCATAACCGCCGCGTCACCTCCACAGGTTGTGGGGGAGCTGCACAAGGCACTGTAGCGCCAACCAGACAGTGATCGGAGGAGTCCAATGGAGCACCAACCGACACTTTATACCCCGGCTGGGTGACTCGTCAGCAGAAGGTCCAATAAAGAGGGAGTATGACCGACAATATCTGGTACCCGGGTGGGCTGGTGTACCAGTTGCGTCAGGTCTTGCATAGAGCAAACGCATGGGCAGTTCGGCCTGCATGGTCTGTTTTTGATGAGCCTAACCAGGACTCATGGTGGGCATTGAAGTCTCCCAAAAACACCATTTCGGCATTTGGGAACTGCGCCTGAGCGTTGTCTGCGGCCTGACGAAGAGTCGAGTTGTCTCGGCGTCGCCTTTGTGGGAGCGGTATATGCACGCATAGACCCGGCTTGTGGAGCCCAGGTCAACGTGCACCCAGAGAGTGGAGAAGGATGGGTCTTCTAGGCAGCGGAGACGGCTACAGCAGACGTCCGCCCTGACGAATAGACATACACCGGTTTTAGGTTGGAAGAACTCTTCCAGCACATAGTAGTGCAGGTATGACATATCGGCAGGGCGGCCTATCTGTGTTTCCGTCAAAAAGAGCATCGCAGGCCTCGCCGTCTCAAGGTGTTTATGGACGGCGTTGAGGTTTGCATGGAGTCCGCGGATGTTAGCCAACTCCACCTCAAACAGCGTGTTGGTGGGGGATGGGGATGCCGCTGTAGGCCGTTTTTTCGTGCTTCTGACTGCCATAGAAGTTGGAGGATGGGAGGGGCGTGAAAGGACGACTGTGATCGAGGCAATGAAAGACAAAGCGTAGTGCCCTGCATTGGTATTAATCGCGTGGAATAGTGTAGGCCGGTCCGCCGGACGGAAGGGCCCCCGTACCCCCTCGGGTGTGGTCGCCGGGCCCCACCGGAACCGGGCACCACCCGGCACGACGAGCCACCCTGAGATTATGCGCGACCTGGTGGGGCAGCCTCCAGAAGTGGTTAACCCCTTTTGGGCCCCTGTACTATGCCGCGGGCGGCCAGCGGCACCACCGTTTCTACGGGTCTCCCTGGCCGGCGGGCCGATACACACTACACACACAATACCGCCGCTAGGGCTCCCACTGGTCCAACAATTGCCACGATCACAGTCCCCCTGGCACCGGTTAGTGCAGTGCTGATCCCGGAACGCGACCTGACCGAGATAGGTCAGAATCACTTGGCGGGTTTTACACAACTGCATGGTGGTAACAACAACCGGCCGACATAAGTCTCCCACCTGAAGAGCAGATGGTCTGCTGGAAGAAACCCTTAGTCGCCTCTTACGACACCCATGGGAAGATATGGGGCTGTGGAAAGTATTCTTTTAAAGTGTTGCCACCAGCACGGCACAAAATGTGATATGATAAATATGTATCTTAGTTAAGTAATATAGTGTAGTAATATATATGTATCTTAGTAAATGTAATGTGATAAATATGTATCTTAGTTAAGTTAGGTACTTAGGTACCCCCCGTTCTTATACGGTAGGTAATAAATTTTAAAATAAATATAAATATACATATGCGCCAGACAACACACCTCTTGTCATGGTCTCGAAGTAGGGATAAGTAGGAATTAAGCCAGGGGCGTCTCCCAGCACACCCAGACCCAGGCAGGCCAATTTAGAAAAGATCATTTCCTGAATTGACCTGACCGGGGATTGAACCCGGGACACTACGGAATTAAAGGCGAGAAACCGTGCTACAGTGCACTACGCCATTCGTGTCGTCAAAATGTAATGTGTAGGAAGACAATTCTGGATTTGGTGAGTTGTTATTAAGACATCCATAGACACTGCTATATTTACGAATTCTATTTTGTAGCAATTTTTAGGCTCGAATAGGTATAGAACGTACGTCGTACACGCACACACGCGCAGCGTTGCGTTAAAGTGCGCGGCATTACTGGCGCAGCCACGACTGACGCCCCACGATTTACTTTACATTTTGTCAGAGGGTGCGTGCAACGCGCGAGGTACGGGATAGGGTAAGAAATCTTGGGATGATTTTCTATGGCAGTCTTCACTTAAGGAGCCATGTGTCGGAGTGGCCAGGAATTCTTTCTATAGGTTGAAGTTGCAATACCGGATGAGACCTTGACTGAGTGCGAGTATGAGGATTATGTTGTGTGAGTCCCTGGTTCTTTCCAAATTCAATTACTGTGTTACTGTGTACGGTCCACGCCTGTTGGTCAGTTCAGCAAGGCTCATACAGCGTGTTCAGAATGCTTGCGCACGTTTTTGCTTCCGGATTCCGCCAAGAACTCATGTCACGCCTTTCCTCAATACGGCAAACATACTGAAGATGGAAGCTTGTAGAAGACTTCATCTTGCTGCCTTGCTTTTCGTCGTGATTGGCACTGGGAAGCCTAATATTTGTCCCAGAAGGGCGTGCACTCATATTTTTGTTACCCCTAAACATTGCACTATGGCTTTTCGTGGGTATTTTTGATTTGCCGCTTCACGGTGTTGGAACGACCTCCCCACACCAATGCGCGATCTGAAAACCATCAACACTTTCAGGATAGCACTAAAAAAATATCTTATTTTAACACTTAAAACAGACCCACAATATAGCAAACTTACCTGCAGGTTATCCGCTACGCGTAGGTAGCGAGGAGGGTAGCCACTAGGCACTGACACTGATACTGTTATGTTGGGAATTTTCAATGTGCTGGGCCCATATTTTAATTGTGTTAATTAATGACAATCAAGAACTAAATCTAAAACAAAGAAAACCAAGTGTTAAAAATTAAATCCCTCGGGCTGGTGCAGATCTGTCGCTTCCATTGGTGCACAGTCTGCTGTGGTGGAGTGGTGTGGTCCGCCACACACATCGCATGGCCTTGCTTGAGGACACCCATTGTAGCGATGTCCCACTAGGCAGGCATAGCACAAGCCTCGTGTCCGGACGAGGCTTCGTCGCTCCCGTACCTGCATTCTGATCAGCTGCTGACAGTTCCGCTCCGAGTGTTACTGTCCGCAGACTCGGCAACCCGAACCAGGCCCGGTGGTGGTCGCCGCCACCATCCTAACACGACCTTTGTCTGGGTTCGAAGGTCGACGAGCGTTAAAGACTCCGGGGGTGCGGGCCGACGCACTGGCCGGAGCTTCCTGCGAGGCCGTTTCCAGGATCCGGGCCTCGACATCCAAAAATTCCAGCAGTACTTCCACAGCAGTAAAAACCTTCTTGTCCTCCTTGTCCAGCACCCGTTCTCGCTCGAACCTGGCCTTCATTTTCTGTGGCAGCTTGGTCAGGACAATGTGGAAGAGTAAAAAGGACCAGTGCCCGACAGGCAGCCCAACAGTCCGTAACCCATTCAAGGCCACAATGACCGGCGTGATCAATTGCGACCTCAAGTGTGCCCAGTTGCTGACCTCTGGTAGGTTCAGCAAGTGAGCTATATGAAAATCCGCCTGAAGGCGCGGATTCTCGTACCTTTTCTCCAGCAGTTCCATTGCTGTGTCGTAGTTGGAGTCTTACAATTCCAGATACTGAACAAGCTCCCGCGGTTCCCCTTCCAAGAATGAGCGGAGGTACGCCAGTTTCTTCGCCGGCAAGGTCCAGCCTAGTGTCCATTAACGAAGTGAACATATTCTGGAAGCCAGCCCGAAACAGTAAACACTAAATTACAAAACAAATAAAATTATAATCCAACTATTTCAATGGAGCAACCTTCCCGAGCTGACCCCGGAACCGATTCCAGTTGGTGACTTATTATTTCCAATTATCAAAATAACCAATTCCAAAAATCGATTAAGGATCGATTATTCAATTGCCCGAATCGATAAGTTTATCAACACGTCCCCCTCGCTTAGTTCTTAATTGTGTTAATTAATGACAATTAAGAACTAAATCTAAAACAAAAAAAAACAATTGATAAAACCTAAAATCTAAAACTTACAAGTTCGTAATCCTTATCACTCACGATTGTCCAGGTGGGGAAATTCTTCGCTTCAGCAGAGGCGTCCTAAACACCCCCCATAGCTGGATTCGCTGCTTTTCCCTCACCAACGTAATGCTCGAATCTGTAACAATACAGTTTGCTCACTGTAATGCTCGGTTCTCCTGCCTCACTGATGTAATGCTCGACTCTGTAACGTTACATTACAGGCGAATGCTCCGAGTGAGGAAGCACCTATAGACTACGAAAACGACGTCGTCGTACGTCTTTCGTTTGCAACCTCTGCTGCATTGAGAATTAAGTAGAGCAGACTTTAACTAACTACACACAACGAAATGTAATATAATAGTTAATTGTTCACTAAGAGGAGTAAGGCATTGATTACTCAACGATATTACATACGTGATGGTGATTATTAAATAACCAATTGTAAATAGTTATATATAATGTAACAGGAACCCTCGTATCGGGTTTTTCTTTCCTACCTATACTTTTACTCTATACAATAAACAAGTCACTGGATTGGCTGATCTTTTATTCACTATTCCATAACTATATCTACTTCTAAATATTGTTTGACGAATCCCTGCGCTCCGGCTCCTGTATTACTGGCCTGCAACAAGAATTTCGCCCCATATCCTTAAACAACACGAGTTGAGTAATCAACACTTACGCTTTTTTTTTTTTTTTTGCTGGGGAAAAAATGCGTTACGCACTATCCCGCTGCCTGGGTGGGGCAGTGGGGGAGTGTGGGACTCTCCGTCACTGAAGGTGACGGCATACCCACTAAAAAGACCCCCGGTATACCTCATCGCCTTGACGGGACAAAATGGTGCCTAGTTCGGATTACCATGCCGTCCCTGGCGGACGGCCCAGCCTTCACGCCGGGCGTCCTCACGCAGCAGGGGCATCCTGGTATACGGGGACACCCCCAGACAGGAGCACTGTGCAATGCGGTGAAAGCCCCCCGACTTTCACCCTGGTGCTGCTTTTAGGGAGCGGGGAGAAGGCGTGCAAACCGCCGTCTCCTCACTCCCCGCCGTCTGCGTCGGAGAGGGTCCGCCTGAGGATCTTCCTCCCGGGCCCTCTCCGCTATCTCCTTCTGCGACATCACCTCTTCGCAGAAGGAGACTATCGCCTCCCATCCACTCTCGCTCGCCAGTATAGCCCGTATCACCGCCCAAGCAGGGCACACCTCAAGGGTGTGCTGGGCGGTGTCCTCCTCGGTGTCGCACTGGTGGCACCTCGGGGTGGGCTCCCTTCGGGCGATGTTATACTTCCCGAAACAGCCGTGTCCCTGCACCTGTCAAAGTACCTGCACCAGCCGGTACGTAAGGGGCCTCTTTTCCCTACGCACCCACTGATCGAGGACCGGCCTGATCGCCTCTATGGTTTGTCGGCCATAGAGCGGGTCGACCAGGTCCTCCGCCTACCTCCGCAGCAGCGCGCTCCGCGCACGCCGCCGCACCCCCTCAATATCGTCCCAGAACGGGCGCCCTCCTTCCGCTCTCGCTGCTGTGCGGGACTGGTACACAGCAGCAACCGCCTTCAGCTCCCAGGGGGGCATGCCTGCCAGGACACAGGCAGCCCCCTCCGATACCGTACGGTAACCCCGTACAGCCCTCAACGCTATTTGTCTCTGAGGCGCCCGTAACAGGCGCCTGTTATCAGCGTTGAGGGCCCCCGCCCAGATTGGCGCTCCGTAGAGCGCTTTTAAGTATGCCGGCGTAGAGAATATGCTGAAAGTATGCTGGCCCGGGCCGCGCTCGTTGGGCAAGAGTCGGCCCAGAGCACCCGCGGTGCGGATTAGGCGGGGCGCGAGGCAAGAAAAATGCGCCCCAAACTTCCACCGCCCATCAAACACGAGGCCCACATATTTCATCTAGGCCCCCCACCCTAACGACTTCGCCATTGAGGCGGACCACCGCGCCGGGAGGCGGCCCCTGCCGAGGCCCATGGAAGAGGAGGGCCTCGGTCTTATTAAGGGCCACCTTTAGGCCCAACGCCTGAATGCGGCCAACCACCAGACTGGCGCCGACTAATCAACACTTACCCTACCGGGATATTTAATACTTTATAGTACTCTTACGAGAAAAAAACCACAAAATATCGTACAAAAATTTAAATAAAACTATTTTTTTTTCCGGTACGAGATTGTTTATTGCTTGTTGAGCATGAATAAAAAGGTCAGGTGGCGTTCCAATAATACTACTATCGCTACTATCCTCATTTGTTGAAGACATTTCAAACACAAAAGCAAACTCAAAGTTATTACAACGAAACTTAAGGCGCGCGATATATTTTTTTAAGTGAAAATCACACCAATCTTTTTTTTTTATTTGAGCGCGCCGCGTCTTTACAGCCAGTGACGAGACAGATCATTACAAAATTTCTTGGGTGCAACCCGAAAACATAAAATCATATTTTGTATAATTAATCAATGCATATGTTTATTCAAACTATTTAACGATATTGTTATAGCATTTTCGAGTTTTTTTCCGAAAAACTTTTTTGATGTAGGTACATTCGTTTAGAACGTCTATATAGCTTGTGTAAAGTCGCCAGTGACAAATAAAAAAAAGTATTTACTTACACGCATCCATGGCTCGTTTTGAAATTTAAAAATGTGTGTAATAATGGATTTGCATACAACATTATTAACCAGATTTTGAAGGAGGAATAATGAGCAACTTTCTCCGCAATTATTAGGTTAGTTTGAATGGACTTTCCGAGTAGGCGATAAATATACCTATATAATCTGAAGTATAAAAAAGCATCTTTATCTTTTCGCTGTAATAAATCCAATATTGAATATGCCAATAAAAACGAAGTTGAGTTCTAGATCTATGTAATATTCGTTTACCTAGAAATAGAACTGATGGCGTTGTTAGTCATTGAATCCTTGAATCGCAAGCAATATGTTTTCACGAAAATGTAAGTAGTCATCTTTTTAATATTTTTGGACTGTGAACGAGTATACATCACACGTAATTTCATCTTATTTACTACTAGCTTTCCGCTCCGCCCACGGCCTCGCCCACGTTTTCGTTATACGTAATATTATGGCCAAATTACATAATATCTTTATATTAACAAAAACCTTCATTCATAACACAAGTCACTATTACAATGCGTAATATAGGTCTCATCCTTTTAAGTAAAAAGCCAATACGGGGAAGCACTGGCGGCCGGGCGTTGCGAAACTTTCTAGGGACACCGGCTCGCCGCTGAAGTGTTGAGGTCGAGTACCGTGGGGTTTTAGTAGGTATAAGTCCGGCATATCCTCGTCGTTCCCCCGGGCGGCAAGGTATCCATGAAGATTTTCGAATTTTCTCACGATAATAATTAAAAAAAGAAGGTCACGAAGTGAAAAAGACATTGGCAAATTAACGTAGGTACTTACTTGCTTTCGTCGGGAATTGAATGCACAAAATATCACCAAATCGCGACAAGCTGCAACTAAGAGGCGTAAACATGTCTACTTTGAGCAGTTATTATTTTTACTTCCATGCATGGAAAAGGGTCCATCGGAAGGTTGCCCACAACCGGAGGGTACTCATGAAGATGACGAAGATGTTGTCGAACCTGCTCCTTCCACTTCTACTGCTATTAGTAAACACGAAAGAAAAAAGCTACTGTAGTGCCGGATCAAACGTGATTAGATAAAGCTGTAATAGAAGCACTGAATAAGGATGATCCTTTAAATGAAGATAAGAACTTTGCTTTATCTCTCATTAAAACATTCAACCGCAGAAATTAAGTTGACGCTAAGATTGCTATTCTTAACATTTTAAAACACTCACGCTACTTCTCAATCAGTTACAACATGTTACAGCAACCTCTGTCCTCAATGCCTGTATATCAACGACCGCAACCAGTGCAGACTTATGCAGCCAGCACTACGCCATCTCCCATTCAGCACAATTCCAATGATATGATACAGTGCAGTCTTTTATTTCTGCTTTTTCAGATGATTCGCAAATGTACGGTTTATGAAAAAAATCCTAAAATGCTTAAATAATTGGAATTTTAGTTACACCTAGTAAAAGTTAATTAGATAATAAATGGTTTTACTTACTCAATCTCTCTTCTGCAGGTATAGAAAGTCTTAAAGATGTATCCTCCTTCGCTATTGTAGGTCCGCGTTTGGCAAGTTGAGCGTGCAATTGACTTTTCAAAATACGGTTGATTCAGTTATTGATATTAAAAATGCGAAAGAAAGCGTCAAGAATGTAAATAAAAATAAAAAACATCGGGCAGTGACATCAAATTTAGAAGATTTCAATAATGAATCAGTTTTTGCAAACGAACCCACTTTATCGGAAAAAATGTGAGGCAAACATAAAATTTCAAAAAATAATTACCAAACTGTTCCAAAGCCTGTAGCCAAATAAATCTACTAGAATTGACGTACTTCTGAATGGCAATATCAAATTATCGGGTATCAAAAATGTCATGTGAACCATACTTATGCTTTTGACGCTGTAACTCAAGCTCTAGTAGTACGCTAAGTACACAGATTACAGAAATATGAAAGTGTTATAAAAAACCAATGACAGTCAATTCTCAAAGTTATTAAAAAATATTTCTGGGAGAGAATATCTTACCAGTATTTACAAATTACGAACCGAATTTCTAATGAAGTATTATAAACGAGGGTAAAGTTAAGCTGTGAATGTAATGTAGCTTATGTATGTTATTTGTCGTTGGATATCCTTATTCTTTCGAATAAAGGTAAAGCAGGCCTTGAAGAAGCTGCTTATTCAATGTTCTTGGCGACAAATTGACTCTGTGTCGAACAAAATGGAGATGAAACATGTAAAGGGAAAATACAAATAACTTACGAGTTAACAAGTTTAGTATTTTTGGAACTAAATGATAAAACATCCGTCAATCTTCATTCAATAACAGAGACCATAACAATCCTGAATAGAAAATCGTATCAGCTATTGGGCGTTATAGATGTTGAGGCACCGTGTAGCTTCGGAGGAATAGGACATTACAAGGGTTATTGCAAAAGAGCATCAAAATGGGAATGCTATGACGACTTAGTGTACGAAAAAGTTTCAGTCGTGAGGCGGATGGTAGTTCCTCATCTTCTTCTATACATCTCGTATTGAATAGTCACATATTTAATTTCTATCTTGATCACTGTTTAATTTATTTACTACTACCTCAATTCCTATCAAGAAATGTTGTCGAATCGAATAAAAAACTAGTAGTAAAGTTTGTAAAATTGAATCTTCCTTGTAAAATGTTTATTGTTTGAAAAAGTAGAAGTTCATGAATTGAAAATGTCACGAACTTTCCCTTCCCTTGCTTAAACCGAACAATTTTTACTGTATTCATAACCGGGTAAAAAAAATAATACAACACCAATCAACTTAAAACCGCAGCGTGGATTGCGTCATCCGGTATACGCTGCCCGGAAATACACAGAATAAAACGTTTTGTAAGATTTAAACCAGGTAGAATTATATTATATGTCTTCATGAAGAAGCAAGTGTACGGTGCCCAATTTGAAAAACAAAAAACCGAATTTCTTAATATTGGTTTTATTTGCTTAAAGCGGGAATTTCATGGAATAACGGTCAGTACACTTTTCAGCTCTTTATTAGTCAACATTGTGGGATATTTTTCACTTTTTATGTGGGATTGCTGTCAAGGTCATTATGGCAACCCCAAATTCTCATTAACTGTACTTAGCTATTGCTGCACTGATATTTTTAGGTAAGCTCATTGAGAACCCATTGGGTACAATTATTTTAGTATTAAATAAAAGAATAAAAACACGGCTGCAAAAAATTACTACTCAAAAGGAAAAAAACAAGCTCGTTCGCAACGTGTTGAATAATTGCGGTGGGGATTCCATTACATTACAACATAAACAAAATGTTTTTGTAGAAGTATAAGTAACTACTAAGTTATTCCCTGCTTTATCCCCGCATGCAATTGCTTAAAACGTTGCGAACGAGCTTGTTTTTCCCTTTTGAGGTGTATTTTTTTGCAATCGAGATGTTTTTTAAAGATTAGTTTTTATTTCAGACTTTTTAGTTGAATTGCCAGTATTTATGAAAACGCTATTTCAAGCCCTTCATTTTGATACCCCTCTCAAGGGGTTGGGTATAAAACCAAAAATCCGCCGTTTTGTTTTTTTATTACATTTTGATATACCCAGTGTCACTCTCACAGTAAATACAATAAAAAATCCATTGAGCCGTTCACTTTCAGGCTGCAGAGCGTGCCAAACAAATATACATACATACATACAAACATACGTACTCTCGAAAAACATAACCCTCCTTCTGGCGCAGTCGGTTAAAAATACTAAAATAAAGATATGCGTGCTCCCCACGACGTAACGTAATCGTTTGCGTAGGGACCAACTTTGAACGAACCAAACTTAGAATAAAAAGACACACATACCATCACGACGTTATCCCTAGCGGGAAAGTCAGAGGCAAGGTACTGTGCCGTCATGTTGAACAAAACACTCAGAAGCCCACTTTTCACCAATGGTACTAAGACCCAACGTGGTAGGTGGTGAGCCTTCCGCCGTTATACGGGTTGATTTGGTTTGTTATCGATGTTTTCCGTCACCGGAGAGTTAGTCGGATATTTAACAATAAACACAAAGATTTTGGTTCTGGCCAGATTTCAACTCGGGACCACACGATCCACGATCAGAGTTCGGGTGCTAAACCACTAGGCCACGACGCACTCTATAAAAGGAGAATTAAATAAAAAGAGATTCGAGGAAAGACATTTTCTAGCGATGAAGAGTTTTACCACATGTACAAAGTACCACAACACTGATAAGCGCGTAAACAGTTGAGAGATATCCCACACTAGCGCTTTTTAAGCGTCAGCGTCAAGCCAGCGAACCCTTCTCGATTTCGTATCTTCAATTTTGTCTGCGTACGCTATATGGCCCGTATTCACTTTGATTAGTGCAAGTGCAGGTACTTAGTTAGTGATCATGAGAAAACACGTCTAGACAGCGATGGATTACTATCCTGTAGTCGTGAAGTGATTGGAAGCGTGTCAATCGCTGTCCACACGTGTTTTAAGCTCCTACACTTACTGCCAATCAAAGTGAATACAGGCCTTCAGAAGGTCTAGTAGAGCGTATTTGAAATGACGCGCCGCGCTACCTCATTGACGCACACATGAAGTGAAGAAAAGTAAAGTAATTAGTTTTTAAACTGTCCCACTGCTGGGCAAAGGCCTCCATCATTGAAACAAGTCATGGCTACAATGGATGGTTATTGACTTCATTTACAATTTTCAAATAAGGACGCCATTAAATATATTTTATATATATTATATATATGTCATTAAATATATTATATATATGTCTTGTTTATTCCTTCCTCACATTATTTTTAACAAGTATCGTAATCTGTAAGTGTTAGGCACTTGCATAATCTTTATTAATTACATACATACATACTTTTTTTTTAAATCTTTTTTACTAGCTATTAAATTATTTCGTGTATGTACATAGTACCTACTTTTCTTTTTGATATAATGTTTTGTTGTTTGACACTGACGTGACGTTGACATCATTGTCATCGGTATTTTTTTTTTCTCTTTGTGTTTTGTTTGATCATAATGTGAAAGGTAACGTTCACTGTTTTCTTTTTTTTTTCTTTTTTTGTGTTTGTGTTTTGTATATTTTCTTGCTTACTGCTGGTAGGTTTGAGACGTTTATTACTTGTTTATTGAAGTCTTGCTTGTTGCTTACACATTATTTATCTATACTTTTTTAGTTATTGTTCGGTATGGTTTCTCTTGGTAGCAGTGATAGTAACGAGAGTGGCCACTTTCTTTCCTTTTCTTCCTCTTCTGATGATGACAGCTTCCACTCTGCTTCGATACCTCTCCATGATGTCTTGGGTTCGGTGTTTGAAGGTGTTCATAAGAACTTTAACCTTGTCCACATCAATGCCCAGAGCATCCCAGCCCACTACCCGTATATATTGGCTGCTTTCGATAACCGCAACATCCACGCAGTTATGGTATCGGAAACTTGTCTCAACCCCTGTCTTCCATCTACAGCCTATTCTTCACCTGGTTTCCATTTAGTCCGGAATGACCGTATCAACAGAATCGGTGCAAGTATTGCGATCTACATCAGATCGCACATTCCTTTTAACATCGTCAAATTACCCAAACCGTCATCATCCTCCGATTCAGCACAGTACCTTTTCATTGAAATATCCCTCTTCCATGCTAAGGTTCTTCTCGGTGTCTTCTACAGTCCTAATTCGAGTGTGGACTATTTCTCCACTTTTGAAGAAACTCTAGAGGACCTGACTCCCTTATACAGTCATTCAATACTGATGGGAGACTTTAACACATGCCTTCTGAAGAACGACGTACGTACTCGTCGACTTAAATCCGTCATAAATGCCAGTAACATGCATATTCTCCCGCTCGATGCGACTCATTTCTTCCCTAATAGCACTCCATCTCTTCTTGATCTTGTAATGGTTTCTTCATCTGCCCACGTCGCTAAGCATGGCCAATGTCATGCTGACGCTTTTTCATTTCACGACCTAGTTTATCTTTCTTATAAAATCCGTCCACCCAAAGCAAAGGCAAAGATTCTTCTGCAGCGTAATTTTGGTGGTGTGAACTTCGAGAAACTGCGCCAGGATGCACTGGGCATGGATTGGTCGGCGAAATTTAATGCTGACAGTATTGATGAGAAAGTTAACCTTTTCAACACGTTTCTGGTTCAGCTGTTTGATGTGCATGCTCCTGTTCGTCCTGTAAAGATGAGACACTCTCCTGCACCCTGGCTTACTGATGAGCTAAAAAATTTAGGTCAAAATTTTTTTTTGGCTCAATCTAAGTTTAAAATGGACCCAACCGATTACAACCGATCAAAGTATAAGCAACTGAGAAATCGCTGCAATAGGCTGTGTAGAGACGCTCAGCGGCGCCATATCCACCAGTCCGTCGAAAATGGTAATCCAGCGAAAGTCTGGAAATTTCTGAAATCTCTAGGAATTGGAAAATCCCGTAATAACTCCGTACCTAATAACGTAAACATCAATCAACTAAATGAACACTTCTGTGCGTCTCTTGCCATGGATGGTAAAACTAAAAGATCCACCTTAAATTTTCTGTGATGATGTGAACCAAAGTTAATGTGACAAGGTCCTATAGTGACTTCTGCTTCTTATAACAGGCAGGAATCTGTACCTCTGCTTTGTAGACTTGGAGAAGGCTTTTGACTGCGTTCCTCGCAAGCTCCGCTGGTCAGTGTTGAAGAAGTTAGGATGCACGGAGAAGTTCGTGAGACTCCTGCGACTCCTGCATGACGACATTGAATGTGTATCTATAGAAGGCGAGCAATCTAGCTTCTTTTCCGTTACCTGTGGAGTGAAGCAGAGTTGTGTTTTGGCCCCAACATTGTTTATCTTGTATTTTGCAGTTGTAGTCCGGGAAGTGCTGAAATCTTCTCCCGAGGGAATGCGCATTTGTTATCGTGTGGACGGTAGTCTTTTTGATTTGGTTCGACTCAAGGCAATTACTAAGGTGCTTATTCGCACATAAAAGACATTTTGTCTGCTGACGATACATGTTTTGTGGCAGAATACTCAGAGGTCTTGCAACAACCTGTTGAAAACCTTCACGAACAATGTTACGAATTTGGCCTGAGGATCAGAATTAAAAGGACTGAAGTGATGACGCTGGATCTTTGTGGTCGTGAGGAGCAAACCATCAAGCTCGGTGAAGATGTGATAAAGCAAGTGGACAAATTTCTATTTGGGGAGCACTATAACAGCAAAATGTGATCTAGACGCCGAAATCAACAGTAACAGTAGGATCGGCGCTGCCGCAGCAGCTTTCGGTAAGCTTTGTACTAGAGTCTTCGTCTCGCATGATTTGAAGCTAGCTACCAAAGTTTCTGTGTACATCGCAGTGGTCCTACCTAATTTATTGTACTCTTCTGAAACATGGACACCATACCGATGCCACATTAGCCAACTAGACCGTTTCCACCTTAAATGCCTGCGCAATATACTTAACGTCCATTGGTCTGATCGTGTGCGTAATTGTGAGGTATTGAGAGGAGCTAATGTAGGTGGCGTTGAGTTGTATCTCACGAGGAGACAACTCCGCTGGTGTGGTCATGTGGCGCGTATGCCGGAGGAGAGATTGGCTAAGCGCATTCTCTATTCTGAGTTGCAGAAGGGCAAGCGCAGGCATGGCGGGCAACTCCTAAGATATAAGGATGTGCTTAAACGTCACATGAAGAGGTGTGACATATATCATTCTCGGAGGGAGGAGTTAGCGTCTAGTCGTGGAGAGTGGAGGAAAAAATTAAAGACTTATTTTTTCCTTTGAAGCTCGTCGGCGTGCCGAGTCGGATGCCAGACGTGATGAGCTGAAAGCCCGACCACCAGCGGCAATCAGCTATAATTATGTTAAAAAAAATCTTTTATTAATTTCAACACACATCAAGGTAATTTTCTCACTACTTACCTGCTCACTCATAAAAAACTCAATCGGTACTTCAAGTACACTCTACCATAGTGAAAATTGTGATAAAATACTGTTTTATCTTTAAATTGGTTTAGACTTCAATACAAACTAAAATTTACAGCTAAGTTAATAAAGTGAAGTTAACCGTCTCCTTCAATAAAATAGTTCACTAGGATGACGAACTGAACAGGGCTTTTTAGCAAAGAAGTTTCTTCAAGAGATTTAGTCTCTTACTGGGAAGACTTAGTGAACAAGGCTTTTCCATGAATTTCATATGTAATAGCCCGAGAAATCCCAGCCGCTCTCGTCACCTACAGTAGTAGCCGTGGTGTAATGGTGTTTTCTGATGTTTTAGCGCTGACAACCCCTGTTGGTTTCGTCTCTCCGTAAGGAGACGTAGTAAACAAGGTTAGCCATATACGCGTCCCGGGTTCGATTCCTGGTAGGGCCAGTTCTGGAAACGATCTTTTCTGAATTGACTCGGGTCTGGGTGTGCTGGGAGACGCCCCTGGCTTAATTCCCTGTCTGGTACCACGTAACACAAGGATATTTATCCTTACTTCGAGACCATGACAAGGTGTGCTGTCTGGCGCATATTTATTTATGTATTGTAAAAATCCAGAAATTAGTTAAATAATATTATATTACTTCCTCTCCGAACTGTTTCCTCCTTTATCATCGTTTTTCCTTTCCTGATCTGAGTTAGTTTTAGATGATTGTTTTTCTTTTTTTGTAAGGTTATTTCATTTTCTTGCTTAGTAGTCTTAGGCCCGGTTTTTTTAATTCTTAGTTTATTCGCTAGATAGCTACTCGTAACTAAAGTATAAAATTAACTGGCTGTTATCAAGCGAATAGATATTTTCAATTTTTCAACCGTCTTTTATTCAAAGAATAGCCTACACTTATACAATCATTGCGATGTTAGAATGAAACAAGACAAAATTTATTGTTTGACAAATTGGTACAGACGTATAAGAAAAACAACCTCAGCTTTTTTTGTTGCCTAAAGTTGTGGTAAAAAGTTTGTGATTATAATAAAACTCCAAATCTCCTGAACAAAACGAGAATAATCTCAAATGACACACCACATAACCTCGAAATGTCAAAGAAAACGTATATATAAATCTTATCCAGCCCCTCAAGAAGCAGATAACTTTATTCCTCAGTTAGCGGCTTTATTCAACACATAACATTGAAAGATTTAAAATCTTGTTAACCTTCGAATAAACTTTATTCTACAGATAAATTTAATTATCTAAGGATTGAAAAATCGGCTCTTAGTGTGTTACTCTAACCATATCCGATATTACGAGTACTTCTCTTTCTTTTCCATGTTATTTTCCTTTGCAGTCCTGACTTTCTCCAGTTTTTGGACAAAAATAGTTTGTATGTAAAACTGGATTCCTCTGTGAAGTCTGTGTGGGATTTCATTTACTTTAATTGTCGTTTTTATTTTTGTCGTTTTTTAACGTCTCCTTTAAATGTTTGATGAAAAATTGGTCTACTTTTAATGAATTATTTGATTAACATGATTGATGATGCAGGTACATTGTTTTCAGAATGATCAGGCATCATCTTTTTAGACCAAACTGACCATTGCCTAATTAATAATGTTAAAATTGCTCCCGCCATTAGTTAAGAAGCCATACAGTCTGTCCCAAGAAAAAATCAAAATAGCGCATAGCTGGGATCATTTACGAGTATGTTATTTTTAGCCCTATTAATTTTAATTTTAGTTCAATAAGGTATCAAAGATCAAACTTATTTTGACAAAAGATTGGTGAATAGTTGCCCTTATTTGAATAAGGACAGGTTCTGGCTTGGGCAGATTCTAGCCACAATTTCATATTGTTTTTATATTTTATCATGCACTGTAGCTTCTTATTTTATAAATCTTAAAATTTCTCTAAAAGGAAATTTAGAATTCGAATCTAGATGCCAATTGAGTTCGTGGTCATTACTTTTTTACAATTACATCTAAATTTCTTGTGTTTAATATCCTAAACCACTGCTTGACAATATTCAATTTCCTTAAAAAGGTAAAATAACTTGGTTCAAACAAGATTTCCTACGAAATAACTGCAACACACAACGAAAAACATCATGGCGGAAATATGTCAAGTCAACACAGATTAAGCGGTGTCAATTTGACAAGACTACAACACAACATGGAGGTTATTTTCACTTAACCAGTTCTCAAAACAAATGCTGAGCTAAAACAAATATTAATGCAAATTCAAAATCGAAAGCCAAAATGAGTGGTACAAACACAACACAAGTGACACACTAGTGACAGTTCGCTCTGAATGTCTCTTTACAAGTGAATTGCCATACTGAAATAATTAAAGGAATAGAAAATTAGGTTATCATTCTTATTGGAATCAGTAGTATATTTTTCATTTTTTTTAAAGTATACACATAGACTTGGCCAGAAATGGGACAGCTCCTTTTGAGAATTCGTCGCAATCCGTAACTATCTCACGGATAGACAAATAACCCTCAGGAATAAGTCGTGGATCTAAAGTGCCAGCTTTTAGATCCAGATCCAGATGTATGTGTTTTTGAACCATCGACTACTTTATTAATAACTATTGATTTACTGTTTTTCCAAACTGCGTCAGAAAAATGATTAAAGCAGCCTGTGATCTAAGTTCAGGGTATATTTTGCTTAATTGCTTGAATTTATAATATCAGCACTGAAAACCGGTCTTCTTTTTGAAAATATAAACATTATTTAAACGAGTACTTATAGTCTAGCTCACAGACATAATATTTTACTAGACAACGTAAGTACCTCCGTTTGTATGAAAACCCAGCGTGCCACTTTTATAACACTCTCTGTCACGTCAAAATAGCATTTTAGTGCCGGCAATGCTCAATCCGCACGAAACCGATTTCTTTGAGCGGTGTTGGTGACTGATAGCTGAACCATACCAACAGTAATCTTGTTTCTTACATTTTTATCAATAATATTTGGTGTCCTAGAGCCCCACACAGCAATACAGTCCGTTTCGTCATTAATAATTGTTTTTTTTTATAAAGAACAACATGACACACATTTAAGTAAGAAGGAGAACCATGGGCGGCCCTTGGTTCCGGAGAGTCGACGTGTCGATTAGTTCCTTCTTCGAGTTCTTCGGGGGGCCTCGTCTTCTCCACTTGACTCACTGTCCTCCGACTCAGAGGCAGTCCTCGATATCTTCCGTTACCCTAATGTGACTCCGTGACTCCTCATTCCTGAGCAGATCGGAAAGGGGTACTTCCGGTATCCTATAGCCTTTCCCCTCGCGCCATGTCTTCATATTATGATAAGTCTGCCGTCCCCATGGACACGCTAGACATTTTAAGGACGCGCTTAACCACGTTAAGGTGCAAAGCCTGGTCAATAAGCGTCTTACTCCTGAGATAGTTTTTCTGCACCTTTTTACTCCTCCTTGCCCATTCCAGAGTGGCGGCGTACAGGTTAGGGTAATGGGCATGATTCAGGTCGGAATACCTGCTGTTGTCGATGCACCTGCATAGTGAGTAGCTTTCCCCTTCAAGTGCTTTAATCCTCGCCAGGTGCTGGTCGAGGTTAATTGCCTCTTCAACCACGTTGGGGACGTCTACTGCCCGACTCCCAGATGATGTAAATAAGCTCATGAGGTTCTCAGACTTTAAGTAGGCATCAGAGTAGACCAGGTCCAGCTGCGTAAACACTGCCTTTACAACAGCCAGCTCCTGGTCTCTGTTCAGTCGGTTATCGAGGAAGGCTAAACAAAAGGCCTTTTTTTTCCACCATGTATCGCCACACCGTTCCCATCGTGCTTTCTGGCATCAGGTTCGTTCTTTGGATGCCTGCCAGACCTTGCGCCTACCTCTTGGTACATGCTTACTTTTTTCCGTTGTGGGCTTAATAGCCTGCCGTGTACAAATTTTAGCTGCGATAATAAAACAGTTAGGTAAATTCGAATATCTTTACTCCCCAGAACTGTATAACACTTTGCTTTCCAAATTGACACTGCTTCTTCGTGCCTTTTGCACGCGCTATGCGGCCAAGCGCTCTTTCACAAGCACTAAGCTTGAAATGCTTGCTGATTTTCTTCGAGAAGAAGCGCGTAATCATACCCAGTTCGGCTTACTACATCAAAATCCTAGTGACTATCTGAAAATAAACAAACGCGTAGATTTTTGTAACGCCACTAACACACGAGTACTTAATGATTCAGGCGTTTGTGGTTTTATCAAGATAAACATATTTTGGCCGATTGTTCAAAATTCCAAAAGATTAATCCCACCCAAAGAATGCAGTTTGTTCATAATTCCAAACGTTGTTTCCATCAACTTATTGGACTAGGCATGTGAACAACCAAAACTGACTCGCAAAAGGAGTAGGAGGAAAGTAGGCTCCATGTTTCCACACCACGGAAAGCTAGCTATTAATAAATACTTGTATCAAGCAACGTCACTACACTAGATAGTGACTCAACATTAGCCACTTTGAATTGACTACATACGACGTATACCAACTTGACCCACCAGAGCAATAGAACTCGAAGCTACATATGAGTATAAAGCCAATCCATTATCTCACTCGTTTTTTATTATAAGTAACTCGGCTAAAACCTAATGTTTGCTTTCAGGATATCAAGTTCATGTTGCTACCATGGGTTGTGGCAATGGGACTCGAGACGCTGGTTGAAATAATAAATGTCATCTACCTGTTCTACTTGCAAACTGTAAGTAATACCATCACCTCACTGTCTGTTCGTTTATATATCTTCACGCCTAAATATCTTAATATATTTTCTAGGTTTGAGACATAGATATAGATTAGACCTAGGTAAAGATTATAGGCTACAGTTTGTTACGAAAATAAAACTCTTCACAATGTGGAGAAACACTAGTCATGCGGAAGAAGTTTCGAGGAAATGCTATTTATCAATATGGCGTACCAGTAGGCTGTAATTCCGATGCATAAAAACTAACCATCTTCTCTAAGGTTCAGCAATACTACGGAACACCTGTTCCACTTGTATCCAGAGCCGTCTTTTACCTATTTGGGGCCTTAAGCCAATTAAGATGGCCCCATGCCTTGTTTGGCAAATAAAAACAAGATTCTTTTTATATCACATTTCAATGTCTTTTAACAGGTTGCATTCTACGAGTATGGGCATCAGCGATTCTTTATTCTATTCAATTCGCTCGTGCTCTTTTCGTCTAGCGTAGACCCACCCACCTTAAAGAAATGTGTTTTCAATTTAGTTTTCTTTAAAAAGATAATATAAGGAATCGTGATAAACTGTACTGTGGTTTTCATTACTATCACTTTAAAATATACTTAAAATGCATATGTCACCGGCAATGTAATGTGTAAGGAGACGCCCCTAGCCTATTTCCTTGTGTGGTACCTCGTAACACAGGGATATAATAATCCCTACTTCGAGACCATTACAAGAGGTGTGTTGTCTGGCGCATATATATATATTTATATTAATGTGTATAATTCAGGCATTGTATACAATGCCTAGGCAATGTACACAGTGCCGGGTGCGTTTAGGCAATGTATGAAATATTACAAATTTGATTGTCCATTGCATACTTTGCCTAGGCAATTTATACAATGCCTAGGCATTGTATAGAATGCCCAGTGGTCATCTGGTAATGTGTGAAATAAATAGATTTTGCTTTTAATTATCAAGTTTTATTGAGATACTCAAAGTCCAACAACGTAAAGCATAAATACTTTATGGCAAAATGCATAGCTTGGTTATTCTTTTTGTTCAATTTTATATTCAGAAAACCTTTTTAACCCGAAAATGTATTGCTCTGTAAGACGTGGGTTTATTAGGTTGCGAGGAGCGAAGCGGCGAGCATGTTAGGTTGACATGAACCAGCCAGCCAGAAATGAACTGGCTTCATTTTCTTTTTTGCCGTTTTATACTTTGATATTATAAACTAAGGATATTTTGAAAATGAAAACAAATGATTCGGTTTATCTTTCCAATCCAAAATGTAGGCCAAAAGACGATTCTGACTGAACTTTCTTTTTAGTGAACCCTTTTATACACATTGACGGCTACGCATCCGGCATTGCATACAATGCCTAGGCAAAGTATGAAATGAAGAATATTTCATACATTGCCTGAACGGTTCAGGCATTGTATTCAATGCAGGAATATACACATTGCCGGTAACACATACATTCCATTTTCAACTCGCTATTATTATTTAGCAAATATCTCACACTCTTGTTTGAAATCATCAGAATTTGATGTATTTGACTTTACTTAATGAAGTGACATAAGTACATCAGAAAGGAATGAAGGTATATCAAAATATAAATTCAAATTTTGATTAGCCAGTTACCACAACATAACTTCCCCGTAATCGCAATGAAATTATAAACATAAGCCTATTCCTTTTATACAATTATGATGCTTAATACGAGCCAATGGCTTAGTGAGTACATCGGCCCACATCTCCAGAGTAGGAGTATAAATGACATCAATAACATTATTAGCTAATAAATCGCGTCCAAAATGATATCTTGTATCAATATGTTTGGTTCTACTGTGGTGGACCGGGTTGAGTGCTAACTTTTGAGCAGACTGAGAATCGTTTTAAATAGGAACAACAGTTGACTCACCAGTAAGCTCCAGAATCAAGCGCTTCAGAAAAACACCATGTCTAGCAGCACTAGCCAATCTCATATATTCAGCTTCAGCAGATGATAGGGCAATCGTGGTTTGCTTCTTACTCTCCCACAAAATCACTCCTCCTGCCATTGAGTAGTAGAATCGGGTATAGGAACGACGATCTATGGGACAATTAGCCCAATCCGCGTCCGCGTTGCCCATTAAACGGCCGCCGCCTTTCCTGTAGGTGACGCCAAAATCCATAGTACCTTCTGAATATTGTAGTACTCTCTTTGGTGCGACCCAATGGCTTTTATCATATTTAGAATTAAATTGGCTTAAATATGATGTAGCATAGGCAATATCAGGTCGAGTATTCACAGCCAACAGGAAATTGAGTGATCCAATTAATTGCTGATACGATAAAATGAAGACTCACTTACATTATTCTTGTCACAAGGCAGCAACTTTTTAGTTTCTAACGGCGTAGGCACGGCCTTACAATCTGACATATGAAACTTTTGCAGCAGATCTCGAATATAACTTTCTTGCGTGATTTTGATTTCATTGGGTTTACAGCTTATACTTAAACCTAAATAATACCTTAATTCGCCTATCACTTTCAGGCTAAAATATTTCAAAAATATGTCAAATACCTGTTACAAGTAAATTCATGATCCAGATATGACGTTGTCGAACGTTTTATTTTCTTTATAGAGAATGACAATGTCATCGACATGGAAAACGAGAATAATTAACTCGTTACCAAACTTTTTGCTATACGAGTAGATGCATGGTTTTGAAGGAGTTTGGTTAAAACCCAAACAAAGTAAAATTTCTGTTAACTTTTTGTATCACGCTCTGGACGCTTGTTTGAGGCCATAAAGTGAACGTTTCAACAAACATACTTTATCCTCTTGACCAGGTTTCACAAATCCTTCTGCCTGACTCATGTATACCTCTTCTTCCAAATGTTCGTTCAAAAAGGCAGTATGTGGATACTGCCCTTTTTGAACTCTCCGCGTGCTGTTTGCGTTGGCTGCGGAAAAAGGAATTAAAATGCACCATTTAGATCCACATCTAGAAGATTGCCGAACGACTGGACTGGAGGTCTCTGAGTAATCAACACCATATACTTGTTTAAATCATTTCCCGACAAGGCGCGCTTTATATTTAATCACGTCACCATGCGCATTTTTCTTCAATTTATAGATCCATTTGCAAGGTAGACATTCTTATCGGGTCTATCTACGAGAATCCAAGTCTTCTTTTCAAGAAGTGACTGATATTCAGCTTGCATAGCTTCATAGCACTTATCTCTATCCTCTGCATGTACAACCTGTGAAAAACTTGTAGGTTCATCCATGAGATGAGGTGATGAAGTCTGCACGCATACACGATTGGCAGCATAATTCGGTTTTCTTGGTCTCAAATTATACCTTGGTTCTGTAACTTCAGTATCAGACTCCAATTCTTCCGATGATTGTACAGTAACACGCTGATCTGACTCAATCTGAATAGCAGCGTCATGCCATTGCTCTCTGATATCAACATCAGACTGAACACCTTCTGATACTTGTTCGGAATCGGCTTGAATCAGGTCCTCTTCGACACTAGTACTTGTCACTGGATTTTCACTATTTGAACTATTTGACGAGTTCACTTGTGAACCTAACAAGAGAGGTATATATGCTCGTTCATCATTGCCAGACTTACAAGTACGAGTATTACCACTTCCTTTGAGATCATAAAAAATGTCTTCAAAGAAAGTGTAACTTTCTTTGAAGACATTTTACTCTACTTTTCACAACTCTTCGGGAATATCTAACGTCTCTTAAGTACAGATGCATCTGTTGCTGAAGCATTTGATAAGTATTTCAGTAATATACCTATAATCACTACAGCTTCATTAAATTCCTCACCAACTAGAGCGGAACATTTGTTGAAAGATAATGTATCTTGTTGCAGTGTATTCTTTAAATTTAAACATGTTGAGTCACTAGATATAATAAAAGCATTCAGATTAATTAATTCAAAAGATACCGCTGATCTTTGGGGTATATCAGTCAAAATTGTTAGCCACATAATTGACGTGATTGCCCCTTATTTAGCCGTAATATTCAATGATTGTGTTGATGAAGGTGTTTTTCCAAACTTAATGAAACACAGTAGGGTTGTACCACTTTTTAAATCAGGCAACAAACAAGACCCAGGTAACTTTAGGCCTGTTTCAATCCTACCAGCTCTCAGTAAGATCTTTGAAAAAATCATTCAAGAACAACTATTTAGCCATTTTTATGAGAACAATCTCTTACACAGTGAACAATATGGATTCACGAGAGGCCGTTCTACTACTGATGCTGGCATCGCACTTCTAAAACACATCTTTAGGGCTTGGGAGAATTCACAGAACGCTCTTGGCGTCTTCTGTGACTTGTCCAAGGCCTTTGATTGCGTTGATCACGATACACTTATACGCAAGCTTGATTTTTACGGGGTTAGGGATAATGCTTTAGATTTGGTAATTTCGTACCTTAGTTTAAGAACTCAAAAAATTGATGTTAACAGTGTACTCTCTACAGGATCACAAGTTAAAATGGGGGTCCCTCAAGGATCCATTCTAGGTCCATTACTATTTCTGATATATATAAATGATTTACCTTTTTACTTAAAAGATATTTGTGCAGACGATACATCTTTAGTTTTTAAAACTGACAGAAATAAAAACCTTTTTGATGATGTTAATGACGCACTTTCAAAGGTTTTACAATGGTTCACAGTAAATAATCTACAGCTTAATGCAAAAAAGACTAAATGTATTAATTTTAAGTTGCCTAATGTTAAAGATAACCCCATTAGTCTAAAAATTGATGGTAATACTATGAAGCTTGTAGATACAACAGTTTTTCTTGGAATCACACTAGATTCAAAACTGCAATGGAACCCTCATATAACAGCTCTCTCAGGCAGACTTAGTTCGGCTGCATTTGCAGTGAGAAAAATTAGGTTATTAACAGATGTTGATACTGCTCGTTCAGTTTATTTTAGTTATTTCCATAGTGTAATGTCTTACGGCATTGTACTTTGGGGTCAAGCGGCGGATATACAAACCATCTTTATCCTCCAGAAGCGAGCTATCAGATCCATCTATAAGCTTCGTGCACGGGCTTCACTTAGGGAGATTTTTAAGGAAATTGGTATCCTCACTGTAGCGTCACAATACATTTACAATTGCATTGTTTTGGTGAGAAAAAATATTGGTCTCTATGCTAAACACAGTGACATACATTGCAGAAATACTAGGAATAAGGATAAAATTGCACTTCCACTCTTTAGGTTACAAAAAGTTTTAGGATCCTTTATGGGGCAAGGTATACATTATTACAACAAAATTCCAAAAACAATTTGTGAGTTACCTTTACATAGATTCAAAAATCACATCAAAACGGCTTTATTAAAAAAGGGCTATTATACTACAAAAGACTACCTTATAGATAAAAATGCCTGGGTATAAGCGCTCTGCTCGATGCGGGATTAAATAGCTCTATTGTAACAGATGTTTTATTGTAAGAGTTAATAGGTACCTAGTATGTATGTACTGACTAACAATTTTTGTTTTTGAATTCTTTAAATGAATTCTTTTTATTATATTCTTTTATGGTTGGTTTTTTCTCTTTGTTTTATATTCTTTTAGGTTTATTTGTATCAAAATGACACACTGCTTGTACTTTACTAACGCCTGTTGTAAACCCAAAACAAGTTTAAAAGAGTAACTGCTGAGTTTCTCGCCGGGTCTTCTCAGTAAGAAACAACTCCGACGCGGTGGTAGAGTCGCATTATGTCTGTATACTGTTTATTTACATATCCATATTATTATGGTATTTATGTCTATTATTTAATATATTTTGCTGTAAATTTGACGATTTGAAAGTACTGATACAGTCTATTTGAATAAAGTTATTTGAGTTTGAGTTTGAGTTCTATTTCACGAAGTCCGTTCGGCTATGAATGTTGTCAGACGTGCACATGCACATTGTTTGTGTGTGCGTAGCCTCGAGAGCGCTCAGTGTTAAGCTTAATAGTTTAACTGAATTGGGGGTCTTAAAAATAAAAAGTACGCAATAGTCTAAGTAAATTCTTTATTTTATATTTAATACATCCTGTGATATAAAGTGGTTGTTGACTAATTCAAGTAATTATAAATGTTAATTAATAATCTTAGTAAATCAAGTAATATACTAGTTGAAAATGAATATGTAAAACATAGTACACTCTTATTATCAAGCCATTATTCGAGTGGAAAATATATATGTATTGTTAAATTACCAACATAGGTTATACTTAACTTTTCTCAAAAGAAGCAGCACTTGGCTCTAACAATTTCCCAGGGAGCTCGAGCAGAGTCCGCCTTGTCCGACGTTCAGATGGCAAGTGTCCCTACCGACTGAGCGTCGGCCTTTTTATACCCGGGTGTAAACAAGTCGGCAAGGCCACGCGGCTTGCAAACATTTTTAATAGTTTTAGTTTATACATTTTTAATAATAAATTAATCGTTTTAATTCATTAAGTCGCGTCCGGATCACGCTAGCGAACGGTTGGTCAATATGACAACGGTTAAATGTAATTCGTGTAACGTAGTTTATTTATTTATTTATTGCTTTCTCGTATGTAATTTATATCGTAGTTATTAACGAAGTTCTGGCGTTTGTACAAAACAAACACGATGTGATGGATGAAGTCAGCTTGCTGAAATTGTGTTCTAAAGGATTCAGTGCTGAAGATATTAAGTGCGCAAAGGATCTCTTGTTTGGGGCCCTTCCTGAAAAAAGGAATAAAAAGCGCAAAGGAGAAGCGAAATCTCAGCGTGATTTGGAGGATATTATCACTGTGATAAAAGAGACTGATCCCTAAGTTTTACCTGTATTTGTGGCACGAGATTTACAAAAACTCCCACCGGTGACATTCGATCACATAGATGTTACAAGACTGCTTAATGACCTACTTATAATGCAGAAAGAACTCACTTTTATAAGAGATAATTACGCGACACAGGACGAGTTAAATGATCTCAAGGTTTCACAAAATAAATATAGATCAATTAAAATAGGTAACGTCAACACGAGACGCGGCGCTTACTTAGCTGATAGTATAGAATTGAATGAGAGCAGCGGCCCGATGGGACTACCTCACATTCAAAATAATTCACTCGTCGCAGAATCACATGACGCGACGGTCGAGAAGACAGCGCGCGTGGAGGCACAAACTACGGTTTCGCACGCATCGCTCCCGCCCGCGCGTCCTAGCGAATCACAGGCGACGAAACATGCCTGGCGCGTGGAGGCCCCCACCGCGGTTTCGAACATTCCGCGGCCGCTTGCGCTTCCCAGCGATGGACTTACGTTAAACTGCGTAGCTCAAGAGCGCGAATGTGACATTGCGCCGTCAAAACCTACAATGGCCGAAGTTTTGAATAATGGGTCGTGGCCTGAGTCCAAACCCAGCGAAGGATGGATTCTGAAGCAAAGGAAAAGGCTAAAAAATCACCTTGTAGGTAAAACAGGTAAGGCTGAACTGGCCAAAACTGGAAATTTTAGAGCTGCGGACGTGAGAGTGCCTTTGTTTATATCCAATGTAAACAAAGATGTATTAGAGGAGGAAATTATAAATTACATTGTAGAAAAAACGAGTACACGGGTTTATTTAGAAAAAATCAACATGAAAAAAGAAAAGTCATATAACGCCTATAAAATACTAGTGCCAAAAAATAAATTAGATCATTTTCTTGATGATAACTTATGGCCATCAGGAATTACTTTTAGGCGTTATGTGTATTTCAGAAAGAGAGGGACAGCCGAGGCTGACGACGCTCGGTTACCCTGATGTTAACAAATATAACTACTCCAATGATGAACAAAGCTAAAGATATATCTTTTGTTACTTTTAATTGCAAAAATATAAAGCGATTCATTAATGATGTGAGAGTTTTGTGTAATAAGGCCGACTGTAATGCTACAGGAAACTTGGTTGCTACCGTGGGAGATCCCGTTGCTCGGAACAATACACAGTGATTTTGCCTACACTGGCAAATCAGCAGTGGACGTAAGTGCGGGTGTTCTACGGGGGAGGCCTTACGGAGGAGTAGCTATTTTATGGAGAAAAAGCATTTTTCAGTGTGTGTCAGTAATTGATTGCAATAGTGCGCGAATTGCTGCAGTCAAGATAACTAGTAGTAATAGATCGTTTATGGTTTTTAGTATTTACATGCCCACGGACAAAAGTGAAAATTTACTGGAAATGACAGAGGGCCTTAGTGAAATTAATTCCATTGTGGAAAATTCGGAAATAGAGACTGTATACATCTTTGGGGATTTTAATGCACACCCGAATGAGCCTTTCTGTAGCGAGTTATTAAATTTTTGTTTAGATCAAAATTGGGTCTGTGTGGATTTTGAGAAATTAGGTTCTGGCTCTGACTCTTATACTTTTATGAGTGAAGCGCATGGTTGTAGACGATGGCTAGATCACTGTGTGGTTACTCAGTCACCTTGGAAAACTATTTCGAAAGTACACATTGATAATGGTGTTTTCTGGTCGGATCATTTCCTTGTAGTTGATATAAATGTAGAATTCATAAGACCTAAGGTTCAAGCCAACAGTTCTAGCATGCATAGTAACGTTTTGTGGGGCAAACTAAAGAATATTTAGAGATTTGTAACAGTAAGTTAAAAGATATTCATTTTCCTCATGAAATGAGACAGTGTGGTGATAACTTTTGTACCAATTCACAACATAAAATCTGTTTCTGTTTAATCTGTATGATAAGATTATATGTATACTTAAAAAGGCGGCTGACAGAACACGAGCAGGGAAGCCCAGTACAGGGAGTAGGAGGAAACGTGTGGTAGTGGGGTGGAACAAGCACGTCGGCAGTGCACACAGGGAGGCCAAGTTGAAATTTCAGCTGTGGTCACAGTGTAATAGGCCTATGTATGGTTCTATTTATAGTGAAATGCTGGAAAGTCAAAAAATATTCAAATCTAGGTTGCGGTGGTGTCAAAATAATGAGGAAAAAATAAAAATGGACATTATACGAGGTGCATTCAATAAGTACCTAGCCTCATCGCCAGAGGGCGCTGTAGTTTCAAAAAAGTTTTACCACAGTGAAGCACATTCTTTTTTAATTCTTTTTTCAAATTTTCATTCCAATCCCTTCATTTGTTTTAATTTGACAACTTATGGAAGCGAACGTGTCGATCGGTTTTACAAAAATGGAAAAACAGCAATATCGTTCGGTGATTCGATTCCTATTTTTGGAAGGGAAAACGCGCATCGAAATCAAAGAGCGCTTGGATGCTGTGTACGGTGACTCTTCTCCATCGATGGCCACCGTCAAGAATTGGTTCAATGAGTTCGCACGTGGCCGTACGTCGGTTTTTGATGAACCACGTCCAGGTGCACCGAAAACAGCTGCTACGGAGGAAAACATTAAAAAAATCCATGATCTCGTATTGGCAGATCGCCGATTGAAGGTTCGGGAGCTAGCTGAGACTGTAGCCATTTCAGAAGGAACAGTGCATCATATGCGTCACGAGGAACTCGGCATGAGAAAGCTGTCGGCGCGATGGGTGCCGCGTTTACTCACACCGGAAAACAAGCGCAACCGTGAGACCATATCGGAGACGTGTTTGGCGCTGTTTAAGCGGAATCCAGCGGAGTTTTTGCGTCGTTTTGTGACCGTCGATGAAACCTGGATCCACTGGTACCCACCAGAGACCAAGGAGCAATCAAAACCATGGATCCAGACCGGGGAACGTGCTCCAAAGAAGGCGAAAACTGTAAAATCGGCCGGAAAAGTTATGGCCACCGTTTTCTGGGATTCACAAGGTGTGATCTACATCGATTACCTCGAGAAGGGTAAAACAATTACAGGGCTTTACTATGCCGATTTATTGGGCCGATTCGACGCCGAATTAAAGAAAAAACGACCCTATCTGGCAAGAAAAAAGTGCTGTTTCACCACGACAACGCACCGGTTCACACGTCTGCCGTTGCCATGGCCAAATTGGTCGAATGACGCTACGAATTGCTGCCCCATCCACCGTATTCTCCAGATTTGGCCCCTTGTGACTTCTTTCTGTTTCCTAATCTGAAAAAATCACTCGCCGGGAATAGATATGGATCAAATGAGGAGGTCATCGCCGCCACGGAGGCCTATTTTGCAGAGTTTGACAAAAACTATTTTTCGGACGGGTTAAAAAAGTTGGAGCATCGCTGGGCTAAGTGTATCGAACTAAAAGGAGACTACGAGTATGTTGAAAAATAAATTGCCACTATTCCAAAATTTTCGTTTACTTTTTGTAGGCTAAGTATTTATTGAATGACCCTCGTAGCATCGCACCATACAGATCATAACTTTGGTAAATTCTGGAACGAGACAAGTAAACTAAATATAAAGCCTGGCTTGCCTGTGAGTGTTGACGGTGTGAGTGATCCGGATGACATTGTAAACATGTTTAAGGTTTATTTCAGTGTGGACTCCCCTCTCAGTTCTTCTATGCGGGTGGACTGTGCTGATACTGATCAGGCCGAACGCCCATTTAGATTTACCTCAAAGAAAGTTAAAACTATCATTAGAAATATGTCTAGGGGTAAATCACCAGGTCATGACGGTCTCAGCATAGAACACCTGCAGTATGCTGGCTTTCACCTGCCTCGAGTGTTGTCTATGTTTTATTCACTGCGTATAAGCCATGCGTACCTGCCAAAAGCGTTAATAAAAACGGTAGTTGTACCCATAGTGAAGAATAGAACAGGAGATATCGCAGACAAAAGTAATTACAGGCCAATCTCTTTGGCAACAGTGACGGCGATGATCCTGGATAGTCTTTTAAATAATGAATTAGACAAATGTCTTAAGTTAAATGATGCCCAGTTCGGTTTTCGTGCGGGTCTGTCAACGAAAAGTGCCATATTAGGATTAAAGCATACAGTTAAGTATTACACAGATCGTAAGACACCAGTGTATGGATGTTTCTTGGACCTGTCCAAGGCTTTTGACCTGGTGTCTTACGATATCCTCTGGAAAAAACTTTCAGAATGTAACCTACCTCCCGGTCTCCTGGCTATCTTTCGCTGTTGGTACAAACATCAGACCAACCATGTAAGATGGTCCGATAAACTCTCGGAGCCATACAAGCTGAAATGTGGAGTGAGACAAGGCGGGTTAAGCTCGCCTCATTTGTTCAACTTGTACATAAACGAGCTGCTCGTGAGACTCAGCAGCGCACAGGTCGGTGGTCACGTAGATGGGAAGTGTGCCAATAATGATGGGAAGTGTGTCAATAATGCGGATGACATGGTGCTGCTGAGTCCGTCGGTCAGTGCGCTCAGGAAACTGATTTGTATTTGTGAGACCTACGCCATCGAAAATGAACTCATTTATAATGTAAAAAAAGTGAGTTTGTTTTATTCAAAGCCGCCAACAAAGGTCCTTGCTTTATACCACCTATTAAGCACAACGAAATAGCGCTGGTCAGGGTCTCTCATTTCAAGTACCTAGGCCACTATGTTACCGAAGATTTGAAGGATGAGATGAACATGGAAAGAGAGCGAAGAGCTTTGGCGGCCCGGAGCAATATGTTGGCTCGGAGGTTTTCTCGTTGTAGTAGTGAAGTAAAAATAACACTATTTAAGGCATACTGCCAATCCTTTTACACGAGTTTCCTCTGGGTCAACTATACGCAAAGGGCGCTGAAGGCACTGAAAGTGCAATACAACAATGCTTTCAGAGTACTGTTGGGGCTGCCTCGTTTCTGCAGCGCGTCCGGCATGTTCTGCGAGGCTCGCAAGGACGGGTTTGACGCGGTAATGCGTAAAAAGGCTGCCTCACTATTAAGCAGAGTGCGGAGCAGTAACAACAGTATTCTGGGGGTCATAGCCGAAAAATACGATTGCCCTATTATAAGGCATCTCGTAAAATTACTGTGCGGCTAATTTATGCAAATATTGAGTTGTTATTGTGTTTCTTCCTGTGTTTTTAATGTGTTTTTCTTTGAAATTCTGTAATGTTGGATTTCATGTTATCTGAAAATAAAGATTATTATTATATTATTATCATTAAACATATTTAATGGAATAAATACGGTAAATCTAATATTTTTAGCGAATAATTAATATACTGTAACACTGATTAGATTAATATTCACAAAATAATAAATTAGGTAACTCAATTATCTGATTTAATTAATCATAAATAATGTCAGTTTTTTTTAATACATTTATTTATATATTTTGACACATTAAGTACTTAACATTTTATAGAAATAATACAAATAATCTATCACGCTTGACGCGGTCCGAGTCGCTAGTGTTTATTGAGTTCGCGCCAAGTTGTTTCACGGAGTAAGGTCAGCATGTCAACAAAACGAAGAAGAGTTGTCCGTAATGAGGTAAAAATTTTTTTTAGTTTTCAATTAGTTTTTATATATACCTACTAATATTGTAAAGAGGGGAGATTTGTTTTTGTTGGTTTTTATGCATATTATGTATGTTTGTAATGAATAGGCCCAAAAACTATTGGACACATTTCAAAAATTATTTTACCATCTAAATGCTACATTTATTATCACTGATTAATGAAGGTTTTTTTTAAAATTTTAATTTAACTCGTGCGAAGCGGGGACGATTCTCGAATAGTACTGAATCCCTGGGTTAAAGATACTTATTAAATAGCAATACATTTGTAATAAAAGGATTGCCAATGTTCTGGAAATAACCATAGGCAATACATGGCATCAAAAATAATATTTCTTTGGTCTAATATCTATATTAAGTTAATTTTGCAATATAGGATAACATAAAATAATGCTACTCTGAAAAAAAAGGGCAAGCTTTATCATAAATTCATACAAAATGTAGTAATCATTTTTTTGTGCGATAAATTATATATGTTTATATTTCTTATTCATTTCGATTTCATTTTGTTCTAGGGTCGAAATATGATAGCTAACGTTTATCATTTTCTGCGAGAAGAGTATGAATTCACAAAATCTTTCATAGAACTCTACTGTGATTTGTCTCATTTACGAGATTTTTACACAGCGTACTGCTGAAGCTACGGGTGTTTGTAAAAAAAACTGTCCAACGAATATTAAAAGAAGAAAAGGAATTGCCATCCACTTCATCAAAATTCACTTCTCTCATGAAAAAAAGAAGAAAGCGAGATAATAAAGTGGACGTAGATCACTTTACAGCCGATGTAGTTCGAAGTACTATACAAAATTTTCATGTAGTTCATAAAGACATTCCAACATTGGCTAAGTTGAGAACAGTATTGAATGAAAAAATCGGATTCGAAGGTTGGTTATAAACTGTTCGAAAGTTACTATTAAAGTTAGGTTATAAATGGCGTAAAACAAAGAACAACTGTAAAGTCTTGACGGAGCGTCATGATATACAAATGTGGCGTTTAAAGTATTTAAAAAAGATAAAAGAGTACCGCTCTCAAGATCGGCCAATAGTCTACACGGATGAAAGCTACGTCCTTTCGACACACGTGCGTAACAACACCTGGGCAGATAAAAATGAAAACACGGCTTTTCTCAAAAAAGTAAGCACAGGTACTCGCTTTATATTAGTGCACGCGGGAACAAAGGATGGTTTCGTTAACAATGCTTCTTTAGTTTATAAGGCCAACTCAACATCTGGCGATTATCATTCAAATATGAGCTATGATAATTATGTAAAGTGGCTAAATGAAAAACTGCTGCCTAATTTACCTCAGCGCTCTGTCATTGTCTTAGACAATGCATCTTATCACAACACGTGGGCTGAACGACTACCTACGCAGTATACAAAGGAAGCCGATATGCAGCAATGGCTCAAGGATAAAGGTATATCCTCTGATGAATCTCTTCTAAAATTGGAACTGTACGATATAATAAAGAACTACAAATCCCAACACATAACATACAAGATTGATGATTTTATAAAAAGCAAGGGTTTCGATGCCTTACGTCTTCCCCCCTACCACCCAGAATTAAATGCAATTGAAAATATTAGGGGGATTGCAAAAAATATTTCGCATCTAAAAATATCGAGCAAAATATGACAAATACAGAAAGACTCATCAAAGAAAGTTTGGACCAAATTAGCAGTGAAACGTGGCGGAAAACTTGTGACCATGCTGAAAAAATTGAAAAAGAGTACTTAAAATACTTCGATCTTGATTTTGAATTTAATAATTACGAGTAATTTACAAGATGATTCGGACGAAAGTGAAGCAAAATCTGATATCGAAAATTTAAGTGACAGTGATTGAAAATTTTATTAAAATATTTTTTTTCTATTGTTTTTCGTTTTCACTCTATGTACCAATCAATCTTAGTTAATTAAAATGCTTACACCTACTCATTATGTTTTTATTTATGTTACCTAATCTACATAAATACACACATCAAAAGTGTCTAGGGATCAACATATATTTTTGCAATAACTTTTCTCCTGATTGATATTAATTAAAATTTTCTTTAAGGATTCATCAAATAAAGTGTTTTCGTTTGTCTACAGTAACGATAAACCAAGTCACCTTTGCATTAATAAAGAAATATGCCATTTTCCTAATAAACGGATTTTTGACATTTGAACCACTAACATTAAAGTTCGAAAAAAAGACTGAAATGACAGTTTTCTTTAAAATTTTATTGGGTAACTTAAACAATTAATAATCCGTGTTTCTACCGCGAACACTAACAACACAAGAACATCGGTTTGGCATACTCAAAATGAGTTCATCCAAATCACGCTGTGGAATGACCGCCCATGTTCGTTGCAACAACAAAAAAAGGTCTTCTTGCGATTGGATACCCTCCATATTCGGCAGAGCTCTTCTCTGTAGCATATCCCATGCATGCTCAATCGGGTTCAAGTCTGGCGACTGAGCAGGCCAGGGCAGGACATTGATGTTAGCTGCGGCGAGAGTCTGTCTCACAACTCTTGCGGTGTGCGGTCGTGCATTATCATGCATTAACTGAAATAAGGGACCGATTTGCACTTGTAGAGGAACGATGACGTCTGATACAATCGTCTCAGCATAAATTTGAGCGTTGAGGTTGCCTCTGATCCAAATCAACTCAGTTCTTCCGCCGATCCAAATACCCGCCCATACCATGATGGTTCCACCACTATAAGGATGGACTTCCTGGCAGGATTTTAATCGCTGTTGGCGTCCAGGGGTTCTCCAGTGTCGTATACGTCTTGCATCCGGTCTCATACCAAAACGAGACTCATCAGAAAAGCACACGAAACGCCATTGTTCTTCTGCCCAATTTCTGTGTTCAAGAGCCCATTGATATCGAATCCTACGATTGTGCATTGCTATAGGTGGTACCCTTAGCGGTCTTCGGGAATGAAGGTTCACTTCATGCAAGCGGTTTCTGACTGTTTGGTCGCTAATTAAGTTCCCTGAAGAGTGATGAAGCCTCACGGCTGACATCATGGCGGTTATTGTTGGAGCTCTTCGAGTTGTGATTTGAATGTAGCGGTCTTGTCTCCGTGTGGTGCAGCGATACCGTCCTCCATGGCGCTCAGCCACGGTACCAGTGCTTCGGTAACGTGTCCAAAGTCGACTGATAACACTCTGACTTGTATTCAAAGCTAAAGCCACAGTACGTTGCCGGGAACCAGCTTCTATCATTCCCACGGCTCTGAGCATTTCTTCCCTGCTTAAATGACGTCGCCGCTCCATAATAACGTTGGTTTTAATCAGTAGTAGGGAAACAGTAGCACTAATAATGTGTTCAATGCGTTGTATGTTTTTAAAGGGAAAATATTGAGAGCTGATTTTCATCTTTTCTTCGAATTTGATTGACAGTTCCTGTTTCAAATTATGAAATGCACCAAAAAGGAGCCATATAAATTTATAAAATCATAAATTTATTACAAAGCCACATCTCAATCTCAAGAAATCCGCATAAAAATGCTTGATCCCTAGACACTTTTGATGTGTGTATATACATCGTAAGTAAGAACTAAAATTTAATGTAACTAAAATATCAAAAAATAAATATTATTACGGATCAGATTTCATTGCTATCGCTACCAACGTTTACACAGACATGCGCGCTCGTCGGCACACGTCACTACTACAACCAAAGCCGAACGGACTTCGTGAAATAGAACAACTGTAATAGATTCTCGGATCATCTGAATATCCGACGAAAATGTGTTCGGACGCTTTCATCTCCAATTTCTTCCGGTTTCACTCGGGGACATGTATAAAAGCTCTACATCCAAAAACACGTAAATGAGAAAGATTGGGTATTTTACCATACCACTTCTCATACGCCGTCTTGCCTTCGAGAGCGCGGTGAGGAGATCTATTTTTGAGATACACAGCCATTTCTGCACCATCTTGTCAATAGGCTGGAGAAAGTGAACTATCTGAAAGCATTGACCTGACCTTCTCCATAATTGAACGATTAGTTCTTTCCGCGATGCCGTTATACTGAGGGCTATAGGGAACTGTTGTTTGATGATGAATTCCTTCATTTTGCAAATACCTCGAAAAATCACCATTAACATATTATTTCCCGTTGTCACTCTTCAGTGTCTTAATCTTTGCTCCGGTTTCCCGCTCTACTGAGGACTAGAAAATACAAAACTTGTTCTTTACTTCCGCTTTTGAAGGAATAAAGAATACACAAGTTATGCGAGTAAAATCATCTATGAAAAATAGCATATACTTATTGCCTTGAAATGACACTTTCTTAAAGGGTTTCCTATTCAGCTTACCTTTAATACAGGGGATACACGGTTCCTTATCCACTTACGAAAAGTCAACGCCTACAGCGTGCCCTTTCTTGAGTTGATCCATACCAATGCGGCATATGTGTCCTAGACGTCTATGCCAAAGCTTGAAGCTAGAAACATCGGAGTGTGTCTCAAAAGCGGATAATTGAGGCATTGGTTGAACTGTACAATCTAATGAATACAGTCCACCACATATAGAACCATGTAAAATTATATCACCTGTACAAGTAAAATCATCAGAATTATAAAAATTACAACCAGTTCTATCAAACACTATGCTAAAACCTTTATCTACCGCCTTCTTCACTGAAATAAGATTAGAGTTCTAGTTTGGCACATGAACCACATCCGTAATCTTCTTCACATCAGTATTGGGACCGCAACTAGTGTAGTGATGTATATATCTCTAACGCCCTTAGTGAGCAGAACATCTCCATTCGCAATAGTCACAGTTCCACTTGTTGAATTTCTAACATTCTCTATCCAATCACCTCGTGACGTCATGTGTGCCGAAGCTCCAGAATCTATATACCATTTCTCACTCTCTAACTTGTCATTGACATTCAGTGTACATAGAGATTTTTTGTGATTTATGGCTTTCTTCTTCTTATCCGTCTTATGGGGACAGTCTGGACGCTTATGTCTTGGCTCCATGCAGTCATAACATATTATAGGTTTCTTAGGCTTGGATGTAGATGGTCTGGTCTGGTTTATACGGGAACGAAAGCAGTATCTAGGTGGTCAAAGGTTGGCTTATTCAATTCATTTCGTAATTGTGTCTTTATGAGATCCACGGTAATGTCTATATTGGATTTTTCCAAAACCATTACTAAAGGTGCATACTGAGGACTTGAACCGCCTAGAAGAATTGCAGCTATTGAAGCATCTTCTATCACATTGCCTATATCAGCTAAATCTTGCACGGTGGACATGACAGCATTTATGTACGTCTCTATATTGGAGTCAAAATCATCAAGACAGTACCTGTACAGCTTTCTTTGCCGTCGCCCTAAGCCTTTGTCTTCGTGAGCGGACGAGAGGGCATCCCAAGCTTCTGTGGCTGTTTTGCACGATCTTACATGGGTGATTGCCATACCTACTCTACTGTAAGACATACTTTCGTTAACGCCTTTTGATCGTTTAGTAATTTCTTCTCAGCAGAAATATTGGTACCTTCAGGATATCCGACAATCGCCTCCCATAATTCTTCATGCATAAGGTACATACGGAGTTTGAACTTCCATACGGAATAACTGTCTCTATTTACAAGTGGTTTTATACCAGGAATAGAATTATTTGACATATTTACATGCATAGCTGTTCGATGTCACAAAAAAAAATACGTATGAAAATATCTTCGTGAACTGTTATAAATTTTCACGGATTTAAAAAAATATATATGTACGCACATAATGGAAAAACTATATTATTCACTTTTTTTAAAGAATATTCAGTTTTTATACGTATAACTCAGTTATTTTAGCAAATTCGTGCTGATAACGAATGATGTATTTGACTTTATTTAATGAAGTGACATAAGTACATCAGAAAGGAATACATGAAGGTATATCAAAATATAAATTCAAATTTTGATTTGCCAGTTACCACAACAGAATTTATAGTTTTTAATTCAAAGAAGAAACCAAACGGAGAGTCGGCGAATGAAATTGAGTGGCAAAAATAAAAATGTATTGGTACCATGTATGCAAAAATAAATTATCCTTTAAGAACATAAACATCCTTTAAGAACATATTTTATTTCATATTCTATGTTATGAATATATTTTTGACATACATTTTATTTCTAACATCAAATCTATGAATTGTTTATTTTAGTGTCATTGGTAATACCTAAATTGCAAAATTAGTTCATCCCCTGACCAAAAAATAAACTTCTGTAGTGACATTTCGCTGTTTTATGGGTAACCACATAAATGTGTTTTTCGAAATGTCTGAATATCCCCAAGCAACCCTTTTTAAAATTAGATACAGTCACCCGATATTGGTTTATGCAAAACCTCCTCGTTTATTTAGCTTTTAAAAAGTAATGCACACACAATATCTCGTAACGAGTTTCGTCACAAAGTTGAATTTAATTACGTGAGTACTGAAAATTGTATAACTGTTTATAAAAAACTTGATAATGTGGTTATACGTTCTAAAGTTTTTTAATATAATTAGCCCTTTTATAAAAACATAATTACTCTTTTTAGTATTCTACTCCTTTGTTTCAATCATTTTGGCGCTGTAAATTTTTACATCTTTAGCTTTTAAAGTGCTATAGAACACTGCCAGCTAAAGAGCTTTGATAACTTTATTGTACCGACTGTACCAAATGTTAATGTATGTAGATGAGACGACTAAGTTTTACTACTTTTACAACTTTTATGCCAAATTTCTAGCAAAAAGTACATAGACCGAGAGCACTATTTCAGAAGTATTTTTGAGAGAAAAATTGTAGGTATCTGTAGCTATTTCGCTTTCGGAATAAAGAAGTATAGAAAAAATCCTTCAAACTCAAACTCAAACTCAAATAACTTTATTCAAATAGACTGTATCAGTACTTTCAAATCGTCAAATTTACAGCAAAATATATTAAATAATAGACATAAATACCATAATAATATGGATATGTAAATAAACAGTATACAGACATAATGCGACTCTACCACCGCGTCGGAGTTGTTTCTTACTGAGAAGACCCGGCGAGAAACTCAGCAGTTACTCTTTTAAACTTGTTTTGGGTTTACAACAGGCGTTAGTAAAGTACAAGCAGTGTGTCATTTTGATACAAATAAACCTAAAAGAATATAAAACAAAGAGAAAAAACCAACCATAAAAGAATATAATAAAAAGAATTCATTTAAAGAATTCAAAAACAAAAATTGTTAGTCAGTACATACATACTAGGTACCTATTAACTCTTACAATAAAACATCTGTTACAATAGAGCTATTTAATCCCGCATCGAGCAGAGCGCTTATACCCAGGCATTTTTATCTATAAGGTAGTCTTTTGTAGTATAATAGCCCTTTTTTAATAAAGCCGTTTTGATGTGATTTTTGAATCTATGTAAAGGTAACTCACAAATTGTTTTTGGAATTTTGTTGTAATAATGTATACCTTGCCCCATAAAGGATCCTAAAACTTTTTGTAACCTAAAGAGTGGAAGTGCAATTTTATCCTTATTCCTAGTATTTCTGCAATGTATGTCACTGTGTTTAGCATAGAGACCAATATTTTTTCTCACCAAAACAATGCAATTGTAAATGTATTGTGACGCTACAGTGAGGATACCAATTTCCTTAAAAATCTCCCTAAGTGAAGCCCGTGCACGAAGCTTATAGATGGATCTGATAGCTCGCTTCTGGAGGATAAAGATGGTTTGTATATCCGCCGCTTGACCCCAAAGTACAATGCCGTAAGACATTACACTATGGAAATAACTAAAATAAACTGAACGAGCAGTATCAACATCTGTTAATAACCTAATTTTTCTCACTGCAAATGCAGCCGAACTAAGTCTGCCTGAGAGAGCTGTTATATGAGGGTTCCATTGCAGTTTTGAATCAAGTGTGATTCCAAGAAAAACTGTTGTATCTACAAGCTTCATAGTATTACCATCAATTTTTAGACTAATGGGGTTATCTTTAACATTAGGCAACTTAAAATTAATACATTTAGTCTTTTTTGCATTAAGCTGTAGATTATTTACTGTGAACCATTCTAAAACCTTTGAAAGTGCGTCATTAACATCATCAAAAAGGTTTTTATTTCTGTCAGTTTTAAAAACTAAAGATGTATCGTCTGCACAAATATATTTTAAGTAAAAAGGTAAATCATTTATATATATCAGAAATAGTAATGGACCTAGAATGGATCCTTGAGGGACCCCCATTTTAACTTGTGATCCTGTAGAGAGTACACTGTTAACATCAACTTTTTGAGTTCTTAAACTAAGGTACGAAATTACCAAATCTAAAGCATTATCCCTAACCCCGTAAAAATCAAGTTTGCGTATAAGTGTATCGTGATCAACGCAATCAAAGGCCTTGGACAAGTCACAGAAGACGCCAAGAGCGTTCTGTGAATTCTCCCAAGCCCTAAAGATGTGTTTTAGAAGTGCGATGCCAGCATCAGTAGTAGAACGGCCTCTCGTGAATCCATATTGTTCACTGTGTAAGAGATTGTTCTCATAAAAATGGCTAAATAGTTGTTCTTGAATGATTTTTTCAAAGATCTTACTGAGAGCTGGTAGGATTGAAACAGGCCTAAAGTTACCTGGGTCTTGTTTGTTGCCTGATTTAAAAAGTGGTACAACCCTACTGTGTTTCATTAAGTTTGGAAAAACACCTTCATCAACACAATCATTGAATATTACGGCTAAATAAGGGGCAATCACGTCAATTATGTGGCTAACAATTTTGACTGATATACCCCAAAGATCAGCGGTATCTTTTGAATTAATTAATCTGAATGCTTTTATTATATCTAGTGACTCAACATGTTTAAATTTAAAGAATACACTGCAACAAGATACATTATCTTTCAACAAATGTTCCGCTCTAGTTGGTGAGGAATTTAATGAAGCTGTAGTGATTATAGGTATATTACTGAAATACTTATCAAATGCTTCAGCAACAGATGCTTCTGATTGTAAGATGTTATTGTTAATATTAAGAGTGTATGAGGTATCGCGCTGTTTAGCTTTACCTGTTTCGTGATTTATGACGTCCCAAGTGGTTTTTATTTTGTTAGTGGACTTTGATATTTTATCACGAATGTGCAATGCCTTAGCTGTAGTGCAGGCTTTTCTGAATATTTTGGAGTAGTTCTTGACATACTCAACAAAAAGTGGATCGAAATTGTATTTTTCCATGCCGTACAACTCATACATCTTACGTCTGCTCCTGTAAATTCCAGGCGTGGCCCATTCACAAAACTTAGATTGAACTCTGCAAGTAACTTGTTTGGTGGGAAAACAAGCATCAAATTCATTTTTAACACAATCAAACAGTCTTTTGTAGACTGCATCAGGGTCACCCTGCTTGTAAGGAATGGAAGATACTTTATGCTTTAAATTAGTTTTAAAACTATTAATGCGATTACCCGTCTTCGGTCTACATGTTATTTTCCTGTAATTAACGCTATTGTTAGTTAAATCTAAAAATGTTATCTTCTGCCCACAATGATCAGACTTTAATTCAGTTACTATTGCCTTTTCAATGGGTACACAGTTGCAAAATACATTATCCAGACAAGTAGATGTTGTGGCTGTTATCCTCGTGGGTTCATGGAATTGACAATCCAGACCAAAGGATTTAAATAGCGACAATAACCTATTCCTTTCGGATGAGTTTACTAGCAAATCTATATTGAAATCACCACACACAATAATGGGTTTAGACTTAGCACTTAACCTACCCAAAGCTTCCTCCATAACTGTCTCAAATCTATCTAAGTTAGTTTTTGGGGGACGGTATACACTTATCACAACAAAGCCCTCTAACTCAACACAAGACAATTCGACAATACGCTCTATGGACAGGCCTACAATGTCAGTGCGATCTTTACATTTCAAACTATTTGCAGTAAAAATTAATGAACCACCATGAATAGTGGTTTTTCTAAAGAACGCGCTTGATAATCTAAAATTATTAAGGACAAAAGACTGATAGTTTTCATCAGTCAGCCAATGTTCAGTAAAACATAAAATATCAATATTTTGGTTTTCCAGCAATAGTTCTATTTCTAAATCTTTGCCCGTCAAGCTTTGAATATTTTGGTGGAATAAATTCAAGTATTTGGGCTTGGCTGTTGTCCTAGGTCCTAGTTTAAACAAGACGCTGAAGGAGCATCACATGAAATAGATAAATTAGTACTAGTACTAATGTCAGAATAGAAAATACTGCCAATAGCGGCATTGTTAATGTTATTTGCTAACAAAGTAGCTAGTTTCTGCTTAGTCCTAATGGGAAGATAACATAGTATCTTCAGTTAACCTAAAGTATGGTACAAACAGATTTGTATCAAAAAAGTCAATGTCACTATGACGACATGTCAGATTATACAAAGTTAAATTAAGGTCTTGGATGACCTTGTTCTGACTTGAAGTACTTGAGGTACTTGAGTATGGGAATGCACACAAAATAAATTTACACTTGTTCTTTGATTGAATGCCCATTATTGTTTCAATATTTTTAATTAACCCTTTTTTTGTCAATGATCGGCAGTCTCCATGAAAGACAACCACAGTGGAGTTTACCCCTAGCTTCTCTTTGGAGATGTTACTAACTAGGTCAGAATAGGACATACCTGGATGGCATAAATTGATTACTTGTTGGTTCGATTTATTAGACAACAATATGCCTAATCCTTGGCCTAGCTCGTCAGAAAATATAAAAGTATTATTTGGAGCAGCCTGTGGAGTATTACATTTATCCACCTTAGCAGGCTCTGATAAGTCAGTTGGCGTGGCCTCAACACGTGACAATTCAGTATCCATCTCCACTACTTTTTGATAACAATTATTGCAAGTGATTTGTTTGCTTATAAGCGAATCAAACCTTCGCCATGGTGGAGCCATGTTTCATTCACAATTCCAAATTATTACAAGATCCTGATTGTTTGTTTATGCTCGTCTGTAAGCATTCTAGGCAACCAGCGCGCTGATACTTTTTTCATGCCCAAATGTTCATATATAATCCTATGGATACCTCCTATTGAAATCTTTAGTTCTTCAGCTACAAAACGAACAGTAATTTTTTCAACTATTTTTATCATTTGTTCGGTAACTGCCGTCGTATTAGGGTGTCCCGAGCGCGGGTTGTCTTTAGTTAAAGTTCTTACTCTCTTAAACCTCAGCACACCACCGCACAACCGTAGAATACAGGGGAGCAATAACCCCTAATGTTCCTTTCAAGTCTAGATTTACTTCCTCTGTAGTAATTTTTTTCAGGCCGAGATATTTTATTACGGCGTGAATTTCAATTTTATCCATTTTGCGTACCACGCTCCGCCTCGACGAAAACAAATAACTTCTGTTTTTAAAATAAGAAAAGAAAATCAATATTTTTTATCCAGGATGTGCCGAATATACGGGCGAATGTTCGTATTCGGTACATTCGGCATGTTTTACTGAATGTTCGTATTCGGCCGAACATTCGGTTGATGTGCCGAACTATTACCTAATGTTTTTAATATTGATGATGATGATGATGCACCACACCTAGCCAGGACTAAGCCAGATCCAGTCAAACCAGGGGATGCGATTTTTATTAGGAAGGACACGCTCTGGGAGTCTAAGAGGATGTTAAAATTGTTTAAAAAAAGCATTTTATTAAACATTGAGCTAACTGATTAGGTGTGCTTTTCCGAAATTTGCAATTTTTTACAGAGTTTTTGTAAATGAAGGTAACACTACTTTGTGTAGGTACCAATTATTCATTGACACAATAAAAAAGATTACCTTTACCAATCAATTTAAATAAAATGTTAATCAACTAATCTTCTGCTTGTTTTAGAAATGTTAATGAAAACTAAATGAAATTTCTATGAAATAAACAATTTCAAGAACACTGCTTTTGGTAACTTTTTTCAGATTATTTAAAAAAAAAAACTATTTCAATCTTCTTAGCCCATTTCAATCTGGTTTTGGTTCGGGGCCCGGTACTGTTACAGCCCTACTGAAAATTACAGATGACATTAGACAGATGATGATTAGACATGCCATGGAGCATAAACAACTTACTCTTCTCACTTTGCTAGACTTCAGCGGTGCATTTAACTCAGTTGACTTTGACGTACTTCTAAGTATCTTTCGGTCTTCTAACATACCTCCACTTAATATACACACATCAAAAGAGTCTAGGGATCAAGCATTTTTATGCGGATTTCTTGAGATTGAGATGTGGCTTTGTAATAAATTTATGATTTTATAAATTTATATGGCTCCTTTTTGGTGCATTTCATAATTTGAAACAGGAACTGTCAATCAAATTCGAGTAAAAGATGAAAATCAGCTGTCAATATTTTCCCTATAAAAACATACAACGCATTGAAGACATTATTAGTGCTACTGTTTCCCTACTACTGATTAAAACCAACGTTATTATGGAGCGGCGACGTCATTTAAGCAGGGAAGAAATGCTCAGAGCCGTGGGAATGATAGAAGCTGGTTCCCGGTAACGTACTGTGGCTTTAGCTCTGAATACAAGTCAGAGTGTTATCAGTCGACTTTGGACACGTTACCGAAGCACTGGTACCGTGGCTGAGCGCCATGGAGGACGGTATCGCTGCACCACACGGAGACAAGACCGATACATTCAAATCATAACTCGAAGAGCTCCAACAATAACCGCCATGATGTTAGCCGTGAGGCTTCATCACTCTTCAGGGAACTTAATTAGCGACCAAACAGTCAGAAACCGCTTGCATGAAGTGAACCTTCATTCCCGAAGACCGCTAAGGGTACCACCTATAGCAATGCACAATCGTAGGATTCGATATCAATGGGCTCTTGAACACAGAAATTGGGCAGAAGAACAATGGCGTTTCGTGTGCTTTTCTGATGAGTCTCGTTTTGGTATGAGACCGGATACAAGACGTATACGACACTGGAGAACCCCTGGACGCCAAAAGCGATTAAAATCCTGCCAGGAAGTCCATCCTTATAGTGGTGGAACCATCATGGTATGGGCGGGTATTTGGATCGGCGGAAGAACTGAGTTGATTTGGATCAGAGGCAACCTCAACGCTCAAATTTATGCTGAGACGATTGTATCAGACGTCATCGTTCCTCTACAAGTGCAAATCGGTCCCTTATTTCAGTTAATGCATGATAATGCACGACCGCACACCGCAAGAGTTGTAAGACAGACTCTCGCCGCAGCTAACATCAATGTCCTGCCCTGGCATGCTCAGTCGCCAGACTTGAACCCGATTGAGCATGCATGGGATATGCTACAGAGAAGAGCTCTGCCGAATATGGAGGGTATCCAGTCGCAAGAAGACCTTTTTTTGTTGTTGCAACGAACATGGGCGGCCATTCCACAGCGTGATTTGGATGAACTCATTTTGAGTATGCCAAACCGATGTTCTTGTGTTGTTAGTGTTCGCGGTAGAAACACGGATTATTAATTGTTTAAGTTACCCAATAAAATTTTAAAAAAAACTGTTATTTCAGTCTTTTTTTCGAACTTTAATGTTAGTGGTTCAAATGTCAAAAATCCCTTTATTAGGAAAATGGCAAATTTCTTTATTAATGCAAAGGTGACTTGGTTTATCGTTACTGTAGACAAACGAAATCACTTTATTTGATGAATCCTTAAAGAAAATTTTGATTAATATCAATCAGGAGAAAAGTTATGGAAAAAATATATGTTGATCCCTAGACACTTTTGATGTGTGTAGAATGATTTAGCTCTGATCTTAGAGGTGTCGCTATCAGTGTGTTCGTGCTGACGATGTATGAATGTCAATGTATGCTAAATAACATACTATTTATGAAACTGTCAATTAACAAAAGCCTGAGTAACAAATATTAATTTGCAACATAAAAACTAGGAATTGACATAACTGTTTGTAGTTTCGAGAGGCACTGCCCCAGAATACCAGTGGTGTCTCTGCAGGCTTGTACTGCAGCAACACATGCTGAGACAGTGGCCTGACAAGGCCGTTATAATTTTGTGTTATAAAATATGCCTTTCGTAACGGATATTATATTAATTCACATAATATGAAAAAAAATACATATTTGAGGAAACTTTAATTGAATATTAACGTTTGCGGTTGCGCCCGGAATAACGATGCGGCTCCCTTCTGTTTTCGTGTAATGAATTTATTACGAAATAACATTAGACAAATAAAAAGTTTTGAAAGTTGTCGACCTAGAATATACAAAGACCTAGCTTTATGTTTTTTTTTGAAGTGCAAAATGTTAATAGTGAATATTTTAAAGTAAACAAAAAAATCGTCGACGTACTTCTTTGTGCTTTTTTTTATCGGTGAAATTATGCTTTATCGTGTTTTAGAAAAGTTGTCGTCTTAGTTAAAGACACTGACCTACTCGTACAATTTTTTTTTGCTAAAATATCTTTTAATTTAGTAGTTATCTTCGAACAAAGTCGATCAAATATTGACAATCTTGGGAAAGCATAGTCTTTTCTTTTCTCTTTCTTTTTTTGGATTATGATCATATTGTTTATTAATAAAACGGATTTTACTCAGAATTTGAATGATATTATCAGTTTCTTTCAGATTTGTTACGATAATCACCGCATTACATTAAGCAGATTTACCGTGCAACCTAATTTTATTGAAGTCTCGAAGTTGTATCAAAATATTACACTTTATATCGTCAAGTTGCGCACTGTAATGCTCGGTGCTTTTCCCTTACCAACATAACGTTCTAATCTGTAACATTACAGTTTGCGCACTGTAATTCTCAGTTCTCCTCCCTCACTGTTGTAATGCTCGACTCTTTAACGTTACCTCACAGGCAAATGCTCTAGAGTGAGAGAGCACCTTTATATGTATAGAGTTTGTGTTGCGTGTTAAAAGTTAAAGTTACCTTACCTTACGACGTTGTTAAAGTTTTGACTGGCCTGTTGGCGCAATGGCAGCGATCCTGCCTTTAGCGCCGGAGGTCGTGGGTTCGATCCCCACCCATGACAAATATTTTGTGTGACGAACATTTATATTTGTGGTGTGTCTGGATGTTATTATCTATTTAAGTATGTATTTAGAAATATTTAAGTATGTTTATCAGTCTCTGACGCCCATATTACAAGCTCTGCTTAGTTTGGGGTCAGATGATCTTGGTGTGAATTGTCCCAGATATTTATTTATTATTTATTATTATTATTATTCTGTAAAAAGTACTGGAAACGTTTTTTTTTTCTTTGCAGTTGAACTTCAATCCAATTACATCGTTCCTGTTTACGTTGGACTTCTTCATTATCATGCTTAATGTGAGTATAAAAAAACCATAAGAGCTTTTTAGGGTATGGTTTCATGGTATAGCATTTAGTAAATAAAAACCTGTGTTTGAAGAAAGACCCGTTGCCCGACGCAGGACGGTGGATTTCAATTTCCTTAACTCTCAGCCATGGAAGCGTTTGACTCTTTCTTAACTTTTAACCGACGACGTACTGTCTCACAGATCGCTTTTTATGTTCTACTCATTCCTATTTCCTGAGCGTCTCAGTACCTTCACGTTCGCGGTCACGCCGTGGTAAGGAGTAGTCGCGTCGGCGGGTGCGAATCTGGTAACATAATTCAATCTAAAGTTCTACTGCGGTCTGTGGGACCGCACGTCGCAGACTACGTTACCGCTACGTTGTTATTCTAGACGACTAATTCCCACAATAATATCGAAGCCCCTAGGGCTTTTCACTAACTTCGATCGCAAGAAAATCGCGATTTTGACAGCGATTATTGCTATTTGGCGTCGAATACTACATCTTCATTGGCTGATAATCTTTAAGAATGCGAGCAACTAGCAATCGATTCGATTGCTAGTTGCTCGTTCATTTCATTTCTAAAGTTGCTAGTTAGAGAATAAGGGGCGGGCCGTCTCAACCAAGAATAAAATATTGAATTGTCATCTGGAAAATGTAGTTCTGAACATTTCAATATTTTACCAAAGGGTTGAAATAGCATGAAAAGTATTCATTGTACTCCTGACAATGACTTATTTTATCGTATTTTAGCCATGAGTATTGTTAACGCACATTTGGTTTACCAAGCTCATATTACGAAAGTACGAGTACATAATATACATACCAAAAGTGCATTCATATGCTTTTCATGTACTCAAAAATTATGCCCCGATTGTGCGTGGTGTTAATCCTAGGTCAATTTATTTTTCTGATTATAACTAAGGCCCGGTCAAATTAGAGCAAAAAATAGGAGTGAAGGTACAAAAACTTCTCAGCGATCATCTGACCCAGAATAAATAAATAAATAAATAAATAAATATCTGGGACAATTCACACCAAGATCATCTGACCCCAAACTAAGCAGAGCTTGTAATATGGGCGTCAGAGACTGATAAACATACTTAAATATTTCTAAATACATACTTAAATAGATAATAACACCCAGACACACAACAAATATAAATGTTCGTCACACAAATATTTGTCATGGGTGGGGATCGAACCAAAAGGAACCTAAAGGCAGGATCGCTGCCATTGCGCCAACAGGCCAGTCAAAAAGAAACCAGGTCTGTATCTACAAACCTGGATTTTTTTTATTCTGGGTCAAAGGTCACAAAAACGGGTATTTCGCAATTTTCAGCAAAACGGTAAGTTTTATCATAAATTGAGTGTAGACAATAATTTTAGATCAGATAATTATCTATAAAAATCTATAAAAAAAAACACCTACATCTTTCCTAAGATCCACTGTCTCTGAGATATTAACAGTTGTTGTGACCTTTGACCCAGATTTTTTTTTCTAGGTGTTGTCGGTTCGATGAAGACTTTTTAGGTTTAATTTTTTTGAGCTGATTGCGAATTATTGTACCCTCGGTCGGAAGTCTAAATTGACCGGGTCACTACCTATATCTCATTTGTTTTTATTATTTCGTAATTTCATATTTTACTAGCTTCTGCCCGCGACTTCGTCCACTTGGAATGATAATAAATAGCCTATAGCCTTCCTCAATAAATGGGCTATCTATCATTGAAATAATATTTCAAATCGGACCAGTAGTTCCTGAGATTAGCACGTTCAAGCAAACAAACAAATAAACTCTTCAGCTTTATAATATTATTATAGATAAAAAAAAGCTTTTAATGATTTTTCTGATTTTTAAGAGTGACTTTAATTTATGTGGTTTTATTGTTCTATAGTGCAATATCATTAAAGGGGTTTGAACATTTTTGTATGGAAGCTGGCATAGCCACCTGCCGCCACTTTGTGTCACGTTTCCGAGTTATTCAAAGGTAAAAATCGATGAAAAACGGTGGTTTTAAGTGAACTTTTATTTTTAGCATTAGCATTAGATAGAAACTATAAAAAATCGACCTTATCCTAGGGACATTGCTTCTCGCCCGAGTCCCTAGGATCAGGTCAATTTTTTGGTGATATTATTTAAAAAATACGAATTATGAGGCTTCTGTTATTTTGTAAACAAATAACAGATTTCAGGGCGTTTACACTCTTGGTTATGTGTTTTCTCGCATTTTCATAGACATGTACATTTCAAAGTGCTCAAAATCATAAAGTTAATGTAGATTTTAAATGTTTTTGATGTTTCTTGCTATTGACTCTTTTCTTTGTCGAACCATCCAGACGTGTAACGCTCTCACAGCGCATGTGTTTCCTTCCGCTTATAGTCCGGGGGTCTTCCAGCGAGGCGTGAAAAGGCATTTTTGCAGACCTAAGTGAATGCTTTGCATTTTTTCGCTACGACGTCGCAGTTAAAGGTTAATTAATGTTATTTGCTCGCTTGTGATTTTTTTAAAGTGATTGTAATTTGGTTAAAGAACTAATTACTTAATCAGCAAAATACATACTAAATCGCTCTAAAGTTACACTAGTTTATCGTGAACCTTAAGCATAAGAGCTAACCTACCCTTTCGAATTTCCCTGCTCCACATGTAGCAGCTAGTGCTACATGTGAAGCAGGTACATTCAAAGCAAGATTTTTTGGCTCTTGACGTCAGCTAATCTATCTGACTCATTGGTGAGTGAATTACGTACATACTCGTACGTAGTGCAAAATAAATGGTCATTTAATTAATTTAGTGTTTTGTTTGAAATACACAATACTTATGGTCTGCTGTAATTAGGCAGTGTTTCCATGCTGTAAATAAACGACAAAACTTAAAAATTAGATGTGAGGATAAAATTAGGGGGAGATCTTTTCGAGAAAACTGCGCAAATTTTGGGTATATTTAAAGAACACAAAACCAATCCGCCATATTTACAAAAACAAAAACTTGTGCAATAACGAATTTTAGGGGCTAGGTTGCGCCTATAAGTGAGCTGTCTTTTGTGTTTAACCAGTCGTTTTTTTTAAGCTGTCACCACAAGCATACATCAGAAATGAGATTTTTTAGGGAACTGTATTGTTCTTTAGCAACTTAAGCGAAATTTTAACAGGATCCGGTTTTCGAATAACCAACAGCTAAGGAAAAAGAAACGAATAGCCGTTAATCAAGATCTTAAGGAAAACCTTGCTTAAAATGTCATAAATAATAAATGTGCAACAAAACGCCAGCAGGCAACGAGAATATAAAGCGCAATTTAAAGGCTCCAAATAATGCAAATTTTGCTTTTGCACTTTCGGTACCCGAATTTCTGATGAGATAAGACTTGAAATATTACTCGAGCGTGAGACTTTAACTTAATTTTCACAAACTGTTTAAACCCTCGGATGTTTGAAGGCACTTGCCTGAAAGCTGTGATAAAATAACGTTAGCTTGCAACGTGAGCATGTACTAGACAGATTCGTTCGTTCCATTGAGATTTCGGTAGCTCAGTGGTTAGAGCAGCCACCTGGATTGTGGAAGACGTGGGTTTGAATCCTGCCTGATTTCTTCATAGTCTGAAATTCGAAATTTTTTAGTTTTCTAATTTTCGTAATAATCATTAACAAAAACTTTGGGATGTCGCATTAGTGAAAGAGACCCACAACGATCTCATACAAAATTCATAGAGCAAGGCTCCTGGCAGTCTGTTCACTGGAGTCTGGACACTGGCTACAATCTATTCCTTGGCACACTTCTCGAAAACGAGACATTGCAGGTGAGCGTGAGTCTGCGCCTTGGTTACCCCGTCTGTGAACAGCACTGCTGTGTTTGTGGCAAGAAGATGGACAGGTTTGGTCTTCATGGACTCTGCTGCCCCAAAAGTGCTGGACCTCTTGTACGCCATGCCCGTCTCAACGACATCATCAAGAGGGCTCTTGCTACCATCAGTGTGACATCCACGTTTGAACCACGTGGGTTGGTGTGTGATGAGGGCAAGAGACCTGACATAACACGTCCCATCTCAGGGAGACAATTTCGAGAGTCGGGGCGGCAGTGGTGGCAGCGGAGCTATTCAAGATGCTTAAATACCACTCAATATTAACTGATTACGTGTTAACGCCGCTTGGATTTGAAAGTTTTGGAAACTGGGGACTTTGCACCAAAACTTGTTTAAAGAAAAATACCCCTCCTGATGGGAACACCGAAAAATTCTGAAACACGTAATTCCGAATTCCAAAAATCCGAATTTCATAATTCCGGAACAAAATAATTCCTAATGTTCAAAAGCACGAAAGCTATTTTTCCGAAAGTCACAAATCCTATATTTCAAATTTCCAAATTTTATTAGTACGAAGAATTAAAAATCTGAAGTTTAATTTGTCCAAAAAACGATATTCCTAATTTCGAAATTCCGAAAATTCATTGCAATTATTAAAAGTTTACATCAAAAATACTATTTACATATAAAATTAAGCTGACACCCGACTCGCCGTGGTCATCCCGCCGTGATACTAGTCTGCCCTACTCTTGAGTGTAATTCAACTCGCCAGCCGCTGGCGTGGCACGCTCGCTACACTCGCTTGGCTCGTGCAGAACCGAATGTCGGCAAATAAACATGAGTGGCAAATAATCTATTGATATCAAGTATACAATGTAATAAAAGAAATCCCTCGAAATAATATTTTTCTTAGTATTACGTTTTCACAGTGAAGTTAAGTTTAAAAAGCTACTATTGGTTAGGTTAGGTAAGAACTGTGACCACATTGTCGGCAAAGTAACATGTAAAATGTTTATAAAAATATAATAGATTCTTCGGAGTTTTGATTATTCGGAATTCGTATTTATGAATGATCGGATTATTGAATTCGGAATTCTGACTTTCTGACTTATGAACAATCGGAGTTTGAAATTGCGAATTTATGATGATTCGGAATTTTGACTTTCGGGATACTGAATCATTCGGAATTATGATTTTCGGAGTATGTTTTTAGGAATTATGTAGTGTACCCCCTCCTGATCATGGCAGCAATAGACCGAAAAGCTGGCTTTTCCCTCGCTCAACGGCTAAGCATAGCCGTTTAGCGCCAAAACGCTGCTTCTGTCCTTGCTGCCATGCCACACTCACAGGGTTTATTCATTGATTAGACGGTATATTGCTTTTATTTATTAGTTGCCTAAACATGGTGACATCGGAATCATTGGCATCCTTGTGACCTGTTAAATGTACTTATATTAAGGGATTTTATGTGACCCTACCACAAAAAGGTTCTTTCTCGGTATATTACTAAAGAGTAGTTTTAAAATGAATATTAAATTAGTAAAGTATCATGTTGATTAGAGCTAGTGCAGCTCACAGTGACTACACGCGTCCCTACGCACACCCGCCCGCCGTCTACCCCACCGCGTCGCCCGCTCCATTGAGCAGCGCACGTCGCGTCGTCCTCGTGAACCCGCATAACCTGTTTGCGTTACTCCAGCTGGAAAGTAGATCCTAGAGTGATATGAGTGGAACTTATAATTAGTGCAATATATGCTGTGCATGTGCGCGCCATAAAAAATACGTGTATTTTGGAAAAAAAGGAAAAAAACGATTCCTGCTGGAGTAAGGTTGTTCTAGCAGGAAAATTGCAAACGAATGATCGAAAATAGAAAAATTGTGCATGGGCAGAAAGCTTACATTTGTCGGAACATGTGCGCCAAAAATATAATAAGTGGGGCTTCAGGTTTAAGAGATATGGCGTTTCCTGCTGGTGTAACGTATTGTGAAATCGTGTATCTCTCAAACCATGGTACGAGTATGTGCGTCTCTAGAATAAACATACACCTGTAGCTCTTGATTTGTGCGTGCGTCACATGTAACAAGATTTAGAAATACTCGTATGTTCGTACATTTTCAGTAATTGCGGTTTTTACAAATGTGAAAAAAAAATCATAGCGCCTAAATGAGGAACTGTATAAACTCACTGAAAACTGCTTTACACATTACAATAGTCATAAAATGTTTCGAAATTTTACATACATGATTTATCGAATAATTTAACTAAAGACCAAAACCATCCGTCCTTAACTTTGACGTCAAAATATAAGAAATCAGTTCTTCCAGAGATAAGTGGGTGTCAACCAAAAAACAGTGCGGTTGATCAAATAACCCAGTGAACATTATCAGCTTGCAATGTTTCGCATTTAAAGAGATATAGACAAAAATCAAAACCTTTCAACATCGACTGAATATCCGAGTAAATTGCATATCGATGACCTTCTTTCCTGGACGTATTAAGCTAAAATGTTGTCCGTACAGTCGCGTTCAAATTTTTTTTGGCAATTATGTTGAATCTCATTTTAGGAAAAAAATTAAATTTATGAATGAAAGAGCTTAATTTTGAATTGAAATTCTTATTTTTATCCTCTTAATTTAGGTTCTTAAAGTAAGTATGACTCCGTCGGTTAGCTTTCAGTATCAGTACCTTAACCGCTAAAGACACATTAAAGTATCGATATCAAATATCAGTATTTATATCGGGTGCTCACTTACATCTCTGTATATTTTTTGTCCGAAAATCAATTCTCATAACACATTTTTTATAATCTTCAGTTATATTCGAATGTTCGAAATGTTGTTTTACCTTATCATCTTTTCTTCGAAAACCTTTCTGTCATAATATTAGTCCTATAGCTTATAGCCAGTCAAGTTAATTTTCTAAACTGAGGGTAGCGAGCAAATTCGTCAGTAAATAACTGGCCTAGAGGATGCATTAGGTACTGACTGGTAACCGCTGACTGGCTGAAAATGAAAGATCATATTAGGAAATAGGGGAGAGCGTTGTAGCTTAGTGGTTCAGCGCCCGAACTCAGATCGTGGGTCGTGTCGTCCCGAGTTCAAATCTGGCCAGAACCAAAATCTTTGTGTTCATTGTTAAATATCTGACTTACTCTCCGGTGATGGAAAACATCGATAAAAAACCAAATCAACCCGGATAACGGCGGAAGGCTCACCACCTACCACGTTGGGTTCTAATACCATTGGAGAAAAGTGGCTTCTTAGTGTTTCGTTCACCATGACGACACAGTCACTTGCCTTTGACTACATAATACTGATAAAGTCGTGATGTTATGTTATGTTATATAAGGAAATCGCTCGCTACGCTCAATTTAGGAAATAAACTGTACTGAGTTTAAGAGATGGTAATACGGCAACAGGTGCTATAATAATTTAGTTCCTCTAATTTCTCATGACAAAGTATATATGTCCGAATAGGGTATTCGACAACATCATCAGATTCTAAATATAATTTAATTAATGTAATCGAAAAATATTTTTAAAAAAGGGTCTCAAAGGGCCTTTTGTTTACTCACACTTCATTTTATGGCCCTTCAAACTTGGGTGGGAAAATCCATTTTTTAAAGGGTTAAGTGAATAAAAAACACTAAACCATTCGATAATTTACACAATTTAAAGTAACTTTTGTTAAGAAACCATATTCCTAAACGCAAAATTCAATATAGCTGCCAAACAAATGTTTTACAGAACGCAAAGAAATAGACAGCAAATGACGTTATTTGAAGGCGGCAGTTTGTAGGTTACGTTTTGGACAAGTCCAAGAATATGTTTTGGTATGAGATTTTAAACATTGCATTGCATTGCAATAAGTATTAGACATGACGGGTCTAAACACGAAATAAACTTATGAGTACTATTTATCACTCACTGCCCGACGCAGGTGTAACCCAGCCGAAACGTCGGGCAGTGAGTATTATGTAGTACTCATAAGTTTAGTTCGTGTTTAGACCCGTCCATGTCTAATACTTGATCCGTTTTGGTGCTATCAAAATAAACAAAAAAACCCAATGTGATTTACATTTCAGAGGTCTTTCGATAAAACCTCGATAAAAAATAAGTCTAATAACCTATTGTCTTATTACATAATATTAGTTTGTAATGAAATTGTGAATCCTAAATACATTTAAAAATTAGGTTTCAATAACAGAAAATAATCACCGGAAAACCTTCTTCACATAGTCTTGTTTGCCCTACCCCAATGAGTGTAATTCAGAGCCGCGTAGGCGCGTAGAAACGAGGCGGCTTGCGAGCTCAGGCTGGCTGGCTTAGCCTGCCAGCATGCAAGCTTAAGCTGCGAAGGTGACCGAAAGCCGTCTACGACAAATGGAGTCCTGTACCGCCGGAGCCATCAAAGAAGCCATGGATTTACTTGCCTGCACAACGAACTTTTTTTTTTTTGATACTTACGTAAGTACATTAAGCACCAATTTGGATTTTGGTAGAAATAAACAATTTTAATACAAAATCAGATGATATTTATTTACTAAACATTACACAAAGGTCATTTTACAATTTGTACAGCACACTAAGCTAATTTCGTGCTAGCTGCTTGTTCCTTCAAAAAATATATGCATAGTTTTTAGATAAGTTATTTGTATACTTTAGTTTTATTATTGTCAATTTCTGTATGTCAAGCTTGGGCTAATAATTAATTTTTCTTTCTTTCTTCTTCTTTAAAATATAGGTATTACAGTTCCGGGTAGCCTACTCCAGTAGAAATTCACGAAGTTTAACAAACCAAATTAACCCGGATAACGGCGGAAGGCTCACGACCTACCACGTCGGGTTCTAATACCATTAGTGAAAAGTAAGCTTCTGAGTGTGTCGTTCACCATTGACGGCACAGTCAATTGCCTCTGACTACCCCGCTTGGGATAAAGTCGTGATAGTATGTTTATGACGACACAATTGGCGTAGTGCGCTGTAGCACGGTTTCTCGCCTCGATTTCCCTAGTGTCCCGGGTTCGATTCCCGGTCGGGTCAATTCAGGAAACGATCTTTTCTGAATTGACTCGGGTTTGGGTGTGCTGGAAGACGCCCCTGGCTTATTTCCTTGTGGTACCTCGTTACACAGGGATATTAATCCCTACTTCGAGACCAACAAGAGGTGTGTTTTATGGCGCATATTTATATTTATTTATATTTTATGTTTATTAGATACAAAAAATCGACATCCATTTGGCACGGTAAGTATTTTTTCAATGACTGAAAATTCACGTAACTAAGTGTTCGACGAATGAGAGGAAGGCCTCTGATGTCAAATAAGGTTCGGAGTATTAACTTTCTGTTTAATAAGGGTAACCCCCTATAAAATTGGGAATTAAACTCATACATACTGTATTAAAAATATCAAACTTTAGATCACCTATACTTAAATAATGTTCATGTAAGGAACTGCTTATGATTAGATTCTTGAAGTTATTGTACGGGAGTAAGTCCGACAAATTAAATGGTAAATGGTTAAAAACGGTTCAGAGTGCCCAATAAATAATATATTGGTTATAAATTGTAATGGTATGAGAACACGCGGCGGGGTTGGTGACCGATGGTGAACTGGTATAACTTAATTACAATTCTAAAACTACTTATAAGGCCGGAAAAAAATCAGATCCTCGAAATTACAGGCCGGCATCGGTGTTACCTAACATTTCTAAGATCTTTAAGCGAATCCTATACGACCGCTTATACACATACGTAACAGAAAAAAAAACTTATAAAACAACAATACGGTTTCCGACCAAAATCGGGTACTCTAAAGTACTCTCAATGCAGCTATTGACCTAGTTACGAAAAAATTTTTTTAATAAAAATTGTTGAAAACTTAAAATTAATAATCCATGGATCCACCTAAGACTCTCCTGACGCATCTGCAGCGGTTCTGCATACTCAAAATAAGGGTGTCAATATCCTGTTGTGGAATACTGTCCCAAGTCCTGCTAAGATGCAAGAAAACCTGGTTTTCATGCACAATATCTTCAGGGAAATTCCTAAGAGCTCTTCTCTGAAGCATATCCCAGGCATGCTCAATAGGATTTAAGTCAGGGGATTGTGCAGGCCAGTCTAAAGCTTGGATATCATGCTGTTGTAACCAACTTGTAACGATACGCGCCGTCGGCGCCGTATGTGGACGGGCATTGTCGTGCATTAGCTGGAAATTCAAAGAAAAATGTTTTCGGATTTTTTCATGATCGAGTGAAGTACATCCTATCGTGTAACAATTTAGCACAGGTTCCAGACAATATCCTGATGCATATCATATATGTTTTGCAAGACCATTAATAAAAAATAACACCTGAACCACTGAATCGAAAAAAAAGGTTTTCCGAACAATCTCTTGTAACGCCGCCTTAATTTCACCTATATTATAACTGAGATTTTCAATGACTCTGCAATTTTGCTGTTTGTAGTATTACTTCAATGAAAACCTGATCTGTTAGTTAAAACATTATAATAATATGAATGTGCCTGTGATTTGATGCCATAATAACTTTATGAATCAAATCTATAAGGTGTCCTATGGTAAATTTGAAAATCATTTTTTGCAACCAGAACAATTAACCAAATAATTACATATCATCGCAGGTCAGATCTCTGTGTTACAGAAAATGAGTCATTAAGTTGTAAAACAGAAAACGCAAAGTGCAAAAATACGTGGGTGCAACTGCACAAAGTAAACAATTACTTGTATTCATGTTGCGGTTATTGCTGACTGACATCTGTAACTATCAAAATACCATTGAACGACTAGACAAGGTCGGGATACTCGCATTGGCGAATGGATGCGTCATCAATGGCTTTGGGATGACCTTACTGTCCCAGAAGGAATCGACGAGCGATATGAAGTTGAAACCAGATATCCTACATGTTGAAATACCTAAAGATGATCAGTAATAAAATCATCAGGTGAAGAATAATACCAAATTAGAGATAGAAGACGAAACCTCTCTTAACTACCATGGTGTTCACCACTCCATAGCAATCTGCATACTAGCTAGTGCTGGTATTGTAGTATGTTTGGCGTGCTGCGAGTGGAGGATCCGCGCGCGGGGCCAATGGCGAGCGGCGGCAGAGATACACCCTCATTAACCATTTTCTCCATCGGGAATATGTACGAAGTACAGTGCATTTACGTCAGAGCGCGCGCAGCCAGCGTTTACGCTTTGACCCAATTAGGTACTTTTAGTTTTTTTTTGGTTCAAAAAAATTAAAGTTTACATAAAATGTGAATACATTTTTATCTTTAATATAAGGGTGTTAGTGGCTCCCATCGGATACATGGAGCATTATAGTTATTAGTATAATAATTAATAAAATTAAATTTAAATCAAATAAATTCAATAATTTAAATCACAACGAAACAAAATTAAATCAAAACAAATTAAAACAGAATAAACAAAATTAAGTCAAATTTACGAAATCAAATAAGATTAAGTTAAAATATATCATTAAATATAAGGTATAGGTAGGTTGTTGTACAGCTGGTCTCCCTCAAACAGTATCATTTTTTTCCCGTAATTGGTACGAGCACAAGACATTTGGAGTTTTTGTTATTATTTCTCAGATTGTGTTTGTTTGCCTTTTTATTTATTGATATATTGGATTGAATAGAATTAGAAGTTATATTTTTAATCAAGATGCAAGTGTAGTACGTATATACTCGTAGTTGCTTGAGATTGAAGAGTTTGGTTGTTTCATAATACCTGTTTGGTCGAAGTTCGGTAATTATAACGAAAAAGTACTTTGATTATCTTGTTCTGTAGTCTTTGTAACGGATTCACATAAGTTGCAGCGGAATGACCCTCATATTTCAATAAAATGTTCCAAGTGAGATTTAACTAGTGAGTTGTAAATGATGTAACGTACTTTTCTTGAAATGAAGTTTGCCATCTTATGCAAACCGCCCAGTGAGGATGGTACTCTGGTTTTAATGTGCTCAATGTGATATTTCCATGTTAACCGGTCATCCATCAACAGTCTGAGATATTTTTCGTAGTACGAACGTTGTATTGCTTCGTTGTTTATACTAAGTGGTGTAAAATTAGGTATGATTTTATTTTTATGACAAAAAATTATACAAGATGTTTTTGATGCATTAATTGTAAGTAAATTATATTTTAACCATTCATTGAGCACATTAAGATCCCTTTGGGCACTCTTTACTATGTCCTTTATCGATTTGCCAAAATAAAATAAACAAGTATCATCCGCATACAATGTAATTCGTCCTTCCAATCCTATATTACATATACACACAATAACATGGTCTAGGGATATATATATATATATATATATATATATATATTTTAAATAACTTAAAAAGTACTGGCCTTACAAAATAACTATTAATGACAGATTATAAAAACATTATTATATTCGTTTTTTAAATTCAAATTTGTATATAAAATTTGGTTTTGTTTTAAGATGAAATTCGCATTCATTGAATTTCTTCCAAAGAAGTAAATCTTCACGAACTTCTTCCCTTTCATTAGATACCACGCACGTACACACAATAGGATTCAGAGCAAAAAAAAATGTTTTCCTATACAAAAAAAGATGACGCCTTAACTCCTCCCCTTTTTTATTTTTTGATGTGCTACGGGTCAAATTGATTCGTATGGCCTGAAGATCAATCGTTCTGATTTTCATGCCTTTTTCACACTGAAATTCAGTCAAAACCTGCAAATGAAAGGTTTGCTAGCACTAATTTGATGGAAAAGGGTGGCGGCGCGGATGGCTGGGTCGGCATTGTTTGTCGTCGGGCGGTATGATCAATGGAGCTTGCTAACTAGCGCGGCGCCTTCACGTTACGAGAGTGTAGCGGGGCAATGCTTGTCTGATATTTGAATATTAATTATGATTTCACGATTGAAGTATTGTTTTTCTTTAATTTAATTTGTTTGTACTATGGGAACTGTACAAAGTACAGTGCATTGAACTGCAGAGCGTGTTATCAGCATTTTATTAATGACCCAAATTATAATTTCGTAATTTTGTTAATAATTTAAATCATCAGTTCACGTTTGGAAACCTGTCAGTTACTTTTCCCTTAGTGTAACCAGTGACTCATCCAATTTTGGAGATTTTTCTTTGAAAATCAAATAATCAGTGAGTGATAGTGCTGCCAACCAAGAGCGCGATTGGCATTCATCCACCACCACCAGTGTGCTACCAACCAGGACCTGAAGTGTCATTCTTCAACCGCCACGAGTGTTGCCTACCAGGGCGGAGTTGTCACTCGTTAACCACCATCACTTGTCTACCTGATGCTGTGAGCTAAGATATACACAAGTAAGATCTTTCCTTTTTTTTCCGTCCGTAATAAACTTCGTTTACCAATATGACTACCAAGATAGAATTATTTGCTACTCAACAAGAAATCATGGAAAGCATGAACAAGTTGTATATTCACTTTTAAAAAGAAGGGAAGGAAAGTAAAACCCGGGAGAGTATTGAACGTCGTCTGATAACTCTGGAAAATTTCTGGACCAACTTTTCGATGAACCACGAAAGGTTGATTGAACATTTGTATCGAAACTGAAGATAACCAGTACTTCGAAGACGATTCATTCAGGAAGACACAAGTATTCTATGAAGACGTGGAAGCTTATTTATTTAAAAATCTTGAAGCTAAGCGCTCGCCATCACCATCGCTGCTACCAACTGTGGGAGACCACCAACACCATCCTCATTAACCAAGGAGGATGCTGATAATCCAAGTACGTCTGGACAGGAATTTCCTCCACCTAGGAGCAATCAACCACAGCAAGTCTTACCACGATTGGTTTTTCATGACGTCGATGGCACAGGTATAACCGGCGAAATGATGCGCAGACAGTGAAGCAACTTGAAAGCGTTTATTCGTACCATCTCGAATATAAATATCAACGTCTTATCTGAAAAATGTGAGTTTCAAGACGCTTTAAAGGCAATAGAAGTACGCTGGGCAGCTATGGACCCTCTGCATTGGGAGGTTGATAGTAATCTTCAGAGAGCGTATAGCAAATATGAAGAACTTTTTGCGAACTACAAGAGCGAATATTATGATATAAAAAAATCTGTAACAATAGAATGTGGAATGCCTATCATAGAGAAAACTCAACACCACAGATGGGCATTCAAATATTTCATGGGAATTACCAACAATGGATATCATTAAAAGACCTGTTTATAGAATCTATTCATAAAAACAAATCCATGTCTCAATCGCAAAAGATGCAGTTCTTGAAAGGCAAACCTGAAAAATTAATCCAGCATCTCCAAATTAGTTCGTCTAATTACCAAATACCAATAAAAAACTCATTTTCATCTCGTATATGAATGTACTTATGTCATTACCAACCATGCAGCATCAAACAGCAACCAACCTATAAAGGATTCATGATGTTGTCAATGAATGTCTCCACGCGATTAAAAACCTAGGGATTAATACGACAGAGACTGGACACAGAAACACACAGCGATTATATCAATTCATTGCCAAAACCGAGAGATCTTCAAGTTTACAAGATTTCCTGTCTTATCTAGAAGAAAAATTCATTGCTTTAGAGACCGCCCGCCGAAAGAACGAGATAACCAGATCAACCATTACAACCAACCACACCATTATAATCAATTTACAAACAATGGCAACCAGAATATAAAACTATTTCCTAAGAAACCAAACTTTAACCAAATCAGACACGTTGAACACCAAGTAACCAGACCAGACATGTAGAATATAAACCATTTAACCAAACCAGAAACGTTGAGAACAGACTATTTAACCAAACCAGATACGTAAAGAATAAACCATTTATAAACCTTGCTACAACCAAAACTTACCAGCAAACTAACCAGAATTGCATAGTTTGAAATGAAAATCATTTACTATTCCAATGTGATAAATTTCGGGAATCCAGCAATCAAGAGAAAAATATATTAATTTCGCAATGGAATGTATGCAAAAACTGCTTAATTAACCACAATGGAAATGAGTGCCAATCTCAAAGCATAATTCACTATTGCACAACGTTTACATGACTACAAATGCTGTTACCAACCAAACGCACAGCGCACAGCATAATCCTACAAAAATTGTGTCACACGTGGCTAGAGACGATCAGCAAATGACCGACATACTGCTAGCGACCGCCGAAATAAATGTCCTAGCAGGTGACGGGACTAATAAAAAGATGATCCTAACTGACCAGGGATCTCAAACATCTCCAATCTCAGAATACGCAGCACAACAACTAGGAATCTCTCGCCAAAGATGTAAAGGCGTTATCTTTGGAATAGGAGCAAAGGAAAACATGTGTAGAGGATTTATCACCATAACCATAGCATCATCGTATAACAATTTCACCATGACCGTTGATACATTTACTATGAGAAAAATAATTAAGAAATTACCACAACAATCCTTTACCAAACCAGCTTGGCCTTGTCTCGCAAACTTACAACTGGCAGACCCCAACTTTAACCAAAGCCGTTCTGTTGATCTTTTACTAGGAGCAGATGTGTGATGCATCATAATGGAGGGAATAATCAGAGACAAAACTCCCCTATAACGGTATCCCCGGTAATGTGAAGTCATACTATTGCAATGTCACTTTAAACAACTGTTGACTTCAAGAAATTTTGGCAGATACAAGATTTGACCGATGAACCAGAAAACTATTGCGAGGAAGAACTAATTTGTCTGGACTAGTACCAAAAAGAAACAAAACGCCAACCAGATGGCCGTTACATCGTTCGATTGCCGATAATACCAGATGCCAATGAGAAATTAGGCAAATCAAAGGTCATTGCCCAATTTCATCAATTAGAAAATAAATTTCGGATAAATAACCAGTTAGCAACAGATTACAAACAATTCATGAATAAGTATTTGAATCTAGGTCACATGAAAAAGAGCCGTAGAAACCAAGCAACTGAGTATTTTTTCCCCTAACGAGTCCACGACAACTGCAATCAGAATCGTTTTTAACGGATCAGCGCAAACGTCCACTGAGTATAGTGTGAATGACCTCATGTTTATTGGGTCAAATCTTCAACTTGATTTAATGGCGATAATTATTAATGACTTATAAGGACACACTATTACTCATAGTATGATCTTATTCACGTCTTAGTTTTGCATATTGGCATAATCATATACGTTACTAAATACTTACTCACCATATGACTTCACCATGTCTTTAAATCTACCCTAACCTATCAAACACTAAGCTAACCTACAATCTAAGTTGTTATAGTGATCTACTACTGGCTGTAGTCACTTAGCTTGCCTGCCATCATATGCATCCCTAGTTTGAGCTGCTCCTGCCGATGCTGATGCATTTATATACTCAATTGGTGCTTCTGATAGGCCCCATACTTCAGGTGATCTGGGTCTCGCAGAAGGACCAGGTGAACTGTCAGCCCGCCTCCCACTCTTGTTGCCCTTGTAGAGTCAGCCACAGCCTATGCTGCCATCCTGGCACTCACATTTTTTGACTGTATATTGACAAATTTTTCAATCAATGTAGATGTAGATGAGTCCAGCCTAACTGGGACACCACCTAATGCATACGTGCAATAGATCTTGAAGTGGGCGTAATTGAACTCTTTGTGCTTCTTGCTATATTGTTTTACTACTTTAGATATTATGCTATCTCTTTTGTTTTTGTCGCTTACTTTCTTTGTAGCACTTATAGCTGCTGCCATAGCACAGGCCAAGTCTGAGTTGGTCAGGTTATGGCCCCCAGTACAGCAGCTCTCATTTATGATGACCAATACTTCTAGAACTTCCATCTCTAATTCAAGGGCCATAACGTCAACGTCTTTGGCAAATATCGCACCATATAGAGGTGTAAGAAGTTTTGTTTGCTCTCTATTGTATAAATAATTATTTACTCTTGTCAGGATATTTGTGGCAAGGAGTCCTGCCTGTTTAAAAGTGTGGATATTTTTTCTGTCAGCCGAATGCTCACTCTATACGATATCTTTAAAAGTCGAAACGTATACGTAATGTATAGACAGCCCCTTATTATCCTTAATTTAAGGGAAGGAGAAGCGAATCACTTTGTCTCTTTTTGCTTTTTTCTCGGTAGGTACACGTATTTGAGGTGCTGCCTCAAATATGACCTTAATTGCGAAATCAATTGCCATAGACGGTCTGTCAGTTATTTCGAGGAAATAATCCACAAAGTTGGCTTCAAGCAAAGAAAAGTCAAATTCTGGTGCACCATATGATTTTCTCACTTCGTCAGGTGATATCCCGTAGCATACGTAGGATTTGTACAAACTTGCATGAGCATTTTTGTTGTCAAGGCCCCGTTTACTGACACCTCTGCATCAACTTCTGAACTAATCAGTGCTACTCGTAGATTGCTCCGTTGATCCATGATGATACTTTTCTTTATATTCTTTTTAATGCTACTGATAGAGTCAGCAAGAATTAACCACAACAAACAATAACAACACAAGAAACAACAAACAAGAAGCAAATAATTTCATAAGTGCTAATAACATCATACAAAGATAATATTTTAGTTTAAAACGTAATTGGATGAAGCGTCTTACCAACATTTAGCAGACATGCAAGTACGAGTAGGATGGCATTTCAATGCACCGTCATGGCCAAGCGCAGAAGGAATCTGGGAAGCTGCAGTCAAGAGTCTTAAGTACCATCTACGTAGAGTTCTCGGTGACCAAAAGTTGACCTACGAAGAATTTATGACTCAATTAACTCAGTTAGAGGGCTGCTTGCACACACGACCATTGTGTGCAATTACCGAAGATCCAGATGATTTCGATTTTTTTACACCATCACATTTTCTTACCAGCGGACCCTTACTAACCATCATAGAAACAAAAAAGGATGAACGCACCAGGTGGCAAAAAAATTACCAGGATATTTGGAAGAGATGGAAATATCTGACACAATAAACGACACGTTCGAAGTGGCGTCAACCAAAAAATAATATCCGGGTCAATGATATATCTAGTTATCATTCTAGATATACACGTGTCCCCTGGGCAGTGGGCTCTCGGAAGAGTGCTAGAAATACACCCTGGAAGCGACGGCCTTGTAAGAGTAGTCACTCTAAAAACCAAAACAGGCTTATTAAAGAGGCCGATTACAAAAAAATCACCTCTTCCCATTTACGAAGAAGAAGTAACAGTAAAGTTACCACACATGTCTCCAAACCAACCAAAAACACCACCAAGCCAACCAATGACTGAACCTCCAACCAAAGACCCATCAAGGACCAACGTCCCCAAGAAACCAGTGAATCAATCAAGGAGGGCATGATATTAATAACTAAATATTATGATTATTTGGGAAACTTAACTTACTTAAACTCTGTTACATCTTAAGCATGGACAAGAGGAGGACATTAAAATGAAATCTCAACCAACCATGGTCAACTACCAATAAATCACTACCGTCGCCGTCGTGGCCTTATAAATGCAGTGGGGTCCGTGGCACACAGCCCATTTGGAGTGCTCGACGAGGATTTCGCACAACAATACCAGAAAGATCTTACCACGCTCAGAAACCAAAAATATTTACACCAGCTATTAAAAAACCAAACCTCGATAGTACGAGGGTGGATTGAAAAGTTCGCGGCCTAGTCAAGAAAACAGAATAAAATACATACAAAAATATTTTTATTTTTCGACGTAATCTTCATTTAGCTCTATGCACTTCTTCCACCTGCTTTCCAAAGCTTACATACCAGTTTTAAAAAAAGATCCTTAAGGTCTTCAAAATCGCTCAGGCGCCCTGCCCCCCCCCCCCCCCCCCCCAGACCCCTGGGTCTACTTATCAAACTGACTATTTCTCATTTTGACTACTTTTCGTAGAGACAACTTCGCAAATTTCCTACTTAGTAATCAGCCTATTTCGCATTCCGTCTACTTTTCAATTGAACTACTTCGCAAACTGACTACTTTTTTCTGTAATGTCATCTTCGGACAGTTAATAACATAATACTCATAGCAATAGAATGCACAATGCACATTCGTTACCGGTTTGCTAGAGGAAATTACTGGCCACTTTATTTTCTGAAGTATCCTTTAATGAGAAATAACATGAAATAATGTAATATCAATGTCATGAGTATTCAATGCGATAAACTACTTTCGCCGTATGATGATATCCCTGACAGTTCATAATTGTCAATTATAGTGCATTAACGAATGTAATTTAATCGAGTTGGCAAAGGAAATGAAATCAGATTTACCGATTTTAAATTTTTGAACAAATTCCTAATAAACGGGTTATGGCTAATAAGTAACAGAATTGAACGCGGTATCTCGAAAATAATAGTTAAAAAATTGCACACAAGGCAGACGCGCTGGTACTGATGCGAATGACGTGATTACAAATTACAAAATGGTTGCTCCCATTCATCGTTTTTTTTTGTCGATTCAGTATGTAGTGTCAATACACTATTGAATGGCGTTCCTTTTCATCATCATCAGGCGCTGTAAAGATATATTAATTTATTTTAAATACTTCATTTATTAAATTGAAAATCCATTACGTACTCCGTAAAAATACTATTCCCTTTTATTAAACTCTACTATTTTCACTGTAAAATGATATGCCTGACAGCCCTTATTGTTCCGTGTCACGCATACTATTTCAAACTAAATTAAAATAAACTGGCAAAAGAAAATGTTATAAACTATTAAAAAACTATTGTTCTTTCGAATCTTATTAAGTAAATTATTGTTATTATTTATTATTAACAGTTAATAAATGAAGTATTTGAAATAAATTAATATATCTTTACAGCGCCTGAGGCGTGAAAAAGAACGCCATTCAATAGTGATTGACACTACTGAATCGACAAAAAATCGATGAACAGGAGCGAGCATTTTGTAATCACGTCATTCGCATCAGTACCAGTGCGTCTGCTTTGTGTGCTATTTTTTTAACAATTATTTTCGAGATATCGCGTCTTATTCTATAACTTATTAGCCATAACCCGTATAATAAGAATTTACTTAAAAATAAAAAATCGTTAAATCCGATTCCATTTCCTTTGCCAACTCGATTAAATCACATTCGTTCCATCACTATAATTGACAATTATGAACTGTCAGGGACATCTTATTACGGCGAAAGTCGTTTAACATCACATACTGATTATGCGATATTATCTTTAAGTCTTTTAATAATTACCCGGTATAATATTGAGTTGGATACTTAGTAATAAATAAAACTCATTTATTTATAATCAGTTTTTTTTTAAATAATATGCCGGTGATCATCAAATAACTTCCGAAAACGATATGACATACTCAGTAAAAAATCAAAAAAATATTTTTTCAATTAACTTTAATTTTAAGGTTTTCATAAAAAAAATACTGTCCGTTCGAGTGATTTCTAAGGTGACCTTGAAATGGAAGTTAGTTAAATAAATCTCATTTTCGTTTAGATAGTTTCTACATCACTTAGTTATATGCTATGCTATAATATCGTTTTATAATCACCCGGTATTTATAAACAACGATATTACGTTAAAATCACATTTAACCCTAATCAGTTGTTAGAAGTATAAATGGATATACATACTGACTGTCCGGCAGCGACTTCATCTCCTGTGCACACGTGACTTTTTCACTTAGATATAACCCGATTTTATAACTAGTAAAGTTAGCAGGCGGGTGAAATGTAATGCTGCCAACCTAACGATTTTGACAACTCGAGGTGCACAGTTATAAAAATCGGGTTATAGTTGGTATATTGCCTACTTGAGATGCCATATCGTCCTTGTAAGTCTTTCAATAATCACCCGGTATGTACCGGTAATTGATCATTAAAGCGGTGTTGAAACCTCTAGGTAGCTGTTCCATTCGATGTCGTGACATTCGATGTGGTAAACCGTCGATTTAATGAGCCTTCGGATATTCAACCTGTCGATGATGTGACCATTTGATGTTTCGTACCATCGCTTTAAAGACCGTTCGACCTCCCGTCTTCGATGTCGCGACATTCGACGTTACGTTTTTCGATGATATGTAGGGAACCCTGCAGCGTGGCAGCGAGTACCATTACATTAGACCTAACCAAAACTAAAGTCCTTAGATCAAGCGACAAGAACCCTCATACGTGCTCTCCCGATCAAAACAGGAATATAATTATATTGGCTATAGAAAAAACAAAAACCGATGTCTGTGAAAATTTTGAACCAATCCAAAAAAATTATGACAGTAACATTGAACACTTAAAACTTGATTGTAGTGTTCCATCATTCTTGTCAGTAAAAGATACGTTATATAGAGCTAGAAATACCGAGCGTTTAATATTTTCAAATATTCAGGAAGTTTACATTCCCAACGGTTTGGTGAAGACGGTGATATTGAAAAAAATTTGGTTTTCTCTACACCCCTAGCGAAAAAAGTGATAAAAGAAAAACATGGCAGATTTTATGGTGATGGCACTTTCCGTTGGGTACCGTCACCGTTCACTCAATTATATACTATCTATTTAGATTGGGGTTCCACGATTGAAACTGTTAACGTGAAACCAATGATTTATGCATTGTCACCTAACAAAAGTGAAAGAACTTATATACGCCTTTTTGAAATCCTAAAAGATAAATTAAAAGTTGAGATGACAGATTTCAAATGTGATTATGAAACTGCGGTAATACTCGTAAACTCTGTGCAGACTGTTCATCCACAATGTAAGGTAACAGGATGCTACCATCATTTCCAAAAAGCAATTTGGAGAAGTATAAACAATTAAAAATACACAGCCATGGAGGACGAAAAATGGTAAGATGATAAGAGATGATAAGACCTCACACTTACCTTTATTGCCGTTACATTTAATCGAAGAAGGGTGGAGGGTTATTTTGAATAACGTCTCAGAGCTCACTAATCCGATTATGGAGTTAAAAAATTACTTTGAAACACAGTGGCTGAGAAAAATTTCTGCGGAGATCCTGAGTTGTGCACACTAATTGCAACGTACAAAAAATGTTCTAGAAGGTTGGCATAGGCATCTCAATGCCAGGACACCTAAAAAGCCAACTTTCTTCTCATTTGTTCATAAACTGCGCAAAGGGGGAAAACATTTCGATTTTGAAATTCCAAGAAGTTTGTTTCACCCCTTGAAAAAAAACGTAAGAACTGTAATACACAATTTGACCAAAAAATTGGAAAAACTCGTGTGTTAACTAGAAGCTGCCGAAATAACAATTAAAGAATATTTACAAAAACCGTTTACATGCGATTGAAGTTTCATTAGTTTTTTAAGTTTTTTTTTTGTTATTACATTACAGTTTAAGTTTAATTTCATTTTAAGTATGTTTTGTTAATAAATAATATGATACATATATATTTCATTTATTTTACTTGAACAGTTTAGAAATGCCCTTGCTAGAGGCAGCTCATTATGAAATCTTGGTTACAAACGTCGTTGACGAAGGGAATCTGTCGCGTGTAGGTTGAAATTTGCTGAAATATTGGTAATGTAACGAACAATTTTATATTTGTCTGTACTTAGGTCGTTCTTTGACAAGTAGGCAGTATGCGAAGTGGTCTCTTTGAGTGTAGGCTGAATGCGAAATAGACTGTTTGATAAGTAGGCGATTTGCGAAGTAGGAAAACAGAGACGTAGGTACAAAGAGAAGTTTGCTATTTGCGAAGTAGACCCCTGGCGCCTGAGCGGATTTTTTAGGTTTGGAAACAAATGAAAGTCCGAAGGTGTTAAATCAGGAGAATAAGCCGTATGGGGCAGCAATTCGAAACCACAATCATGAATTTGAGCCATAGACTCGACAGACGTGTGAACTCGGGCGTTGTCCTGGTGAAACAATACCTTCTATCTCAGTAATCCTGGGCGTGTCTGTTTAATTTCTTCACGTAAACGACGTAAAAGGGTGCAATAGTACGCTAGTAGTTTAGTGTTTTGCCTTTCAGGAGGTAGTCCACTAAAATGACACCCTTAGCATCCCAAAAAACCGACGCCATCACCTTGCCAGCCGACAGAATTGCCTTCGCTTTCTTCGGAGTTGGTTCATCTAATTTTTTCCATTGTTTGGATTGTTGTTTTGACTCTGGGGTATAATGGTGAATCCAGGTTTCATCCATTGTCACGAATCTGTCAAGAAAACCTTGTGGATCAGCCCCGAACATCTCCAAACCGAAGTTTTTTTTTAATGGCCAGGCCACGAACTTTCCAATCCACCTCATAAAATCTGAATTTCATTCAATGCAGAGAATGGAGACCACAATAGAAAAACAGTACAAAACATTCAACCAACACTTGAATGATTAAGATAAGTAAACCAACAACATTAACTAAGAATTACAAGAACATACATTTTCCAAAGAGTTTGCATTAATTTCAATAACAGCCAATGAATTACTTACAAACTTGAAAGACATACAACAAATGTTATTACACACCATTACTGACATATTCCACGGAAATTTCAACATACATTTATTGCAACCAAAGCAGTATAAAGCAAAGAAATACAGATGCTATCAGGCCAAATATCGAAAGATTTATCGTTACCAATCGATAATACCAAAAATATACCATTTATTAACCGTTAAAACCAGATTTACCAAAGGAAATTTTATATTTGAAATTACAATGCCCTTTGGCAGAGAAAACTTTGAAATATACCGATTAATACCAATTCCGATAGAAATGGCAATAAAATGCAGAAAATAATCCCTAAAGCGGACCTTCTAGCCATTAATATTCAAAAAGATCTAGAAGTGCCGCTCTCAGAATTACAACCACAACAATGTAACCACTATGACGTAGATATGTTACTATGTTCTCATCAAATACCTATATCCATGACAAAATCGGACAGGTACTGTATTAGAGAAAATGAATCACCAAACTGCAAGACTGAAAACAAAGAATGCAAAAATACCTGGGTTTAGCTGAGAAAAGTAAACAATTACCTGTACTCATGTTGCGGTCAAATCTCCATTCAAATGATATGAGACTATCAAGTTACCGTCGAGCCATTACACAAGGTCAGGATACTCGCATTAGAAAATGGATGTGTCATCAAGGACGACAGAATAACGCTACTCGCCCACAAACAGCTGCCGAGCACTATTAAATTGAAACCCGATATTCTAACCATAAAAATATCACCTCTTAATAACATCATAAACGTCATCATGCCATTTTATATATATGAAAATACCAGTTTTGTGAAGAACCAGAAATAATTAGATGCGATTGCGAACCAAATCAATCAAGTAAAAAATACTCGTAGCACCAAATCAGAGACAGATGACGATGCAAACTTAAGTTCCCATGATATAAATCACTACATTTTTATCGACCTATTATTGAGCGGTGGAATTGTAGCAAGTCTAGTGTACTTCGTACGAAGAATCCGCGCACGACGCCAGTGGCCAGCGTTGGCGGAGGGAGCACCGGCGCACGTTCAAGCACCCCTACTGCTGTTCACCAACCCCTAAGTGAAATGAATAATCAATGTTTTGTAATTAGTGATTAGTGAACAGAGTGAGCCAGTATAATTGCTAAAGTGAACCGTGTTAAATTACCAAACTCCATTAATTTCAGTGTAGTGGAATAGTGATAGAGACTATAAGTTCATGAAATATTTAAGTAACCTATGTTACCAATTCTTGAAGTATTTAAGTTACCATGTTGGCATTTCAGAAAGTATTTAAGTGTGTAGTACGTAGGATAGTAATGTTACCATATTATTTTAATAATTTACTAAATTATTGTTGCCTCACCTCTTATCACCAGCATCATTGCACCTCATCTCACTTTTTTCTTCCCCGGGAATATGTACAAAGTACAGTGCATTGAACTGCAGAGCGTGTTATCAGCATTTTATTAATGACCCAAATTATAACTTCGTAATTTTGTTAATAATTTAAATCATCAGTTCACTTTCGGCAACCATTTGCTTCGCGTGCTCTCATACCATTTCACCATCGTATCATCTTCACCATAATTTAACCATATTTAATAGTTTCTTATTATACAACATTTTTACCGTCTTATTTTGTGGGATTTACACCCTACAGGGTCATTTGCTAAGTAATAAACATGATTTTCATAAAGTTTAAAAATATGCGATTATGAACCCATGAAATAGCCTTATACTTAGGGAAAGTACTATATATCATGACAAGCTTTATTTAAACGGACTGGACTTTGACTGCCCAGTCACCCTGTATTCGTAGTTTTTCCTTCATCTTCAGTTTCTGCCCTTTAATTTAGTTGGTTAAGTTGGTTTATATAGTAGTTTATAATGACTTGCAAGAATAATAAATGTATCTGAATAAAAATAAAAATGTATCTATATATTATATAATAATATCGCAATTATTTCACAATTGAGGGTGTAATTTTTTTAATGACGCGTTTGTTTTTTGTTAAGAAGTATGCTTGAATTTGTAAATCATTTACTTTGCCAACAAAAGACTACTTAGTAACTACCCAGTTATTTATAGAACTTGTAGGCCATAGTAGAATACAGAAGTTGCCTGTTACCCTAATATCCTAGCTGATTAGGAAGAGCTGAAAAATCTCGTCAGAAATATTTACGTAACCAAAATCTTTAAATTAATTGCGTTCAAAGGGTGGTGTGGTGGCGCGGTGGGATGGGTAGCGGCACAGAGATACCTAATTGTTGCTTTGTTTTTGTAACAAGCCTTCCGTAAATAATATAATAGACGGCTCAGATCTTTGATGTTTGAAAGAACATTGCAAAAAATAACGACTTACGTACATCATCATCATCATCGGCCTTTACGTCTGTCACGTACCTCAAAAATATTGTGGAAAAAAAATATACAATATGATCCATTCATGATGTATCAAACTTAAAGGCTGTGTAAATTAGGAATAAATTCATTGATAAAACATAAATATGAGCCCGCAAGCTATCTTTGTCAATATACGGAGACTTGAAACCGATCTCGTGTTACCCCTTTTTTGCGGCTGGAAATGCATTTAGGCATTCCGAGGTCTTAGGTTCGGGACTAGGTGCAGCAGTAGGCTACGCCTACCTAAGGCCTATTACTTTCCAGGTGGACAGCAAGTAAAAATTATCCTCGAGTTAACAGTTTTTTTTTCATGATTGATTTATGATCTTACTGATTGACTAAAATTAGTTGTTCGTTTACTTTGTAAATATCTACATCATACATATTCTTAATAATTTTCCAGTTTCTCCATATACAGGTAAACAGGTTGTCCCTAAAAGTTGTGATAAGCGGAAGCCCAGTGGTAGAACTATCACTAGCGCTAACCGAATCACCCCAATATTTTGGAAGTTTTCGAATTAAGTTTTTTTTTTTAAGAATTTTCGAACATTTCTGGGCTTAATCTCTGGTTACTGTAGTGCGAATAGTTAGATACATGCATATTGTTTTTCATTGTTAGCTGAATACTACCCCTCATATTCATTAAAACTTAAACGGTGCTTCAAGACCATACCATAAGTACCATACCACCATACCATAGTGAAAACAGTGTTAAAATATTGTTTTATCTTTTATGAATAAGGGGGTTAGTCTTCTTGATTCCATAAGCTTATGTATACATTTGTTGCGCTATGTAGTAATTAAAAAAAATATATACAATTTTCTCAAAGTTTTGAAGGCCATTTTTAAAAATATTCTCATCCTAATCTTTTTAAAAACTTCACTATTCTACCAACTTTGTTCATGTGTGTACGAAGGAGACACTGAAAGTTTTTAGAAAATCAGAAACAGAACAAACTAGCAAGTTATACGTTTTATTATATCTTTTCAAAATAGTGTCCATACACATCAATACATCACTGCATCCGATAGAACCACTGAGAAAAGCACTTTGTCCATTCGTCCTTAGGGTTCTCTTCGACGGCCTTTTGAAACGCAGCCACTGCTTCTTCGGCGTCGTGCTGACGTAACATAGACAATTTTCAATTTGCCGTCTAATAACAAATAACAAGTTAATGAAACAAATACACAATAATATTGGTGAAGAGTTCCATTTTCAAAATTTGAACATATTTTTTACTACCTATATCGTTTAAAAGTGGTCAGTTCTGAAACTTTTAGTGTCGCCCTCGTGTTTGTAAATCTATCAGGAAGAATACCCCAAAAAAAATACAAAAATACTGATCTAAAGGCAGGTGCAAAATAGCCTGCAATCGGTCATCTGAAATGTAAAATAATTATAGGAATGATATATATGTATCTTATGCTTGATATGTTGTCTGTGTAATTATTTGTTAGGACAGTTTATATTGTGAGCTTAATTATGTACAGCCTTCACAAACCTAATAGTTTAGTTTTGGTTATACTACATATATCCCGCCATTGATTTCTGTTGCTGATATTAGGGAATAATAAACTGTTTGTTGTGGTTTAAAACAGCAAACTGTTCGAATAAATTAATTATTATTGTTTATTTTTAGTTTAGAACTTTCCGAATCGTAACATTGAATTTCAAATTCCAATAGAATAATAATATATTTAAAAAGTTATGGGGTATATTCACAGTAAGATCATATAGTATTACTTTTTTATTTACAAAAACAGTAAAATAAACTTCTGAGTAACAGAATCAAAATAAGGCTCCTCGTATTATATCAGAAAAGGGGTTCCGTACGCTAAATCGAATGACGTGACAGCGAATGTCAGTATGACGAACTATAACTGCATCGAATCTCTAACATCAGGTGGGGTAGGTATAGAATAATAGACAAAAATGTAACTGTTTTCAAACTTGCACATCCAAATGCACTTCGAGAAAGAGATCTCTCGTCGAATCCAGCTCGGATGGGCAGCGTTCGGGAAGCTCCGGCATATATTTGCGTCCGAAATACCTCAGTGTCTCAAGACAAAAGTCTTTGACCAGTGTGTGTTGCCAGTAATGACCTATGGGAGTGAGACGTGGTCCCTTACTATGGGTCTCATAAGAAGGCTCAAGATCACCCAGCGAGCAATGGAGAGAGCGATGCTTGGTATTTCCCTGCTCGATCGAATCAGAAATGATGAGATCCGCAGGAGAACAAAAACAACCGACATCGCACGAAGGATTGCATCGCTGAAGTGGCAGTGGGCGGGACACATAGCGCGGAGAACCGATGGCCGTTGGGGCGGAAAGGCTCTCGAATGGCGACCGCGTACCGGACGACGTTCCGTGGGCAGGCCCTCTACAAGGTGGACCGACGATCTGGTCAAGGTCGCGGGAAGCCACTGGATGCGGACAGCGCAGGACCGATCGTTGTGGAGATCCTTGGGGGAGGCCTATGCCCAGCAGTGGGCGTCGTTCGGCTGAAATGATGATGATGATGATGACATCCAAATACAAAGTGACCAATCCGTAATGTATCAAACTTAAAGGCTCAACTGAGATTTAATTCAACAACCAAAAACATAAAATTAGAGCCCGTAGCCATTTTGTGTAAATTATACAGAAGTTGAAATTTTTTTAACAGAACGCGTTTTGCAGTTTCTTTGTATCGAGCTTTGAAATCAATGCTAATGTACAAATAATTTGCCCACAGATATACGCCATGGTGTGCGTCATCTCGCAATTTCAAGAGTACTCGGAGGGGCGCGGAACCGCTGCATTTGACTATTCTGATCGGGTAAGCAACAGAACTACTCTTCACAACAAATCTTCTGTAAATTTCCGATACACCGTAAATTGTTTAGTCAGTTGCTAAGCATGTAAACAAAGTAAACTGTTTAGTTCATGCTCATAGGTACTTAATTAGTTTGAGTGTGAGTTAAATAAATGTCGTTTAGATTGATAATGACAATATTTTGATATTTTGTGTTTAGAAATTGTATTTTCTTCAGTTGTAATACAGTTAAAATAAAAAAAGCAGAAGCTTTCAAGAGAAGCAGTTTAAAACAAACAAAAAGCGCCATGTAGTTGTAGATGTATAGATGCATTTAAACGCACATCGTCTATAGCAAATGGATCGGCACCCTTATCAGTATCTTCGGACTTCACGGCGAGGCCTGCATGAATATAGAGTAGGTACGTAGGCGTGGATATCAGGGTGAGGAAAACAAGACACAATACACTAATCACACAAATACAATCACAGGCTCATAGACATCTTATTCAATCAAAAATTAACAACACTCCACCGAACACGTAACTTCAAAATATCAACCGCTCGCTCCCGCTAGCGCCGGGTGTTGTGTCAGAGCGTGAGCGGTCCAAATCTCCGCAGTTACGCTCTAAAATAATTCGCCTTCATACGCTTATTGTACTAGATAATGTGGATTATGCATGGTGATTGTGTGATTTTTGTTGTTTCAGGTGATTTAGCGATATTAAGCAATTTGGGGATCCTGACCACCCCCTCGTATTCATCCATCTTACGTGTCCAACAGTAAAAATTACACGCACCGCGCCGCTTGTCGCTTCAACTATAGTTGCGGAGTGTTTCAACGGGCGTAAAGGGCTAAATTAAATATTCAAAAGTTTAAACTTCGTTACCTTTAATTAAATGGGTACACTACATAATTCCAAAAAACTTAACTCCGATTATCACAATCACGGATTTCAAAAATCCGAATGATTCAAAATTCCGAAACTCGAAATTACCACTTATCATAAATCCTAAATTTCAAAACTCCGAATGTTCATAGGTTCAGCATTCCGAATTCCACAATACCGAATCATCAAAATTCTGAATCATCAATAATCCTAATTGTCATAAATACGAAGAAAGCAAATATTGTGAAACATTTGCTCTTCAAATGTTGTATTTATTAAACATGAATGCTTTCTGACGCGCGACACGTTCGCTTCGCTCGCTGTTTTGTTCACAGTTCTAACCTAACCTAACCTAGACATTTTTTCCTGTTAATAATGTTATTTAGCTTAATTTATAATGTTTATGAAAGTTTAGATTTTTTTCAAAAATTCAATTAATTTTCGGAATATTGTTTTTCAGGCCAATGAAACTTCGGATTTCTAATTCTACGTACTAATGTAAGTCGGAAATTTGTAATTTCTGATTTATGACTTTCGGAAAAAAAACATTTGTGTTTTTGGTTATTAGGAATTATGAAATTCGGATTTTTGAAGTTCGGAATAATTTTTGGGTGTTCCCGTCTCGTGGATCACGTACGAATCATCACCTTGTTTATTTACGTCTCTAAAACTCTTTAATATTCTAAAATTTTCTATGAAATGTGTTCGAAAATTAACGCGAACGAATTACTTCCCGCAGAATGTCCAGAGGCGGACACGTGACTGTGGCTTTTATATAATTAATGTAAAACACTAAAATCAAATGGCGTGAGGTGGCTGGTGTCATTTGTGACCCCAAAATGCCGATCAAGCTGAAAGGGCAGGTCTATAAAACCATCATTAGGCCTGTCCTTTTATATGGCAGTGAAACATGGCCGTTACTAGAGCGACACAAGCAGGAGCTGCGCGTCACGGAAATAAAGATGCTGCGGTGGATGTGTGGAGTCTCACGCAAAGATCGTGTGCGTAACACCCACATCCGCGGCAGCCTTCGTGTTCGTGACATCGCGGACAAGCTGCAGGAGTGCCGCCTTCGTTGGTATGGTCATGTCCCACGGAGATCGGCAAACTACGTGGGCAACAAATGTCTAGCTATGCCGCCCCCGCCAGGTACCGGTAGAAGAGGTCGCCCCAAGAAGCGGTGGCTCGACGTCGTTAAGGGTGACATGCGTGCCAACAGACTCACCACTGAGGATGCACAAGACCGCGCGAAGTGGGCCAATAAAATAAGAAAGGCGGACCCTGGGACCCCACACACCAGTGTGGGTTCACAACCGGGATAGACCGCACGGATGATGACTAAAAATTTTAACAAAATTGCGCGGTGTGTTAATTTTTAAATGAAAGGTTCAAGTTCAAATGGGGTCACCCTTTATTTCAATACTTATATTCCATATTACTTTTTATTTAAGGGCCTACTTGTGTAATTCCTAATTCCTATAATTCCTAGTTTACAGCCTCAAAGTTCGTTTCACTACGGACGGGTAACATAGTATACATTTTATAGATTACCCGAGACTATACTTGCGTGTAATCCGTGTGGAACTGGGTTGGAAAACCTTGGAACATTCGCCTGTAATGTAACGTAACAGAGTCGAGCATTACATCAGTGAGGGATTAAAATAAGTTTATAACCATTCTGCAGTTGACAGAAAGTAACATAAAATGAACTTTCTTGAAAAAAAATAGGTTGAAATAACTAACTACAAAATAGACGACTTTCTTGTTCAAAATATACACAACTTTAGAAAGTATCAGAATAACTCTGCAAATTACACCTTTAAAGAATCTGCTTAAATGAGCAAATTTTTTAGAATAGTTGGACAACTTACAGTAGTACATTTAACATGAAGGCATTTATTTACCGTTCATTTGATTTAGATCTTCTCTTGCAATATTATTGCTTCTTAAATTGACATGGGTTTTCTAGCTCAATGAAATAACTAAATCAAAGTAAGACAAATCCCCTGCTATTCTTTTAGCAAAAAAATGAAGGTGTCTTTGATATATTTTTTTAAACAATCATTTTGGCATGGACTTGATCCTTACTTTCAGGGAACCACCCTACCCTGTATAATAAACTATAAAATTCCATATCATTTTAGTTTAACCAAATTACTACATAATTGAACCTTATATTTAGTCAACTGAGGGTACCAACAACAACAGCTATTTCATTCCAGAGAAAACCATATACTTATTATGATGGCAACAGGTCCAACAAACCTTTCGTCAACATTTGAGGAGTTACTCACTCAAAGTTGATCCTTTCAGCCTTTATACTTTAACTATTATTACTATATTTATACCTTAGCCTAAACAAACTGATGTAAAAAACTTTACATTTATTTCTAATGGAAAAATCTATTTCCACGTGTAATATGAGCGAGCAATACCTACTAAATATTAAATGAAACATCTTTAGATTATTATTTGGATCGTTCAACATCAAATAAAATTCAGCATCTACTGAATGGAATTTAATCAGAAGGAAACTTAATGAAAATAGTTGGCACTTAGGGTTAATATTCAGGCATTTTTTCATAAGTCAAGTCAACGGGACCAAGTTCTAGCTACTTGCCACAGATATTTACACCTAAAATGCAATTTAAGCGCCCAATTTTTTTTTGTTACTCAGATTCAGGGTTTTTTTATTTTCAGATTTAAATGAGAAGCTCCTGAATTAGCTTGAGCGACTTCTGCCTTTGTATCATTTTCGGTCTGCGAAAATATGATCATGTCTCCGAGTACCGAGCTCATCTTAACTGGCTCCCTATACGTCTTCATCGCAATTAACATGTCCTATCTCTTCTTTACACCATCTTGCTTAACCCATTGTCCTCGCCTTACCCCGAGGAGCGCTTTGTGTTTCTGCAACCGACCCGGTATCATAAGAGCAGTATGATGCAATCATCTAGATAACTTCATCTTACAAAGGGTTTGAACCTTTGTGACATTTTAATTTTTTCTCGATGTTTTCGCGCACGATGAAAGTTAAGATGACACTTATTACAAACAAAATATGTCTAAAAATATGGTCAGTACCCTAAAGTGTCACATTTCAGAGTTATTTGAAAATGAATATCGCTATGAAAAAGATGATATTCAATAAACATCTGCTAATTATGAGGCTTTTCGCGTTCTTTGTTAACAAATAACAGATTTTAGGACATTTGAACCGTCCTTCATCTGTTTCCGCAATCTCCCCACGTCCCAAAGTAGTCTAGAAGAAATTGCTCAAAGCGATAAGGTCACTATTTGCCTGAACTATGCTGTTACAAATCAAATTCTCTTATGCAATATATTTGTTTTTAATTTTTTACCGAAACTAAATTCACATTAACTTTATTATTTTGAGCACTTTTAAATATACACTCCATAAAAATGCGACACACATAAGCAAACGGTTTTTATGTCCTGAAATCTGTTATTTGTGTACAAAATAACACGAAAAGCCACATAATTAGTAGATTTATTTGTTAACATCACCTTTTTCACATTGATCATAACCTTCAAATAACTCGGAAACCTGACACTTAAAGGTACCATATCATTGTCATATTTTGTATATTTGTCTGTCTTTTTTCCATAGATACCACTTTCATTGTGCGCGGAAACATCGAGAAAAAAACATAATGGGCTACTTCCATTCCACTCCGCGCTTGGCCCACTCTCCCTACATAATTTATCTTATTTCATTATTCATCGATTACACCAATGTCTGCTGAACGTTATGTACATGTCACCATCCAAATATAAAGTCAAGAATTTTAAATTAAGGATTTAATTTAACGATTCAACATATATTATACATGTTATTATGCATAAACTTAAAAAAACGGGTTTTTTCTCGTTTGGGTTAAACTGCAATCTTTACTAGGCGGATCTGTGGATGCATTACGTCTGTATCAGTCAATAAGCACTCCTAACGTGAGTGGTAATTTGTGACTTTTCTAAAACGAGCTAAAATACCGCGATGTCCTTGAAAATAACCCAACTTATTTTTTGTTCGGTTTTTCGCAACCGACCGAGAATTTTCACAAAAATACTGCTTTTCCTACAATCCCACAACTCATTCAATGATTCTATTTCAGTCACCGAGTAGGCTTTTTCATCATGCTAGCGGTATTAAAAAACATCCTGACAGTAAATTGGACCACTTCCCTACACAATTAAATAGACATAGAAATAATGTGCTTGTCCTGGTTGGGAAATGGGAATTGAACCATTAAACCACGTTGCTATAGCCAGAACTTTTACCCATGTAATCTATAATACCTGAATAATATTTTTAACAACGTCGAGGCAGTTCTATTTTGAGAACAGACAGCAAGCCTCACGAGCTTGCTACCGCGAGCCTCACGAGCTTGTTACCGCGAGGTCGTATCTAGAAACACAGTGCAGTGAGGCCAAGTTCGAAGGAAACAAACAGCGATGCTTAGAATGTTTACATGAACCAGCTAAAACTATCCTCGTGACAGGCGAGTTTGTTTAGGGTCAGCGAGACTAATCTCATCAATAGCCCACCCTCCGATCCGATGCCGCCTCGTGACCGTTAAGTTCGCTGGATTAGTTAGGGGAGAAAAGTGACAACGAATTTAATTTATACGTTTTTTCTGCGCAACGCTGCGACATTTCTTTTCGTTGTTTAAAGTCTTAATGTATAAAGGTTGATTATTTATACCTTGGGAAAACTGATATGGCAAATTCGGTAAATAATCTAGACACTTTGTGTATAAAAACCTCAAAATGAAAGTTACGTATAAAATTCTGATTTGCACTTAGATAATAGTGTCTACATCCCCTACCAAAAATGAAATAGCAGTTTACTCGACGGATTAATAATCCCAAGGTGTATTTTTTTGTCTGAATATTCTTATGGCGACCAGGCCTATGCGAACTTATTGCGTACTTACGCCTGGCCACTAATAAAAAGTAAATAGTAAGAAGAAAATGTTATGTTCGATTAGATTTTGACAGATTTCTATCTGAAATTATCGCAAATTGTACTAACCTACAGTTATTATTTTGTTTTCTTATATTGTTAATATTTTAGCTTTACCAATAGTTCAAGTTTATGTTTAATGTTGTAAACACCTATTTTATTACAAAGCTGCATATACATGTAGGAAAGGAAGTTTTATTTTCCCCACAGTGATGACCTCCTCGAAAAGTTGCGCCGTCTCTCTATTGTTGAACCTCGTCTTCGTGAAAATTTTTTCTTGCCTTCGAAACACCTACATCGAGTTGTGTTTATTCATCTCTTGGTCTGGTGAGCGGCAATATATTTAGCGAAGCTTATTAATCATTCAAGTACTGCAAATTTCGACATAAAAAGCAAATTATTTCGTCGATTATTTTTGCAATTTTGGCCTTATGAAGCGGCCCTTATAGTATCTGGAGTGTGTAAATTTCTACAAGAACACCCAGACCCGAAAATGTATTTCGTTATTGGGTGTTACAAATGTCTGTCTAAGGTTATTTGAACCATCTACTCATAGCATCGTGACGAATACATTTTGACTTGAACGTGTGCTTCGTGTAAGTCGTTGAAGTGCAGCACCATCTACGAACGGCCTGCGTGAGAAGATAAGGACTCCACCACCCACGGTTGTGTGCGTCGTACTGTGAGCAAATCGTGGTATTTCTTCCTATCTTTGAGTGAGGGTTTTGTGTTGGACTGTTCATTTAACATTGTATTGTTTCTTAAGTAAGTTAATATGTTTTTTTTTTTTTATTTCTGTTTCCTTTTGTTTGTAACGTTATTTAGAGGCACATTCATTGCTCTTGCAAAAGCTATTAAAAAACGTTATAAAACGTCTATAAAAGATGTTAACGGCAAAATAAGCTGTTGAAGTACCCAAATGCCGCTTTTTTGTATGCAGTATAACTTCAAATGACCCTTCTACGGAACACACTTGCGTCCACATTCTGCTGAAGCCAGATGGCACTTGGCGACCGTGTGAGGATTTTCGAGCGTTTTGGCAGGCATCTTTTAACTGCTTTGACCAGCCGCGACACTACGATTCGCGGGTTCGAAGCTTAACTTACGAGGGGTATTCAATAAAAATTAATAATTGCATATAAATTCTCTCTAACTCCTTGAACAACAAAAAAGTAAATACTGGCAGGTAAAGCCCAGACAATTAATAAAATAAAATAAAAGTTTTTTAAAATAAAAGTCATTTGTTTTCGTCGTGTCGGAGGAGCGTGGCCCGTGGTACGCAAAATGGATAAAATTGAAATTCGCGCCGTAATAAAATATCTCTGCCTGAAAAAGTTTATTACTGAGCAAGTTAATCTAGACTTGAGAGGAACATTAGGGGTTAATGCTCCTTCGTATTCTACGGTTGCGCGGTGGTGTGCAGAGTTAAGAGAGGAAGAACTTTAAGGCACTCCCCCGAGCGAACAACCTTGAGCACTTCTGTTCCTCCTTCCCCCTCCTCACCTCTACTAAACTTCGTATGACTTCGTCAAATTAGAAGCGACATCTACTGGACATGGTTCGTACTGGCAAAGGAACCATTGTTTTGTCTCGTGGTGCCATCTAGTTACTCTATTTACAACACATTCAAATACAGAAGACATGGAATCTTATAGAGGCGGCAGTGTAAATATTTTCACATAACTATTTTTGACGAATCTTGCACAGTTTCCACAGTAGAAGTAAATAAAAAGTAAAAGTCTATTTCAACAAACTATTTTGAAGAAATAGAAATAAAGTTATTTAAAATGTTGCATTTTAATTTTGTTTGTAAGTCCAAATGAAAAGAAGTCTAGTTGTTTATTCCTAGATGGCACCCCCTGTTGCCATCGGGAGGTAAAAACAAGTGATTAGCCTATATACGGTCCCTCTGCTGGGCAAAGGCCTCCATCATTGAAATCAAGTCATTGCTGCAATAGATCGGGATGGCGTAACATATTTTTTTTCATGATATGTACAAAGTAAGGTATATCCGTAGGTGGGTAAGCAGCTAAAAAATGGTAGGAGAAACCAACATTATACCCTGTCCATTAATTATTTTTTTCTTTTGACAGTTAGAGACAGTATGAAATTAGTGACGCCCTCACCCGTTACCGATTCGATTTGAAATAATAATACATTTTATTAAAGAAGAACTTTCAATCGATTTAATGCATGGAAATACTTTTGGTTTGAATATTTATTATTCGTTAATTGTTTTTTTTAATCGTATGATGAATAAATGTAAAGGCACGTGACCCTTATCAGGGTGGTCCATTCTACGATATAGGCGTGAATTGTGGGGCTAGGAGATGGTATTTCAATAAGATAACGGTTGTACTAATCACAACACTAATTATTCAACAAATCACAATATTGGTGGCGCTGCCATCGATATCGTGTGGATGCGCCTTCACGGCCAATCCTGACAGTCGCACGTCCTCGTGCGAGTCAGCTCGTGTATCTTCCGTTACTGCTCTTCACCTGCCGAATAGGAAAGGGGATACATTATGATGCGTTCAGTCATTCCTGACAAGGGTGAGGTAAGATAAGCTAGCTAACATGGCCCAGGCGTGCGTGGCCCCTTCAACCAGATACCAAACCGTGGCCCGGGCTTGCGAGGCCCCTTCGACCAGATACCATATCGTGGCCCTGGCATGCGAGGCCTCTTCGACCAGTTACCAAACCGTGTCCCACTCTTAACAGGTTTCTCTAACCAGTTTACAATTACAAGATGTGGCAGTCTACAAGGTTCTAATAGCTTACAGCTAGCATGAGAAAAGATGATGAGATCAAAGTCCGATTCGCTAGGCATGCTTGATGTTACAATAATTGTAACAGTGACTTACTTCGATGTACTAGACGCAACAACGTGATGATCGCCTTCGGACGCGGCGAGTAGGTACTCCATCTATGAAGTACTCACTGTACTTACGCAATATACTGTTCAATAACAAATAACTGTTCTTTCTCTTCACCTTCTAAATCAGTCTCAATTCTAAAATCAAAAGTGTTAGCAGCGTGACAAGTGTTAATACATTTTCGACGAGAAAATTTTATCGAATCGCTATCAATTTCAACATGCAACCCCTGATCTAAAACATCCCTCCCTATAATAACGGATTCCGTTAAAATATCTTCCATAACTACGTGAAATAATAAATTGACTTGAATGCCCAGAATTCGAACAGAACTAAGAATTTGGGTAGTGCATTTTATGTCTTCTCCACTGATGCCTGTCAAAAAAACAGTGTCATTGCGTACAGAACCAAGTAATTCACTGGCTAAAGTATCCTTGACCGAAGAACACGCCGACCCACTATCAAATAGAAACGAAATAGTCTTACCAGTCCACGTCGACAGAATACCTTTCGCCAGTCTGCGCTCGCAGACAATAACTTCCTTCCGAGCAGGTTGTTCCCTTTCGGTCATATTATTCGGACAGCTCGTGCACTGAGCATTCGTGGTTTCTTTGCAATCAAAGCATGATCGTCGTTTTCTTCATGGCGTCGCTTTAACGACACTCCACTACACTACACTCAACTAAAAAATGTAATTCAAAGGCGTGAGCTGTCAGAAAAATAATAATTGAATGGACAAAGTATAAGTCAGGTATATGGGAAGGTTAGCATGTAGATGGATAGAATAAAAAGAATAAAACTCGTCTTTATGCCCTTTCTTTATTCAAAAACCACAATATAATCATTATTTTTTGTCAGTAAATAGCCTCATCATGAATAATATTAAAGATTAAAAAAACTGCAAAGTTTAACTGACGCGAACATGAAGGGTACACATTTGGGGTATATTCGACTGAAGCATGTTCAATGCTTTCTTCTCCTGTTTCACTTTAATTTTGGCTATTTTCTGGTTCTCCAGTTTCATGTTGAGTGTTTCATTTTGATTTTCTTCCACTAATCTAAGTTCTGACATACTGCACACACGTATTATATGATTCGATATTTCCTGTAGCTCGCAGAAAAAGTGGCTAACAGCAATAATTCGTCTTCCTATATTTTTTCCAGAATTTTCTCTTCTTATTCGTCTGAGATTTGCAGCTGAAAACAAAAAAAACTTAGCGCTGAATATTGCAAAGGGTGTCATTTTTGTTTAGAGAAACCGTGAATTTACTTACTAGAGCATAAGTTGCCCTCAAAAATATAAATTGTAAAAAAAACAAGTCTCGCACGCAACTCAGTTCTTCTACCGTAAAAAGTTGTAAGATCCATGTAATACCGAGTGCGTTAATAGAATAAATAGATTGACTTGGTCATCGTAAAAGACAATTTATCTCACAAGTAATTCATATTTATTTATTGGATTGTTTAGTGCGATCGCCACTCTAATTATTTTATGAACTTATGAACGATAGAAGAACTGAGTTGAAAAAAGTAACTTTGAAATCCTATATATGTTTACGGGATTACTAAGTTATTTATGCAGTTAGTGTAAATCTAGAAATGCGATTTTTTGCTCGTGTTAGCGGGGGTACTGTCATACCCACAGATACTGAGAGATACTAATTATTGAGACATAATGAATTAAGCAGGAGTGATAAAATTGCCGAAGTTAGATTCATAAATGGAATGATCACTCATTTGAAAAATAACGTTACATTAAAATAGATCGTATAAAATAGATTTCACGTACTTCTTCAGAATATGGTTCGGTCTCAGTTGCATTAATCAAAACAGGCCTAGTTTGACTTATAGCTTCAAATTGTCACTCGGGCACGAGCCACATTCAGTCTGAAATAAAATGTTTTTTATCAGTAGATATTAGAATAATCAAGACAGAAACCTTCATTCGCATTTAGCCAGAATCACAATTCGAGTCACAGAATAGATACACATACATACATTTACATGAGCAAGGCAACTTCAGTCCTACGCATCTCATTAGGTAGGTGTGAACATAAACTTTAGATTAGCCGGCTAAAGTTAGGTTAAATATTCGAGGAGAGTTCTAATGTTAGTTTCTTCTTCTTCTCTTTAGCCGGCAAAATTTAAGTGTAACCGCCAGCAAGTGTGATGTAGAACCAAGGAATTTTCATCATGAACTTGTACTACTGGTTGTGGTGTGGGTACATTCAAAATCATTAGTTCACCCACTCTTTAAAATTGTTTGATACTTACTCTACTACTTGTTTGATTTACTGTTATAATTGTCTGTGAAGGTAGTCTGTTTGCTGTCAGATCTGCCGATATACTAAAAAATAATTTGAAATAATTAGTAAATGAAAAACAAGTTTTTGAACATACTTCACATGGCACACGAGTCGGACTCGCACATGAACAGTTAATTTAATAATTCTTATTATTATAAGAAAAATACACAACAGTTTTATAGGTATAGAATATAACCCACACACAACACAACACTTTTACTCACTCATCATTGATTGTGTCTATCTCCTGTAAAGGTTTCTTGAATCGGTTCACAATCAAATCTGCCGGTATCCTAGAAAAAAAAATATTAGAAATATAAGAGACAGCTTTACAAAGTACCTACACTAACACAAAACAACACTCATCATGAGACTTTTACTAAAAAAAAAGCAACACTGTTTTATACTTACTCATCATTGATTCTTTCGATCTCCTGTAAATTGTTTTAGATCGGTTCAGTATTAAATGTGCCGATATTCTGCAATAGATGAAGATTTTTATCAAACCGTACTTTGGGATACAGAACCGCACGCAGAGTGATGGGATTTTATCCGGATAAATACTCAAAATGTGTAAATACTCTTAAATATCCGTGTCTTCTCGAGTATTTAACCAATATGATGGATAAATATTTTAAACGTATAAAATATTATCCATTGCACATCTTTTACGATATGAGATGTAAAAATTGTATCAATTTGTTAACAAAATAATGAAAAAATATAATTAAATAGTGGTAATGAAATAAAAGTTTGTAAATTTATAGAGATTTGTACCATCTTTTAATTATTTGAACGAATAAAATCATGTAATAACAATAATTGTGTTGATGTGTGTCCTTATCAGTTTAGCAAACAAGAATATTAAATAATGATCTCTTTTATTAAAAATATTCCAATTACATTTCAGAAATGTTATTTTGGCTGATTTGTCTGTCATCAAGCGATTCTTTTTTTTACTGTGAATGATTGAATGTGTACGATCGTTCTGATGCGGCAGAGGAACACGGCGCTGTAAGAATACGGACTGCGATTTTACTCAATTTTGTTGAAGAACATTACTTTCCACCAAGTTAACGGGTTGATGTCAATAATATTCTTCCAAATAAATGGTTTTCTCCAATATAAACCCTCCATATTTCGCCGAAAAAATATTTATCCAACATTTTGAGTAAATACCCGATAAAAATGGGTAAAAATGAGTATTTATCCGTTTTGAGTAAATACCCAAGAATTTATCCTTGAAGTATTTATCCTCTGCCCATCTCGGAGTACGTGTCTATAAATTCATAACTCTATGCATTGTATTTGTATGACATTTGTTGATGAAAAATTGTATTGTTCAATATACTTTTGAACAGATGTTTTAAATTAAAATTTAATTATAAAAATTGATCAATGATAGGTAGACTACTTACTCGTCATAATTAGTTTTTTTTTTTACAAATTGTTGTTGATAGGTTAGCATCTCCAGATATTCTTACGCGCCTATCCTATAATAAAGGACAAATAATATATCGTTATCATCACTTAAGAATATAATAGTGATTTATGTTTATATTGTAGGTATTTTAGAAAAAACTTATAGAATTTCGTTCTTTCTCTGTGCGTTCTGTCTCCTTGTACTCCTCCTTTGGATGTTTAGGCATTTTTACGAACAAATCACAAATACTCGTAGATACGAAGAAAATAACAACACGTTCACGGTGTGTCATAATACAAATAACATAAACAAACAAAATAAATAAGCACAGCCTTTTTTACAACCGAAGTGTCCTTTCACGAAATTTTGACAGATTGTGACCTGAAAAAATTAACAAAATATAAATCGTACTTTTATGAACAGAATTTGAGCGCGAGAGCGTACGATCGACGTGGCCTCATACTGCCTCCCGCCATCCTCGCCTCGCCTCGCGCACAGAATTTACATCATAAATGACAAATTATTCATTTACCGAATTAAAAAATGCTTTTCTTAGAAAAATGCAAACGTGTAAAATCTTTATTATCAAATTGTCTACACATTGGTGTAAATTGCAAGTAAAAATAACTTTTTGATCAAGACTAGATGCACCAAATGAAAAATTTTATTTTATTGAGGAAGCATATTTCATTTTTAGTTTACTTTAAAATGCAATAGATGAAACGTGTAAAGTGTAGCAGAGATGCTGAAGAATATTTGAGTATTTTTTTTTTTTGATTATGAGTTTGAAGCTAATAGCTTTCTAAACATTTCAAAATAAGGCATTTCGCTAGGGGGAGCGCCTTAAATAAAAACGACCCGCACTCGTGACGCCAAACGACGGCAGTCACCGATCAACAACTGATAAAAAAAGTTGAAAAAATTGTTTCGGCAGATCGTCCTGTTACGGTTCGTTTTGTAGCTGAAGAACTAAAGATTTCGATAGGAAGTATTCATAGTATTATACATGAACATTTGGGCATGAAAAAAGTATCAGCGCGCTGGGTGCCTAGAATGCTTACAGACGAGCACAACAAACAAGACTGCGTATTTCTTACATTTGGAATTGTTACAACAAGATCCTGTCTGATTTTTGGCTCGCTTCGTAACTATGGATGAAATATGGCTCCGCCATTATGAGCCTGAAACGAAACAACAGTCCATGACTTGGAATAGGCTGTCATCTCCAACGCCTGAGAAGTTTAAGGCAATTCCATCCGCCGGTAAGATTATGGGATTTCTGGGACAGCCAGGGGATGATAATGATTGAATACCTCAATCATGGAGCCACTATTCCGGGGTCCTTATACGCAAAACAAATAAAATAACTGCATCAGGAAATATGCGAAAATCGCTGCGGTAAACCTATTAAACTTGTGTTGTTTCACCAAGATAACGCCCCCGCACACAAGATTTTATTCTGTGACACAAGTCCCGAGTTGCGATGACTGCTACCCAAGCTGCTAGATTTGAATTGATGGAACATCCTCCATACTCATTTGACCTTGAGCCTAGTGATTTCTACCTGTTCCTGCGGTTAAGAGAACAACTGAGAGGTCACAAATATGGCAATGATGAGGAAGTGAATGCCGTCGCACATGATTTTTTAAGCGATTTAGATTTTTTCAAGAAGGGAATCTTAGGATTAGAAAAACGATATACACAGTAAATAAACCTCAAAGGTGATTATGTCGAAAAATACAATAACAATAAATAATATATAACTGCTTCATACTCATTATCACTTTTTATTGAACACCCCTAGTACAGTTCTCCTCTGAATTTGGACGGCATTGAAAGACTATTTGAAGTCATTTTCAGTCGACCTGCTTCCCGAAGAGATATTGCGCTTACCTGGCGAACTAACAGCATCATCTTACACAAGCAGCCACGCATTCTTCGCTCTTTCCTCTACCTCCAAGCAAGCAGCTCGCGCTCACTGCTTTCACGCACCTTATACCTTAGTATTAAGAATTTCATGTTACTATTGTTTTTATGTGCCAAATAAAGATTTTTACTACGAGTATTCATATCTATATAAACTACTAGCTTTCCGCCCGCGGCTTCACCCGCGTGATATTCATCGTTACATACCATGACCAAATTACATAAATTCTGTAAATTGTAGCCTATGTGTTATTCTGATGTATAAGCTGTATTACTGTAAAGTTTCATCTAAATCCATTAAGCAGTTTTTGCGTGAAAGAGTAACAAACATACACACATACATACATCCTCACAAACTTTCGCATTTATAGTATTAATAATAAAGTAAGAAGCAAGATAAGAAGTAAGATTGGTAAGTAAGATTCATTCAAAAATGACTTCGAGTGGCTGGTTGCAAAATCATTCTTTGTTTCAGCAGAATATTTAAGACGCAGCTGATGCTTCTATTCTTTTGCTCGAATTGGTCGATTCGCAACTAAGCCAGGAATATTTCGATAAGGCCAAGAAGGCTAGAGACTAAGGAGAGATAACTCCCGAAGTGGGGGTAAGCTTTCGAGGGCCGAAAGTCGTATACTCTGTGCCGGGCAAAACGCTGTATTGCGCATGTGCAGCGGCAGCTATTTGTCATTTCATGGTCACATGGTTTTGTTTTGAACGGTGTCACGTGCGACAGTTGTTGTTTTTCGAGGTTGTGTTGACCAATTTTGACACTTCGCGAGGATCATTTTGACACTTCGCGAGGATCGCGGCAAAGAAGCGTAATGCGCATGCGTCACTGTGGGATACGGATTTAGTCCAACCCTTTCCAGGGAGTTATCTCTCCTTAGTTTCTAGCCTTCTTGGATAAGGCGGATAATTGAGAGATTTCAAATTAAATTTCTGTCAAAATCTGACAATGGCTGCGGGGGGACATACCCCTCTGAAGAATTGCCGCCATTTATTTCGTAATATTCTCTCCTTAGCGGTTACCTCATTGCAGTTACAATTATTTTTTAATGTTTTGTCTTAAATAATCTAGTCAACAATAGATGGCGCACGTATTATGCGGAAAATCTTTGACTTCTGTTGACACTAGCATTTGAATGAATTGAACAGAGCAGATCCAGACAATGACATTTGTTTTCGAAATAAAGGAAGAAAGAACAAATATCATTTAAACATACGTTAAAAGAGCACTTATGACATGTCGACAACGTAAAAGTACATAAATAATATAGACGTAAATAAAATAATACTAGAATAGTTAATATTATACAGAAACGAATTTACAATCGGTTCGCACGCTGCTTCTATCGGGAAGAAACTCTATAGCTCTCTTTTAATCTTTGTTTTGTTTTACAACCGATATATTAAGAGCAAAGTCAAAAAATTCCACTGGGCAGAGGAGCAGATTATTCTCACTATAATACGTGGGGCGCAGTAAAAGTTTCCGGGATCAATAATAAAAAAATACTATTAATGGTCAAAAATGAATTTATTGTTTCTCAAAATATTCTCCATTTGCGTCACTGCACTTTTCCATACGTTGAACCAATTTTTAAAACATTTGTGCCACTCCTTCGTGGTGACGTCTGATACGTGTTTGTCATCCTACTAGGTACATAGTACTGCAGGTACTATGTACGAGTATTATAAGTATATAGGTAGGTAAACCATTCTATTTCGTAACACATTCAAATCCAGTACAAATGGGCTTTTATTTTTTCCGTAACTTATCTTAACATTTATTGGTAAAACACCAGTATTTTTGATATATTCTTTTATTGGCACGTGCGGCTGCTGCATCCGCGCCGCGCCGCCGACAGGTGACCGCCGAAGCGGTGGCTCATGGTGTTATCTACAGCCTACTAGGTAGGTAGGTAGGACTGTATGATCAACCATTAGGCTAGCAGGTTGCACCTGGACCCGGGTAAATGACTTCTTATAATATAATACTTTTATACGTATTCACCCATCTTAACTCCTCTTAATCTAACTGGACCCCTTTTGTATATTTTTGTTTTTGTCGAACTAGGTTGAATTTTTCGCTTGATGTATTTTATTTTTGGCGGGATCTGTCGAATCGCGCTTATCTGGCGAATGTAGTAGCAACCCTAGGCGCGACCAGGCAAGTTGATTAGAAAAAGCCGAGAGCGGTCCTTCTGTGAACTCTTTATTTTGTGCTTTTAGTGTGACCTGTAGGAATCCTCTTCATAAGTACCCTTGTTTGATCAATTTTGCTTTGACTGTAAATTTAAACTTTCAAAGAGGTAATGAACAGGACTTACTGAGCAGAACTGACTAAAATATACTGAGCAGTGGGCATGAACATATCATGAAAAATGGTTACCACATTGCATATTGTATGACGTACGCTATCCATTTCTGGAAAATCATTGGAGTCAGACTAAGTTTCTGCTGAAGTTTTCAATAATATTGATGTAAGTATCAATAAAAATACTGAATTTTTATTTTTATTTTTTTAAGACTGAATCGCTGTATAATATACTATTTTTCTAAGTTAATGTCAGCCACTGGCAGATTACGGATACGGAGAAAACTCTTTAAACTAAATTTTAAGTATTTTCTCGTATGAATAATAACTTATTCGAAACAGTGTCTAAAATACAGACACAAAAAATAAAAAACAAGAAAAATTCTAAAATTAACTAAACCAAAAAGTCGTATGTGAGTGGGATTCGAACTGTAGATCTTAACATAAACTGGACCTTAAAAGTAATTCGGAATCCACTGTACCGAAAGGCACTTAGATTGAAATGTGAAATATAACATGTATTTTAAGCCCAATCGATCTCCGACTATGGAATTGTATAATCTATGCGGCCTCTTATCAATGAGAAAACTTTACATCTTGCTCATTCTTCTCGACTTGCACAAAAATCATCCATATCATACAGCTATGTTATATAAGCGACGATATTATAAGGTAGCTCCTTGTCCCCGTGTTCGAACAGTCTTTGCTGAGCGCCAATATCCTATACTTTCTTCAACACTATTACGGTGAATAAAAAGTTAAACATCTATGGCAAAACAACATACGAATGTAAAAGACACTTAGTGGACTGGCTTAACACATTATATTACGAAACAACAGAAAACCTTTTGGCAAGAAGAACTTAAATTGACACACACGCACACATACACACCCACACAAACATACACACATACATACACACTGAGTAACATAGGCTATCTTTGTATTAATAATGTCACTATTCTACGTAGAGCGAGTCAACCCACAAGAGTATTGCATTACTCTCTGCGGTGTCTCAATACTTTAAATGTCGATATTGGGTTATATTTTATTTTTATAACATCTTATTCTTTGCAGCTGTTTGAACAAACTTCAATCTTCAGCTTCTTATTTATATTATAATCAGTGAGCTGGCACCTTCAAAGTACTCAAACAAATGCTATTCACTACAGTGTGTTCAAAACATTGTTTGATGTCATAATTATGTAGTAAATGTTTATATAATTTGACGAAACGAATTTTGACGAAATATTGGTAGAGATAATCGTGATTGTGTAAAGTTAAATTTTATTAGGTGAAAATTTTCTAACAAAATAAGGTTGGGTGAATGTAGGTACAAACGTAGAATAATAATTAATAACATACTCGTAAAACCGAATATTTAGGCTTTCCAGCTACTTAGGGTTGCATTACCTTATCTGCTAAGTGTCAAGTTATCGTAGTGAGAGCTCCGAGAAAATGACATTTTTTTCAGTAAACGCGGTAAAAAAACATGAACAATATAATATACATACGTGACATCTATAACATAAACCATTTTTGAGCCTTTTTGTATGGAACTATCCTTCTATTCGCTTTTCTTTATTCCTTACAACAATAATGTAGCAAAAGAAACATCACTCTCTCTGCATTTGTCTCTGACAGTGACAAATTAAAGAATGCGTCACATCCTATTGTGACTTCGTGAAAAACATAAATGCGTTTACCATACTTTCAAACACATCGGCTTAAGAATCATATTTCAATAAAAAAACCTAAATATAAGTTGGTATGACTTCTACACAACACATTGGTTTGTTTTTGGCTATTCGAAGCTAGATGGCAGTCGCATAGCGTAACTTTGAAATTCATTTTGTAAAATAACTAAACCATTAAAAAATATTGTGTCTCCCTCAATTTTCAATAAAATGAAGAACTAATACCTATATGCTAATTCAAATGATAAGTGTTGAAGGTAAAAAAAACACATTTTCGTGGAGAAAATTTGACGCAAGTCCGACGTTGGTAAGCGCCTGAGCGCGACTGGCGGGATAACGGACGCCGCCCGTTATACAATAATTAGTACATATTATTAGTAGTACATATTAATAATTCGTTTAAAAATTACACTAAAGCCTGGTTTCGGTTTTTTTTATGATCGAGTAAAGTACATCCTATCATGTAACAAATTAGCACAGGTTCTAGACAATATCCTTAAGTGTATTATATATTTTTTGCAAGACCATTATTAAAAAAAGACACCTAAACTATTGAATCGAAAAAAAAGGGTTTTCTGCGCAATTTGGTGCAATTCCGTCTTAAAAATATAAAGTAGGTATTTATAGCTAAGATGTCCACATATCCTGTCGGATAAGAAAAAATAGGATGATGTAAAACTTCTTAACTCTTAAAAACAACAAAAAACAAAACAATTTCAAATGCATATTTCATTATACAAACAAGGGTCATCACAAGTTGGCATATTCACAACATTTTATAAAAACTACGTGCCGTCGTGCTAACTTATGGCATTATGGGTAAAACAATGGCTTAAACTTGTAGATATTTAGTGATCTCGCCAAACTTCATCTCAGTTATGCCGAACATAATGTTCGGCATAGCTTAACAATTTGGAGTTAATTTAAAGTTAAGACTGGATCCGATGTAGTTTATGAGGAATGTCGCTGATGATAGACGCATACTAATAGAAGTTGAATGCGTTTATAGGTAGTTCGGTGCGAGGTATCAGGAAACACAAACATGTTATCAGTAACATTAACAGGTCCGAACCCGAGCCTACCCTGTTGACCAAATATTGAAAATATGCAATTTCGTAATGTCGTTAACCATGCTGAAATAAAGAATTAATGTATGTGGGTAGCAAAAAAGCGCAACAGCTGTTAATTACATTTAAACAATTCATCATACAAATGAACAAAATTGCTCTATACAATGTGACCCTATATCAGAGCAGGCGTATATCAATGTGATATATTTTTATTTTGCTACTTTGTTTCGTAGTAAATTAATGATATATTTTATCTTGCGTAAACCACATCACAAGTGGTTACTTGACGTAGTGACCACATTTAACGGGATATACGGAACTTAACAAATTATACGCTTAACTCGGACGCCTGCTCTGATATATTATTTTTACCGATAAATTTAGTCCTAGTTTATAGCCTTTAAGTTTGATACACACAAAATATACAATATATATCACATAATGTGACCTATTCGTAATGTATCAAACTTAAAAGCAAAATAAACGAATATCTTTTTTTTTACACAAATTCTGCCAATGTCAAGAAGGTATAGCAGTAAAATCTTATAGTAAACGAATATCTATACAAGTTCTCAAAAAACTAGAAGTCTCTTGAAAATTTTACACAGTTAAGGCTTAAAATAACAGTTTTATGGCTTTATAACCAAAGTTGGGTTTTATACTTAGTTGTACATACAAGCTGTTCGGATTTTGAGTTTTTTTTAGTTTCTCATTTTTCTAATGACTTTTTTTAGACCCCTTGTCATTAAAAAGGAATATTTCTGAGCTATGTAGGTTAAAAGTAAGATAAGGGATATAATGTATTATCGCATAAGGACCACATTTTTGATAATAACAAAAATACTTCTCTTTAAAACATTATCATAACCGTTCTTGACTTACTTAATTGACTAGGGACCTCAGCGGACTTCTCCCCTTAACTATGCCTCAAGTTTGCATTCGGCTAAAGTATAACATTGTACACCATCATATGTCGTGCTCCGTTATTCAATTTAAGTTCAATAAAGGAAACGGAAAACTTTAGGAACACCAGTTTGAGTAGTTTCCACCAGAGATGTGTGAAGAACCAATATGATTGTTTCATTCACCTAGCATCGCGATTCTATTGGTTCTTAACAAACACATTCCTCGTAACGCATCCTCGCACATCTCTGGTGGACACGCACCCTTACCGTGCATCCACACAGCAGTTACTTTTTATTAGGCAACACATACTGTAACTTTTGTGACTAGGTGTTACTCATCGCCCTTATACCGCCATGGCAGTAACATGAATTAACAAAATATATTAAACCGAGCACCCACACCGCAGTTACTTATTGTAGATCAACGTTCCCAGGAATATCCGTCAACAATCGTGAATCGAGTAGCACGACGTCTGATTGAAGCAATATCATGTTTTCTCATTTCAAATAAAGAAAAAATAGCGCTCATGCCCAGCGCTTCCCTGATTTAAATTCTTGCTCAAACTGAATTCTTTTTTTTTCTATATCCGTTTTTTCCTCTTCGAAAGGATTTGCTTATTCACACCGAGCATTATGTTACATGTTATATTACGATCTCTTTACTCATCTAATATGGTGTTTCAAAGTAGTTCATTCTGATCAAACACTTTCAAAAGTTTAAAGTTTTTTCGTTTGTACATTGAAAAGATTTAATTATTTACGTGCACACAAAATTATGCGAGGCCGATGGCCTCTTCGCCTCGCATAATTTCCGTCGGATACCTATCCGGTGTGCAATTTGCAAACGACAAAACAACAGCTGACTGATCCATGCGGTCCCACCCCGCTGTGCTATTTAAAGTTGCCGTGTTGAGGTAAATTATGATAGTGTAGCGCAACGTTGCTCAACATTTAGTATCTATTATTGTTGGAGAATGTTGACAGTACAGAAGATAAGGGCAAGGTTGGTACATATCCTACTGACATCCAACAACATTTATTAATAATAAATAACTTTCTCGAGTAACACTTGGAAAAGTTTATTAACATAAAGTAACTGCGGGTTGAATGCTCTGTTACAATTGTATTCCGATTGCTCATTTGAGTTTATTTTTCACAAACAATGTTTTATCTCCTTCTTCCTTCAGTCTCTCGAGAATCAATTTCTTGAATTTTGAACTGATTGCTCCTTTGACTAATTCGATTTGCCATACAAGACTTCATGCCCTTTTTACCCCCTTTAGAAATGATAAAAAACGATGAACGATCATTTTATTTTAATTTGTTCATCACGTAAATACATCATGTTTGATATCTTCTGCTTCAGCAGTTTTGACTTTAAGTTAGATTTACCCTAAGATTTAGGTTTGCAAAAAAAAATTAAGCGTGTAGTTAAACGTAACTAACGGATGAGGTTAGTTCGGCATTTTCAATATCTGTTTGGATAATCATAAATGAAATTCACTTAATTTTTCCTACTTGGTGAAGCCGGTCGGTACTTGTTTAATCTGGTACAATAAAGAGGGATGAGAACCGGTTTTATTAAAATCTTGGCGCTCACAATAAAGCGAATAGAAAGTGGAAATCCGATAAGTGGGTGGTTTAATAAATTATTTCATTAAGTTACTCGATTGAGCTATTTAGAATAAGATTGTAAACAGGAACTTTTATTTTTTAACTTTCTCTTTATAAACATTCCCTTTTTGTCATGTTTAGAACGTGCTAAAGAACGAAAAAACTTTGCACTACACTACTGATGTATGATGCGATAGTGGTTAGGGAACTGCTGCTAGTTGCTACTCTAGCAGTTCATTGGGACGCTAGCAGGCTGTTCGACATCTATCTTAAAATGACTAATTTATTTTTTCATGTGCATTGAACGACTTGAGAATAGACACTCAAAGCGCGCCAATGAATTTCAGAAGCACTGTATCCTCTCGAACTCCCCGCTTCCAGCAGTATGGTCCCACACTAACTAATTGGATTTTTGATTTAATTTTACATATGACTTGCCTATGTTTTGGTCTAACAGCTGTCAGCCAGCATAGTAATTGAATAAATAAATGAGCCTTAATATAGCCGTAGCCAGCAGCTTCACAAGAAATTTTCGCACAAACTTTTATTACCTACTCAGTCTCACAAGTGATAGTGAAATTGAACATTATCAATCATATAAAATGGAGTTCTTCATCTCCGCCTGTATTGGAAAAAATTTTTCAAACCATTTTTTAATTCCATTTAATATCATACAAAACGTATGATATTAAATGGAATTACGAAATTGCAAGTGTCAGCAGGGCTGTTTAACAGTTGTGTTGGAATATGTTAATTCAGGGAGTTATTTGTAGCAAGTCGTTCGAGGTAGCAGCTCAATTTTCAACGTCGTCCCAGCTTATAATTTATCGTTAAGTAAAGGCCAATATCCACTTTTTATATCCATTTTTTTAATTGATATGTATTTTTGTAGTTGGCTGCCGTACAGTATACCGCTACGGTCCAACACACCACCACCACTAGCTCCGCGCACAGCGGACGCCGCCGGTCTGCAGGGAAACCCATGCCGAGCCGATGTGACCCAGAGGAGTTTTCCGAGGCGCCTTCTAAAGCAATCAGTAAGCACATTATTAATCCATATCCTACTAAGATCATCAGAGCATAGCTCGTATGCAGGGATATTTTTTTTTAACTAAAACCTTTTTGTGGTACCTTTTTTGCCGTGTTATTTTTTAGTACATCATAGTGATTGGTAAAACCACCTTGAAAACGACGAAATGAACGGTGGACTTTAAGTGTAACCCTAATGAAATGGAAACAATAAAACTTTAAATAATTATATTTTAATGGACACATAAAAACATAAACAAACAAAGCAAATCTGACATATTTACAAAAATCTATCAAAAATAAAAGTAAATGCTAATATAAAAAGGCGGCTGAAAAACAGTCCGCAACATCCTCCCCTTTGTGCAGGATTGCACAAAATCAGCTAAGGTGTCTCGCATACAGTAAGAAAAATAACAAATAATTTGGCTTCGCCTTAAGAAACAAATAAAAACTAGACTTCGCCTTAATTGAAAAATAAATAATTGACTTCACCTTAAATAACAAAATAAAATATAATTTGGCTTCGCCTTAAATAACAAAGAAGTATTCTTAGCTTCACTTCTCAGCTAACAATTTTTTGAAGGGGACGCCGAAGCGTACCTGCTTCTGTATGGGCGTCGACTACCCTGGTCACCCCATCTTTGCTGGATATGTACCGGTTATTCGCCCTCTTTGCCAAACTCCGCGAGGTAGCTGATCGTCGACTATATTAACTGCGGTTGCGATTAGACTGTTGACGTGGTTGCATTGTTGGGAGGATTTCCCTGATCCAACGAGTCCAAAAATGGTCAGCTAGCCTTAGTGCTTTCTTCCAGTCGGCTCGGCGGACCAGGTCGCCATCATCTAGGCCTTCAGGAAGAATCTGGTTTAAAGAAGTGCCAATTAAAAAATGGAACGGGGTGAGCGTCTCGTCATCTTTATGGTCCACTGACACATGGCTTAGCGGGCGCGAGTTAACTATTGGTTCTGCCTCTGATAGTAGTGTTAGAAGAACTTCTTCTTTAGGGAACCTTTTATGAAAAGTGGCGTTTAAAGCGACTTTAATCGATCGAACCAGTCGCTCCCAACATCCGTCAAAAGATGGAGCTGCAGCAGGGATGAAGCTCCATCTGATTGCTTTATTGGCTAGAAATTCTGAGACGCTTTCAGCAAAAAACTCTTTAAGAAGTCGGTTGGCTCCAACAAACGCGGTTCCATTGTCGGAATATATAACATCCGGGCTGCCTCTTCGGGCGATGAATCTTCGCAGACTCATAATTGCGGCGTTTACAGAAAGACTGTACACGAACTCCAGATGTACTGCTCTTGAGGTCATACATGTGTAAAGCGCTACATATCTTTTTTCTCGCCTGCGTCCAACTGCAACGTTAATAGGGCCGAAGTAATCTACGCCAGTGTAGGTAAATTGTCGTCGATGATGAGCTAACCGTTGCTGTGCAGTGGTAGGTTGCCTGTAGGAGGGTTGAGCGGCATGGACTTTTTTATTCGACAGAGCAAGCATTTACTCGCTACGCTTCTCACTGTGTCTCGAAGGTGAAGCAGCCAGTACTTCTGTCCCAGCTCATTTACCACCAATTCATTATTAGCGTGGCCTGCACGTCGATGAAAATAATGCACTAATAGTCTTGCAACTGGGTGGCGACCGTTTACTAAAACTGGAAACCTTACGTCAGATCCAACTCCCTCTACAAATCTAATTCTGCCGTTTAAACGCATTAACTTGTCTTCTCCCAGAACGGGTGACAGCTTAAGTAGGCGACTCTTCTTTGAAATCTGTTGTGATTTCGCTAGACTTTCAAACTCTTCCTTAAACCTGTCTAGCTGCATCTGTTATAAAATTTGCCTCTTTGCGACTTTTATGAGGTCCGCTGTCAGGGGAGGCAGGGTAGTAGACGTCGTAGATCTCTGGGACAAAGAAACATCAAAAATATTTTCATTTAAAAAATGGCCAAAAAACGCAATAGCCTGCAGAAGGCGAGCGGTGGCGCGTAATAAGCGTATCCAATCACTAAAATGGCGGTTACTGGCGTTGGTAAAACCGATAATTCAACAGTTATGAGTCCCACCAATTCGGTGGGTTTGAGGTCCTTCCGAACTGGTGAGATTGTTGCAGACTCTAATGGCCAATATTCTGGGGACTCGAAAAGGAACGATGGACCAACGAACCATCGAGATGACAATTCAATATTACGGGCCCGTGTAGCATCATCAGCCACGTTCAACGTGGTTGGTACCCACTTCCAACCTAAAACACTTGAAAGCTCTATTATCTCCCCAATTCTTTGAGCCACATAAGGTTTGAAAGAACGTGCATCGCCACGTAGCCATCCTAGAACCGTCATCGAGTTTGTCCAAAAGCAAACGCGAGATGGTTTTTTGAGATGGCTGTCCTGTATGGTTCGTGCGAGGCGCGCAGCGATTAATGCGGCTTGGAGTTCCAAACGTGGAATGGAAGTGGGTTTCGAAGGAGAAACTCGAGCTTTGCTTGAAATCAAGGCAAGTTGAACGGAGGACTTTACGTGTAACCCTAATTAAATGGAAACTATAAAACTTTAAATAATTATATTTTAATGGACACAACTAAAAACAAGACATATCTGACATATTTACAAAAGTCTCTCCATTTTTTCTCTCGTTTTCCTCTCGTTTTCCGTGCGATAGTAAAGGCTGTTGTACTCGTAATGTACTCGTAACATCAGTGAAGTTACTTACTCGTGCAGTAATTTATTCAATTAAATTCTGAATCTCGGTTACATGTGGAATTTAAAAAACCTGTATGGGGAGAAACTGTGAGTACCTTCAGTGTGATCAGAAATTTGATATTTTTAGCTGCAATTTAAATTGATAAAATCCTACCTAGTAAAAAAACAATGAAATTTTGCATTGTCTCATTGATATTACGAGGGCGACACTGAAATTTTCGGGAATCAAGGAAGTGATACAACATTTTTAGTGAAAAAGATATTTATTGTTTATCGAAGTATTCTCCCTTGAACGTTGACCACGCAAATTATTCTTTATTTTGGGGAAGGTATAAAAAACATTCGGGTTTAGGTCAGGGCTGTACGGCGGATGATCTTATCCAAAATGACCATTTTGCAGGCTTCTGCAGCTTCTTCAGGTGACGAATATCGTTGACCACGCAATTTATTCTTAATTTTGGGAAAAATATAAAAATCATTCGGGCTTAGGTCAGGGCTGTACGGCGGATAGTCTACTCATAATAATTCAATGTTTTCTTGCTCCAAAAACTCTTTTTTCCTGTGGGCGATATAAGAGCTCGCATTTTCGTTATGGAGGATGATGCGGCGGTTGCAGTTCTCTTTACGGAGTTCAGAGACGACCTGCGGCAAACAAATGCTAGCATACCATTCTGATTGACCGCTCTTTGTCCTTCAAAAGGAATCGCCGTAACATAGCCGCTTTTGCCCACCATTTTTTATTTCTATTTGACTCATACCAATGTCTAAAGTTATGTCGATCTTCCTCTATCAGCTTACGCACAGCATCAACGTTATCTTGGGGGACCGCAGTTTTTGGGCGACCTTGACAGGAATCGTCACAGAGCTTGACACGACCACGTTGAAATTCCGCAAAACAGCGATAATTTGTGGTTTTCGATAGGGCTTTATTCATCACCAAATGCAGAAAACATCCGATCAACACACTGTTTTTGTGTTAAACCACTTCGAAAGTCATTAAAGAGTTTGCTTTTGAATTCTCTCGAGTCAGTTTCATTTTCACACTGACTTTACAAGTTGAAAAGACCGCGTTCTTTTTTTAAATAAATAAATGGTATTCGAATAAAAACCAGGGAGTTTTTGATTTCAAAGACTTTCTTAGGCTGGTGAAAATATTCCATTCCCGGTACTTTTAGGGCAGCCCTCGTATGATAGCCTTGTGAGTCTATCTTTAGATCGTGATAGTTCGAGTCTTATCTAAGAGATAAAGTTAAAGTCAAAGTTGCTTATTTGCGAATCATGGGTATTGATATGTCGCCGTATGATTAAAAACACCGTTAATTTATAATTTATTACTTAAAATACTTGATTGGCTTGAATTTTGTTCTTATTCTCGGTTTATTGTCTGGCAACTTAAGGTATTTCCGGATATACGAGTATAATAATAAGTTGGGGAAAAAGTTTCTTCACATTTTTTAAGAAAATGCAAAACATTTTTTAATATAGTTTATTTACATTTAACTAAAGTATGTAGGTGCCATTTTGTTCAATTACTTTTTGCCATCTTGTAGGTAGGGACATGATCCCACTGCTATAGGAATTTTGAGGCTTCTGATCAAAATACTGCGACAAGTGGTTTTGACAGCCCTCTCGTGATGTTAACCTGACACTGCCCAAAGCATTCTGAAGAGACCGAAACAGGTGGAAATTTAAAGGTGCAAGGTCAGGACTATACGGCGGATGCATTCACACCTCCCAGCCAAACTCTCTTAAGTTTTGCTGAGTGTCTTCATGTTTTCATTCTGTTGATTAATCCCGGCCGCTTTCTCTCAACTTCTTGCTTTAATCTCATCAGTTGTTTGCAGTAGAGTTCAGGATCGATGATTCTGCCTGGTGGTAGTAGCTTAAAATGAATAATGCCCTTCCAATCCCACCACATACACAGCATCACCTTGTTGCGAGTAAACCAGGGTTTCGCCACAGTCTATGAAGCCTGATCGGCTTTTGACCACGACCTTTTTCGCATGTTCTTGTCGTACGTGATCCACTTGTCATCATCAGTTATCAGCTTCTTCAAAAATGGTTCGGTTTCATTACATCGTAATAAAGAATCACAAATGAGTACACGGCTCATTAGGTTTCTTTCAGTGGGCTCGTGAGGTAGCCAAATATCGAACTTTTTTTTGTACCCAGTTTTTTTCAATAGCGCCAAAACTGTTTTGTGGTCAATTCCCAGTTCTTCAGCTACGTCGTAACGGTTTAGACGCAAAACGTTCTCTGCCCAAAAAAAGTCCGATTCTCTAATTGTCCTATTCGCAGAATGTCCTATTCGCAAAACGTCCTACGTAGCTTTCAACCGTGTATGGCATCGTCCGCTTCTTTCCAAGCTTCCGGCATATGGTCTGCCACCTCGCCTATGCGACTGGGTCACCGGATTTCTGGAGGGACGTACAATTCGTGTCCTTTGCGATGGTCGAAAATCACGCTTTCTCCAGATTAATACCGGAGTGCCGCAGGGCTCCGTCTTGTCGCCGACGTTGTTTCTTCTGCATATCAATGACATGTTATCTCTTGGTAATATTCATTGGTATGCGGATGATAGCACGGTCCACGCGCGTTTGTTCGAGCGCCCTGGGGCAAAGCAGACTGACATCGAGGAGAAGAGGCGAAGTCTTGTTGTTGAGCTTGACGGAGTGTTGGACCGCATTTCAGAATGGGGTGGTTATTAAGTTATAACATTGTTGTTGTGTCCCAAAACATGTTACCCTGGTAGGGCACAGCAATATACTTAAGTTCTATAATATCATTAATTACATAGAATAAATTAATATTAATTAAAAAAAAACTTAACAACTTCTCAAATATGACAATAACATACATCATGACTTTTTATTTAATTGTCGTTGAAAAATTCTTGCAGATCATAATAGCATTTATTAATTAAATAATTCTTTAATGTTTTTGCAAAGCTTTGTATATTTATTTGTTCTTGTATAAATTTTGGAATTTTATTATATATTTTTATAGCGCTTGCGTGGGGTCCAGTTTGGTGTATTTTTAATTTTGAACCTGGATGAGCCAATTTATCTCTCTGTCTGAGATTTTTTGGTCTTGAGTAAGTAGGAAACATGTGCATGTTTTTCCGGACGAATTTGCTGATTTCCAGTATGTAAAGACCTGTTAATGTAAGAATTTTAAATTTAATGAAATAAGGTCTACAACTGGTCATTCCATCTATATTAGCCAATATTCTAATACATTTTTTTTGTTTTAAAAACAGATTATTGACTTCAGTACTATTACCCCATAAGACAACTCCATACGCAAGCCAGGAGTGAGCGTAGGCGTAGTAGGCTACTTTGGCTGTGGTAAAGTCAGTTACCTTTTTTAGTTGGTACAAGGCATATGTAAAACTGGCTAGTTTTGAAGAAACTCTTGTGATATGTTTTTTCCAGTTTACATGAGTATCGATTGTAATTCCTAATAACGAGAAATTGTCTACGGTTTCTATTTTATGGTTTTCGTAAGAAAAATCAATTTTCAAAGCAATTTTTTGGTGTGGGCGAAATTGCATTACTTTGGTTTTTTCTAAGTTTAAAAGTAAATTATGATCCTCTAACCATGAAGATATCCCAGTAAGTGTAGCGTTTAAATGAGTTTCTGCCTCGAACATGCTTATACATGGGAAAGTTACAGACAAATCATCTGCAAAAAGCACTCCTGTTGAGCCTAGTGTCTTTGGCAGATCGTTTATGTAGACGAGGAACAGTATACAACCGATAACACTGCCCTGAGGAATAGACCCAATGACGTCTGTTTTAAGTGATCTCACACTAGATGTTAATCCGGTAGTAGAGTCAAAGTGCTCTATTTCCACAAATTGGGTTCTGTTTCTAAGGTATGATGAAAGCCAGTCATGCGCTATCCCCCTTACGCCTACATCATAAAGCTTCCTCAAAAGTATGCCATGTGAAACGCGGTCGTAAGCCTTACTCAAGTCAAGAAGTAACCCTATGGCATACTTTTTATCGTTTATAGTATTAAGGACTTCGTATATGTATTTGTAAACAGCAGTTGTCGTCGATCTATTTTTACGGAAGCCGTTTTGGTTTTCGTCCATTATACTGTACTTTTCACAATATGAGTAAAGCCGCTGTGCCATTGCCATCTCAAATACCTTAGCAAAAGTGGGAAGCAGAGCTATGGGTCGATAATTTGATTTATCAGTGGGGTCATCTTTCTTATGAATTGGTTTAATAATGGCTATTTTTAATGAGTCCGGTACTGTACCTTCTGCAAAGGATTGATTGATCAGCAAGGTCAGTGGTAAGACTAACTCATCGCTACATTTCTTTATTAAAAACGGAGGTAGTTCGTCATATCCGCAGCTTCTCTTGTTTTTTAATTTGCACAAAAACCCTTTTACTTCTTTTACATTTACAGGCCCCAAATACATCGAATTATTAGTGTATGTTACGGTAGGTCGGCCTTTAGGATGTGTCTTAGTACCGAGGTTAGTGGCTTTATCACCTTCATTACCAACTGATGCAAAGTAGTTGTTAAACAAATTCGCTACGTCATATGGGTCTTCCAGTGCATGCAATCTTGTCGAGTTCAATGCCAAAAAAACGCAGGTGTGTGCATTTACAGCAAAGGCGTCGCCGTTCCTTTCCCATCCCACTCTTCAGAGCACCCCGCTACCGATTAAGGATAGCCTAAACATCCTTGGCATGGATATTCGTAGCAACCTAAACCAGCGCGACTACATTGAGGGCGTCATTAGAACTGCATCCCGTAAACTCGCAATCCTGAACAGAGTGAGACGATTCTTCACGCCTGGGCAGCTCTGTCTTTTGTATAAGACACAAGTTCGCTCGTGTGTGGAATACTGCTCTCATCTCTGGGACGGTTCCGCCAAGTACCTACTCGAAGCTCTTGACAGGTTGCAGCGGCGTGCTATCTGTATTATTGGAAACCCAGAGGCAACTTTGACCCTTGAGCCTCCTCTCCAATTGCGTAGAGACATTGCCAGGCTAAGTGTTCTCTATCGCTTCTATAATGAGTAATGCTCTGACGAGTTATTCCTGCTAATTCCGCCCCACCTTTCCTCTCCTGTACCACGCGTGCTGGACTACGGCGTCATCCACACACAATTCAACATTTGTTGCCCGAACTAAAAGGTTCGGTGACTCGTTTCTTTGTCGTACCATCCAAACGTGGAACGCCTTTCCAGCACATGTGTTTCCTTCCTCTTATAGTCTCGGGTCCTTCAAGCGGGGCGTGAAAAGGCATTTCTGCAGGCCTTCAAGGTAAGGATGGCCAGCCTAGTGATTCGTTTGAATAACTGGGCTTGTCAACCTTATATCTGGACCTCACGACCGCTTTCCATCAGGTGGAGTGAGGTCATCTTGACGGGCAATATAAAAAAAGTCCTATTAGCAGAATGTCCTTTTAGCAAAAAGTCCTATTCGCAGAATGTCCTATGGTTTGCATGATCTACTGGTGCACTGATTCACTATTATTTACCAAAAGTAAGGGTTTGTTGCATCTTGATAAGACTACTTAGGTACCCTTATTAAGGAAGTTTACAGCATTCATATACCTATATCTTTGTTTGTAAGACCGGTTCAAGCGGTAGAAAATAAAGTTTTGAGTAAAGCGTGGATTTGTTAAGTTTTAGTAAAAAACAGAACATTTGAAGGTGGGTTTACACCAAACGAGCGAATTCTCATTCTATCCCCTCTCGTTTACATTTTATTTGTGTAAACTGAGACAGACTACTCTTAAACAATGAAAATTCCATAGAGTATGGATAAGATGAGCATTCGCTAGTTTGGCCTAAACCGACCAGTAGATATTATTTAAAAAAAATTATATAATAGAACAAACTCACAGAAAAACAAAATAAACATTTATTTGTTTAATTATCATTAAACAAATATTTAGAGAACAGATTAAATTTTATTAATCAGAACATATAACTAAATGTGTTTCAACTTAGTGGGCCCCGTGAGCTACACTCATTAAACTAGTGGCAATGCTTCATTTGTTCAATGTTCTTTACAAATTCATCTACAGGGCCCAATGTACCTCGACCAATTTGATAGAAATTGCGATAAATCGGCTGATCTTTTCAGCGGAGCCCTCGGCTGTATTGCACTGGTGATATGATATCTTTCTAATTATATAAATTACTAATATTATTTGTGAGGATGTATGTATGTATGTTTGTTACTCTGTCACGCAAAAACAACTGAATTTACGTGAAACTTTATAGTAATACAGTTTATACATCAGAATAACACAAAACTACAATTTATACAGATTTTATGTAATTTGGCCATGATATATAAAGAAAGCTAGTATAAAAATAATACTGATAGCAACGTTGTCCAATTTACCTCTCTATTAATGTATTGAATTCAAATAAATTTTGTCTTTCCTAGCGGGGCCCTGCTGCTGTTTAGATAAACAAAAAGTATAATTAAGGGTATGTAATTTATTTAAAAAATTGTAAAAATATTATTTTTCGCAAAAGTTTGGTCAACGTAATAGCATTTATTTTTAACTTCTTTAATCGTTTTTTATATTGATTATCAAAATTAACGTCTTTCTGACGTCTGTGCCCTTTTTTGAATAAATGTGCTTTCAACTCAGCATCCCAATGTCGGCTTTCTTGTCTTAATTTGTGTAAAAATAAATAAATACTTGGGGACTTGGGTAATCGAATATTCAGGCGATGATGCCATCCCTCTAGGCCATTTGATTTTTTCAGAGTCACCGTCTTCGCATACTAAAAAATCTTTACCAAGACTTTCTGGTATTATATAGGGTTAATAAGGTCAAAATTGACCACCCCATCTATGCGCTATTTTGATTTGATCTTTACTTTCGTGTAAACTGAAAGATAAGGCTCTTTGTACATGAAATCAAAAGTTATATTTTAGAGACTAATACGAGTATGTTTCGGCAAAATCGCTGGCACTTTACTCAATTCTGTATATTTTCAGCAAGATGGCAATTCAGGGCTTTCGGTAATTCTAAATTGAATTGGAATTCTTATAAAAAGCTCTTTGCTGGGCATGCTTTCGTTTTGAAATGAAGAAGGTTTTTTTGGCATTATAAAATAAACTGTCTTCGCTTTAAAAACGCTAAATGAACCTTGCGATTATTTTCCTTGTTCTTTTATAAAATTGCAATTTAATTTGCACGCTTGACGTTTCCGATATAAGTGTCTTTTTTATTTATGGGCTTGACATAAGGTTAACATTATTGTTACTAACGCTATGGAATTTGTATGAAATAAATAAATTGAAATGAATTGAATTACCCTTTTAAAAATACCAAATATAAACTTCCCACATATAATTGGAACTCTTGCCTAAAAATACCGTCCACCCAAGTTACATACATAATAATCTGTTAATAAGAGTGAGTTAATCCGCCCACCGAATAAAAATTTGTTAACAGATTTAAAAAAATATTTTTTTATTTGAAAGAGCGTACTACCGAGGTCGTCCCATTGCCATCAAGTCAAGATCCGATAATTGGATCCCAGGGAAATCGAGGGAAACCCTCATATTTATTTGTAGATATTTCATATAAATGATGGGTATCTTTTCGTTGAAATTCTTTGATGTTCCAGCTTCTGTGCTGTCGAAGCCCAGCCGGTCGGGGGTGAAGAAACACGTGCAGTTCCCAGATGAGCAGAGCTGCATCGAAGAAGCCACGGAAGCTCCGCCGGTGGCAGACACCGAAAATAAGCCTGGTAAGACTCGTTGTGAATAAATCGCATCAAGGACAAAAAATATTCAAGCGTTGGCACTGACTTAATTAGTTTTTTTTGGTTTATTACACAAATTAGCATAGCTTCCTTTCTTTGCAAAATAATAGTTGCAAATAACTTAGTAGTATTTAAAAAAACAATTTCAATAAGAAATTCAAATAAGAACAATAAAATTACGCGCTAGTCTCTTGTTTATGAAACAGACTACTTAAATTTGAGACATAAAAGATTTAACTACGGCAAGCGGGTTGGTAAAGTGAGCTAAAATCATATTATGTTAACCCTAAGTCGGTCGCGTTTCAAAAACTTACTTCATTGGTCGCGTGGAGTACATGTGTACAAAAAAATATCTGAGCTCAATTAGTTTTATTTGGTCATCAGTATTATAATTAAATTGTCCTTTTTTCAAAATAGCTATCAGGAACTAGATACAGCCTATGCGATTAGTATATTTATCAAAAACTTAAAAACCATCCAAAATGGTACTAAAAACCACATAATTTGGTGTGTTCGAGAACACAAAAGTAATAATCGCAAATACTTGATTCTTATTAATGTTTTATAAACTACATAGACAGACAAATTTTAAATTACCGACACGGATTATCTTTATGCACGTGTTGCATAGTTTTCAAGTGGTTTTATGGCGGCTTATTCTGCAGACATAGCAGCAACCCACGGAACGACTCAGTCTCTGTTTTTTTTTCTGATTGACCCAGGCCCGGAAAGTTCTTGATTTTGATTGATAGTGTTGTTGGTATGGTCCTCCTATCATAAGATACAAAGATTTTGGTTCTGGTCAGACTTAAACTCGGGACCACACAATCCGCGTTCAAAATCTCAATTTGCTAAAAAATGCATAGTGAGTTTAGGACGGAGTTTAGGATGAGATTGAGCAATTATAAAAAGACGGTCAAAGGCTGTCTTTTTGACTTCACATGGCAGAGTTCTTCTTCTACTCAAAAAAAAAGTTTTTGACCATATTGTGTTATCAACTCCGGTTCAAAAGTCAGCCCGTTGAATTCAGTGATTTGACTCATCATTATCTGATTTTAAACGAATTTCCAAACCAGCACCTTTTGTTCTCCACCTTGTTAGGACTACGACTTATGTTCCTGAACTGCCATTTGGTTACCTTGAAGAGTATTTCTCAAACGAGAGCCTAGATAAATTCACTTTCCTCGTCCACTTCAGCCAGAAACGTTCCTATATAGAAAACTTGATCGTTCATTGTTTTAAAAAAAAACAATTTTATTACAATTTGTACTTCAGCACTTAACAATTTATTAAATATAAATAAATGAACTCACAATCAATTGGAAATAGAAAAATAAACAATAATTTCATATGTTCAAACTACCTACGTCTAATTGGTCGCGCGGCATACCCTTACAATCCTCGAACTTTGCGGAATCACAGTGACAGCGTTCTTTAATATCTTATCTTAGAGTAACTAGACGCAATCGTATTTTTTTATTTTATTTAGTATGCGTGGATTGCATATGTAATCCGCGCGACCACTCTAGGGTTAAACCTTTTTAAACGAGTTAAGTGGGATGATGAACGAAGCTAAGTGCACCGACCCGTTGGAAAATAAATTTTTCAGTGCACCAATTCGAATTAAACCATCATGTCAAGGTAATGTTCTCCAATTAATTCTTATGTTTTAAATATTAATTGACCTACAGTCAAGGAGGTTTTGATATTTAAAACATAACGTTTTAAGTTTTACAATTTTTATTCTCTTTTCATTTACCGACTTGGTATTTTAGGTTGCTAGGCACTATGATTATGTGATAATCATAGGGATATTTCAAATGACCCGTATCCGTCCTACCGGCTACCTAAATACTTGATACTGATTAGTATCATAGTCTATTAGTCAGGTGGGAAGACTGATAAGTCGTCCTGATTGAGTCCCCCTAGTGTGTCGCTGCACGTTTTCAAAAAGTTCATTTGGTCGTAACTCCAGCGGGAACAATCGCTGTGTTGGTCTCATCTTGGTTCTATTGTTTATGCACATCCTGACTTTCTAACTTTTTTTCGGCGTCAGGGAATGCATTGAGGCATGGGAATGCATTCAGGCTTTCCCAAGGCCCTGGGTTCGGGACACCTGGGATATGTGGGACTCGGTACTCCTGAGAAACCCCTACCCACTTAAACCTGACGGTGGTCATCTTTGGCGCAGAATGGAAGGGATCCGGGATCCCCAACAAGAAAGAGACTCCTCGCAGGACCCTTCGGCGCGCAAGGCCGCCTGGCAGCCAGCCTCGGGAGGAGCAAGCTCACTCCAGTGTACGATAACATAGACCACTGTGTCCGAAGACACATGTTAAAGTCTTGCTCGGGATCGCGAACTGAAACACACGCAGGCCCCTCCGCGTGCGCTTCGCGAGCCTAAGGGCCCTTTTAGTCGCCTCTTACGACAGACAGGGCTACCTCAGTAGTATTCTATTCCTCTAACCGCAGGGAGCACCCTGACTTTTCTACCTACTCCAGCCCAAAATATCACCTAAATATTGAATATACTGGGTGATAACACGAAGGTAAATAGGTAAGTGAAAATTAGATATTTCAAGTGACTCTTAAGTTAACGGTTCTTATACAAAAAATATTAGCTGATCGACTGATTTGTATGGTAACCTTGAAATGAAAGTTAAATTATCTTCTGACTGATTATATAAAGTATCAGAATATCATCCTTGAATAGTCATCTATAAAGACTAATATGTGTTTATTTCCGTGATAGAACGTAGTAGACATTGGTCCACATAAGTTAGTGTGTATTAACTCTAAGGTACTTGTAGCTTTCTTGTAAATAATGCGCATAAATTATTTCCTAGATTGTTTACCCTCAATGCAAGAGACACCGGACTCTTTGATGACCTCATTATAATCGATACCAACAGCATTACCATTTTTAAGTTAGTGCATCTCTATTCGACAAAGTTGACCTAAACGTCAATGCCAAAGGTGAAAGGATTGGTCAAGGAGCAAATTAGCAGCAGATAACCCACGCAGAGGGTTAACAGAACAATTTAAAGTCAAAGATCTTTAGACATATTACCTCGCATAACAATTTCACCAGTACAAGAAAAGTTTTTATAAAAAGTACAGCCATTTTTATCAAAACAAACTTTTTTTTTTTTAAAAAAACCGACTTCAAAAAACCATTTAACAAAAACTCCCTACCTAAAACACTAAAAAGCTAAAAATAAACTGAATTATTTATTTAGTCATTGGACAAAAATGCGCGACTCAGATCTAACTAATTAAATCAAAAACTTACTACCTATCAATTCTCAATAATATTCTAAATGAACCTAAATACAACTTTATTTTACTTAGCAATCAAGGTACAATATGTATTTACAAATTACTATGATTTATTTACAAAATTACACTGTGACAATTCTTGTCTAAACCTAATTACCTATTAATTTAAATAAAATATTATTATAATGTGTGCTAGGTACCTACAGATCTATTTGAAGTCGGTGCCAAGCCAAAAATAAAGGGAACACTAATACTAAGTACATACAAGGTTATAAATCAATAATTACCTAAATAGTTTTATTAATATGCAAATACCAACTCAAAATTTTAATTGCATTGGAGACGTCCGTCAACAACGTCTGCCCGCACGTGTCTGCCTCAGGTTGAATCGCTCAACACGAGCCCCACCCGCCACGCTCGCGCGTTCCGTCACAATCGCGGGGTGGATAATGTGATGTGGCAGGGCGGACGTAGGTACGTGTAGCTATAAAATACCTATTTGGCTTGGCACCGACTTCAAATAGATCGGTAGGTACCTAGCACACATTATAATAATATTTTATTTAAATTAATAGGTAATTAGGTTTAGACAAGAATTGTCACATTGTAGTTTTGTAAAAAAATCAAAGTAATTTGTAAATACATATTCTACCTTGATTGCTTAGTAAAATGATGTTGTATTTAAGTTCATTTAAAATATTACTGAGAATTTATAGGTTGTAAGTTTTTGATTTAATTAGATCTGAGTCGCGCATCGTCCAATGACTAAATAAATAATTCAGTTTATTTTTAGCTTTTTAGTGTTTTGGGTAGGGAGTTTTTGTTTAATGGTTTTTTGAAGTCGGTTTAATTTTTTTTAAAAAAAGTTTGTTTATTTTTCAATTTTTAGTATAGGTACATAATTCCTATCGATAGGTAGTATGAATAATTTTGGCGGTTCACTATCGATAGTTCAACTATCTATACTATAGTACGGCAAAGCTAGTAGTACCAACTTCCTTAAGAGACAATTGAGGAATGCAACCCTGAAGGGTTTGCATGTCCTACAGAATACAGGTTACTATACCGGCAATTTTTAAAATATCATCTAACTTCAAACGGTTATGGAGTTTAAACCTTTCATCATCAGTTTACTTAAATAACCTGAAAGAATATGATTGTCGGTCTTGACGTACCTATAATATTCAAAGAATTATCCTCCAACTACTAACCGTTAAGGAGTTGTACCTTCCATCACCAGCTCATCAACATGAGATGATGACTCAAAAAAAAAAGATAATTGCTTAGCACCCATATTGAAACTTTAATATTGCAACCCGAAAAATATTTGGTATTGGGTAGTACCGGTGGCCATCAGTGGTCTTCATCAGCAGTTCCACTTCACCAAATGGTACTTTTCAAGAGCCACTGCATGAGTAACTATCAAAAATACCTAAATCGTTATAGGTGTGCATATTATATTTGAAGAGTTCCCTCGGTTTTTCCTGGATCCCATCATCTGATCCTGATATGCTGACAATGGGACCATCTCAGGAATACCCTTTCGAATAAAAAAATAATTTTGAGAATTGGTTCACAATTGACAGAGATATCAGTGAACACACATAAAAAAAATACATACAGTGGAACATAGAACCTCCTCCTTTTTTGAAGTCGGTTAAAAAACACTAACAAGTCCTTTATCAGCTACCTATTTAACTGAAATTAAATAACAGTTTAATTCACCAATTCCCGAACATATTGAAGCGTTAACTACACTTACGAAAATAAAAGATCGCATTGAAAATATGAAAGAAGAAATTAATTTAATTTTAGAATAGTTAAAACTAACAGAACAAATAAAGGCGAGCACAAACAAAAATTGGAGACGGGTGAAACCTGAGATACTTATTAACTATAATAATAAACTTGGGAATTTATTGTCCAAGAAGAATTTCGTCCGAGTTAGTTACCCTACCTGCCACATTCTGTACAGTATGTTTCGGTACGTAAATAATCAAATATCGGTTTCCGATAATTCCGAAGTTTATAATATGCAAAACGCTTAAGAATTCATCGAATAGAATATTTTAAAATTAAGTTGCATCTAGACTTTTAGACTATAAATTAATAATAATTTTCTAGCAGTAAGATAGGAAGATGTTAGGTAAGAAAAAGTAATGATAGGTGGAACTGGTGAATTAGAACGCAGATGGTCGGTGGGTACTTTCCGGATCAAGTCACGCCGATTTCTCTGGAATTTTCTTCACTCCTGGGTCGATGACCGTCAGTCGCGGCGACTTTCCCTTATCTCCTTGTCAAAGAAAGAGTAGGGATATTTGATATCGGCCCTGTGCCTCGGCGCACTATATGGGTGTCGGGTTTTCCCTATAAATAATTTATATAAATATTTAAAACCTATTGAAATAATTTGCCCATTGGAACCTGCACAAAGAAAAGAGAAGACAAGAATAACAATTATGAAACACGAATCGAAATAACACAGTGAACTTACCAAAACGGGAACTAAATGGAGTCAGAGCACCCTTTGGCTGCTCATGGGCTCACGAACGATTACTACATTAGGTACTAAACTTGTACACAATCACCATGGGTCTTGAAATTGTTTTATAATATAGGGTTTATATCCACACAGTTGCTGTTATGAAGGATCCTTGCTTTGTAAAATATCTCAGGCTTTCTTTCTTTACAACCCAAAACCAAAAATTCTTGATAAAATCATCCTTCAAATTCAAAAGTCAAATAGGTATGTCGTGTTTGACGACATTGGCCAGCAATCATAATATGAGTAAAACGAAAAAGTTTTGCTATGCAGCGTTATGCTGCAATATGTGTTGCCATTACCCATTTTTGTTCAGTTGATAAAGTAGTATTTGCTTTCTTCTTATTCTGGTACGACCAATCCGGACGCTTGTGTCCGGGTTCATGAGAATCATAGCAAACTATAGGCTTTTCTTTTTGGGAACCCTTGTTTGTATCACCTTTTTTCCCCGAGTTTTTGTGCACGCCGTACGTAAGGCAGAAGTGGGTCGGTCCTTTAACTATATTATGGAAATCAGCAACGTTTTTAGTAAAATCACCTAAAAGCTTTCCTTTCAATAATTCCGTAGTTATTGCAACGGACGAATTATTATTACGGACATAGAGCGATCAGGGGAATGGTGGAGGGAAATGGCATTAAAAATGTGTATAAATTATTATATTTTAGGCAAAAGTAATATGAAAAAGCGTATAGTGAATTGACAGACGGAAATTGACGTAAAGAGAAACGAGGCGAGACGAAATATGAATTGGACACTTAAAATGAATACAAGTTTTGAAATGAGATCGGTGTGCCACAACTATCATAATTAGCTCCCGAACCTCCAAGCATTATAGCTGCAATAGTGGCGCCTTCTATTGTCACACTGATCACACTTATATCAGGTAAGCATTGGCTGGTCCTGAAACCAGCACCCATATAACTTACAATATTGTTATTAAAGTCACAGTGAGAAAATCTATTCAACCTTCGCTCCATGGGTAGTCTACGTCCCATACCCTTATCCTCTAAGGCGTGAGCCAAAGCATCCCAAGCCGGCAGCGGCATTTAGTACGTAAGTTATGGCGGCACCTTGCAGAAACAATCATAAGGCCTTTTGAAGACCTCACCGATGATGAATTCCCACAAATCTTCATGTAGGAAGTTCATTCTCATTTTGAACTTCCTTCCTTTGTTTTTTTTTAAATATAATGTCCTACTCAACTAAAGCCTGTGTTCCCGTTGTCCCCGTATGCCGTGTCCCCATCACGGGTCAGCGGGACTTGGTTAATTTTCTGTCCCGTTGTCCCCTTATCGTAGATTCGGCTAACGGGGACAGCGGGAAGTAATCATTTCACGAGTCGTTGTCCCCTAAAATCTGTGTTCCTGTTGTGAGCTTAGTTTTTAGCTTAAAATAATGAAAAGTGAAATAAAACAAAATGTATTAAAACTTTGAATTTATTTTGCGTAAAATCCTTTTATTAAAAGCACTGGCCAAATTCAAATCAAATCAAATCAAAAATAGTTTATTTGCTTAAACAACGAAAACAACTTGTATACTTATTTAATATTACTTATATCTAGCTGATGTCGATAGGTACATTTGAATAAGTTTGTCCCTCGCTACCGCTCGCAGTCGCCGAGCAAATAAGCAAACATATGAATGAAGTTCGCGCAGTAGCAAGCAAGTGACTAACAGAACTATTGCGACTACTTAAACTATGGACTTTTTAAAGTACATTTCTTTTATTTGGTAAATTGACTGGGCTTTGTGCGTATACAATGCACTAGCACCTAAACTAGGCCGAGCCTGTGCTATAGGTACTAGTTTCTTCCTTCTATGATTATAATTAACATTTTAATAGAAAGCGTAAGAAAATAATGAAAGTGAGTCGAACTTATTTTATGTTATCTGTGTTTATAGGTTTGAATTCAATATTTATATTTATTACTTATTTACTTATTTTTGCATGTAAATAAATATTTTAACAAATATATATTATATATATTAATTATGAATAAATATATACATATAGATATAAATAAAAATACATTAATATAGCAATATTAGTTGGTAACAATGTTGGTAAAATATGCTCCAGTCAGTATTTATTTTAGTAAAGGATATTTACTGTTTCATTGCGTTCGTCTACGAAAACTTACTTAATAATTTTGAAACCTTCTTCTACTTCTTCATATGAGAGTAATTTAAGCCAATCTTTTGTTTTATTCTTACAACTATAAAAGTTTAACGGGTAAATCTTTAGTATTGTGTTTATTTTATTATATAAAAGGGGGCCAAGGAAACATTGAAATTTATTTATAAAAACTGTGCAAAAAGAAGGTACTGGACAAACTTTTTTTACTCTGCGTGATGATGATTGTGGTGGAATGTATGGTAGTTTCTTGTGTTGGTCAGAGATTGTTTCGAGTACAAACAGTTATCTGACACTTAGCAGGTCGCATTCAGCATACAATTTAGATGTTGGGTATTTAAATGGTTTGAATGTCATAACTTTGAGCAGAGCTCGTTGAGCTCTTTCAACCGTGATCAAGTTGGTTTTATTCGCGCCTCCCCATGCCGTAATGCAATACAACAAAACTGATTGTGCCAAGGCATAATAAATGGTTTTTATGAGTTTTAAATCTGCTACTTGACGCAGAGTTTTAAATGTATATATTAACTTTCGAGTTCTTTCTGATATAAGATGGATATGCGGTTTCCATGTGAGAGTTTGGTCAAGTATGACACCTAAGTATTTAATTGTGCTTACTCTCTCAAGTTCAGTACACTGACAGGGGCACGTGGTACCTGAAGAACAGCTGTAGAGTTTTATCTCATAGCTATGGACCGGTAGATCACTTATGCGTTTACCAAACGTTACAAATTTACTTTTTGAATCATTTAGGGTGAGTATATTGGCTTGGAGCCATTGTGTAGCACCACGAAGTCCTATTTCTGCTGCGATTTTCACCCCCTCCCATGATTTGTCAGAAAATATCATTGCCGTATCGTCTGCTTCGTTTCTAGTTTGCGTAAGAGAAGTGAGATTGACATGGTGTCGAAAGCCTTCGCGAAATCCAAAAATATACCAAGACATTTATTTTTGTTATCTAGTTGAATAGCAATAAAATTTGATATCTCAGTTACGGCGTCAGATGTGGACTTGCGTGCTCTGAAACCAAACTGGTTATTGGATAGTAAATTTCCATTTTCCGAAAAAGATAAAAGCCGCTTGTTTAGAATTTTTTCAACTACTTTCGATAAGGCTGAGAGGACAGATATTGGCCGATAATTGTTAATGATGTCTTTCTCACCTGTCTTGTGCACCGGATGTATGATTGATATTTTAAAGACCTCTGGGAAAACTCCCGTTTCGATGCACAGATTAACTATGTGAGTTATTGATGGTACAATGTATTTGGCGGCCAGTTTTAGTAGTTTGCTAGATATTCCATCCCATCCAGTGGCACTGTCGTTTTTTAAGTTTAAGATGATAGACAAGATTTCGTCGTGAGTAGTTTCATATAACACCATGGAGTGAGAAGAGTTAACTGTTCCCGAGAACGTAAGTTGGTTTGCCCTGGATAGATTGTGGCTACATTCTATTTTGTCTGCCAAATTTTTACCTACTTGTGCAAAAAATCTGTTTACATAGTTAACTGATTCATGAGGAGTACTAGAGATCTGCAGTAGATCGTTCGGAGAAGATTTTTGTTTTTTTATGTTAACTATGTTTTTAATGGTATCCCAGACTTTTTTTGGGTTCTTTGAGTGTTTTTTAATTCGTTTTGTTCATGTACTCTTTTTAGTATTTTTAATAAGTCATTGCAGTAGTTTTTATATCGGTTATATATAAAATTTAAAATAACGTTATGTGGTTCGTTCTTGCATTTTAGATGCATTCGGTCGCGGTTCCTGATGCAGCGTAGAAGACCCGGAGTAATCCAGGGCTTTATACATTGAAACTTTTTTGTGATAACAACTTTACGTGTGTTATTTATAAGGCAATTTGAAAGTGAATTTACTAGTTGCTCAGCAGCCCAATTAATATTTTTGGAATTTAAAATATCAGCAAAGTTAGTGTTTTTTATGTTGGTCAATAACGCATCATAATCTACTTTATTTATAGTAACTGTCTGATTTGACACGTTTCTCGAATGAACAATTCTTTTTGATCTATAGGTCAGTCAATTAAATAAAAGATGGTTATCTATCACTTGACAAATATTTATTTACATTTGTGCATTTATATTTCAGAGAGCGATTGAAAATAACGCGAAAATAAAAAAAATAATCGTTAAAATGGCCGGGACAAATCATCTTTAAGGAGCTAATTAGAATATAGGGTTAATAAGATATTTTATATCAAGGGACTAAACGTAGCCATAATATACCAAAGCTCGGGAGTCCATGAAACCGAGGGAAGTCTCGATCTGCAAACTGTACTTTTCACTTTGAGAGCAAGAAAAATAGTCAATGTAGCACAAAAACATTTAATAAATATTACTAAAATAAAAATCACAAATGTTTTTTTTTCCTTCAGTCCAGAAAACTTTCGTATGCTTTTAGGTAAATATTTCGCGATTTTGGCGGCAAAAGATTATCTAATATGTCTTTTGCTTTTTGCTCCACGTCAAACTGTTCACTGTCACTCGAACGAAATTCCTAATAAATGTATTTACAGCCGAAGAAATTTACACTCGACAAAAATTCTAAAATCTTTACGGTCAGTTTTTTCTTCTAAACCAGTCACAAATATACAATTTCCATCTTCTTTCCGGACAAACCATGAAACTAAAACTCCCAACATTTTCGCAATGAAGATGGTCCACACTCCACAGAAATTAGTATATTTACTGTAGGGCAATATTGGCGTACTTTTAGAGCATGAGAAGTGAAAAGACATTATTTAACCTACCAGGAAAGCTGAAATTAACAGGAACTGATAATAACTCATTGTTATACCGTTATACATTAATTACTGTACCTCATTTAACTGCTAATTTTTCTCCGTTAATTTCTGCCGCCCTGGTACTTTAAGTCAAATAACTTTGATGGTAAAATTATAAAAAGAGTACATCACCATCAGTGAGCTAAAGAGTAGGTTGCTTATGTACCTAGTTCCAGTTAATTTCTGCTTTCCTGGTAGGTTTAATTAAGAATATGCCTCAACTCAATACATACCCTTGTTTTTTTTTAAAGAGGGAGAATTTGTTCTAATGTTAAGTAAAATGATAGCAAAATAAATGTTTCAATTTATTTTAATTAATCGGATTTATAAATGAATTGATTACTAGACGTACATATTTCGGTTCACACTAGCGTAGTGTATGAAGGGGTAAACCCACAAAAGGGAAAGTTCAGTAGGTGGACGGATCGGGACTGAATGAATTAAATGCTGAAAAACGTCACGGGATGTGATACCAATAAACCGTCTCGACCATTAAACAAGCTGATACAAGACTGACTACATGCAAATATCGCCGCAAACAACATAAAACCTTAAAAATAACATGGTAAATAGCTACATACGAGTACATCTTACTACAAAAACATCACAATCACTTGCTTTAAAAATAATCAACTCAGTACCTGTGTAGCTTCATACCAAAATATGTTACAATAATTTACTTTTACTATAATATAATCAACGTGGAAGTATCATGCTGACAAATTAAGGGCTGTTTTTTTAATTCTTAGTTTAGTCCTTAGATAGCTAACTGAAGTATAAAGTTAACCGGCTGTTTATCAACCGAATAGATATTTTAAATTTTTCAATCGTCTTCTATCCAAAGAATAGCTTATCTATTGGTTGTCTACGTACTTATATCGCTAACTTCTCACTCATTATGCACAAGCGAGATGCACTTATACAATCATTGCATTGTTAGAATAAAACAACACAAAAGTTGATGTTTGACAAATTGACACTGACGTATAAGAAAAACAACCTCAGCTTTTTTGCTGTCTAAAGTTGTAGTAAAAAGTTTGTGATTATGTTAACACTCCAAAACTCCTTTTCATCCCATGTACTAAAATTATTAGGTCTCTCTTTTACAACTCGGTGTTTTCTATTGGGCTCAGCGTTTATATAGTGAAGTATCTGCCTTTCCTCCTCACTCTTTGCGTCGTCGATTTGGTCAAAAATGACCACTAGAATGTGCGTGCGTGAGAATTACAATAATATAGGCACACCATCCACCACCAATGTCTAAGAAAACGCATAGATAAATCTTCCCCAGCAGCTCAAGAAGCAGATAACTTTATTCCTCAGTTAGCGGCTTTATTCCACAAATAACATCTATCTGACCATTAAAAAAACAAACTTGTTAACTTTCGAATAAACTATATTCTACAGATAAATTTTATCTGAGGATGTAAAAATCGGCCCTTAGTCTCAAACATATAAATAATGGAAGAATCTAGACACGCGGTAGCGTGTCAAGCCAAGTTCAAGCTGACAGAACTGGCGAACAGCACAGTGCTTAATATTACACGAACCATTTGGAGCCACTTTTGACCCCCTCATGACTCTAAAACCATTTCACATAAACATGTCAAATTTGGCTTATCTATTGAAACTTGCGAGATAGATATTATGTATTCCAACTTTCATGAATACGCCTCATACGGTTTTTTTGATATTAACTTCCAAAAATTGTCATTTTGTGACTGACTGACCTATAGATCAAAAAGAAAACCCAGTTCCAGATGACCTAGAAAGTTCAAATTTGGCGTCCAGATAGGTAAAAGGAGAAAAAATCAGAAACTAGTAAATTTTTATGAAAAAAGTAAAAAAACAGTGTAAGGTAGGTAGGGAGTAGGTTACTTTTTATTCCATTGCCTCCTGATAGTCTGATCAATCTTTCCTCTGTGTCATAATAGTATACTTATAAAGGTACTAATCATATCTGTACAAAAAGTAATGATATGGCAACAAAAACATAAATGTAAAATGTTAGCCAAGTTATATTTATTTATTTATTTATTCTTTATTGCACATAGAAAAAGTACAATTGGCGGACTTAATGCCTAATGGCATTCTCTACCAGTCAACCACTGAGCGAAGCAGAAATCGTGTTGGCGGTGTCTCATAAAACCGGAAATAAAATATACTATTAATACAAAAAACATACTTATACTAAAATTATACATATTACACATACATAATCATAATCCATAAATTTAAAGATACATACACTAAATATCGTACCTAAATCTTAAAATATTGTCTTGAAAGGAGAGAGGTTTGGTTAATTGAGTTAAGGTTTATCTAAGAAGATGTTATGGATTGCTCTTTTGAAGGAAAACCTACTGGTCGACAATTTAATTTTATTAGGCAGCGAGTTCCATAGCCTAATGGCAGCTAATGTGAAAGAATTCGAAATATGGGAAGATGTATGAAGAGGGGTATGAAGCAACAAAAGGCTATGCGAGCGCTGGTTGCGCGTGCTGCACTCGCCCCTATACTTAAAATTACATTTCAGATATCTGAGGGAATTGGGATTACTAAGAATATTAAAAAGTAAGCAGAGCGTTCGAGAATTCCTACGGGTGACGAATTTTAAGCCATTTTAATTGAGAACGAAAGGGAGAAATGTGGTCGTATTTTCGTACACCATAGATAAACTTAATGCAACTCAAAACAAGTTCAATATCTAATCTTACTATTCCTACTAATATTATAAAAGCTAAGGTTTGTGAGGATGTATGCATGCATAAATGTTTTTTACTCCTTCACGCAAAAACTAATGAATCGATTCAGATGAAACTTTACAGTAATATAGCTTAGACATCAGAATAACACATAGGCTACAATTTATGAAGACTTTATGTATATTGGCCATAATTATATAACAATAAGTATCGTAAGTCGGATAAATTCCTACCCACTGAGAGCCATATTTGCGTGCGCTGCCTAAACCGTTGTGGAGTTACACGAAAAAAATGTAGTGTGAGATTGTTTTTCTTAAATAGTTCTAAATGGAAGACCGCGACAGCATATATAATGTGGATAAAATTTTTCTTCAACACTAAGCAATTGGGATAAGATTAAACTGGATGAAGTGGCATTTAGCGCCTACCTACTATGAGCTGGCGCGGCGGGTGCGAATAGAAGGTAAATGAGAAAAACTATAACTGGGGGCTTTTAGTAACGCAAAAGAACTCAAAACAAGCATGTACTCGAACAAGCAGGGTATGACTGGGTCGAGGCTAACCTTGTTGAGTTCAATGCCAACGGAAACCCAGGCTTGTCTGTTCTCCGCCAAACGGAGTCCATTCAATCTGACTTCTACTTTCCTGAATGCACCGATACCGATAACAAACCACCTCGAGTTCCTAGGTATGGAATCTCAACTTTGGTAGCTCTATTACTTGGTATCCTCTTTAAGGTTCGGCGATACTTCACACCGGAACAACTGCTCCTCTTGTATCAAGCACAAATTTAGTTAAGTATGGAGTACTGCTGCCACCTGTAGGATGGCTCTGCCAAGTACCAGTTGGATGCAATAAAAATTAAAAATAAAATTCTTAAAGTGTGTGGTAAGGGGCTCACCAACATCTTCGGGCTTCAAGCCAACCTCACCTGCAAGCTGGTGCACCCTGCTGAATAACAAACGAGGCTCTGGCGATGGCTCCCCTTTATGAGTTGGGAGGTCAGATGGCAGTCGCTCCCGTCAAGCCAACACAGGCCGTTAACTATGGTCCTGATTGTTACTAGTTTTTAATTATTTTTTTGCATTTTATAATCGTATAAATACTGTACTGAAAATATTAATAGTTTTAAATAACAAAACAAACAACAAAATTCACAAATTAACCAAAAAACCTACTTACATGAGTTCCCTTTTACACTTTTTACCAACAACACCTGGTAGGAAAACTAATCATTGCGGGCTGGTTCTGCTCCTTCCTAAGTCTACCCCGTTCCCACAGTATTATAAATAAGGCTGTGCCATTACCTTACCTGTAACACAGTTAACTAAAATAACAATATGACAATAAAGCAACGTACTTACAAAACCAAACCCGTAATTCTTAAATACTAGAAGAAAATGCTTCGAATATTTTAATTTTCCAGGTAGAAAATTTGTAGTGCGCGGCGCGGGAAAAATCTTCCTCCAGTGTCTTTTTATTTCTTTTTGTCGCGGTGGCTGACGCGGTCGTGTGCTATACAGCCTGATCGCGGTGGGCCCACGGAGCGGGATTTTGCCAGCTTGTGGCTACTTTATTGTAATACAATTAAATCACAGTTAATGACATTCCTATGTTTATATGGTATTACAATTAAACACAGTTAACGACATTCCTATGTTTATATGGTACTACAATTAAATCACAGTTCATGACATGTCTATGTTTATATGGTATTACAATTAAACACAGTTAACGACATTCCTATGTTTATATGGTACTACAATTAAATCACAGTTCATGACATGTCTATGTTTATATGGTATTACAATTAAATTACAGTCAATTGTATTAAAATAAAAACATAAAATAGCCACATGCTGGCAACCTAACTATGACGGTCACAAGTAACTAAAATAACTAAGTAGATCCTTCTGTTGAATTTGTTGTTTGAAGCTCTGCAATAACTATGTTATCTGCGCTTTAGTTCCGCAGCTGCATAGGATTGTTGCGCGAAACAACAATCCTATGCAGCTGCTGCAGCTGTTCAATCTTTGGGATGTTGAAACACCTTTCAATGTCACTTTTTTGTCATAATAACCGTATTGGCGCGCACCGAAGGTTGATATTGTATTGCAATTGTGTCGAAAGTGCGTCTTCTGTTTTTATTTTATTCTGTGCTTATACACGAGACCGCTTAACCATAAACCATCTTTATTACAGAACCATCAATGACGATATCTAGCCTTGAGAGTTTGAAACTTTTTAAATTAAGTTGATGTACGAGTAACTTCTATTCTACTCCATCTGACTTAGAATCCTCCTTCGATTCCTCTTTGCCACAAGTCCGGATGTTACACGTCTTTGTCCTCTTGCCGCCGTTGAACGCGGACAGACACGCCGAAAGTGCCCTCTGCTTTTACACTTGCTGCAGACAAACTTCTTATAGCGCCAATTGTCGCTTGTGTGTCGCGGAGGGCCTTTAATCTTCGCCCTAACAGCATGAACGCCTCGTATATCAGTCACAACGACTGGCCTAGATACTGCGACCGCCGACGCATCTCGTTCTGGTGCCTACAGGGAGCCTGCTGACTTCAGCGCATCGTTGTACTCGTATTTTAAATTCTCTTTAGCAAATATCCGTTGCCAAATAACGTCGCTGAGTATACGACACACCGTTTGATCTCTTAAATTAGCTTCTAAACTGTTCCCAAAGTCGCAAAATTTTGACAGTTTCTTCGACTCCGTAATATACTGTGACACAGACTTTTCCTGGCGTTGTCGTCTTTGGCGAAACCGATACCGTTCGGCCATCACGGAGAGCCGCGGCTGCAAATGCTCCGTCAAAACCTTGACAGCCGTTTCGTATGATAATGTCGCCGGTTTCATGGGACTCACTAGATTGCTCAAAAGCTCGTAAGCTTCACTACCGGTGGCTGTAATCACCGTAGGTAGACACAAGTTCCTTTCCACATTATTTACTTTGAAGAACATTTCTAATCGTTCTATGTACAAAGTCCAATTCCCGGTACTCTTACTTATCTTCCCGACCGACATTTTTGTTATTACTCCTTCACGCGTAGGTGAGTTTTTTCTCGTCGCCAATGAAATATTCTGGTGTTTGTTGGGTTGGGATTAGGAAAATAATACCATCTTGTTTATTGTGAATCTATAAAAACTGACATACAAAATAGATTGACACTCAGACATAGAGCTGCGCCAGACCTAGTAGGTCGCATACCAAACAATGAGGTTTACCTAGTATGCTAATATATAACATGATTGATTAATGATTAGGTACAATACAAAATACAAATACAAATATTTTTTATTAAACAGGAAGGTGAGGTAGTATGCATCTACAGGGTGGAGTCGAGGATGTTAGTTCACATTTGCTGATATTGAGTTCTAGGCCTATTTCTAAGTTAACATTTGCAGATATTGAGTTCTAGGCCTATTTCAATGAGGAATTCAGGGTTTTCGAAAACTGTTTAAACATTTTCACCAATAGCCCTATCATCGAGATACACATTTTGTTTTTTAAATATGGCCGATGTTATGGAATGGACATTTTTAGTTCAATCAAAACTATATCTCATTACACGTAATTTAGAGGTATTTTTTGCGCTAATAGGTTGCTCCGTATAAAATATCAACAAGGTTCCATCCGTTTTACCCAATACCAAACGGTGAGAGAGGCTAACTATGCGATCAAGAAGAGTTCTACGTAACTCCCCTGCCTCGCTTAAGGTTCAATCTTTGGGATGTTGAGGCGTTATTGCGTCTAGACCGCCGGCAAAACTGTTCTTGAACGATACCCAAGCAGGATCGACCGTCGCTTATTTTGTCTTCAAGATTTGATAGCCAACTATCAAATAGGGTTTTTAAAGATTAAACATTTTCAATAATAACTAAACCTATGGCGTTTGAAATGTTATAGTTATTTTTTATTATTTGAGACAGTGAGTTATTAGCACAATGTTTTTAAGTACAAAAAAACGGTACGGTACGGAACGCAAATGTTATCAAGCTGGGGGGAACCTTATAACATTTGTATTTAATAACTGCGACTATGGCCGTTCTGAGGGCACGTGCTGCTAAAATCCGTTCTCTTCGCGAATTCCTTTTTAAGAGAGGACGGCTATTTTCAAAAGATAAAGTTTTGAAGGAAGGACAGCATATGGCATAGCTAACCCTATCGACCAGAGCGGCCGAATGGTTGGAATCCTTGAATAAGTAACAATCACATTGACAGCAAGCACGGCTATGGAACATTCGGACAGCCACAGCTGTCGTCTCCTCAGCTATTCTTGGCAGCGTTACGTCATTGGAGCCGAATGAAGTCCCAGATTTTCTGACCAAATCTTTGATGTCATAACATCAATGATTTGGTCAGAAAAGAATCAAGAGAATCATGATTCTTTTTCAACATCACAAAAAATTTGCCAAAGCTGTAAGCGTCCATGCTGGCTGGACCTAAAAGTCACCAGAGCACAGTATTACTCCAATTGAAATCCATTGTAATAGCAAAATTGAAACGAGCAATTCTATGTTCTTCAGTCATATTATATTTTTTATTTGCGGATCGTCTGTAACGCAAACCCATGTAATGTTATTGTTTTTTGATTGTTTAAGTGGTGACATCAAGCGTAGTTGGATAATATTTAGTCTGTTTGAAACCATTATTTTCATTTTCACGTCTCATGATTTATTTTTCATTATCTGAGATTTCACGCCGACGACCGCTTCGATGACGATCATCTAGATTTCCTTCTTCTCCGCCACGACTTATCCCCAAACAAACAGCTTGTCTCTGTTTTTTTTTTATTTCTTAAGTCCCGAATATTATTTTCCAATTGCTTTAAATACCTTTTATATTCCTTATCAAACATAACTCCTCGAAGTCTTCTTTTATTACATAGTTTTTTTTATAACGAGTCTGTTATCCGTTGATTCCAGAATTTGACTACTTTGTCAAGTTTGAGTGAAAAAGCCGTTTCCTTTTCGTCTAATTAAACGTCAGTGCCACTCCATAAAACCATTGATCACAAATGTTCGTCACATAACTGTTTGTCGTGGGTGGGGATCGAACCCACGACCTCTGGCGCTGAAGCTACTAACATAGGATTAAGGAAAAATTTAAGAGTTACTATAGGTTTATGTGCCTGAAAAAATATATTTTTTTTTTAAACACAGGATCGCTACCATGGCGCCAAAGAACCAGTTTAATTTTTTTGTAAAACAATACCTTACTTAATAATACCTACCTATCCGGTTTTTTTCATACGTAGAACAATAAAACAAATAAAAAAACACGTAACAATGTGATGATAATCATTTTTGCAACAAGTTGATTTGTTCTATTAATTACGAGAATCAAATAGATTAAGTTTTAATTAATAGCAGTTAAGCAGTTGCCTTTTGGATTTGTTCCTTAAATCAGCAGTTTCGACTTCGCATAAATAGTGTAGTCCTACGTCAATTTATGATTCTATCACTGTTTTTAATAAATCAGTATCGTGATTGTGTTCGCTTCTTTCAAGAAACACTTTTTTTCCATGAATAACTTTGAACTTTCACTTATTTGAAATGAATTGAGTATTTTCCTTTATTATAAAAAAAAACCTCCTGCCATTCTTCTGCTACTGTGGAAATCCATATTAATTTTATTTATTATTTCGATTTCTTCCCGCAGACCATGGCTACAATATTATTATGATAAAAAAGTTGGTCAAATTGGTATTTGGTTGGTTTTTTTCAGAACATAAACAAAACGGTAACGTTAAATGAGAACGGCAAAAACCGGTTCATTCCGCAAGGAAGAGAGGCTCATGGCGTGGCAGCTGCAAGTTTCAAATTTTCAACCTGTTTTGCATTAGTATTTTTAATGTGCAATCAGAATTTTTGAGGGTCATGTTTTGATGAACATTTAGTATTTTTGTAGCATAATAATATAATTATGTAGGTACTATGGAAACTATTGTTTTTTAGTTAAACCACATTGTATAGCAATTAAAATTATGGTATGGGCAATGGGTCACATTACCCATCATTTGTAATTAATTCAAATTAAAGGCTGTAAACTAAGATTAAATTGATCGACATAAAACATTAGTTAAATGCCCGCAACCTATTATTGTGAAAGAAAAATTCTTACTTCAAGTTGTTCAAAAACTTGTAATTTTGTAAATGTAAGTTTTAGAGCTATGATAATTTTTTTATGAATACTCAAATTATAGGCCAGTAGAATGAAGTAAAGAAGTCATTCAAATCGGATTTAAATCCTACAAAAGATTGGAGTTTGATGATGATGATTAAGGCGGCTTCCCCTCGTAGACTATTTCTTAATTTTGAAGGGAGAAATAGTCTACGAGGGGAAGCCGCTGACGGACAGCTAGTGCATGATACAAGTGGAGCAGCTGATGTGTGGCTAGGCCATTAAGCATAATGTGGCGGTCCTTATCCTTACTAACTACCACAACCTTCTCAACCTCAAGGGCTGTGGGAACAAGCGGGTGGTTTTTCACAAAATCGTAAAATACGTACAACTTTGAGGAGCATCAGCATGACAACGATTAGTCTAAATCATATAAATCTGCTCTCATTCTATGCAAAATCAAACGCTCTACAATTTTCAGAAAGAACACCTGTCGATAATTTACACTTTTGGGGTACACTTTTACCCCCTCCCCCCTCACCACCTATGCACAACTCCCACGGGGGGGGGGGAGGGGGCGCAACACCTTGTGTAGGATTCAAATACGATTTCAAATCTAATCCTACTGGCCTAATAAACTTCGATTAGAAATAAAATGGCTATATACCAATGACTTCTCCATTTTAGAAAAAAAACATATTGTCGTGCAAACTTCAAAAGAAATGTATATTTTTTTTACATATTTTGCTTTCGTACCTCGTTAGGTAGTAAACCTACATTATTATGAATTTTAGTATGTTATTTGAAGACATAAGTGTCGATTTGAAAAGCCATAAGATAGTCGGAGTTAAATGTGTTTAAAAATTGGTTCTATCTTAGTATTGTTGTTACAGAGGCTCGCGTGATCAGCTCACTGTGGATGGAGCTGGAGTCGGAAGCGCCCGCGCCGGAGCGCTGACGGCGGCGCAGCGAGCAGTACTACCGGCCGGTGTCGCGCGTGCGCAACGAGCGACGCAAGATGTCCGCCGCAGGGGTGCTGCCCGCAGACGAGGCCCAGGACTCGGTCCAGTAAATTTTGTTACAAACCTACCAGCCTAAATGGTCAGTTACATATTTTTCAAAGCAAAATTGTAAGCACAAGATTTCATGTTCAACTCTTTTCATTAGTTCAGCGTTATTGCAGTAGTCAATCATATATTCAGTAAGGAACATAGGTCTGACTGAAGACTCCCCATTCTAATACCAACCTTAGGTCTGTACTAGCCTCTGAGTTGCCCATGTTATTATTACCAAGTTACATTGTTCTTAATATTGTACAGATTTCTAGTTTAGTGACGATGTTTGAATAAATATTGTAAAACAAATAACTGTACCTACTTCACCTTATAGCTAAAGCTACAAGTTGATATAAATTGCTATGGTTAAAGTGCATTTATTTCTGTTGTTATCAGATAAAATAATTATTATTTTGGTTGATTTCCATTGAATTAACTGTATTAAATAACCAATTCCCAAATTTTATGCAGAGGTTTTTACAATGGACTGCTGATTTGTCAATTAGACTTTATTCAATTAGATTTGTGTCGAAAGAGTCCAACTTAAAAACGAAAATTATACCATGACTTTATTATGAATACCAAATAATGATATCAAAAAATCTGGATATAATAAATACTTGCAAAATCAGATTTTACCCTTCACTTATGATGGTGGCAACACCTGGTTGAATGGCTCGGCCCATGCACATATTATTCATAAAATTTGACTGTTTTCACTCAAAGAAATAGGATAGGAACAACAAGGCAGGCTGTTGTGGTGTTATTATGAGTAGGTGTAAGTAAACGACACAAATCCGTACAATTCTAGCGAAAAGTTTATTATAACGATTAGTGTTTTAATAATTATTGCTATCTGTACTATCTTACTGGATTTACTATTTTATTTCAATACAAAAATAGAGCACCCATTATAAGGTTAAGCATACAGACACTCATAAACGGGTGAATATATAAGGATGTTATTTGACGACCTGATAAACCATGACCTGCGGCGCTAACATGCGCATTGCAAGAAATTTTTGTCACACGTCAGTTCATACGATTTGCTAAACAAGTCGAAAAACTCACGAGAAATCCTATAAACTGACACGTGTCAAAATTTTCTCGCGTTGGGCTCGTGGCGAGCATTTTTACTTAAGCCAAAAATCATAAATCATTTTTATCAGACCTCTCACTCACACTTATACGAGTAAGCATATCGGAACTCTCGCTCGCAGTTCTCGAGCTCGACAAATCGCTTTTTTATTGTGTCTAACAATAAAAAGCGATTTGTCGATAGTCAAAAGCAGGTAATGAGGGATAAGTAAGTAAAGGAGATATTGCAAAATATTGTTCATTATAGGATGATTTTTATAACTGCTTCTAAATCTTATGAACCTAAATGATTATAGATATAAAAAACGATTATATTGGTTCCAACCGCACTGTGGCCCATGCCTAGTCACGTGTATCAGTGTTTGCTAATATTTAATGTAGGCCTAATTTAATGTTTTTATTTTACTTTCTGTGTCTTTAATTATTGTTATTGGTGTACCTACGCCGCTTTAATTAAAGAAAAATAAATAAAAATAAAAAAAGAAATAATACTATAACTCACAATAACCAAACAATTATATTATTGATCATTTTAGAATATTAATTTATGTCTGTGTCATCGCCTGAGCTGCAGTCATTTTAAACTTCGTTTAAGAGGGTTTGCGTTTGGGGTAGATCGTAAGAGCCGCATTTTTTTAAGGTTTTCGTAATTATTTAGCTGAATTCAAATGAAGCATAAATTATCTCTCTGTTATTGAATGCACCTTTTAATTTCATAATTATAACTTTAACTGTGTACAGTAATTTTTTTCAGCAGTCACTTTAAACTTCGTTTAAGAGGGTTTGCTTTTTGCGTTTGGGGTAGATCGTAAGAGCCGCAGTTTTTTAAGGTTTTCGTAATTATTTAGCTGAATTCAAATTAAGTATAAATTATCTCTCTATCATTGACTGCACCTTTTAATTTCATAATTATAACTTTAACTGTGTACAGTATTGTTTTTTTAAATGAGGCTGACAAAAAGTTCTCCTTATGAATGTCATTGCATTGAAGAAAAAATTACGAAAAAAACTGTGTTTTTACTTTATTTCTATCTTTAAAAACGGCTGAGAAAATTAGGATCAAAGTGCGCCATTTCATTTAAAAATATTTAAAAACACGCTCGGCCCTCGATCGTGCTATGACGTCACGAGTCGAGAGGCGCCGGCCGGTACCGCCGCAACCGCGATGTCCCTGCATTTTAAATTTGTAATATCTTCGAAAACATTCATTTAAATTACATGCTGTAAATTGCCATATTGATCTATATTAAATGCACAATGTACTTAAGGTACTTAATTGGATAAGGATTGGTGCTGTATTGTTTAAAATCGCTTCGTAAATAAACTATTATTTCTCGTAAAACATAAAAGATAAAAAATGGTTATTGTGGGTTATCCCTAAGAGATGACATATACAATCGCGGACTTTTTTTGGAGACCTTTTTAAGGTGTACAATACGTAGTACATTATTTAGATCTATCTCGTAGGGTTCAGCCAAAGTTTGCAATGTAAGCGAAAAAAATGTGTTTATTTACGACATCACTTTAGAAACCTCTAAAATTATCAGTGTTTCTCTACTATATTATGTATGTAAGTTGAGTGTTTATAACATGGTCAATTATATGTCGCTCTTACAAGAGTAACCTCTAAAGAAAACATGTGAACGTGCGTGTGAACAAAAAAGCTGTGAACGTTGTATGTTATATGTTACGGGCCACTTGATAAGTCCGGTCACAATGAATAATGCCTGGTCCGTATGCATAATGTCAAATGGGCAATGTGAGTAAAACGACCTGATCTACACTTTTCCCAATCATTTTGAATTATGACAACCTTGTCTTGGGAAAAATAATAAAACAAATAAATTTTTGATGTTTTTGTTTATTACATTATGTACAATCAACATATAGGCAATGTATGTATATGTCACCGGCTATCTGTAAATTTTCAGGTATTGTATACAATGCCTAGGCAATGTATCCCTGGCGGTTGTACAGTGTTCACACATGTATTTGTACAGAATGCATTTATTGGTAATTAGTTTTGTTCAATTTTACTCTTAAAAACTTTTTTAAAGAGAAGGTATTCCGCTATGTAAGAAGGGGGGTTATTAGGTTGCGAGGAGCGAAGCCACGAGCATGTTAGGTTAACATGAACAAGCTGTAGGAGCCGAGCGAGCGAAGCGAGCGTGCCGCTGCAGTGGCCAGTAAATGCCAGAGACGAACTGGCCTCATTTTCTTTATGCTGTTTGTTACTTTATTATAACTTAAGTAAAGATATTTTGATAGAGAAATCATACGAATCGATTGTATTTTTCACCACCCAAAATATAAAATATATGCCAAAGGACGATTCTGACAGTGAGAATATTCATAATGCCCGGTAAAAGTGATAAATTCAAGCTATCTCAAACTTTGATTTATTAAACTGCTCACGAGTAGTCTGTCATTATTCATATGGTCCGGCCAAGGTAATTAATTTATCTAATTGACCGATGCACTTGGTCATTATTCATTAGGACCGGCCCGTATACTGCCAAGTTAATCAAGTAGCCCGTAACGTATAATATGTATACATTCTGTAGTATATTTAGTATCAGCATTGCACCCGTGCGGAGCCGGGGCGAGTCGCTAGTTATTTTTTTATAAAATATTGAGCCACCATCAAGCTATCCACTTTTGGCAGATTGTCCGACTGGCCTTTCTGAAATCCTTCTTCCATCGCGTTTATCTTATAGTATTTTATGATTTTATACAATATTACTAAACAAGGAAAGCTACCTAATGTTACAGAATTATAAATTAATCTATTTCGGCAAAATAATCACAACTCACACAGTGCGCGCAAGTAGCTTTACTCGAGTTTCAATAGAGCGGCGGGCGGCGCGGACGGTACCACTGGACTAGTGAAGTCGCGCACGAAGCGCGCGACATCGCGGAGATTTAAAAACTGGTCTAAACTTCTCGCAGCGATAACTTCGGTATACTGCATCGATTTGGATGAAATAAAAACTAAAATAACCTACGTCGTCTATACTTTGATGTCATTTATATTTTAGAGTAACATTTTGAACCCTTTTATCACCCTCATTGGCGACTACCTAATTTAGACAATTTAATGTGTTTTAAAATAGTAATTTTCAAATTATGTCAGAAATGCAGGCGTTATTTTCGCAGTTTGAGAAGAAGCAGGATGCAAAATTAGAGACCATAATAAATACCCTTGCCACATTAGAGAATCAGAATTCAGACATTCAAAAAAGTGTTGACTTTATGAGCCAAAAACACGACGAGTTTGTAGCAAAAATTGCCTGCTTAGAACAAGAGAATTCGGTGTACAGAAAACGTGTTGATGCCTTAGAAGAGAGAATTGAGAATATGGAAAGAACTACCCGTTTGTCTATGATCGAATTTAAAAATATACCTAAACAACCGAATGATAACAGGGAGTTATTATCCACCCATCTTAAAAACATTGGCGTCGCATTGGGCCAAACAGTGGCCGACTCTGACATACGTGAGATCTATCGATTAAAAACAAAAGCAGAGGCTAATAACCACATCGTTGTTCAGTTTAACACGACCGCTATGAAGGAGTCGATAATCAAAAAGTGTAGAATTTTTAATAAAGAGAATAAAACTAACAAATTTAACACGGCCCATATTGGGCTTACCGGGCCTCCGCAGCCGGTCTACGTGGATGAGTCGCTCACCTCAAAAACGAGAAGACTGCGTTATGTAGCCAAAGAATTTACCAAAATGAATGATTATTATAGCACTTGGACTTCGTACGGAAGAGTATACCTTCGTGAAGCAGAGAACTCCCCCGTGTTCCGGATCGACAACGAGGAGGATCTCCAAAAACTTGCCAAGAAATGACTAGATTTAATTATTTTATTTTTTGATATTTTACATTTATTTAGTTTTGTACTCAAACAAAATACTTATTTTTATAATTATCACTATACAAAATACATAATGACACTCACACTCAAAACTCTTACCTGTGCAACAGCTTTACGCGAACTAACATATTACTTTTATATTTATTTAAACAGTACTGTGTGCTATCATACGGCAATTGAAAGATGCATAAACAATAATTCTAATCCTAAACAAAAACTACCCTATATTAAGCACTGCCCTGTAATGGATATTACTGTAAAATCCCTAATTCCGGTTGAACCTTTTTCTGTTTCACCTTTTAATCACACTGTAATTAAAATTCAATAGTGTAAATGACATAAGTGATGATATTGATCAACTCTCTGTTTCCCACTCAGACATACTACTCGATGTCAGTGACTGTACGAAGATAATAGCAAAGTCCAACTCCTATCTTAAAATAATACATCAGAACATACGAAGTATCTCCCGGAACATAGATGAAATGAGTATTTTGATACAGAGAACTAACATAAAGTGGGACATAATCGTTCTTACGGAATGCTGGCTTCCTCTAACTCGTCAAGTTCCTGCAATCGATGGTTATACGTGTCTCAAGTCATGTAATAATAGGACTCAAAACGAAGGAGTAGTTGTTTACTGTAAGGAGGGATTAAGCATCAGGTGCCATGGGGTAGTAATAGCTGACTGCAACTCAATTACATTAGACATAAATAATACTATGATAATCGCAATATACAGACCATATGGCTTTAAAAATCCTACTAGTTTTATAGAATCTCTCAATCAGTCGCTTCATCCGTATTCTAGTCACAAGGACATAATTCTTGTTGGCGATATGAATATTAATATTAGTTCTAATAATAGGGACCCAAATTCAGCCTTTTACCTAAATGTATTAGCCTCACATGGCCTACTTCCAGCACACATCTTACCTATGCACGATAAAACTTGTTTAGACCACGTCATACTAAAAACTAAAAAGAATGCTGAATGTTATGTCGCGAAAACTTCAGTAACAGACCATGACACAATAATTTTTTTACTAGATATCAAGCTTCAGCGTCATTCTTCGCCGCAAAAATTTGTAAAACGAATTAACTACAAAGGCTTGGATACCGAACTCCTTAATTTGGATTTTGATGGCGTCTGTGCTGTAGGCGATAATGTTAATTTAGCCACAACATTTTTTATAGAATACCTACAGAGTGTGATACTCAATAATACTAGCCTAATAAAAACATCTAACCGTAAGCAAATAAAAAAAGCTTGGGTAACAACTGGTGTACTTAAATGTTTAAGAGTCCGAGACAGACTCCATCAGAAAAGCAAAAAGGAACCAGATAATAATGTCATTAGAACATCTTACAAAAGATACAGAAATTTTTGTAGCGAACTATTGAAAAAACTTAAAAGAGATTATGAAAAAAGCGAATTATCTACAGCAGCAAAAACAAGTAATAAAAAGCTATGGAATAAAATTAAAGAAGTAACAAATACAACTAAACAAAACAACCCTGCGATAGAATTATTAGACAAATCAGTTCCAATTAAATCAACCAACTGTGTTAATCACTTTTTCGTGAATGTAGGACTGAAATCTGCTGAACAGATGCACTCCAATGCCACCTCTAGTCAAGCCTCAGCTGCCATCCAGGTAAAATCGCACCACCAATCGCTGGTTCTCCTTGAAGCTGATCAAGACGAAGTAGCAGCAATTATCTTAAACTTAAAATCAGATTGTACTGTTGGTAGGGATGGCATTTCCGCAGTGATTCTAAAGCGCTACATCAAATTGCTTGCCCCAATGATCACACATATCTGTAATCTTTCCATTAAAACAGGCATATTCCCGAAAATCTTTAAGCAAGCTGAAATTCACCCAATCTACAAGAGTGGCAGCCGAGACAGCGTCGATAATTATAGACCTATTTCAATTTTACCAACTTTGTCTAAAATCCTTGAAAAACTTATTAATAAGCAACTGACTCTTTACTTGGAAAAAAACAAGTTACTCTCTCCCTCTCAATACGGTTTCCGTTCTAAAATGTCAACTAACGACGCTGTACATGAGTTAACCAATTTTATAGCTACGAACATTGATTCTAGTAAAAAAGTAATTATAATATTCCTTGATTTAGCCAAAGCGTTCGACTCTGTCCCTGTTTCACTGTTATTGCAGAAGTTGGAGAGGCTTGGGGTAAGAAATACACAGCTCCAGTTGTTTTCTGACTATCTATCTGACAGATTCCAATGGGTTAAGATTGGTGATTACTATAGCGAAGACCTCCCTATAACATACGGGGTTCCTCAAGGAAGTGTGTTGGGCTTGTTCTTGACATACATAAACGATCTTTGTGACATAGCCTTGACAAACGGTAAGGTTATTACCTTTGCTGATGACACAGCCCTACTCTTCCACGCTGATTCATGGAGTGATGCCTATCATTATGCGCAGTTGGGGTTTGACAAAGTGACAGAGTGGCTAAAAGAAAACAAACTCACCTTGAACATCAGCAAAACAAAATTTATTCGACTTAGTGCGAAAAACCTTGCCTCGCCCGAAGTGGACTCTCTCAAGATTACTGCACACTGCTGCTCTCAAACTGACATTACTTGTTCTTGCCCTGAATTATCGCGCACAAATACAATAAAATATCTTGGTGTATTGATCGAAAACACATTAAGCTTTCAACCTCATATTGACCTTCTAACATCCAGAGTGCGTAAATTAATATATGTGTTCAAAAACTTGCGTCATGCGGCTGATGACAGGGTTTTGAGAATGGTGTACTTTGCGTTATGTCAATCAATACTGACGTATTGCATCACGTCTTGGGGTGGAGCACCGGAAACGACATTGTTACAACTTGAAAGAGCGCAGAGGGCTGTCTTGAAGGTTGGTAACGGCCTACCCTTCTTGTACCCTACTGATGAGCTGTATAAAAGATGTAACGTTTTAACAGTTCGCCAACTTTTTATTTTGCATACTATACTACATAAACACTCTCTCCTGCAATATGACCCTGGTATCGTGAACAAAAGAAGAAAAGCAAAGGTCTGTCCTGGCAAGTCACTGAGGACACAATTCTCTCACAAATTCTTCACGTTTTTAGGCGGGTTTCTCTATAACAAGTGAAATAAAATACTACTTTTCTATCCCCTGCCTATTTATGCTTGCAAACAGCGAGTCCTGCAATGGTTGCTAGGCAAAGACTACAATACCACAGAGAATCTTTTGGCAGTTGTATCCTAAAAGTAAATAAACGGCACCTAGCTTTAAATATATAATCACACGCATACCTCAAACTCACGCACACACACACGCTTGCATACATATATATACACACACACCCCGACCCATCCATACAAACCCACACGAAAATACACACACTCACACACACACAAACACTCATGCACACACGCAAACACACGACACACGCATGCATGCATGCATGCATGCCACTTTATCTTTATTAGGTTTTTATATTCTTCTAAATTTTTCATGTTTTGTTTTTCTATTTACATTAAACTAGTGATTTTAATATTTTATATTTTGTAACCGAAATTGAGAGGGTGGGAGCCTGGCGATCCGTCACACAGGGATTACCCTAGTATGGACACCAGTCTCTCACAAAGGTGGCTCATGTTCTTATCTTTAAGTTTAGTTGATAAGTTTGTATATTTGGCTTTTGTGAAGAGGAAATAAATTTCACTTATTATTATTATTATAGTATTATGCAAATCAATGAAATAATCACGAAAATCTTACGAAAATACAACATTTTCCCACCCCCAGCTAACGCTCTTAAGTTTATCTTCAGAGGCTGTCCCGATCCTGTAGTTGCTCTGCTGCATGCCTCACACACTTGACCCATTCATCTTTGAAACATTGTCGATAGCTTCATGTAGTAGAAGGATCTCTACGTTTGGTTTTTAAAAGGTTTTTTTTAATGCCACTGCGCCCTTTGCTTGTGCTCATACTAATTAAATGGGATTATGTTGGCAGTAGTTTTCACCTAAGAGTCACATGCATTACATTACAGTACAGTACATAATGATGTACTGTAAATGTACAGTACATTAGGTATCAACGACTGCGTCGTTCTATTATAGCTACCTGCCGATCGGCATCCCTTTATCGATAACGAGTTGCGCGGCGTTGTCACATTCCTTTGACGTATGTTTTATGGTTATGGTTTGGTTGCTTGGTAATTATCAAAAGACTAACAAAAACTATATGGCTTACTCAGTAAGTGTTGCAGTAATAATTTAAGACAAAATTTGATTTTTTACGACCTAAATTTTGAGGGTTTTCATACATACAAACAATATTGACTGCTCGACTGATTTTATATGCACCTTGAAATCAAAGGCAATTGAAAAAATCAAATTTTAATTTGTCATTGTTAATAAATTACTTACTGAGAATGCCATTTCGTTTTTTAAGTCTTTTGATAATCACCCGGTATATACAGAAAAATGTAAACAATTAAATAAATAAAATAGTCTGATTTTTGAGAGCGTTGTGGACCCCTTTTTTATAGAGGCGAATGCAATCAGGCACCATAACTCACTTTGGGGACGTCGAGCCGTGTCTGGGACTCGCGCAATTCCATGCACCAGTCTTTATTAAGTCTGGAGCACGAAGGGTAACTATACTAAACCCTCCCGCGCTCCTGCATTGCCGTCGGCAGCGTCTCTGGAGTTGGATAAACCCTGAAAACCTGAGATACCGCAGGGCATCCTGCCCGCCTCTTGCAAGGCGGGCCTCGCTTGCCTCACCCCGACGAAGGGAGGAGGCTGGATGGCAACGGCCAGGAGCGCCTGGTCTTTGCTACCCGCCGGGAGCCGTAGCCTGTGCAATGCAGGAGGAGGTGTCCCCATTTCTCCGTCCCTTAGGTTAAGCACCTCAACTCGGATCGTGGATCGTGTGGTCCTGAGTTCAAATCTCGCCAGAACCATCTTTGTGTTCATTGTTGACTTTCGGACTAACTCTCCGTTGATGGAAAACATCGATGAAAACCTAATCAACCCGGATAACAGCGTAAGGCTCGCCACCTATCACGTTGGGTTCCAATACCATTTGTGAAAAGTGGACTTCTGAGTGTTCCGTTAACCATGACGGCAACAGTCACTTGCCTCTGACTACCACGCTTGATTTAATAGAGTCGTGATGGTAATAAGTAAATTGTTTATAGCAAGTAAATACGGAAACTTTGCAGCCTTCCACTTCGTCTTGTGCAGCGTCGCAAATGAGATGTTTCAGACAAAAATTAGATGTTCCCTCATGCTTACAGATGACCTTGGATAATCAAGTATACTGGTCGGTATCACTCTTGTTAATATGTGAGCTACTTCAGCATTTGCCTTTTCTTTTTCTGCTAGTCTTTTCTTTGTCTTTGAATATTCTATTGGTCCATTTGACATAGTGAAATATGGTCTGAGGAGAATATATTTTCTCAGTAACGAGACATCCATGCATGTTATATCCTCTTCTATTTTGATAATTTGGATTTTGGATTTAGAGAATGAGGAAATGGTTTTCAGGATTCATGATTCTCAATAGTCTTCTTGTTCAGAATTGCTTGCAAAGTGCTCTCTCAGGTCATATTAATTTAGATGGCAATTGGCTACATTCCATATGTTTACACTCCCATTTTCCATTAGTTGGACTCTGAAGCTGACACCTTTAGGAGGAATAGAATATGCAGAAGGAAGCTTCCAACAATTTTGGACCAAGTTTAGCCGTATCCTTAGCCTAGCAGCAGCTCCTATATGATTTATGCTCAGCGTTTGAAGCCAAGTAGTTGTGTTTATTGCCACCGAATATGTATGCTGCCGGGTTCTTTCCCTGGGTCGTAAAGAGGGGACTTCGGTCCCAAATTGATATACCACGGCATTCATATACCACGAGGTATATTCTGCATAGTTTTTTTCAAAGAAAAGAGCCTCGTCAGGGCTGAGGTTTATGTTAATGAGTGCAAGGTTTTTTTGTTTTTGTCAACACATATTGGAATTTCCATCCACATCAAATGCTATACACAGGGTCACTTTGAAAAAAATCCGCACTTCTTCAAGAAAAGTTCAAAATCGTTAACTCAAGTCTATCCAACAAATAGAAACGATAAAAATGTTTTGACTTTGTTTGTAATAAAGCTCATGGATACTCTATTCCCATTCATAAACTACAAGGTGGGCCAAAAGAAATCACCCTATTGGAAGATGCTCTCATTTTCAAATGGCCGCCAATGTCAAATCTGTTTTGACATTTGTGGACTAGACAGATGCAGAATACAAGTGAGCAAGCCATGGACCGATACACTCCCCAAGAACGCGGAATAATCGTGATTATTTTTTTGCGTAACAATTCATCTGTGGTGTTGGCGCAGCGCGAATTCTGTCGCCGATTCCCCGGCCGTCCGACACCGACTGCGCAAACACTGCGTTGTTTGGCCACCAACCTTGAAGAGTATGGGACCACACGAGACGTCGCCAAGAGTGGCCGGCCCCGGAGCGCCCGTTCTGGTGAGAATATCGCCGCTGTTGCCGAGGATGTCTAGCTGTCGCCGGAAACATCGAACTGACGCCGTGCCACGCAATTAGGCATCAGCCGGACGTCCCTAAGGCAAATTTTGGTCAAAGACCTGCGCATGTTTCCGTACAAAGTCCAGTCCGTGCATCAGCTGCTGCCTGCCGACCGCCAAACGCGCGTAACCTACGCCCAAGCCATCCTCAATCTTGAGGAAGAAGTGGACGATTTATGGACCAAAATCATAATGAGCGATGAGGCTCAGTTTCACCTCAGCGGGTACGTGAACAAGCAAAACTATCGCTTCTGGGGCACCGAAAATCCATGATGCACGAGGAGCCATTATCAACACCCGCTCAAAGTGACTGCATGGTGCGCTGTTCTCGCTGGCGGAGTCATCGGGCCATTTTTTTTCGAGAACGCCGTTGGCCAAACGACCACAGTGGATGGTGCGCGCTATAGGGTCATGTGGACGAGAGTTTTTTATGCCGCTATTGGACGAATTAGGACTGAAGGACATGTGGTTCCAGCAGGACGGAGCAACGGCACACACTGCGCGAGCCACAACCGATATTCTGAAGGTGGCGTTCCCGGGTCGCCTCATCTCTCGTTTTGGCGATTTGCACTGGCCCGCAAGATCGCCCGTTTTAACCGTTCCAAACTTTTTTTTGTGGGGTTTTTTGAAGTCCCGGGTTTACGTGAACAAGCCCGAGACTCTGGAAGCCCTCAAGGACAACATTCGACACGAGTGCGAGAATCTGTCGCCCGAAGTTCTCGCCGAAGTGATGAAAATTAAAAATACGAGCCCGTATGGCAATCACTTGTGACGGCGCCCATTTGGCCGATATCATCTTCTCGACTTAACCAATAAAATTCTAAAGGTTTAAATAAACATAATCAAGAAACAGAATCGAAGTTTTTCATTCAGAAAAAAAAAGAGACCCAAACAACATCGGATGACTTCTTTTGGCCCACCTTGTACTTTACAAGGCCCGGCGAAATTATGAGAGCAATAAAACTTAAACTAACAAACAAACAAATACAGTCATTATCGCAGTGATCTTGGCACGTAAAAATAAACCGCTACTGGTGCGACATAACGTAATTTTTTTACATTGTCAATCACCAAATGCAACAAACCAAAAGGCCGCACAGAATCTCTTCTTGGCATTTTGCGTTCTCTCAACATATCTCCGACGGTGCTTGATTGGTTTCATAGTTACTTGCATGGGCGCCGGCAACGCATTCGTGCTGAAGACTCGTTTTCTGCATGGCGCGATATTTCTGCCGGCGTGCCGCAAGATGGTGTCCTGTCTCCTCTTCTTTTTTCTGTTTTCATAAATTCTATTACTAATAATTTCTCTTCTTCCCACCACCTATATGCAGATGATCTCCAAATATATTCACAGGGTAGCCTTGAAAACCTTCATGGGGTAGTCGGAACTGTTAATGCTGATCTGGCACGTATTCTGGACTGGAGCATGGCCTTCGGTCTTAAGGTAAACCCGAAAAAAACGCAAGTTATTGTCATTGGCAGCTCGTGGTTGATATCGAGGATCGAATGGGAGTCGATGCCGCCTATTTGATGGGATCCAGATCTCCTATAGCAGTATAGTGAAAAACTTAGGTGTCTTTCTTGACAGTTCGTTGGGCTGGGAGAAACAGATTGGTGAGGTGAGCAGGAAAAGGTTCGCATCAGCCAGTTCTCTCAGTAGACTCCGCCACGTCTTACCTATACCCACCAAAATTGCACTTGTGCAGGCCTTGCTGCTGCCAATTCTTGACTATGCCGATTGTGCCTATTTAGACATTACTGAAAATTTTCTGAATAAACTCGAGCGCCTTCAAAACTTCTGCATACGCATTATCTTCGGGTTACGTAAATTTGATCATGTTTCTCAATTCCGCGCTCAGTTAAACTGGCTAACCATACGACATCGCTGCGATCTTCATATTTTGGCCTTATTGTATACTACTTTGTTTAATCACCGTTCGCCTCCTTACCTTAAGACGCTGTTTCAATTCATGCAGCCTACCAAAAGTGAAGGCATGCGGTCTTGCCGGAAAGCCAACCTGACAGTCCCTCCGCACTCTTCTAGCTATTATTCTCAATCGTTTGTTGTTCGCTCAATTCGTCTGTGGAATTCCTTGCCTTTAACCATCTGTCAATCTCAATTCTTACCTATTTTCAAATCTCAGGTAAAGTCGTACTTCCTCTCTCTCTGACTTCGTGTTTTTTTTTGTTGTTTACGTTGCTTTTACATATGTTTCCCGCCAACCTTCTTTCAGTCAGCCCGACAATAACAAATAAATTATTCAGTAACAGCTGACCATGCGTGAGCGCATGTCTCGCTTTTCGTGCTAGAAGCCATATTCATGTCGTGTGTGTTAAATAAATAATGGCCCTTATTTATTCCCATGCGGATGGTACGAGATGGTGAGATGTTACATCCTGAGTCGCGAATGTTTACGTGATGCGCAAATCCTTTACAGCGCCACAAGTTTACCACATTTACGACGCCGAGGAATAGTGGCCTTCGTTCCCACCAAGCGAACAATTTTGACCGCCAATAAAAGGCTATTGGAATATGGACAGTTCACTAATCCAGCACATGCAAGTGGTAGCGGGCCGCCGCACTATTTCAGCTACAGCTGAACAGCAGTTGACAATTCAGTGCTTGAGTTTTTCGAAAGAAACACATGTGCAAGCACAATTAATGAGGCGGCTCGACAATTAAACGTCAGCTAATAATACGTGTGGAAGTTTTTAAATTCTTCGAGTCCTCACCCGTACATCATATAGCGAGGATCTACAAACTCGGGCAGCAAGCAATTGAGGTAAAATCTGCAGGGCTTTTCGTTCCTTTTTTTTCCCAGAACAAGTCATTTTTAGTATAATTTCCGTCCTTATTTGCATATTTTCACCCTACTACAGACCAAAGAGACATTTTGACTTCTTGGTTATATGAAGTTGGCCCTGTTCTTAAAAAAAACAATTACGACTTTTATTGATTTGCAAACTTCTATTTTATAGAAAGTCAGTTTGCTACTTATAATAACTGGCATCAAGCAAACAAAGTATTATGTACTCATGTTTATGAAATCGTTTTGCAATGTAAACGTCCCTTTAAGAATCAGTTGAAAAAACTTTCTGCGCATTACGAGTATATTCATTGACATAGCATGGCACTGTTGAAAGCAGTGGAAAATGACAGCTGCGAAGCTTGTAGCGGCGCAGCTATCTCGTTAGAATACCGGGGCGGTTCTGTCTGACTTCTGCCGCCCGTCACCCCCACAGAAACACGCACGAGGAGTATTTTTAAAAACCAACGTAAAGAAAAGTAAAGTAAAGTAAATATTTATTGATAAACCGAATAACAAAAAATGGACATTTCTAGCCCCTAAACTAGGCAAAGCCCTTCCTACGGGGTGAGCTAACTGTTTACGAAATTTAATGGTTTACATTTAAGAGCGTTAGCTGGGGGTGGTTTCAAAACTTTGCATTTTTGTAAGATTTTTGTGATTATTTCATTGAATTGAAATAAAAAATTATCTTATTGTTGTTCTCTTATACTCTTTTATTGTGTGCATAATACTATTTAAAAACACATTGAATTGTCTAAAATACCGTTTTTTTTATTGATAAGTACTGAAAATTTACTGTACACAGTTAAAGTTATAAATATGAAGTTAAAAGGAGCATTCAATAACAGAGAGATAATTTATACTTCATTTGAATTCAGCTAAATAATCACGAAAAAAGCAAACCCTCTTAATAATCAGCCTTTTGGCTGCACAAAACAAGAATATATGTTTAGTTAAATAAATTCAAGATATAACAAAAAATAAGATGTAAATGCGGACATGTGTGCGAGTGGGTTCGTGCGTGTTCGTGTGCGAGTTTGTGCGCGCGTGCGTTTGTGCGCGCGTGCGTGTATGTGTTTAGAAGTATGCGTTTTAATGAGAGTGTATTTTATGTGTGAGTGTATGTGTTGATATATGTGCTACATAACAAGACAAGAACACAGAATCACCTTGTTATTTTAATAAGCCTCTCTACTTCATTATAATATGATGAGTTTAACAAATACATGACTACATTCTAGACTTTGCCTCTGGGACAGAATTGTGCTTGAAGTGGCAAGTACACACATCAAAAGTGTCTAGGGATCAAGCATTTTTATGCGGATTTCTCGAGATTGAGATGTGGCTTTGTAATAAATTTATGATTTTATAAATTTATATGGATCTTTTTTGGTGCATTTCATAATTTGAAACAGGAACTGTCAATCAAATTCGAGTAAAAGATGAAAATCAGCTGTCAATATTTTCCCTATAAAAACATACAACGCATTGAAGACATTATTAGTGCTACTGTTTCCCTACTACTGATTAAAACCAACGTTATTATGGAGCGGCGACGTCATTTAAGCAGGGAAGAAATGCTCAGAGCCGTGGGAATGATAGAAGCTGGTTCCCGGCAACGTACTGTGGCTTTAGCTCTGAATACAAGTCAGAGTGTTATCAGTCGACTTTGGACACGTTACCGAAGCACTGGTACCGTGGCTGAGCGCCATGGAGGACGGTATCGCTGCACCACACGGAGACAAGACCGATACATTCAAATCACAACTCGAAGAGCTCCAACAATAACCGCCATGATGTTAGCCGTGAGGCTTCATCACTCTTCAGGGAACTTAATTAGCGACCAAACAGTCAGAAACCGCTTGCATGAAGTGAACCTTCATTCCCGAAGACCGCTAAGGGCACCACCTATAGCAATGCACAATCGTAGGATTCGATATCAATGGGCTCTTGAACACAGAAATTGGGCAGAAGAACGATGGCGTTTCGTGTGCTTTTCTGATGAGTCTCGTTTTGGTATGAGACCGGATACAAGACGTATACGACACTGGAGAACCCCTGGACGCCAACAGCGATTAAAATCCTGCCAGGAAGTCCATCCTTATAGCGGTGGAACCATCATGGTATGGGCGGGTATTTGGATCGGCGGAAGAACTGAGTTGATTTGGATCAGAGGCAACCTCAACGCTCAAATTTATGCTGAGACGATTGTATCAGACGTCATCGTTCCTCTACAAGTGCAAATCGGTCCCTTATTTCAGTTAATGCATGATAATGCACGACCCCACACCGCAAGAGTTGTAAGACAGACTCTCGCCGCAGCTAACATCAATGTCCTGCCCTGGCCTGCTCAGTCGCCAGACTTGAACCCGATTGAGCATGCATGGGATATGCTACAGAGAAGAGCTCTGCCGAATATGGAGGGTATCCAGTCGCAAGAAGACCTTTTTTTGTTGTTGCAACGAACATGGGCGGCCATTCCACAGCGTGATTTGGATGAACTCATTTTGAGTATGCCAAACCGATGTTCTTGTGTTGTTAGTGTTCGCGGTAGAAACACGGATTATTAATTGTTTAAGTTACCCAATAAAATTTTAAAGAAAACTGTTATTTCAGTCTTTTTTTCGAACTTTAATGTTAGTGGTTCAAATGTCAAAAATCCCTTTATTAGGAAAATGGCAAATTTCTTTATTAATGCAAAGGTGACTTGGTTTATCGTTACTGTAGACAAACGAAAACACTTTATTTGATGAATCCTTAAAGAAAATTTTAATTAATATCAATCAGGAGAAAAGTTATTGCAAAAATATATGTTGATCCCTAGACACTTTTGATGTGTGTAAGTATTGACAAGTTTATCATAAATATCCGGAAAAATAGAGACTTCAAAACACTAAGCAAAGGAAGTGGATACACTGACAGTTGGAACTTTAAAAAACCCGGTTCAGGAGCATTTGTGAACAGGAGTTAGAATTCAGCACAGCTCTATGAACCTACATAGGGCCAACGACATCAGGTAAAGCTTTCTCACGCTGAGGACATGAGCATCTTTGTATATAGTAAAGGTCAGATATTTTGTAGGTTTTTTCACCTTGAGCACACTCCTTTGGGCTCTTTCAGGAGGCAAAATCATTGACGAAGCTAAACCACCCCAAGCCATGATACAGTAGTTTTTTAAAGTTTGGTATAGAGCATAGTTAACCATTTTTAATGATCTTCCATCAACTGCATGAAGCAGGTTTTTTATGATGAAAATGACTTTCCTTACTCGCTTTGATATTGCGAAGATGTGCGCTTGGAGCGTAAAATTAAGCCAAGGTATTTTATGGAGTTAGACCGAGCCATACAAACACATTGGTAGAAAACGGAAGTGGAAGTGCAACAGTGACAATGAATTTTTAGCGAGATTAATGAGATAGGAGAAGAAGCTGCAGTTTTGTGGAAACAGAAAAAGTTTTAGCTGTATTCAATGATAAAATGTTACAATTGAGCCAACTCGAAACTAGTAGCAAATTATCCTCTGCTTTGTGACGAACTTCTGACCAAGTACGGCCATGATAGATGATGGCAGTATCATCTGCATAACGGAAGAGCTCAGCATCATGTAAACTAATTGAGGCAATATCGTTTTTAATCATAAGAGAAAGAGAGTAGGGCCGAGGAGGATGCTGCCCTGTGGGAAAGCAAACAATACTGGCCTCAGGCTACTTTTATGGTCGGAAAACTTAACGCACTGTTGACGATCAGACAGGTAGCTATTCAACCATTTCAAAGCGTGACCTCTAATACCATAGGCCTCCATTTTTATGGAGGGCTCAACCATAACTATGTTATGGTCAGTGAGGTCAGTAGGACAATCAATTGATTCCGCTATTAAATTTGCATCCTTCCAACCATCCATCATTTAGACCAAAAGCAGGTGGTCCTATGAGCTCCTATAGTATTAATGTCTATGTCACCGAGAACGATAAGACATTGGCTGCTGCGTTTAAAAGAATTTAGGTCACTTTCCAAAGAAGTAACAAAGTTAGAATAGTTAGTGAAAGAAGGCGATCTGTAAATGCCAAGTAATGTGACAACTTTAGGACCCTCAACTAACAAGGCGCTAGCGTCATCTAAACTATTTTTTTTCGTATTAGCAGACCATTTATTGTTTACGTATACAATTACTCCACCAGATTTATTTATATATTTATTAGTTTGATTATAGAATTTTCACTCAACCAACACTCGCTGAATGCAATAATATCAAAGATGATATTCAATCTTGCTAAAATCAATAAAAACTATCGAAGTTTATGTGAATTATATTTTTCATCACTGAACATCATATCATAACTGAACTTGATATTGTATGTACATACCTCACGAGGAAATATAGTTTCTGCTACATAAATGCTCCGAATGGTAACGTGAAGCACTTTTGGATTGTATTTACTTAAAAATCTATCGCACTCCTCAGGATATGATACAGGCATTCAACATTCAGCGAATTATCTATATCGGTAAGAGATCTAGAGTGGCCATTTGTTTTCAAATATATAAAAAAAGATAACATTCGTGGTAGAAACAAGAATGCGACACGTTTGCTGATAGAGATTTTGAGAACGATGTAGGAATAAGTTGAACAGCAATGCAGGTTTGACGTGTTATTCTAAAGTGTCAAATTGTGTGAAAATGAGTGTTTGTGAACGAATGGGTAAGTAAAATCTGAAAATAAAACAAAAGTGTAAAGGTACTTTTTTAAGTTTTTCTTAAACAACTAGTAAACGGTGGCTCTTAGCAAATAGAAATATTTCACTCAAGTAATCTACATACAATTTTCTACAAAAAAGGTTGCAATTCACTTTTTCTCTGGGACCAATATTTAGTGAGATATGAAGAAATGAAGATTCACCATTAAAAAATAAACTTATAAGATAAGATAGGATAAATAATCTTTATTGCACAAACAAATACAATAGGTAAATAAAGAAAAAACCCCAATAACGTACAATTTAGGCGGTCTTATCGCTACAGAGCGATCTCTTTCAGACAACCTTCGGTAGGGAGATTCTGAGGGATTGAGTAAGGCTGTGCAATAGTGAAAAGATAAATATTCTAAAAATTATATCAATATACAAATAACAAACATTTTTTTATCCAAAAAAAGAATTTTACCTAATTTTATTTAGGTTAATCCTGGTTTAGCCGTGAACAGCTTAGCAATTCCCAGTTTGCTTTTTCCGTAGATCGCAGAGGTGGTGGTGGAGTTCCATCCGGAGAACCTGTGGAGGAGGAGAATTGTCTTGGCGAATGGAAGCTGTTGAAGTTGTCGCACTGAAAACAATTTGGTCTCCACCTTTCTAAGACCTGGTTTCATAAAGAACACGTTGACATTTGGTGGAGACAATCCCTCAAGGAGGACTTTCAAATCGACATCCTCTCCAACTTTTCTGCTTCAATATGGTTAAATCTTGATCCCAGCGAAAAAGTGTACAAACCTTTTTTGTAAGCAATTTTATGTATATTACTCAAGTTTTTTTTGCTATGAGCCACCGTTTAAGAGTTGTTTAAGAAAAACTTTGAAAAAGTACCTTTAAACCCCCCTACCCGTTAGCTCCACTCCCATACATCAGTACTTTGAGTATGTTGCTTCAGACACCATTCCCTACATTTGTGCTAAAATTCGCTGTTACACGAATTATTTCGCCCATTTGCCAGTTTTTCGTCTTCGTTGACTGGGCTAAATGTACACAGTGCCGGTTCGCACCCAGCAATACTTATGACCTTTTTCTTTTTTCCGGTTACGAGCCGCACGAAAAAGCTGTCGGCACGGCACTCTTTTGTGAGCCGTTCATTTATAAAAACGTCCCTTTGCGGTCCTGCGACACGACATCAAAGCTGTCGATCGTGCGACGGCCCTTTGCAACTTTGAGAAATCCTTCCCTTTTTGACTTTCTAGTAAAAGACACCACAAGAGGGCGCGGGAGACGGCTCACTTCTTGAGAAGGGACGTTAACGAGGGGTCCCACTCTAGCAATATTTTCTAGATCGATCTGATCGAGATTAAGCACTATCTTAGTCGCCGTTGTTAGAGCAAGGTGATAAGGATTTACTCTAGGCGTATCAGAAATGCCAAGAATTACGATTTGAGACTTAAGTGAGTTAGTTTGCTTTTCAGTAGACCTTCAAGTCTTTCAACCTGCGCCCTGAGGAGATCGGTCTTCTTATCTATTTTTGCTAGTGACTGAACACCTGCGTCGTAAACGCAGAACCGTGTTGAGAGGTCATCGAAGCGACGAGCGAATTAATATTTTAAATTTTTCAATCGTCTTTTATCTAAAGAATAGCTATCTCGCTAATATCGCTAACTTCATACTGATTATCCACAAACGAGATGCACTTATACAATCATTGCAATGTTAGAATGAAACAAGACAAAAGTTGATGTTTGACAGATTGACACTGACGTTTAGGAAAAACAACCTCAGCTTTTTTTGTTGACTAAAATTGTTGTAAAAATTCAAAATCTTGTTAACCTTCGAATAAACTTTATTCTACGGATAAATTTCATTATCTGAGGATTGAAAAATCGGCCCATAATATTCTAATTAAGAATGAATAAATAAACACCGCTGCTTGACTGCTGTCAATGTCACTCACAGATTAAAGAAGAGTGGAGGGCCTATGTTCTCCTGTAAAAACTATAAAAATCAGACTAACAGTTTAGGAGCCTTAGCAAATTTAATAAAGACCCTTTTTCAAGATTTTTTTAGTTAGTAGATAGTGTTGTAGTTTTAGAAATTACTTTAATTTCTTTGCTACGACAATTTCAAACGTAAAAGTGGTCCCTCACCTGGAGCATTTTCCTATAATGTAACATTTCAAATTAGATTTTGAGCATTACAATACAGTACTACCTCCCTCCCTGACATGACGAACATTTGCCTGTTATAGGCATTTCAGATTCGATTTTGAGCATTACATTACATACAATTTTTCCTTACAAAACTTTAGGGTAATTTTATCAAAATATTACACATTGTAACTACAGTTTGCGCACTGTAATGCGCGGTTCCCCTTCCTCAACGATGTAATGCTCGACTCTGTAACGTTGCATTACAGGAAAATGCTCTAGGTGAAAGAGCTACTTTAAGTTTATTTTAATTTGTTTTTTGACTTTTTGTCAATCCGTTTAGGAAGAGTAGGCCTTCGACCACGACGGAATTTATGATTTTGCTAACAGTTCGAGCCTTATTTCGCAACAACCCTAAACTTCCTACATCTATCACAAAGTAACCGACCGCTGTTTGGTAATTTTGTACTCTCGAAATACATGGCCTAGCTCGCGACAGGCCAACATATTTTGCCAACAGGTGCTACAGCGTCGTTTTCGAACTACAAAAACAATTTTTTTTATTGGTTTGTATATACAGGTTGTCCTCAAAAAAAACAATAAGGTGTCGTCGGCGACACGTGAACATCATAAAATATTAAATTTACAGCTTTAATGGCTTTGAACCTCTGTGGCATTGAGATACTCTCGTGAGTATTAATAGTTATACTCCCGCCAACCACCATAAAATACGCATTGCTTATGGACATCATCGTATTATACATCAATCACATTGTAATCCTTTACCAAATCCGATTGGGAAATACTTCTGTACCCTCCTATTGCCTGTCTAAAAGGGATCGAGGACTATTCGAATTATTTGAAATCAGGATTGCCCAACGACACTAGTTATAGTTAATATTCGCCTTTGTGGAGGAATCCCTCTCTGTACCTACTTGCTTTCTGAATTAAAAACCATATGTTGCATAAGATTTAAATCAATGAATAATTCCACCGGTTCGTTTCTTTTGTAATCAATTCGTTTATGACCACGTCCATACTGCTCTTATCGACCCCATTTTCAGCTGTAAATAGCGTTCTGTCAACCTTCGTGACCCTGAAAACAATTACTGATGTTATGTAATAAAAGGCAAGTAGGAATTATACGTACTAACAGGACTAGTTGTTTTCACAGCAATTTTGGCTGACAACCCCGGACACACCCTATAAAGTATGATATATAATAGACCCTACATTTGATAAGAAATATTACTTTAATCCTGAATCTACAGACTCGCCGCATGACAGATGATGGTCATTCCTCTTATCTCCATCACTGCCAAACCTCTGCCAGCTAATGCTATGGATGGAGTGATATTTAAAAATCTTAAATGGTTAGTAATAGTACGTAATCTAAGCTGGTTAAGGTGTAACCAGCTTAGATTACGCTTGCCATCAGGCTGGTATCTTTTGTGTAGTTGAGATGTATTGCTTTTGTGGACTTCTGAATGATTTTTTATCTCGTAAGCCAGTGAATTTAAATTAAAAACACAACATCAACGACTGCTATACATATTTCTCCTGTAACGTAAGGAAGAGTCATGTTGACAAATATGTGTAGTAGTGGTTCAGCAGTAACGCCAACTTCGATCTCAAAGATCCACACCTAGCATTTTCGAATGTTGACGAGCCACTTCAGATTTTAAAAGGAAACTAGCCCCTCTTAATTAGTAGGAAATCAAATAATTTTGTGGGAAATATTATGAAATTTGTATTTAAATATATCCGAAGTTTTATCAATGTAAGAGTGGCTCATCAATCTAAACAACTCAATAAATGAGCCACTTGGAACATTAAAAGTATTTAATGAATATTTTTTAAGAAAAAAATATTCTAAAAGATCATTTAGAAGTAACCATTTGTGATTAGTGCCTACTAAATATCTGAGTCCAGTACTGTTGATTCAAGAAAATACAATACTTTTTTAGTGGCTCCTGTAACAAACAGAGCGTCAGAGCGTCACATACGAGTATGTTTTTTAAAGGGGTTAGAACATTTTCGTATGGAGGCTGGCATAGCCACCTGCCGCCATTTCATTTTTTTTCTGAAGTTTCCGCGTATGATAAGAGTGGTATAAACGGACAGAGGAGACATATACAAATATAAAATGCCTGGTGATATGGTACTCTAAAGTGTCACGTTTCCGAGTTTTTTAAGGTAAAGATCGATATGAAAAAGGTTAAATTAATTAAAAATCTACTTAGTATGTGGCATAACAAATAACAGATTTCGGGACATTTAAACCGTTTGTTATATGTATTATCGCATTTTTATGGAGTGTATAGAGGCATTCACATCAACCTTTACAAAACCATTGCAAAATGGGTCTTGTGTCACCTCTCTAACTACATTTGAAAGTGCTTAAAATTTATTTATCCTGTTTTTTGGTAATAAATCTACAAAAAAACTTTCATTATAAAACAAATCTCATTCATTACATTTAAAAAAAAATACAATTTCATTTGTGGCATCATAGGATAGCAAATAGTGACCTCATCGCTTTTCAGAGCGATTTCTTCCAGACGACGTTGCGATGTGGGGACATTGCGGAAAAAGATAACAGACTGTTCAAATGTCCTAAAGTTTTTTAACAAAAAAACGCAAAAAGCCTCATAATTGGTAGTTTAAATAAATATCAACTTTTTCATATCGATCTTTACTTTCAAATAACTCTGAAACGTGACACTTTAGGGTAGGGTAAAGGTGTCCTCGTTGTCCCAAGTACTATTAGTCACAACGTCTATATTTTTGGAATCGCATCTATTTTAAATACGCGTAAGTTGTAATATGCGAACGCATCCCAGTGCTACCAAACTCAGTAAGTGTCATGGCTGCTTGCCGCTCGGATCGTAGAGAATACACAATAATAAAAAATATTGAATAGTGAGAAAAATGTTATACTTATTGTTTATATGTTCTACATACTACTTTGCATTAATGTTGGCAAAGATTTTAGTGTATTCTAATAAGGCATTTGATCCTTTTTATCATACAAATGGTGTTATTTTTATATTGCAATTAATTGAGGTTATTTTTTTGTTATAGTGATAATGGTGGCTAAGATACATGTTGTCTTCGTTTCGTCGTTTTCGTCGTTAATTGGGGGCTAGTTGTCACTGTGAGAACTAGCCCCCAACTAAAAACCCCCGTGACACGATAACGTGACCAAAGCCTGGATATAACGCTCTGACTGGTCCTCATGGCTTCAGAAACCGCAATTTGGTAGCGCCAGCTTGAATCATGCCCACTGCTCTTAACATTTCGTTCCTGGTCAAGTGTCTACGTAGCATGATTAAATGAACACCGGAGATGCGTTCGACAAAGATTTTTAGAAATTAATGGAGTTTAATCAAGTTAGAAGTTCGTGAAGATTTATTTCTTTGGAAGAAATTCAATGAATGCGAATTTCACCTTAAAACAAAACCTTTTAAATATGAGTTTGAATTTAAAAAAGGAACTTAATAATGTTTTTATAATCTGTCATTAATAGTTTTTTTGTAAGGCCAGTACTTTTCAAGTTATTTAAAAAAGTTTCATATATCCTTAGACCATGTTGCTGTGTGTATTTCGGGTTAAATCCAGTGGAAATCCGTAAATTGGCATTTCAGTACGCTGTGGCTTTGAAACGTAAATTCCTGACACGTGTACTAGAGATTCTATGGCGAGAGGAAATAAAAAAAGTATACCTACGTCGCCATCAAGAACTTAGCCTCCGAAAGCCAGAGGCTACCAGTCTCGCTCGTGCAACCTGTTTTAAATCTTATAACGTCAATCTGTTCTTTGATAATCTGTCTAATGTCTTGGAGAAATACAAGTTTGAAGGAAGTGAAATCTGGAACGTAGATGAAAAAGGTATTACCACTGTTCAGAAACCGCATAGAATTATTGCTTGAAGAGGTATGAAACAGATTGGTGCCCTAACGTCAGCCGAGCGCGGCACATTGATCACAATGGCACTTGCCATGTCAGCCACTGGAAATAGTATACCACCTTTTTACGTTTTTCCCCGGAAGAATTATAAAGAACATTTTGTTATCAACGGACTAGCGGGATCAAACCCGTCAGGATGAATGAATGAGGACTGTTTTATGCTTTCATTTCGCATTTTGTCAGGCAAAATCGTTGCAGCGTTGAGTGTCCATTATCATTGCTTTTAGACAATCATGATTCTCACCTATCCATCAATACTTTGGAGTATTTCAAAGAAAATGGAGTTGTGGTCCTGTCGTTTCCGCCCCACTGCTTCCATAAGCTACAGCCTAGACCGCAGTGTTTATGGGCCACTAAAGAGATTATGTAAACACAGCCAGCAATAATTGGATTAAAAGTCACCCTGGTAAGACAATGACGATCTATGACATTCCAGCCATAGTTAAAATCAGTTTACCACAAGCCATAGCACCTCAAAACATTATGTCTGGCTTCACAATGAGTGGCATATGGCCCTCCAATCGCAATATTTTTACGAAGTTGGATTTTGCTCCATATTATGTAACAGATCGACCAGAATTAACTATGTCAAAAGTAACTGACAACAACACTACCCAAGAATTGGTACAACCAGAACCAGTACAAAAAACGCCATCTTCACCTCCTGGAACTAGCACGCAGACTCGTCCTCCAGTATCTTTGTCAACCTCTGGGAGGAGTTCGCCTGATCTCAATCTGAATCCTCATACATCTAGTATGACGGCCGTATTTGTTTTCACCCCAAAACATTAGGCCATTTCCAAAATCTCCCCAGATAAAAACTGTGTTGAATGAGAGAAAAAGAAAGAGTGCCATCTTGACTGACACCCCAATAAAAAAATGAATAAGCAGAACAACAGAAAATGAGAAAAATAAAGCCGAAGATACCTAAACAGAAAAAAGTTCAAGGGAAAAAGAAAAGGCAACCGATCAGTAGCAGCGATGAGGATGAATCTGAAGACGTACTTTGTTTGATTTGTTTCGAACCTTGGTTTGCCAGCAAACCAAACGAAGAGTGGGCACAATGTACTGAATGTAAACTCTGGGCTCATATAAAATGTGGTAGCCAGAAAGTTTTGTTCTATTGCTGCCCAAACTGGGCTTCCGAAGACAAGAGTGACGGTAACAATAACAGTGTGACAACATGGACCTCTTATTGTGGCAACTTACCCCTGCTATGGGGTTAGTTGTCACACTAGACCTAAGTTCGAATTTGTAAATTTTTATCCCAAGACTCTGTGGGCTCTCCTAACGACTTAATTAAGCGAACGTAAATTGCACAAAATGAAATCTATCATCTTTTTGATTAAAAAAGGAGACTCTTTATTCATATTGGGAATAGAAAACAACAACTTTTAGTTGTGTACTAAAAGTCGATCATTTTGAAATCTATTTACCAACAAGTCCACCGCGTGGGTATAGTTTTCAGCTGTAAACTCCAACGCGCTTATAACCTGGAGTGCACTACCGTCAAGTGATGATCGCAAATAATGAAATTTAAGAATCGCATTTAAATTCGCACGTATATGAATCATCGTTAAATATGAGTTTTTGAACTCGAGCCAGTCATCATACGAACCACCAAAGGAGGTTAGCCGAAGGAGGTTAGTTTAATGTCCGGTAATTTGAATTGTGACGACGTATTTTTATCACTTGATAATGGATTATTAATCAAGGTTTGATTATCACTGCCCACCGCGAGCGACTTCGCAAACGAAACACATCGAAAATATTGTTACTCAAAAGTTTTACGATATTCCAAAGCGATTAAAAGTTTATCTTCATCACTAAAATACTCAATTTGACCCTGAACTTTCGGAAATTCTTCAAATAGTAATTCCATTTTAGATATTCCTAAATTTATCTCGAGCGATTGACATTTTGTAATAATCGAATCTTGAAATTTAGAAATAGGATTTTCGAGAGAAGTAACTCGTCCTTTCAGGATTCCTCTCTGTTTCTTTAGGTCTGTTAATTTCTAATCATTGCTAGAACGTTCTACAGAAGGCGAACGACTACCCTCTCTAGAATTTGGCAATGTAACTTTCAAAGCACTATCACTGTTCTCACTCATTTTGGGGTGTAATTAGAAAGCAAATGGTACGGTACTCACGGTCGTAGAAAATCACCTTATCAGCTTGTTAGCAGTGTAAGCCGCTGCAGCAGGCGATCGCTACCGCAACTCGGTAGGTACAATTTGAACTGGAATGAGCAAATAGGACACGATTTTAGCACAAATCGATTTATAAGGGAAGGAAAGGAAAAGTACGACCTGATCGTCTCCCCGGCGCTGATTCTCAGGATTCCCTGGTATCCTCAGGCATCGACTTCTGTAGCATCTTGAATCTTCTGATTTTTATGCGGTGAGAAAGAACATGTTCGACGCTCAGTCTTTCGTTTAACGTGTCCTCTGGGGTCAGAAACAGGTCTTTCCAATAAAGTTGTTTATTATTTTAAAGAAATAATTCGTTTATTGCAACCGTTTACAAGATATTTTAAAATGTAAGTATTTTTTTTTTATGTAATAATATCCCTGGACATTATTCCACACAGTGCCATCTAGCCCCAAAGTAAGCTAATTAAAGCTTGTGTTATGGGATACTAGACAACGGATAAACATACTTAAATACATTTTCTTTTGTAAATACATACTTATTATACATAGTAGACACCGTAACACCACAGTAATAGGGAGCAAACGAGCTAGAAGGTCACCTGATGGAGAGTGATCACCTCCGCCCATGGACAACTGCAACACCAGAGGTGTCACCGATGCGTTGCTTGCCTTTTAGATGGGAATACGCTCTCTTCTTGAAGGCCCCGATGTCATATCCCTTTGGGAACACCGCCGCAGGAAGATCATTCCATATCTTGGCTGTACGTGGAAGAAATTGGCGCGAAAAACGCACGGTTGTTGAGCGCCAGCCATCCAGGTGATGAGCATGGAATTTCAACTTATGGCGTGTCGTGCGGTGATGAAATTCAGCGGCAGGTATAAGATTATGCAGTTCGTCTGAACACTCCCCATTGTAAAGACGGTAGAACACGCAGAGTGATGCAACGTCTCTCCGTAGGGCCGAGGGATCCAAGCGTTCGGAGATCACAGTGTCGTCGACAATTTGAGCGGCTCTCCGCTGTATACGGTCAAGAGGAAGGAGAAGATACTGGGGTGCTCCCGCCCAAAGATGGCAGCAGTACTCCATGTGAGGCCTTACTTGCGCCTTGTAAAGTTGAAGGCGCTGAGACGGCAGGAAATACTGCTTTGCCCTGTTTAGCACACCAGTTTTTTTTGAAGCCAATTTGGCCTTACCCTCCAGATGACTGCGGAACTGTACATCACTCGAAATGCCAACGCCAAGGATTCCGATGCTAGGCCCGATACTCAAGGAAGTGCTCTCAAACGTAGGACATGAGACAAAGGGAGCTTTTTTCGCGGTAAATGCGCAGAGTTGTGTCTTACCGGGGTTAAAACTGACGATGTTATTTTGACCCCATTGTGAGACTTGTTCGAGGGATGCCTCAACTACAGACACAAGCTGTCTTCGGTTTTCGTCAACTGCGGTCTTGGAGAGATTGCGTTGGCCAACGTACAGTGCGTCCCCAGTGCTGTCATCCGCATAACAATGAATGTTGCTGGTTTGCAACATATCATTTATGTGCAGGATAAACAGGGTCGGAGACAACACACAGCCTTGTGGAACGCCAGCATTTACAGGCATGGAGTCGGAGCATGAGCCGTTGATAACGACTTTGATGCTTCGCCCTGAAAGGAAGCTTGCGATCCACGTGCATAATCCCTTGGGAACCTCATATGATGGAAGTTTGGCAAGGAGCGCTTTGTGCCAGACCCGATCAAATGCCTTCGCTATATCCAAGCTGACTGCTAAATCCTCTCCCTTGCTCTCAAGAGCTTCAGCCCAGCGATGGGTGAGTAGAACCAAAAGATCACCTGCAGACCGACCATGACGGAAGCCATACTGTCGGTCGCTGATCATTTGGTGGCACTAGGATCTAGGATTTAGCAGCTGTGACAGTTAAAATTCACCTTTGCTTTTGTTCGTGCCAGAGACATTGTCGACGTTATTCCGGCTTTCCAATTTTTCATCAACCAGAACTAGCTTAACTAGATAGAAGATCAACGTATTCGTATTTAACTAGTATAAACCTTCATTTACTAGAACTCATTTGAATTTTGACTTTTCTCTGATTTTCTGTTGCTTGGATAAAATAAAAGCAAAATAACGTCAAATGTGGAAGCGTTATCTGTGACTTTTGAAATGTTTTCTTTTATATTCACGAGTTTTATAGATCTAAAATCTATTTATCTATCAATATTGAAATATTGTTTCAGGCTGAACCAGAAACGTCAACAACACCAAAAAAAAGGAAATTTGTTGAAGACATTCAACAACCTAATACTTAAGAATTTGAAGCTATCAAAAATGATCCACATCGTCGCAATCGTTGAATAATATAAGTAACTTACCTGAACCTGTTAGTAAACCACAGTTAGAAGGTTCCCCCCGAAAAATAAAACTGAAACAAAATCTACAGATGAAAAATAAACAAATAAAAAGGCTACAATCACAAAAAAAGATACTTTAAGAAAAAAGTTGCAGGTCTGCAAGAACTGTTAAATGACTTAACCAAAAAATCTTTAATTAATGGAGAGGTTCCTTTCAATTGAGACAAAATGGGTGTTAAGGAAAAAGAGCTTCATAATCGACAGCTACTCAAAAGCAAAACAGAAAAAAATCCTACAACCAAATTCTCCGGAACTTAGATGTTTTGCATTGACTATACATTTTTACTCACCGAAAGCTTATAGATATGTACGGAAGACTTTTAGAAACGTGTTTGCCTGCACCTAGGACTGTAACTAAATGGTACAGTTCTATTGACGGCAAGCCAGGTTTTACAAAAGAAGCGTTAGTTGCTTTAAAATTAAGAGCTGAAAGCAACCCAGAAAAGAAAATGTATTGTATAAAGTACAATAAATTTTAGTAATGAACAAAATGAAATAAAACAACTAACGGAAAACATAGCAAGCACTTAAAGAAATTATGGTTATGTGGACTATGGATTTGATTATACGTGTGATAATTCTGAGGAGGCAACTGACGTTTTAGTATTTTTATTACTGGGAATAAATACTACTTGGAAATTACCTATTGCGTTCTTCTTAGTAAAGCACATAAATGCTGAACAAAAAGCACGACTTGTAACGCAAGCTTATCACTTAGAACATAATACAGGTGTAGAATTTAAACCATTGACTTGTGACGGTACTAAAGTGAATATGGCTATGATTGAAGAGCAAGAATAATTTACAAACCACAATTCTGGACCCCCGAACCAGAGAACAATGCTTTTTCTTTTTAGACCCCTGCCATATGCGAAAACTAGTGCGTAATGCATTCGAGCATTATAGCTTTTTTGCCCACCCTATCTCTGGAAACAAAATTCTGGGTGTGACAATGTGTGACATCCAGAAATTGCATGAACTACAGGAACAGAAACTATTTTATTTGGCGAATAAACTAAAGGCAAATCATATTTTCTTCAAAACAAAAGTTATGAACGTTCGCCTTGCTGCTCAGTTCTTCAGTACAAGTGTAGCTGATGCATTGTTATTTTGCAACAAGGTCATGTCATTGCCAATATTCGAAAAGGCTAGTGCAACTGCGGATTTCTTAAAATTAATTAATGATCTATTTGACATCCTTGATTCCGAACCTTGTAGGAACGGTTTCAAGCAAGCCCTAAATTTAAAAAAATATGAAACATCATTTTAAAGATTAGACGAAGCGAAAACAGTACTGTTTAATTTAGAGACGGATATTAAGAAACGCAATAACGATGTCGAATCTCCTCATTACACAGGTTTTCTCGGATTTCTCGTTTGTATAGAAAGTACTAAAGGTCTTTATGAAAACTTGGTTGTGGCTTCAAATACACAACTTACATATTTGCCTTTACACAAGATCAGCCAGGATCACATTGATTTTTTTTTACAGTTGTCAGAAGCCAAGGTGGATATTCTGATAATCCTTCGGCTCGTCAATTTGAAGCCATATATAAAAAAAACAGTTCACACGGAGTTAATCCGAAATGAAAGGGGTACGAACTGTATCCCCTTAGAAAAAATATCGATACTAAACTGTTCATCGGCAATAGAAAAAAATAATATCACCTCCCGACAAAAAGAAATAGAAACGTTTCTAACCGACACTCTTTTAGAGGAAAGTGAAATAATTTCAGATATTGAAAGAGAAACTTACGTGTCTCCATTTGGCGAAAATGTTGTTGAAATTATAGCTAGTTTTGTTGTATATTCAACTATGAAAGTAATTAAATGCAACACATGCATAAAAGGTTTATGTGGGGAGCCAAATAACCAAAGTTTGGTTTATCAAAAAGTCGAGTAGGCCTCAAGTACGCCTCTAAAGATGTTATTGATTTGTATGGCCGGAAGTTAAAATTCGTAAAAATATAACTGATGATAAAAAATTATGACCTCTTGTTCGCCGCAACAGATTACATCTAAAGTATTGAACAATTACATTGGCAATGGTAGGCAATTGTTTTTAAATATTGAGCATCGTTATTTTTATAATGATAAATATTATAATGATTTTATAGTGCACAATATTGAACTGGCATAATGGTAACACAAAAATATATCAATATAAGACTCAACTATTTGTCCAAAAAGACCGATCAAAAAAATGCATTAGATTTATCTACAGAAAACGAATACACTTTAAAAATCAATAGAATCAAATTTTACTCAGTTGTTTTATTCCTACCTGGTATGATGTAAAATTTCATTAATGTGGAACAGCTCCTCCACTTGTATCAAGCACAAGTTCAGTCGTGTATGGAAAACTGCTGCTGGGATGGCTCTGCCAAATACCAGCTGGATGTATTGCACTCAGTGTACCGAAGAGCCAGGACACTCATTAGGCGACGATGCGCTCGTTGGAACCAAACTAAGACGTAAAGTCGCCTGTCTGTAGGTTTTTCATAAGTTGTATTTTAGAGTGTGCGCAGCAACTACACCTGATTTAACCTGATCAAGTTGAACATGAATGAAGAAGAAAAAAAAGAGTAAAAGAATGAATAAAAATATTAGTTGGTCGGTGCTTTTACGAATTTGGCGAACTTTAGCAGTCAGTTATTTTGCACTTCAGATAGTACAAATAGTATCCTCACAAGTCAACAATGTTAACGAGATTAATAATAATATAGTTGAGTAATAATAAAAGGTTGTATCTACTTAAAAAATATTTTTTTTTAGATCGAGGTGCCACCGTGAGGTGTAATTTTTTAGTATTATACTACAAATTCTCTCGAATTTGAGGATCAATCCTGCAAAACTGACTACTAATTAAGTATGGTAATTTCAATAACATACGAAGGGTAGCTCTTTAATTTGGACACATTTTTGAAATTTACTTCATCACTAGGCATTTGTCACGGCATTCTCTTCCGTTATGAGGCAAACAGTCAATTATACCAAAATGCATCCGATCGTAGCTATGCACTTATCGGAATTTCTAGTAGCCACCGACATTCTGTTAAAAGTAATATTTTTAGTTTTTCTCATACTTTTTTCTTTTAATTCGTATTTTTCCTAATCATTTGCTTTTGTATAACTTAGCAAGTGTGAAACTGCTTTAAATTCGGCAAAGCAGGACTTTTCAAATGAGTTCTATTAAATTTATGTTTTTTAGTTTCGTTGTTATACCAACAAACCATAGTGTTTTCCTTATATTTATTACAGAACTGGTATAACACGATACCCGCTAGACGTTAGATTTCGGGACGCCCAATACTACCAACATAATACCTAGTCTCAAAACAACCTTTTTTCTTCTTCTTCATCGATACACTATTGACAGAGCGGTCGTGGTCCTCATGTGGTCGTGGAAGTGGAGGAGGCAGATAGAACACGCCGCACGATGCCTCGCCATCTCTCTCGGCTTGACGTCATCCTACTGCACTCGTTAATGGACTCACCCACAATGGATTTTATCTGATCGGTCCAACGTGTAGGTGTCCTCCCGCGTGGTCTGGTGCCTTCTACCTTCCCTTGGACAACAAAGCACTCTATGGACAGGCTATCACGTCTAGAAACGTGACCAAAAAATGTTAATACGCGAGACTGTAATATGGAAAACCGATGCTGCTATATGCCAAGTTCTTAAAGTATGGAGACATTCGTGCGAAACTCGGTCCATGGAACTCCAAGCATTATCCTTCAGCACCAAATCTCCAGAGCGTCTATCTTCTGTCTTGCCACATCTCGTAAAGTCCACGTTTCGACAGCATAATGAAATATGAAGAAGATAAGTGTGCGCACGAGCCTGGTCTTCGTGGTTTTGGTGATGTTCCTATTCCTCCATCGATGTCCTTGTGATAGCCATTTCGCTTTAGCAAAACAACCTTTAGCCAAACAGATTTGATTTAAGGGATAAGTTGGTTGACAAGTTGTTGGGTCGAGATTTACCGCTTGCAAACCGTTAATAGAAAGAACGTCTACCTGTCAACACAAAGTTTTCAGATAAACTACGTCGTTAACCGTAAAGCGTGTATAAACTCAGTAATTAGGGCAGTAAGCAATTTTATTATACTTTCACGACACTTTTAGCAGCAAAAGTGTCGTTAATTTTAAAATGTGGATTAGTGTAAGTAACGATTACAATATCGTTACCACAGTGTTAATCGCAAGTGTTCGTCACAAGACAGGTTTCAGTAAAAATGTGAATGATATTATGTTTGATAAAAGCCACGTTAAAGTTATATAGTAAATTTAGCTTGACCGCCATAAAGTCGACCCTCCTGATGGTGTGTGGGACGCGGGAGGGGGATTCAGCCAATCAATCACTTCTATAGTTCAATCAGTCACCTGTCGGCTACCGACAGCGATAGACGTTCAACGTCAAAGTTTGCGCAGTTGCAGCCTTGTGGCTGCTACACATAAGACAAATACAAACATGGAATTACCGAGTCTACTTAATTAAAAAGTCATGATTAATCCTTTTAAATGTGGCGAATTATTTCCAAAGAAAAAAATTGGAACCAGCGTCTTCTTCTGTTCTTCAGGAGCGCATTCATTTCGTTTTCTACATTGTGTTAAGTAAAACTTCATAGTATTTTCGATGTGTTTTAAGTTTTTTTACATTGTTATTGCTACGAGTATGTCGTTAGTATAATGTATTCATGATTTTTCCAGGTGACGACATAAATGAAAATTAGACAATTTCGCAGGCTACTGGCGTGTCTATGACAAGTATTAAAAGAAAAGTAAAAGCGGCCGTACTTGGTCCCACGTCTATTATATGTATAATATTGAATTGGTTTATTTTTATTCAAAATGTTAAAACAAATACTACTACATCTAAAAAAATCCTAAATAACAACACGGAGATTTTATTTATCATGTGTGTGCCGCGGCGGTAATGCTGTGTATACCCGTGCGCACCCACCTCCCCGCGTCCTGCGGACCTTAAAGAGGGCGACTTTACGGCGGTTAACCTATACTCATAGCTGCCTCGACAGACTTCGTGCTGTCAAAAGTAAGTGCACGTCGCGGCGTCGGTAAAGCAGCGCATCTCGCTTCTCCGACTTGATTTACATATACTATTATTTTTCACTGAATGTTATGTTCAATCATAATAAAATATAGCCTATGTCACTGTGTGGACTACACAAGCAAAACTCTATATTGTTGTACATTCGTGTGCATTTAAAGAGAGTTCATGTAATGGCACACATACGAGTATTTGATGCGTAGAACCTGTCTACTTAATTGCCTCTTTTCCAGGCTGGCTGTGGCACGCCACGGGAATAATAACTTTGTTGTATCGATTAGTTGGTTTTTTGTCCAACGTGACCGGGTTTGGTAATGAAAGAAGAGGCGCATTATGGTTCATGTTTATTTTGTTTTGTTTATTTTGTCTCGGTTATTTCTTCCTGACCTTAATGCTTTCCGTCGGTTAATCGATGAAAAGGTAATTGCATTAGTGTATAAGAGTGATTGCACGAATTATTCAATCAATCCCTATTCAAGTTCGCCTCTACACACGGACGTCCTTAATTCAATGTAGGAATGTCGTTAGTAGTTATGTTTTTTGTACAAGAAAGTTATTTAGAAGTAGTGAATATTAGAAATAGGAGTAATCATGACTATTTCTCAGAATAAATGTACGTAACGCAAAGGTAGTAGCTTAAGTTTCGTTAACTCAACTTGTTCGTTGCGTACATTAGAAACTAAATAATAAATATAAGGCTTGTTCTACAACAACAAAATATTGTGACGGCTAATGCTCAATCAGGTTGTAACTGGATACCCTTAGTTCATTACGAGGTGCCAACTGAAATAAGGGTTAAGAGCCTTCTGCCCTCTAAGGATGGGGGTGGCAGCAATCCCGCTTGCGTGATGAAATCCGGGGTGTTCAATAAAAAGTAATAATGGCATAATAAACTCCTTGAACAACAAAAAAGTGAATACTGGCAGGTGAAGCCCAGACATTTGATAAAATCCTAAAAAATCAAAGTTGTTGATTTTCTTTTCTTATTTTAAAAAAAGAAGTCATTTGTTTTCGTCGTGTCGGAGCGTGGTACGCAAAATGGATAAAATTGAAAATCGCGCCGTAATAAAATATCTCTGCCTGAAAAAATTTACTACTGAGCAAGTAAATCTAGACTTGAAAGGAACATTAGGGGTTAATGCGCCCCCGTATTCTACGGTTGGGCGGTGGTGTGCCGAGTTTAAGAGAGAAAGAACTTTAACTAAAGACGACCCGCGCTCGGGACGCCCTACGACGGCAGTTACCGAACAAATGATAAAAAAAGTTGAAATAATTGTTTAGCATTTCGTCGTGTCGCTGTTCGTTTTGTAGCTGAAGAACTGAAGATTTCGATAGGAAGTATCCATAGTATACATGAACATTTGGGCATGAAAAAAGTATCAGCACGCTGGGTGCCTAGAATGCTTACAGACGAGCATAAACAAACAAGACTGCGGATTTTTTAAATCAATTGTTACAACAAGATCCTGACCGATTTTTAGCTCGCTTCGTAACTATGGATGAAACATGGCTCCACCATTATGATTCTAATACGAAACAACAGTCCATGACTTGGAAGAGGCCGTCATCTCCAAAGCCTAAGAAGTTTAAGGCAATTCCATCCGCCGGTAAGATTATGGGCTCTCTTTTCTGGGACAGCCAGGAGGTGATAATGATTGAGTACCTCAATGTCACTAAAACTGGAAATACGCGAAAAACTTGCTAAAGTTGTGTTGTTTCACCAAGATAGCAAAAGCCGCACACAAGTCCCGAGTTGCGATGACTGCTATCTCAGATGGTGAATTTGAATTGATGGAACATCCTCCATACTCACCTGACCTTGCGCCTAGTAATTTCTACCTGTTCCCGTGGTTAAAAGAACAACTGGGAGTTCACAAATATGGCAATGATAAGAAAGTGATTGCCGCCGTACATGATTTTTAAAGCGATCGAGATGAAGATTTTTTCAAGAAGGGAATCTTAGGATTATAAAAACGATATACCAAGTGTATAAACCTCAAAGGTTATTATGTCGAAAAATAAAATAACAATATTTATAATATATAACTGCTTCATACTCATTATAACTTTTTATTGAACACCCCTAGTAGTTAATGCCACAACAGTCTTATTAGTTGCAGATAGAATACAGATGAACTCTTAGTGTATCGTGCTCATACAATAAGTTGTTTTGTACCGCTGGCATCAGTGGGTTTTGTCTCAAAGAACAGCATAATTTTTTGGATGCTATTTAATGGAGCGACATCAAACCTAGCCTTACCACCAAAAATACTATCGGATTCTCTAAATATTCTAAAATCAGTGTTTTGTGGCCGACGTATTAGTTCTGGGGCGCATTTCAGTGGTTTTAGTTGCTCATTTTATTATTTCTTTAATATTTTGATTGTTAAAGTTTGCCGAGGGCCTTTTTCATTATGGATGAAAACAGTCAAGGAGGTGATTTTGCGTTGTTCTGCTGAGTATTTTAATAGCTGTTTCTAAGTAGGTATACCTACCTGAAGTAATGAATCCAGGGCTTGGAACCGGTTTAACAAATACCGTTTGAAAACGTTCCGCACGGTTGCTTGCATAGTATTTTGTTCGGAACGCGAACGAAATGGGAACATTTTATGAGAACGGAAAAAACCGGTTCATTCTACAAGGAACAGAGGCTCGTGGCGTGACAGCAGAAATTACCTGAAGTAATGAACCAGGGCTTGGAACCGGTTTAAAAAATACCGTTTTAAAACGTTCCGGACGGTTGCTTGCATAGTATTTTGTTCGGAACGCGAACGAAATGGGAACATTTTGAGAACGGAAAAAACCGGTTCATTCTACAAGGAACAGAGGCTCGTGGTGTGACAGCAGAAATTCGTAAATGGCGATTAGCGACACTTTATTTATCTGAGAAAGAAATATTTTATGGCGGTAGATATATTCGTTAAATGATACAAGTTGATGACGAAATATAAACGTTACATACAAAAAAAAATCAATGCATTATTATACTGCATCATTGTTCTTTACTTCGAAAAAAAAAATTTTCAAAACAAAAATAATTAATATCTTCGAAAGTATATCATTTTCGAGATTTCACCAAAATACATTTTCAGTTTGTATGGACTTTATCTCTCGATTGCCATATGTTTCATCACTCGCCAATGTTTTTTAATTTCTTAATAGTGGCACAGTATTATAAAGCACCTACCAGTAATCCGACTCCTTTGTTGATAAACGCATGCCGCCACTGTGTCGTCCGTCCGTTGTCACAACAAAAACTACTCAAATATTTTACATAAAAGTTTTAATTTGTAATAACGAAAGAATAAAAATAGAGCCTTTTTAAGAATAACGTCGTAACAGACATAAAACAGAAACAGCAAACATAAAACCGCTGTTTTTTTTTCGCGATTTCAAAGTTGGTCCCATAGTAAAAGTTGTTCAGTTTGATGGTCTCTATCAACCATATTCAGCTTTAGGGGTTTTTTTTGTAAAACGTTGCATAATTTAGGTAATAATTATTTATTAGGTTCAAAGTCTTTTCGCAAATAGTACTCGTATGTATGAACTTGTAATAACATTTCTTTGGCTATACTATTTGTACCTGGCTGGTTTTGGTATCATTAAAAGTTTAAATTTTAAAGATAATTCCAAATTCAAATTAGGAAAATGTATACTTTTAATTTTTTTCTTACTGTCAATATGAGTGGCTAATGAAGAAATTCGATACATTTTATAATTTTACTACAAAACAGGTAAAAATGCAACGGATGCCGCGAAAAAAAAATGCGATGTTTATGGACCTAGTGTGTAGCATGTCTGTGATAGTAGCAGAAATTTGGTTTAAGCGTTTTCAATCCGTAAATTTTGATGTCAAAGATGCACGTCGCTCTGGTCACCCTATTACAGATAAAATGGATGCCATTTTTGTAAAAGTGGAGCTAGATCGGCATATCGGTAGTTACGGCGTATCTGGCAAACTGGGAATCAACCACAAAACAGTTTTGGCGCATTTGAAAAAAAATGGTTACACAAAAAGCTCGATATTTGGGTACCTCACGAGCTCACTGAAATAAACCTAATGAACCGTGTACTCATTTGTGATTGAACCATTTTTGTAGAAGATGATAACTGGTGATGAAAAATGGATCACGTATGACAAGAACGTGCGAAAAAGGTCGTGGTCAAAGGCCGGTCAGGCTTCACAGACTGTGGCGAAACTCGGGTTAACTCGCAACAAGGTGATGCTGTGTGTGTGGTGGGATTGGAAGGGCATTATTCATTATGAGCTGTTACCACCAGGCAGGACCATCGATTCTGAACTCAACTGTGAAAAACTGATGAGATTAAAGCAAGAAGTTGAGAGAAAGCGGCCGGAATTATTCAACAGAAAGGGTGTGGTTTTTCACCATGATAACGCAAAAATTAAGAGAGTTTGGCTGGGAGGTGTTAATGCATCCGCCGTATAGTCCTGCTGACCTTGCACCTTCAAATTTCCACCTGTTTCGGTCTCTTCAGAATTCTTTAGGCAGTGTCAGGTTAACATCATGAGAGGACTGGCAATACCACTTGTCGCGGTATTTTGATCAGAAGCCTCAAAATTCCTATAACAATGGGATCATGTCCCTACTTACAAGATGGCAAAAAGTAATCGAACAAAATGGCAGCTATATACTTTAGATAAATGTAAATAAACTATATTAAAAAATGTTTTAAATTTTCTTAAAAAAAGCGAAGAATCTTTTTCCCCAACCTATTAAATATAACTTACCGGTCGTCCTGTGGAAATCGGTGGAATTTTAAGTCTTTATCAAACCGTGACGTTGATTTACAATTAAAAGCGGAACTATGACGTTTTGAAATTTCGTTACACTTCTTAAAACGTACACCCCTTTAAGTCAGAGAGCGCAAACTAGAGGAGATTGCGCTCGCAGACTCTGCCGCTCACTTCCCCGCGTACCCCCCATCGTTGCCGCCCGCGCATAGTGGGGCTCTCTTGGGGAAAAAAGTAAAGTATACCAACCATAAATCATGCTCAAGACACGACACGACCCGTGACTAAGCTGCGTGGCTTCGAATTATTATTCCTAGTTTCGTATTGATCCTATTTAATACAAAAAACCGGTTAAAAATGGTAAAAACCGGTATTATGAGCTTGAACGATTTACATTTCGTTCCCGTTCGAACGGAAACGGAAACAAATCCAATACCATTTTAGGCCTTTTGAACGAACCCGGTTTGAAAAATAAACCGTTTTCCAAGCCCTGGAAATGGCCCAATATCCTGAGTCAATACGAAATTGAAAAAGAGTTCGATTCTTTTGTCTATAGGCCTGAAAGCATGAAGGTGTTATTTCGGTGGTGGATATATTTAGTCGACTTCACAGTATGACCGTTTTAAATCTAAATTGTATACTGCTTTTTCAGAAAATAAAAAAAAACTCCAAAATGTGTACGTCGTACACATACTCACGTCGTTCGTGGAAGTGCATCACAACGCACCACATCCATGGTCTCTGCACTCTTCAAAACCGTTGTTTTTTTGTTAGAGACATAAAAGACAATGCATTCATCGATTTCATTCCACGCCAGCGTTGCAGATTCTTTAGAATCTGCAACGCTTCTTGAAAGCTTTTGAATCGCTCGGCTCAAACACAGACAATCAGATACGCATTTCCAAATCCAGCATCGACTGTTCGCTATGTGCAGTCAAAAGCACCATTATGTACTTACTCGTATCCTCATTTGAACCCTATCATCTTGCCTTAAGGTGCAAAAATGGGTGCATATAATGTACAGTCGATAAACCTCAAGCATAACACTGAGTCTCCCTATCATCTGTATGACATACATTGTAGTCAAGTTCATTACTGTTCAGCTTCTGCCGCATTTTACGCTTTATAGTTGTGGTATACTAGTATATTTATGACATTTAAGGCCAATTTTTCAATACTCAGATAATGAAATTTATTGGGTTTACCACTGGATGCCGAAATTCATTAGACCACTTAACACAAGACCGATAAAACTTTTGGCCATTCTTTAGTTGATTGACTGAACATTTGGCCTGAATAGACTTGGTCGAACAAACTATAGATTTTTTTCTACATTTGACCGAGTGAACGTTAGGTCGTTTTTTTTTTACATTTCTTTACCTATATTTGCAAAGTTATTTTTGGCGATAAAGTAAAAGTACGTATGTGAAAGGAATGGAAGAGATATAAATTAAATAAAAAGCTAGCTAAGTAACAGAAATAAACAATTATTATTATTTTTTTCAATAGTTCTGGTACTTTTAAACTTGGATGTGATAATAGATAGATCAATTAATAACAAATATTATATACCTAGTTAACAAAACTGGAACATTTCTTTTAACACAAAAATGTACAATGCTTAACTAAATAATATTCTATGTATGAAAAACGCAAACTTAGGTTACTAAATACCTATATGGTACCTAATAATACTAAATTCAAGTATATAGAAACCGAAATTTTAAAGTTCAAATAATCAACTCAAAAAACAATTAATAAGTAACACAAAAATTTAAAACAAGAACAATAATAATTACGTTTTTAAATAACAGATGTGAGCTAATCCGCTTACAAAAGACTTTAAGCTCTTTTCGACCAAACGTTCACTCAGTAAAATGAAAAAAAATCTATAGTTCGTTCGCCCAAGTCTATTTAGGCCAAATGTTCAGTCGATCAACTAAAGAGTGACCAAAAGTTTTATCGGTCTTGTGTTAAGTGGTCTAATGAATTTCGCCATCCCGTGGTAAACCCAAATTTATCTGTAGAATAAAGTTTAATCGAAGGTTAACATGACTTTATGTTATTATCTATTTAAGTATGTATTTAGTAATATTTAAGTATGTTTATCAGTCTCTGACGCCCATAATACAAGCTCTGCTTAGTTTGGGGTCAGGTGATCTTACTGTGAATTGTCCTAGATATTTATTTATTTATTTTATTTTAAATTTTTCAATGGCCAGATAGATGCTATCTGTTGAATAAAGCCGCTAACTGAGGAATAAAATTATCTGCTTTTTGAGGGGCTGGGTAAGATTAATTTAGGCGTTTTCTTTGACATTGTGAGGTTATGTGGTGTGTCATTTGAGAATATTTTAATTTTGTTAAGGAGTTTTGCAACAAATAACAGACTTTAGGACATTTTAACAGTCTGTTATCATCTTTCACAATCTCCCCACATCCCAACGTCGCCGCGTTCGTCTTAAAGAAATCACTCAAAGCGATAAGGTCAGTGTTATTATAATCACAAACTTTTTACCACAACTTTAGACAGCAAAAAAAACTGAGGTGGTTTTTCTTCTAGGTCAGTGTCAATTTGTCAAACATCAACTTTTGTCTTGTTTCATTCTAACATTGCAATGATTGTATAAGTGCATCTCGATTATGGATAATCAGTGTGAAGTTAGCGATATAAGTATATATATTAGACAAACGATAGATAGCTATTCTTTGGATTAAAGACAATTGAAATATTAAAAATATCTATTCGCTTGATAAACAGCCAGTAAATTTTATACTTCAGTTAGCTATCTAGGAAATAAACTAAGAATTGAAAAATCGGGCCTTAATGTATAGAAATATTGCGGCACATACAGCCTCCGTGGCCAGCAGACGGAGCGGCGCGAAGTGACAACCCAATGAAGAAAAAATTACAACCTCTTCTGTGGTTGAATCCCGAACGAATTGTAATATTTTATTTACGACGACACGGGGGCGCAGTGCGCCATGGCACGGTTTTACGCCTTGATTTGCGTGGTGTCCCGGGTTCGATTCCTGGTCGGGTCAATTCAGGAAATGATATTTTCTGAATTGACTCGAGTCTGGGTGTGCTGTCTCCCAGCACACCCAGACCTGGCTGGACTTAATGGCTTAATTACCTGTCTGGTACCTCGTAACACAAGGATGTTTATCCTTACTTCAAGACCATGACAAGTGGTGTGTTGTCTGGCGCATATTTATTTATTTAGCCATTTAAAAAAGTATTTCTGCTTCATCTTAACTTGCTGAAGTTTTATTCTTCCACCTCTACCTAAAAGCGGCAGGACTTGTGTAGTGACCGCTTCACTACACAAGTCCGAGTCGGATACATCGTACATCGTGAATCCAGCCCGTACCAGGGAAGCGAGACGCAAAGGTGGAATATTCGTAAGCAGTTGAGAGTATCCGCAGGAGCTACACAACCTGATACCACCCTCTACTTTTTACCACCGGACCACTAGACGCCGGGGAGCTTCCACCCCCCTGTGGTTGACTTTCCAGTAATCCGCACTCAACGGTTTCTGGTTCGCACCATCAAGGAATGAAACGCTCTCCCGGCGTCTGTGTTTCCGGATATTTACAACTTTGGTGTCTTCAAGGCCAGAGTGAATAGGCATTTTTTGGGCACTCGTGTACCACCATCGGCCTCGTCATCGCTTACCACCAAGCGATACTGAGGCCTAATTTTGGTCAGAATAATCTTGCGGTTGACAAAATAGCCAATAGAAAAACTTAGAAAATTCCACCTTTGTACATTTAAAGGCAGATTTCTGCTAAAAAAAGCCTATTGAGCACCACTTATTTTTTATTATAATTGAAGCTTAGGGTCGAACGAAGTTTTTAAAATTACTTAGAAGTCATAGAACTTCTTTTTTTTTTTTTTATTAAGTTGAAAATTTAACTGTGACTAGCTTTCACCTTAATTTTTTAGTTTCGATCGATAGTTTTGTAACTTACATTAATGGCAGGAAGCTCGGTATTTTATGTGTGAAAGTGCAAGGCATGAGGACTATGCTACATAAAAAAAAATTAAAAAAAAGATCCATAATTTCCGAGAAAAAAAATATTCAAGTAGGTAAAGTCTAAAATTCTCAAAATTAAAAGAAAAAATCAGAACTCGAAAACTACTAAAAATCGCGGAACATACATGGGGTATTTCCAAGTACCCCTAGATGTCAGGAATCCAAAAAAAATAGGAAAGTTGATTAAAACCTTTTCTCGCAGATAATCACTGTCACTTTGAAGCAAGGTGACAGAACCCCTATCAGATTCCGTCTTGATAAATTTTGACAGCGGCGCCTGGTAAGGGGTTATGGACTTTGAGTGCGATTACGATTTAGTTTTGTGTGTATACTGGACTTCGACTAATTTGGCTTTCTCAACGAACTTTCGAGCCCATTCGTTTGGTGAGATGCCTTTCACATCACGTGATTATGCTCTTATGCATTACTTTTATGGCTTTGCAAGAGGAAACGCCTCTGCAGCAGCCAGATTGTACAGGGAGCAAGTACAAAATGGAGGTGGACCTCAACACGAAACTTGGCCTGATCATCGCATGATTTTTAGAGTGCATAACTCTTACATGGGAGGACATCCACCAGGTAGAAGACCAGGCCGTGTATCTCAAATGCATGACCCAGATAGTGCCGAATCAGTGCTCGAAGAAGTGGCAAGAGATTCATCAGTAAGTGTGAGAACAATACAACGTCGAACCGGAATTCCAAAATCACTGGCACATCGCATACTCCAACAAGAGGGTTTTCACCCATATCATATCCAAAAAGTTCAGCAGCTTAAGCCCGCAGACTATCCGAGAAGAGAAGCGTTTTGTCAGGAAATGTTGTCAAGCTGAAAACGAAAAACAATCGCGGAACATACATAGGGGTGATTTGGGTACCCCAAGGGGTGCTCTTTCTGTGGGCTTCCGCTTGACACTTATTTTTGGGACACCCTGTACATGTTTCATTTGCAACTTCGGGAGCTAACCAGACACTTCAGTAGGTACGTACAAACTCCTTGGTCTTTTTACTAGTAACGTTTCATCTTTTTAATGTTGACTGAGATTTATTGTCATGAATGCTATTTGCAAGAAGGCTAGAGACTAAGGAGAGATAACTCCCTGGAAAGGGTTGGACTAAATCCGTATCCCACAGTGACGCATGCGCATTACGCTTCTTTGCCGCGATCCTCGCGAAGATCCTCGCGAAGTGTCAAAATTGGTCAACACAACCTCGAAAATGTCAAAAAACAACAACTGTCGCACGTGACACCGTTCAAAACAAAACCATGTGACCATGAAATGACAAATAGCTGCCGCTGCACATGCGCAATACAGCGTTTTGCCCGGTACAGAGTATACGACTTTCGGCCCTCGACAGCTTACCCCCACTTCGGGAGTTATCTCTCCTTAGTCTCTAGCCTTCTTGGCTATTTGATAAGCATTACTCATTTGCTTTTCTTTTGATTTTCCTGTAATCGAATTGCTATTAATTAATAATACAATTGTTTTGACTTTTGAATTCTGAAAATGGACGAAGAACTAACATTTACTTTTATCGAAAGTCAAAAGAAGAAGCGTGTGATACTACTGAATGGTCACAGGTACAATTTGAATATCACAAATAAGGGAGGGTCAACTCTATGGAGATACTCCAAACGCAATGAGTGTAGTGCATCTATTACAATAAACAAAGACGAAAACAAGATAATTCGTCAGTTAAACGAGCGTACTTGTAGAGCTAATTACGATAAAAATAGGATTGACGTAGTGAAGGACAAATGTAAGAAATTAGTTCGTCAAAAAGCAAAACCAGTTCAGAAATTTTTGAAAAAAAATTTGGAGTAGTGGATGAAATTCAACAGGTACCAGATTTTAACTCAAAGAAGTTGTTCAGGGCTCGTCGCAAATATTTAAATGTTTGTAAAACTGAATTCAAACATTTGAATGTGTTATATAATTTCCTTGTTTGTGAAGATGGATGTGACAATAAAAAAAAAATGTATCTTCAACACACATGAGTAGACAATGCATTAAGAATAAAATGTATTTTATTGATGCAACATTCAAAGCCACACCCAAGCCATTCTACCAGCTGTTATCAGTTCATGTTAATTTGAATAGCTGTGATGATATAACTTGTATTATGGGAGTTACGAGTATATGTGCGTTACTACCTGACAAGAGACAAGAAACCTACGAACGCTTCTTTGGCCTCATCAAACAGCATTTTGAAATAGATATGACGGCTATTAAATGTGATTATGAGGTTGCGCTTATCAATGCAATTAAAAAAGGTTTTCCGAACACTCAAATAACGGGCTGCTATTATCATCTCAATAAGGCTGTTTGAAAAAAAGCATCAACGTTGGGTCTTCCCGAAAATAAAGAGTGCCGAAACATTGTCAGAGTATGTTACAATTTACCTCTGTTACGAAGGTACAATGGTAGTCCAACATTCCGTCAGGTATGGAGAAGTCCATACCTGACGGAATGTTGGACTACCATTGTTGAAAAGGCCACAAAAAGCGAAGAAATGAGGACATTTTTACAGTACTTTGAAAAACAACGGCTAAGTTCAGCCCTGGTAGATATAATAAGCTGTCCTAGCAATTATAATTTTCGCACAAACAATGCACTAGAAGGATGGCACAGGCGGCTCAACACGAATATTAAATCAAAGCCAACTCTAATACTATTCCTCAAAGCTCTCAGAAAAGAAGCCCTGTGGCAAGATCGCAAATACAAGAATATGTTATTTGAAGGAAATAAACGAAAAAACTTCGATAATAATGTTTAATGCCAAATACAAAAGAGAGCTGCAAAAGCTTGAGGGTCATAAAGTTAATCCCTTTGAATTTTTGGTAAGCATTGGCCATATCAAAAGGATATTAGGTGCATAAATTTAGGGAAATTGGTGCGCCTATGCATCCAAATGATATTTAAAAAACAAATGCTTTCTATTACATTTTTATTAACAAATAAATTTAAATTTTATTTTCTATCATGAGTGTACACATTTTAAAATAGTCGATTTGCGAAACAGACGTTCTGCAATACAGACCATCTGAGAGTTAGACGTTTTGCTACATGGACCTTTACCTAATTAGGCTTAATGCTCATTAGGCGTTTCGCGCTATAGGACGTTTTGTTGCTTAGACCATGTGATCGAGAGGGCACCCTGTATATGTGAGAAAGCATACATTGCTGTTACACGCTTTTTTCATTTTTACCTCAGTCAAATTCTGAAAAAAAACAACTGAATTTAGAACCCCATCCTTTATTGAAGTTGGTTGGTTTTTGGCACGTTGTCAATAGCCTGAGCATACTGCTACCTTTTGTTATGGTGGCATGTTGCGGTCGTTTCACATTTTCTCTAAACAGCTTTTCGAAACAACCAGCATAAAAATTTCTCGGAATACAATCTTAAATTTTCTTTTCCCTAAATAACCATCAGAACCAAAAAAACAAAAAAACGAAGTTTTAATTTTTTTCTACCAAAGTGCAATAAAAATTCGCTAGCTTGTACTTATGGAACTTCATAATTGAGTTTGTGACACTTGAGAAATTGTTTTCAGGCCTGATTATAAATTGTAATGGTACCTTATTTTTGTTTAACTTTTAGTGTTGTAACGTCCATTCTTTCATTATTTGCTATAGTGAAGTTCTATGAGGTACAGAACCCTTAAAGGGGTTCGGCAGGCATTTTGGTCCTTATTACCAAGGGACTTGAATCGTACATCGATATTCATCGATGTTAGGTCTATTACAGGGAAAAAAAGTTAGTAGGTATCGGGTCACACCTGGATTTGTTGTCCGATTCGAGGTATCGGCTTATAAAGTATTTATCTCGGATATAACGCAAAAACAATAAAATATGTACTGTGTCGTGATTACTAAGGTTACTGTGTAGTGCAAGGTCGGCCAGGAGAGACCCAAAACACAGGTATGCCGACAGGTTATGCTGGGCGTGAAGGTTTCACGGAACCCGCTATTTTTTTGAATAATGTAATTATTGACGATGTTTAACCCGTTTTTTTAAGAACCCATTGTAATGCCGTAGGTATGTGTTATGTCTCCTTTTCTTAGATATGCAGAAGGCCTTCGGCTGTGGCCCTCGCGTGAAGGATGATCGGTCGAGCGCTGCGGTCCAGGGCCGTTCCCGAGGTCTATATTGACATTATCCGAGACATGTACAACGATTCCAGTTCCATAGTTAGGACTGCGGTTGGAGACACACTTTCAAGGCTCCTTGCTTAGCCCGTTTCTGTTCAGCGCAATATTAGACGTTCTGTCAAACAGCATCCGAGACCACCACGAGCAACCACCCTGGCTGCTCATGTATGCTGATGATATTGCGCTAGCAGATCCCGACAAAGGACGGCTGGTACAACAAAAAGTGGAAGCATTCACTTGAGAACGGCGGTCTGAAGCCTAATATGGCGAAAACAGAGTGCATGGCCTGTAACACTACAAATCCCCAGTCCGTCAAATACCTGGGATCTGTGTTAAGCGCAACAACTTCGACAGCGACGTCAGAGCCCGGATTTCCGCGGCTTAGGCCAAATGGCGTGAGGTGACTGGGTGTCATTTGTTACCCCAAAATGCCGATCAAGCTGAAGGAGCAGGTCTATAAAACCATCATTAGGCCTGCCCATCGCTTAATATCATAAGATAGATCGCGTTGTAAAATTAAGTTAAAAAAAGGCCTGTCCTTTTATATGGCAATTAAATAGAAAAGAACTTGAGTCTCGACCAACACTAGCTCAAACTCCCTTTCCTAGAGATGAATACTTTCTCTCAGTATATACATGAAAGATTTTAAATGTTTAATGTTTGCATAAACAGACGGCTGGGGTTTGTGTGCATGGATTTTCTTTTGCTTGCAGAATCATTTGCCTCACATTAGGAACAAAATAATTCAATTCAGAATTTTTTTAGCAACACCTGCTTAGCAACACCCTGGCCTGGTTCTTTTGGCCTTTGTAAGAATGTTTTATCTACTTCTATTTTCATAAATTTAAACTTTGAAGAGCATCGGCGTGTGCAATATCAACCTATGAAACTATGTCGGTTAGATAGCAATTTGAAAATAGTTTTTTTAAGTGCTTTTTAAAGGCCTAGGATTAGATTTGAAATGAGATTTAAATCCTACAAAAGTTTTTGTTTTAATTGCTTTATTTGTTGCCCAACATGACTATCTTATAATTTCCCATTGTGCATAAGTGGTGGGGAGTAAAAGTGTACCCCTAAATCGTTTTTTTTTGCGGTTTTACGGTTAAATAATCGGCAAGTGATCTGTTTAAAAGTTGTGGAGCGTTTAATGTGGCATTTAATGAGACCAGATTTATATTATTTAGACAACTCGTTCTCATGCTGATGCTCCTCAAAGTTGTACGTATTTTACAATTTTGTGAAAAACCATCCGCTTGTTCCCACAGCCCTTGAGGTGTCACAGGGGCAGAGAAGGTTGTGGTAGTCAGTGAGGATAGGGATCTCCACATTATGCTTTATGGGCAAGCCACACATCAGCTGCTTCGCCCGCGTAGACTATTTCCACCGTCATAATTAAATCTATGCAAAAATCTCATTCTAAGCAAAATTAAAAGCTCTACAATTTTTAAACAGAACACTTGTCGATAATTTCCGTCCTTTACGAGACATACCCGTAAAAACGGGAATGTATACTGATTTTCGGGTACACTTTTGCCCCCCACAACTAATGCAAAGCTCCCATGGGAGGGAAAACCTAGGATGGTCATATTGGGCAACAAATAAAGCCAATAAAACAATGAAATCTTTGGTAGGATTTAAAACCGATTTGAATGTTTTGTTTGTTTTATTCTACTGGCCTATTAATTGTACAGATATATTAAAAACATGGTCATTGTGAGATTAAGGTCACGTACAGAGGCGTTCAGATCAACCTTTACATAGGGACCTTATGCTGCTGACAAGAACCATTTTGCAATGGTTTTGTAAAGGTTGATGTGAAAGCCTCTGTACGTTAATATAACGCAAACGTTAACGTTAATAACCCGAGAACAATATTTGGTGGACATTTATTAATTTTGGCTTACGGATATATTTTACTGTTAAAGCATCACTTTTTCACATGAAAGCTATATCTTATTTGTGATGCGAATTTACTATCTAAGATTAAGTATTTGGTACACTATTCTTTTTTGGTGTTTGTTATCATTTTAAGGGAAAACAGTTTAGGTTATCAAAACTCATTTAGGTAAAATATTTGTAATTTTGGTACCATTTTTTTAATCAGTTGGTCCGACTGGACAAATTGTTGGTATTAGAAGGGCGAGCAATTACTGCTCTAATTTCTACAAATCCAGAAATTATTTTCACAATAGGTGAAAATAATTTTTGTACAAAGGACGAAAATAATTACTGTTATACATTATGATATAAGTGCGGTAAGTTGAAAATTACAGCGGAAGCGATATTGCTAGAGGGCGAGCAATATCGCCTGGCCTGCGGCTCGCCGCGGGCGAGGCAGCAAACAGAGGCAGTAATTATTAAAGCGCACGCATGGCTTATGACGTTTTATAACATATTTGCGAGGAAATAAATAAAACTCGGACTTTCTTAAACGAATAAATCTTTAATCACTTGTTGGAGCAGTTATAAAATTTTTTACTTGTTCACAAATTAGCGACGGGCGCGCATCAGCGCTTTTTTTAAGCAAAGGCATAAAAACAGCCAGTATTACTAATAAAGTAAATTAATATTTTTGTGTTTTTGTTTTAGATAAATGGTTGTAATTTATTGTCAAAATTAATTAAATTAAAGAAATGAATGTTTTATTTATTATATATTTTTATCTCCCAAAGTTAATTTTATTCATAAAATGTTGACCTCTTTTTTGACATAAAAACTCTTTGCTAAGATTTTAAAAAAGTACCGTTCGTTTTAGACGGAGCATCTTGATAAACCGTACGTTTTACCTTGAAAAAAACTCGTGCGTTTTACATTACAATAACGCACAAGTACGTAATGCGATACAATACGATATTGAAATTGGTACTTTACGAGCAAATATGTTATAAAATAAAGTTAGAAATATTTTAGCTTTACATATTTAATTGTTTTGATGTTTGTAAATAGCTAGACCCACTGAATGGCATCAATGTCCTCTAGATACTTCGTATGGGACCACGTCAAGGACCACCAACAGGACCTAATGATCAAACTATTTATAAAAGTAAATATATCTGCTGTGTCATTATTGTAATAGCAAATCTATACTAATATTATAAAGAGAAAAGATTTGATGGTTTGTTTGTTTGTATTGAATAGGCTCCGAAATGATTATTGATGATTGAACCAAAAATTCAGTGAAAAATAATAGTAAATGTAAATCAAGTCGGAGAAAAGCGGGCAAAATGGACACCAGCTGTCAAACATTTGACAACGAAGTATGTCGGGGCAGCTCATCTTAAATATATGTGTTTATGTGTAAAAACAAAAATAAAGTCTGAAATTATTCAAAGTACTTTACTATCCTTATTTACTTTAAAATAGATAAAAAATAGAAAGCGTAGATATTTATCTTTGATCCTTACATAAGAAACTTAACAATATCAATAAAAGACCCGGTCGAGAAATCGCGAAATCAGATACTTGCTTCGAAAACTTTCAGACCTCTGTTTATTCTATTTATTTAAATAAGAGTTTGACACTGACTGTACAATATAAGTAAAATATTATTAATTACGGCATAATTGCTTAAATTTTAATATCCATCAATTAAATCTATACCAAAATATCTCCAAATAATGTATATTCAAATTTAAAGTACATACCATTGTTTAAAGCTTCGAATGATCATGAACATTGCTTGAAAGCATTTTAAATCGAATTCCTTAGATATGAAAATACTTTTAGATTAAACAAATTTTGCTATGTTTAAATGGTAAACATCCTCGTTTCAGTTCCCGCCGATCTTGAAGGGCTTATGTGCATAACCAAGCCTTCATTCTTAAACGTCACTGCAGCTTAAGTAAAGGTATACCTTTCATACATGGTGACACATCGTAACGCATAATGTCTATTGCCGTAATTTCAATTAGCATACTTCATGTAGCATAAGATAAAAAAGCATATTAATGTTAGCCATAATTTTCAAAGGCATCACATTCAATACCAATACATATAGCAATATCGAGACTTCCTAGAAAGTCCTTATTTGATAAACTCGAGAATTCGGAGTACAGGTATACGGCGTATATTATTTCTATTTTATATGTAATATATTTAGGACAGTTTCTGTTGTAGAGTTACATACCTACCAGTCAAAGTAGTAACCATTTATATAAGCTGCTTGTGAAAGTAATCATTATTTCCTTATGATTGGTAGACTACCTGATTTAGTGACAAGTTTTGATGTTTAATTAGGAGAGTGAACGGAAAGTCGCGAGTGGTGCCAAAGCAGGCTTCACATGAGCATAACCCTGAACCATTCAAATTTCGGTTTTTATTTTGGTTGAAGACGATTAATGTTCATTTTGCTTATCTAGTCGTACCTTCACTCTAATTGCTTAGATGTAAGCATATGGGATGTCACGGCAATAGTTTTGTAAGATTTAAATTTAATATAGAACCAAATAGAGTGCGTGAGATTGCCGATGTAATGTAATTGAGTGGGCCCATGTTTTGGATGACGCAAGTAGGAACGTACCGTAAGAGTATATTCGCCTTTGCTTTTATGTAAAGGTAGTCCCTAGGTAAAATGCTCTAGGTGACTAGAGCATTTTCCTGTTATGTATCGTTTCAATTTTGAGCATTACTGTACTGCCTGCCTGACATGACGAATATTCGCCTATGTTACATTTTTCAGATTCGATTTTGACCATTACATCACAATACTGCCTCACAAAACTTCAGAGAAGTTGTATCAAAATATTAGACATTATATCATCAAATAGCGCTCTGTAATGGTCGGTGCTTTACCCTCACCAACGTAATGCTCGAATATGTAACATTACAGTTTGCGCACTGTAACGCTCGGCTCCCCTTCCTCAATGATGTAATGCTCGACTCTGTAACGTTACATTACAGAAAAATGCTCCAAATGATGGGAGCACCTTAAGGGGACACAGCACGGTCGAGAGAATTCAAAAATAAGTATTTGAAAAATCTATTCGAAGATAATAAATCTCTAGCCCCCCGCAGAGTGCGATAGAGACAACTGCAAATCGGACCGACATTACCTATCAAAAGTACACAAAATCGACGCTTCGTAGTCCCCTGATCCCATTTCGAAAACTTGACTGATTAAATTACTTTATTAGTAAAAATTAGGAAAAGACTGGCCGTGTTTCTATGTTTTCCTTTCTTTACTTATCATTATTAAATACATTTTATGGATGTTTGATCAGAGCGGGAAATCTGAGCATTTTTTTGGGTTTTCGAAGGGTCATATCTCTTTTGATAGTTTGTTTATCAAGAAAAGGAAAACATAGGGACATGCTTTAGTGGCCATAGATTCATTGGGAAACAATGATTCCTCTACTATACTCCATTCATTAGGTATAGCATTAGGCAGAAGTAAAAAAGGTTATTTTTAGGGTAGATTTTGTGGTAAAAAAATTATAAACATTATTACTTTTAAGATTCATGCCAAATTTAATAAAATATGTAGCAGCTGTCACACTTGATTGTTCTCTTTTATAGTAAAGTAACTTCAGAATTGATGAGGCTTTTGTTCAAATAAATCATTTTGTCTTGCATCAAACTACTTATATTGTCGATATAAAAACCTAAAAGAACCAGGGGTTTTTATCTAATCACATTTTTACTGTCACTATAACTCTACCAAATCTGAAATGTTACATAATCCCTTCATATGTTGCGGCGGAAGGGGGTTTCCAATTTTTCCAGGTTATACTTGATATACTATATAATAGATATTATACTTTATATTATTAAGTAAATGTATGCTATCGTCATGGCAACGTAAAACGCAAATTGTCAATCATTTTAGCACCCCTGCTTCTTATTGAATGAAGTAGTAATGAATGAAGTATAGCAATAATCAGGGAGAAAACAGGGGACTACGTTTGTATGGAAAAACGACGCTTCTGTATCCTCTTAGGGTTATTTGTCTAAAATTACTGTGACCGAAATTGTAATGTCAATATACCTGTTGGATAACATTCCAAACAATAAATGATTTCAAGTTGTAACATTGCAGTTTTATTATTTTTATTTTTCCTTCGTCCGTGTGTCAAAAAAAAATAGGTACTATCGTGGTCTCTCACGCCTTACCACTTTGTAGAAATATTCCTGTGAGCGCATCGCACCGAGCATTAGCTTCACCTGCCCCTGATTGGTTACGTATTTCTACTACGTTTTACTTTAACCATTTAGGTATATTCCTGCGTATTGTCGGTGTCACAGGGAATTGATTTTTTATGAATGCATAATTTCTGTTAACTATGAACCATATTTTCATTGGATAAGAGTTAATTTTCCCGTGACGCAGACAACTGGCACAGTAATCATCTTATTGAAATGATTTTAGAGACAATAGTTGTTTACAAACAAACACGTTTTTTGTAACCGTCCTTGGGTCAGTCTGTCATTTCTTCCTACTAACTCATATGCGACGATGCCAAACCGTGACCGATGCGCCACTTGACCCGAAACATGAATGGATGGAGTGAACAGCAACACGGTATGTGCAAACAATTTCAGCCCTTAGACTGGTAAAGCGCGACTTTTAAATCAGGTGAACCAGGTGAGGTGGGTAAATAATCTGTCCGATGAATACAAGCTGGAATGTGGCGTTCGTCAGGGTGGACTGACATCTCCGAGCTTGTTCAACTTGTACATTAACGAGTTGATTGAGGGACTCAGCAGTGTCCATGTCGGATGCTACATTGACTACTACACCAGAGGTCGCGGGTTCGATCCCCGCACAGTACAAACATTTGTGTGCATGAACATGTCTGTTTGTGTCTGGGTGTCTCCTATGTATAATAAGTATGTATTTACAAAAGAAAATGTATGTAAGTATGTTTATCCGTTGTCTAGTATCCCATAACACAAGCTTTAATTAGCTTACTTTGGGGCTAGATGGCGCTGTGTGGAATAATGTCCAGGGATATTTATTATTTATTATTTATTGACGGTACCTGTGTCAACAACATCAGCTACGCTGATGACATGGTCCTGCTGGCTCCCTCGATCAGCGCGTTGAGAACGCTCGTTGACATTTGTGAGCGCTACACTTCGGGGCATGGCCTCAAGTACAACTGTAAAAAGAGTGAGGTACTTGTGTTTAAGGCTGGTACTCAAAAGCCGACCTTCGTGACTCCCGTTGTACTTGAAGGCTCTCCCCTGAAAGTTGTGCGTCAATTTAAATACCTTGGCCACATGTTAACTGACAACCTACAGGATGACGTTGATATAGAGCGTGAGAGAAGGGCGTTGGCGGTGAGAAGCAACATGCTGGCTCGCAGGTTTGCTAGAAGCACAATAGAAGTTAAAATTACTCTTTTTAGAGCTTACTGTCAATCTTTTTACTCTAGCAGCCTGTGGGTTAAGTATACGCAACGAGCCTTCAGCGCCCTAAAAGTGCAATATAATAACGCGTTTAGGGCACTGTTGGGACTGCCGAGGTATTGCAGTGCCTCTGGCATGTTCGCAGACGCCCGCGTCGATGGTTTTAATGCCATTATGCGAAAAAAAGCCGCGTCAATGTTTCATCGGCTCCGAAGCAGTCCCAATAGGATTCTGAAAATGATTGCGTCCCGCCTCGACTGTCCTATCCAACAGCACTGGGTGAGTGTTGTCACAGGTCAAATATAAATTAATGTAATTAGAGAATTACATTAATTTATATTTGACCTGTGTGAGCTAAGAGAGCTGGACATTTTAATTTTAATTTTAATCAATGCAATTGTTTTAATATGGATTTAATCTGAAATAAATGATTTTTATTTTTATTTATTTTATTTTATTCCCAGGTCTTCACTTACTCAATGTTGCACAGGCCCCATTTTTCACATTCCCAGATCTTCACTTTGCCAATTTTGCACATTTCCAGACTATAACATTGCCAAATTTTCGTATGCTCAGTTCTTCATAGTCTCAATTCTTCTCACTCTCTTTTCTGTACATGCCCAATAGTTCACAGTCGAAGTTTTTCTCACTCTCTGTTATTCACATGCCCAATTCTTCACACTGTCAATATGTCACGCAAAGTACAGTCAGAGAAGTATACTACTGACCTAAAAATAATAAAACAAAGTCATTTTGAAATCAACGAAATTATTATCGTTCAAATAAACTGTAGAACAATAAAATTCTCATGTTCTCTTTACTCAATGCTGTTTAAATGAAATAAAATGAAAGGAAATTTATTGTTTAAGTATTATAACTCAAATAAAAATCTTTGTCTTTCTATCTAAAACATATAAATCAATGAAATATTTTTCTTACTTTTATCTTATTGAATTTGCACATGCATGCTATTGAGTTGGTAATTTTATTATTTATCTAAACACACCAGTACTTCTATTTTGCCAATGTTGCAGTCATTAACAATATTCTCAATTTGGTTGTTTATGTTCACAATTCCTTTTTTACGTTTTTTCCCAGAGCTGTGCAGTTGACTTTGCCGAATACGAAAATCATGGTATTTGCTCTCTTTTTTTAACTGACAAAGAGCAAAATTTACGGGCATAAAATATTTTTTGGAATTTCGTGTTCATCCTGTGATGCCAACCTTCTATAAAATTCGTCGTCCGGACATGTTCGTTGAAGCACGTGAATGTGTCACTAGTTATTTTTTGTAACTAGAAGCTTATAAAGTAATTATGAAACTTTTGAAAATTTTCTTCATTTGGCATTTTTCTTGAACTGACAAATATACCTCAGGTACCTCATTAGGAGGCAAGTGAGCCAACACACAACATTATTTGGTAATCATGTACCCTTCTTCAAATTTCAATAGCTCCAGTACTTTTGATTTTGCCCTCAAAGCTTTTTGGTAGTGATAATTAAAACCGGTTATTTTTTTCTGTGGAAACACGTCTCTGATCGCATTTATAGTTGCGATTTCGTAGTCACACTTAAAGTTTGAAATCTTCATGCCATCCTGTTCCTTCAAAAGGGTAAATAGACTTTTATACGTTTTCTCTGTTTTATTTGGAAGTAACGCATACACAAGCGGAATGAATTTATTCTCGTCACTCTTTTCAGTTAAATTGGCATGCAGTATGTTTGATAAAAGGGATGTGGGGTCATTTTGAAAGTTCCGTCGGAATAATAAGCGTCCGTCCTGTTCTTTGATCACACTTAAAGCTAATTCGGTAGCAAAAATAATATTTTTGTCTTCTGCTGAACATTCATTATAAATAAGAAAATTTTCAGTAAAAAATGTTGGTAATTAAACATCTTTTATGTCTTTAGATGTACCTTTAGTCATCCCCAGATAGCGATATCTCGCTCTGTAAAGGGAACTTTCACACGATGAAAATTCCGGAACTGCTTCTATATTACAACCAGCCCCCTCTTCCTTTAATTTACTAATTTCTTCTTCATAGATATGTTGTACTGGGGCCATAGATGTTTGTACTTTTAATTTGCATGCGTGAAAACATTTTTCTATTACACTTTTCGGCATACGAGTATCTGGTGAACAAAAATGTTGCCTTTCACGCGTAACTTTTCCATTTGAGTCTAGCGTTATGCTAGTATTACACTCGGGTAAATTTGAGCATCGCCAGTTTGTACTACACGAATCGTACTTCCTGTGATAGTTGATAAATCTTTATGTAGATCTTGTGGGGTTCTTTGGGAACGGCTAGGCACAGGAAATCTAAGAGAAATAAAAATCTTCAGGATAAAACTTGATAAACTTTCGTGTAATAAAAAGGCAAAATAATAAACCTGACAACCAAAGAAAATATTCTATCTAAAACAAATCTAACTTGTCAACTCCTTGTTCTTAAAAATAGACAACAGAAAGGAGATGAACTGCAACATACTTGCAAGTTACTACGTTGCAAGAACTTTGCAAAATAACAACCACCAAACTAACAGAAAATAACTTACATGCTAAAAAATGCTTATAAATCAAGTCGTCGTGGTCGCGACCAGCACGTGTGCGACAGCTCGTTGGTAGCTTTTTAGAGACTTCAGATGCGGTTGGAGACTCAGGAAGGTTGGTGCCAACTCGAGAGAAAGCTGAAAACCATTACTAACTCAACTCCAGGTTCTTAGTCTTCCATCTTTGTTCATCTTTCTTACATGTATATTTGTCAAAACCAACGAGCAATATTTCAAATTAAGAATCACAAAGTATCCACGCCAAACTAGAAATAAAATAGATATACTGCCACACCATCCATCTCGTACAACATTTTTTTCAAAAAGTATATTTAACATAGGACCCAAAATTTTTAAACACCTCCCTGATTATTTAAAAGAAATGTCATTACAAATAATAAAAAAAACATTGTTCCATATACTCATTGGCAAGTGTTGTTATTCTTTGCATGAGTACTTTGAAGACAAAATTAGGATAGAACAATGATACCTGTCTGTCATTATGGGCTATAGTATGTAGGATAAGTAAAAAAAAGATTTAAGTTAGAATTTAGGTTTATTAAAAATGTATATTGTACGCCTAAACGGCTTGTGTGTAACTTTAAACAATATTACTCACAACACCTGTAATATACAAACTTATAACTTGGCAATAAAAAATATTTGATTTGATTTGATTTGAAAAAGGGTTGGCTAACATCATTATGCTCATTCGAGTGGAAATAATTAACTTTATACACGGTGTCGGGTTTCATGTGGTCCAAACGAAAACCATCGATAGAGGGGTCCAGGGGTACTCTAAGGACTATAAATTTATAGTTTTCGAGAAAACAGCATTTTTCAAAAAAAAATCTTGATAATGACGCATTTTTTAATGATTTTTCTTAAAGTATTATTATTAGAACCTTGATTTTTTTTGTGAATGTGAACAATTAATAGGCCTTTCATTACACCACTACAGTTGTAACTCAGGCTAATAATTTTCTGCAAAAAAAAATAAACAGTGAACTTTTTTTATTTGGATGATTTTTTACTTCTTTCTTTAGGGTGGTCTAACTCCAAAAAAGCACATAACAAAAAACTTCAGGACCCATTTCGAAAACTTGCCTACTATGTGGAACCACTACTTGTAAAATTTCAATCAGCTACTGCAGGGGCTTAAGTCCCAAATGACCTTCAATAATTGATAGATTCATTACAGAAAATTAGAGGATATCATGAAATAAAGTAGAAACATATCAACGATTTTACAAAATTACTTTATTAAGTATTTTTTACCATAATAAATGTTCGAAGTGACGTCCACCTTCAACTATGCACATACGACAACGTTTAATAAACTGTCTTCGTGGACGTTGAAAGGAGTCGTCTTTTTGTCTTATTGTCTCTTGTGCTTTTCTTAGTTTAGTGTTTAATTCTTCGATGGTATTATATTCTTTGTAATACACTAACTCTTTGTAGAATCCCCAGATAAAAAAATCGACAGGGTTTAAGTCTGGGGACCTTGGTGGCCAGGCGATGGGTCCACCGCGTCCGATCCATCTGTCTGGGTATGTTTGGTCCAAATGATTTCTAACTACTCTAGCGAAATGGCACGGAGCTTCATCATTTTGGAAAAATACTCGCTGGCGCAACTCCAAATTAACATCGAGCAGAGCATCCAGCATAAGGTCGGGCAGATTCTCCCTCAAAAAACTGAGGTATGTGGCACCATTTAATCTTTCTGGTAGAACAAATGGGTCGATTAGTTGTCGGTTAAAAACTCCAGTCCACAAATTAACAGAAAATTGGTGCTGGAAGCTGTGGCGGCGCACCAGCCTTGGATTTGTTCGCGACCATACGTGAGTGTTATGCATGTTAAAAACACCACTCCTAGTGAATTTTGATTCGTCAGTCCACAAAATCGAGTCAAAAAATACCTGGATCATTGCTATCTCTCCTAATCATCTCTTGACAGAAAGCCACACGTCGAAAACTATTGCTTACCATTTTAACAATTGTACTTTTACTAACTGTTTCAACAATTAAACTTTTCATAAACAAAATGAACCAATGAATTTTTATTTTTTTCCTCGTAAGTGTGTTAAAAACGTCGTATGAAACGCTTGTGCATTGGTTATTCCAGTCTCGGCTTTATTACGCCCTCGCCTTCGGCTCGGGCTGCAATCCCGCCTCGACTGTAAAACCAACTTAGCACACTTGTATCATAATGTACTATACTTAATCGGTTAATGAATGCTTCCAGCCGATACCAATGGAAGCACTTTCAAAAATTGAAAAATGTCTAGAGATTAAATCAAGAATCCAGTAATATGGCCATAGTTTGGCGAATTCACCTAAGTAAATGTTGAATCATAATGTAAGCGCGATTCAATGACGTATAACGCCATCTATTGGTACACTTCGCATTATTATGTGCACCCAATTGCAGCACAACGAGCCATTTTTGTAATAAAAAATATATTTCACATTCGATGTAAAATTTTGTAATGTAATGTAAAATCTTGAACGTTGATAAGGGTCAAGCGATTTCAGTGCTACTAGCGGCTAAACTTGGCAGTTTTCTTCCCCATACACTGAAGCTATTGGACTCAACAGTATTTTTAGGAGTTACATTATATTCAAAACTTCAGTGAGAGCCTCACCTGACGACGCTTTCTGGAAGGCTTAGCTCTGCTATTTTCGCTGCCACGAAGATAAGGCATTTAACTGACATCGCAACGGCTCGTTTACTGTTACCAAAAAACTTTTCTTTTTTTCAACTTTTTCATTATTTTGAATTTGGAACGCGTTTATTATTTTAAAAACTTCTTCGCCCCATTTCACACATTTTTTCGTGTTCAATAACACATTACAAAAAGTAAGTAAGAAAAAAATCATTTATTCATTTAAGCTTGTACAAAGCACTTATGACATGTCAAAAAAAGTATATAGAAATAATAATAATAAACGTAAATAAAATAGTACAATATTAACTAGTACACATCGTGAATATACATAATGTGAATCTACCACCGGTTCGGACGTTGCTTCTTATCGAGAAGACTCCGGCAAGAAACTCGATAGTTACTCTTTTCAACTTTGTTTGTTTTACAAAAAATAAATTCAGAGTACAGTCAATGCGAGTAGAAAAAAGAACACAATATTGAGCAGAGGAGCAGATTATTCCTACTATGACCACAAACTTTTGTCGTTCAAGTAATCCTCTACATTATAATAACCTTGTTTCATTAACTTTGCTTTAATTGCAGACTTAAACTTGTGAAGAGGTAGATCAACAAGACTTTGAGGTATTTTGTTAAAGTATTTTACAGATTGACCCACAAATGAGTTTCCCACCTTGTGTAGCCTAAGACTGAGAGTTTTCAATTTGTTTTTATTTCTGGTATTATGTTTATGAGTGTCACTGTTTTTTTTGAACAGATGCAAGTTTTTGCGCACATACATACAATATGGAATTACAGTGAGTGCCTTGCACAAAGTGGGTATGGAGCCGTCGGTCATTTTCCAGACACTTTAAAAGCTTGGTATCAGAGGTATGTTGGTTGGTATATCATAAAATAAATAAACAAAAAATAAAAATCATTTATTTCATACCGGAGTCCAGTGTTAGTAACAAATAACTTATCAACTATGCTTAACGTATTGGTATACCTACGCCGTTTTAATTAAAGCAAAATAAATAAATAAATATGCTAGTAACAGAAAAAAATGTCTAATAATTGAGACAAAGAAAAAAGACACTACTATCCCGCATATCGATCTGCGCGAAACTATTTTTCAACATTGAACTATAATGTAAGTATCTGACGACGTACAAATAATATCTCAATGTTTTTGACAGTGCGACTGACCGCCACACTGAAACTCACTGACTTCGCCTGTAAACTCACGTCTCTGTGTGCGTGTGTCAAAAATGGCGTGTTGTTGTGTCGTATAAAATTATATTCTTTCGTGAACATTCAGAAATACATGAAAAATTAAGGTTGCTTAGGTAACTAATTTCAGACAGCTTATTCTCTTTTCAGTTTCTTCCTCTTCTGTTTCCCGAGATGTGTTTGATTTTCCCACGCGACTGGTGGGAAATTCCCTAATTGCTCGGAACCATCAAATGAATCGGTTTCTGGGTCGTCAATATAGATTGTTTTTTTGTATTGAATCTTCGATTCAGGCAGCATTCAAGCAAGATGTCCCACGACAATTGCCACAAACTGCTGAACATTGGAGGCCCAACTTTCGACAGCTGCACAATGCAATGAACATGATTTGGCCTAAATTACAAAAGAAACGCGATGTTCTCATGGGCTCTAATATGCCGTTTTTGAATACCCACCCCATTCTTGCGGGTTCAGCTGATATTCGTTCACGCAGTGGCTCTGCTATAGTTCGTAAAAAATAGGATGATTAGAATGACACATAGATTTATTATCTGTGATGAATCATGAAAAGTGACGTGATAACTTTGTACCGACGGCAAATGAGCGACTACACTTGTTGCAATAATTAAACGCGAAGAATCACTCTAATTTGGCGTGTTTATATTTTTTTATTGTGCTTTACATTTTACATAAACTTATTTTATAAATTCAGCTCATAAAGAAAAACAATTCATACTGATTCGTACTATCTACCTATGATGAAACAGTCAGCGATTTAGGACTGTCCATTTAATATTTTTCGAGAAATTGACTGCAATATGAACGATCCCGCTTAAGCCTAACTATTTTTAAAATTGAATCTATCTATTTGTATGTTCCAGCATAACATTTAACTTATTATATGGATTTTTTAGAAACTCATACACTTATTCTATAAAACATGGATTAAATACGACGCGATTGGCGTAGTGTGCTGTAGCACGGTTTCTCGCCTCGATTTCCGTAGTGTCCCGGGTTCGATTCCCGGTCGGGTCAATTCAGGAAACGATCTTTTCTGAATTGACTCGGGTCTGGGTGTGCTGGGAGACGCCCCTAGCTTATTTCCTTGTGTGGTACCTTGTAACACAGGGATTTAATAATCCCTACTTCGAGACCATTACAAGAGGTGTGTTGTCTGGCGCATATTTATTTATTTATTGTTTAAATACAGGTTGTTTTAGAATCTAGAACGAAATTAAAAATGTTTAAAAACTAAGTTCACGTCCACGTCCAGAACATGAAATCGATAGTGAACTAAAAACTTAAATATCTACGACGAGCTTAGAAGGTTACGTCATGATGCCGAAATTTTAGAGATGGGACACATCGATAAATAAAATTCGATGGAATAAAAAGATATTATGTTTGTTTTCTTTCATTCAATAAAATGATATTAACTTTAGGCCCTGCCACACTGAATGCAGTTATTAAATCTCGACGTGAGACCCATATGGTCTGAGGTACAATTTATCAACTTTTCAGGAGAGGCAAATAAAAATCTTGGTTGGAATTTCCAAATTAAGTCACATTTATTGTTCTTTTAGCCATATAAATGAATACTTATGTTGCAGTAAACTTTTGCCCCTTTTATTTTCAAAGTTTATAATTCCAAATATATTAGTAATAATCATACTTTTTATAAAAAAATGTGTTGACTGATCTTATGCTTGTACAATTGGGGGTGTAGTAGGCCTAACGTCACGACGACAGAGCCGTTTATCGCCAAAAATTTCCGATGTCATTCACTTGGAGAAGGTAATGTTGTTATTGTTTCGGTTTTGCTTTTGCTGTTGACTTTCTGTTGCAACAATGCCAAAAAGACAACGAAAGACTGTTTTAAACAGTGAATCTCGCGAGTTCGTGGTCCGCTTACGAGATTATTTTGAACGGGAGCACCATAATGGTGGACCGCTGTTACCGTTGTCGCAAGCATGTGACAGAGTTGCTGACGCTCTTAATATTGGAAGAGCTACAGTGACAAGAATAACCCACGAAAAATTCGGAGATGATTCAATGCAGGAGAATAAACTATCAACACCAATTAAAAAAAGGAGAAAAAGAATCACTGTAACTGGTAGTGACTCCAGGCGGTCAGGCAAGTTTAGATAGTTATACTCAAATAAGGCGAAAGCGGTCTTTCTGTAAACTTTTTATATTTGTACTATAGGTTGATCGGTAAGATATTCCAATACATGATAAATAAAATCTCCGTGTTGTTATTTACCGTACAGAGGCGTTTACATCAACCTTTTCATACGGGCACCTTATGCTGCTGACATAAGATCCATTTTGCAATCGTTTTGTAAAGGTTGATTTGAACGCCTCTGTACCTTATTAACACAATGTGGAAAACAAAATTAATGCACACCTGACGAAGACGTTAGTTCCAATTTTTTTTCTTCAAAAATGATTCGCCACATTTAAAAGCATAATCTTTGCTTGACTTTATCATTTTTTATTACGTAGACTCTGTAATTCCATGTTTGTGTTTCCTCACATGTAGCAAACACAAAGCTGCAACCGCGCAAGCTTTCACGTTGAACGCCTATTGCTGTCTGTAGCCGACAGGCAACTGATAAGTGATTGACTGGCCGAGTGCGTGCATCTCCCTCCCGCGTGCCGCGCACCATCATACATATACATATTGTGGGTAAAAAAAATATTGGTACTAAAATAAAACATTTAACGTCGTAAATAATGTGAATATATTCTTAAATTATTACAATGGATATACAAGTTATAGAAATCCGGTTTAACAAAGACCTCATCAAAGTTTTTAAATTATGGTTATGTAACGGCTAAAGCCATGATAGTTGTTACAATAACTTTTAGCGTAAAATATTTGTATTAACATTCCACAATAGATAAAATATATATCATAGTCATAATATTTATACTGTATTAGATATTATTCACGCAGACATAGCACAAATGTAATAATTAAACAAAATAAAAATTAATCCACGTATAAATACTTCAAACACTACTTAATGTAAGCACTTGTTTGACAAGGATACATTTAATATTGATCAAGCCACAATACTTAATAATTTAAACATCTTACAATATATTATTAAATTTGTGCACAGTCCATCATTTATTCATTTAAATATGCAATATATTGTTTAATTAAAATCATTAATAATAAGTAACATCATCTTTAAGATTTTCATTAGTGTTAATAATTAAATTAAATACACCGTTTTTGTCTATACAAATCTAATATTATACATAATAATAACCTTCTTAAAACGGTCTTACATAACTATTTCGTAATTACGTGTTTTAAATAAAAACTCTGTCAAAAATCGAGACAAAACAATACTATAGCTGGCTATTTTCTTAAAGCAACATATTTTCAAAAAACCTAGGTACATACATTTTTTAAATTAGTATTGAAAATTAAAAAATAAAATTGCAGCTATTAATTTTTTTTTTGCATCAAATACTTATATCTTGAAAACCATTAACATGAAACCCTTAAAATTAAGAGTTAAATAACTTTACTAATATGAAACCGGTGTTTACAAATTCCGGCTGATCATTAACATCGCAGGGAAAATTATATTGCATACCTATTCAGTAACTGTTGTAGACACAAACTTAGTTTTTTTAATTCCTTTCATAAAATGCCTTCTCTTCTTTATTAAATCAGTCGTTTTTTATGACAGGTTAGGAATTAAAGATTATTTAAACATTCCTTTCCAATTACTGAGTATGCCAAATATAAATGTGATATAAGTAAACACCCAGTGTTTTTGATCGTTCTTAATACTTTTAGTAGTAACGAACACGAAAAAAAAAGAAATTTCCTCCAATTTGGTAATGTCGTTTAGGAAGTTTGCGTCAAACTTCTAGTCCACTCGGACTGAAGTTGTTTCGCGCATGCGCAATACCTATCTTTCAAAAGAAAAATTGGAAATGTGGGGTCGGGACAACTTCAGAGTGGACTCAGAGCTTGACGAGAACTATATCTTTCCACGGTTTTTCATTTATTTATATAGATATATATTTATTTCTAATGGACAAGCTAAACAACATCCTTTGCGCCACAACCTTTAAATACAGATCAGGGAAAATTCGTTGTCACTTTGTGAATAAAAATCTGATTGAACACTATTGTTTCTAGGGTAGGATTATTATCACCAGACATCGGATTATATGCATTTGCATGTTTGCATATGCAAATGTATAAAACTCTCTAATTACTGCGTTAGTTATGCACTATTACTTTCAGCCTTTTTTCCCAATCGGGCATATTTCGTTAAGTGGCGGGAGCGGGAGGTACGTGTGACAACAAAAAATACACTGCACTGCTAACTTCAATCAGCTATTTTGACTAGTTTAGGCAATAATATCAATTTCATGAAAGTGAATACGTAATAAGATTGTTTTCATTTCTTCGGTTGCAAGGTGCGTTTGAAATAATTTTAGGTATTTTGGGAATATTGTTTGTATTTTGAGCTATTTGTCATTTCAAACTTTCAGAGCAAAGTTTAAGCTCTGACCTGCGTTAGCCTTTTGAAGGGGGCGCCTTTAAGACATTCTCCTAGAGCGCCGCATGTCTACTGAGCACACACCCAGCGTATTATGGTTAACATGTATAGTATAATCGTTTCCAATTATACTTATTTTATTGCCACTAACGTGATGGACGCTATACGTTTGCTTAACGTTAATATCGTTAAAGAGACGCACACGCCTGGAAAACGCATTCTCATCGATTTTTTGTTGTTTCAAAAAGTATCAGAATAAGTAGGTATTTAAATTTGTGTATATTAATTAGTTCTTGGTTTTTACAAAAAATGTTTCAAAATCACCTAGAAAATCACAATCGCATTCAGCATATAAACTTAATTTGGGAAGATATCACGTTTTGGCGAGCGTTCAAAATACACTCGAGCGTTTGGTAAAAAGTAAATAATAGAAGAGGTAGGTTGATAATATGGTTGGGAATATTTAACAGAAAGAATAACGAAATAGGTTAGTTGGACTATAAATTGAAATTGAAATTTTTAAGATGGCTTTCAAGTGCTAGTAAAACGATCCGTTTATCTCAACCTTGTCAGGCGCCACAGGGTAGTTAGAAGAACAAGGGCGTAAAGTGACTTGAGGTTATGTGTGGAATTCATGCTTGCTTTTAATAACTTTATGAGAACTAAATAGAACTGAGCACTGTTCTAACAATGCAAATTAAAGCTTAATTTCTGTGTACATCCGACTTTCATCAATAATCGAACCAAGTTGAAACCTGCAATAGTTTTTCGAGTCAAGCACATGATTGCCAATCAATAATAAGGCAAATAAAGCTTTGGGGTAACACTACTTCGAACAGATATACCTTCAACATATTTCTCACATTTCTAGCTTCTTTCTTTGAATGTGTTGTAAACAAGGACAGGTTAGCGTCTGCCGGCATGCTACGTAGTGACCACATTCAAAATCGGGATACATTTTCATGTAGTAAGCTGGTACAGTAATTTAGAAAAAATAGCATTCTAAATGTTGGTCATTTTAAATAGACAGTTTAATAGACTTAATTTTAATCAAAGATAATCTTTACACATATTTTTTTGACATGAGTATTAATCACATCTTAAATAAATTTGTTACACTGTTCAGACAACTAACAGTATTTAAAAATACTTTGTGACTATTAGACGGTGAAGCCTAACATAATAACATAGATTCGTTGAATACACACGTTTTCTTTCTTCATATGATGGAAAACAAAGGTTATGTGTTATGAGGCAAAAATAAATAGGGAAGAGGAGAATTATCACAACATGTCGTTGCATCTGTGCGAGAGGAGATTAAATAATTAGTGCTAAGGAGAGACGCACGCCAAAAGTTTTTAAATAGAAAAACTATCCACGCCGCTCCTATAGTAGGCTCTATGAACCCTGCTGGAGCTTGTAAAATCAGACATCAAAATAACTAGCCATCAATGGCCATAATCACTCCAGTTCGAAATATCTCAAATTTTGAACTGTATTCACTACTATATTCAAAAAAAAAATTTCGTTGAATATAAAAGTTGAATATAAAATAAATTCTCACACAAAAGCAAACAACACGATCCGATGATTCCGTTTGCATAGGTAAGTATATTAATAATTCACTTAATAATAGTACACTTCTATTCTGTCTCACCCTATCAATCTCTGTCACTGTCGACGCATCTGCTGAATCGTCGAAGAAAAGATACACATCAATCTGCGACTGAGTAGTAGATATATACTCGTATTAGGCTGAATGCAAAAAAAACACCTGTGTTAGTTATGAGGGTGTTACGTGTTTTAGACATATCTTAATATAAAACAGTCGCATACGTAATTATTTAGAGAGCCGGAATGTACTACTGGCCAAGCCAATTAAACTGGTGGAATGGTCCAGAGGACAGCGGTTTTGTCTGCAGAAGTAGATAAGAAGGAGAAATCGTCAGGATGCCATCTTGCCGATATCACTTTGTCGGGATGTCGTGCCACGGGAACGCTGGGCAGCGCACAAGTCAGGTCACCTGTAGAATTACATAAAGTTATTATTTCAAAGATACGATGGATGTGCTACATCCAAGTATTCCTAAATATAATTTATAACACAACCAACGTAAATATCTCAGATGAATTAGCCAGACGCATTACCGGCATGGTAAACAGAATACTCAAATAGGTTAGGCTTTGAATTCCTTGAAGTTTGAAAATACGTCTGGAATGTGAGGCGCATTTGAATTTATGACAAGCAAAGCCACACAGGCCCGCAACGCAAGCTGAAGTATGCTCATAACAATCTCAACTATTTTGTAAGTATGTGCAGGATAATCAGATCAAACGCTGCAGTTATAATTATCCAGGAACCAGGACGACTAAAACAAACTATGTGTCCTGGATAATTACATTGAGTCTTTTATATATTTACAATGTTCTTTTTATAGTCTTGTCGTTATCATTATATTATTGTTGTGTGACACCCATGGTACAATCTTTGCTTATTTTGGTGTCAGATGATCTTGGTGTAATTTGTCCCGGATATTTATCTTATTTATATTTACCCCCACCTATGTTCATATGTATGAACTTGCATACTACGTGGGTGATACGTTAGACCTGCTGTTGACTGTACGATAATTGAGTAAACAAGCCATGGACGGCATAAAGTGGGTAACTCGTTTCCAATACGTGTCACTATTCCCCAAGGCGCAGCGTATACACGCTGATACATATACGTATCAAACGGGATTAGGGAACAGAATAGCTGGCTCAACGTGCTAGCTGCATATGCTAATGAACTATATTGAAAGCAGAAATCATTAGGACTCGGAAGGCTTAAGCTATTCAGTCATTATTGGTACTACGATTGCTGCACGTTGCGTTCGATTTTTCCGATTTGATTTCTACCTTTATTAGTCTCAATATCAGGAACAAATTCATGGGACTTAAAATTCGCACGTTTGATTACGCGATGACTGTGCAAAGAGCCTGGGGAAATGCAAAAAGCAACGTTTAATCCAACTTCCTGTTCTTATTACGAGATACATTTAATCGGTGGACTTTAATTCGCAGCGTGGAGCTCACATTAGTTTAAAATAAGTCAATTAAGTATTTAACAAAAATTAATCGACCAAAAACTTGAAATTATAGTATTACTAGCTTCCCGCCCGCGTCGTCGCCCGCGTGAACCTCATTTTTGTAACATGTATGTATACATTAAAATTTTAATAAATTGTAGCCTATGTGTTATTCTGATGTATAAGCTGTATTACTGTAAAGATTCATCTGAATCCGTTAAGTACCTTTTGCGTGAAAGAGTAACAAACATACACACACACACATACGAGTACTTTAGTTAAATGTAAATAAACTATATTAAAAAATGTTTTGAATTTTCTTAAAAACTGGGAAGAAACTTTTTCCCCAACCTATTATAAACGGTAGTCGTGATGAAAGACTTTCATACAAACTAAAACATTTACTATTAGATAACGTCACTAACTAATAAACAAAGAAGTAACATTTACAGCTAAGTTAAAAAAGCTAAGTTTACTTTCTACTTCAATAAAGTAGGGTGACGAACTGAACAGGGCTTTCTCGCAAAAAAGTTTCTTTAAAAGATTTCGTCTCTCACTGGAAAGACGTAGTGAACAAGGCTTTAGCATGAATTTCATACGAAATAGCCCGAGAAAGCCCAGTCGATCTCGTCACCTGCAGTAGACGTGGTGAACTGGGGTTTTCTGATGTTTAGGCGCGGAAAATCCATGCCGATCTCGTTTCTCCGTACGGAGACGTGGTGAACAAGGCTTTTCCGTGAATTTCATACGAAATAGTTCGAGAAAGCCCAGTCGCTCTCGTCACCTACAGTAGACGTGGTGAACTAGGGTTTTCTGATATTTATGCGCGAAAAACCACTGTCACTTTCGTCTCTCAGTGATGGGACGTGGTAAACAAGGTAAGACATATACGCTTCCCGGACTGTTAGTTTTTAACAAAACGCATACTTACTTAAATAGTTTCTACACCATCTACTAAGTGTGCCATATCCATCCCCTTTGACCTGCCCCTTCGTTATGCGCGCCCCCGCTTTGCGAACAGAGAAGGGTCTTGCAGCGGCTATTTGGTCAGAGTAAGGTTTGCACGAGTAGAAATCCCACAAACATTCGAATTTTTTTAAAGCATTAGGTATATCGTCGTCGTTTACTCAATGGTTTTCCGTTAAATTGCTATCATAACTTAAACTTCTACTTAATAACTTGTGTGTCAGTAGAGCGAGCTGCGGAACAAAATGGAACTCAATAAAGGGCAACCGGATAAGCCACGGTCGTTGCAACAAGCAGAAACATTGCCGCCAACTTACTTGCAAATATGTAGTTAGGCATTGTTTGAAGAGTTCGTTGAACAATAGAAAGTCATATTAATGGTGCATTATTTTATAGCTAGTAAATGATGAAGAAAACTAATGAATACGTGCGTCAACTACATCACTGTTTATCATGTTTTACGTTACGAAACGTTTAAGCGATGACTGTCATGTTTTTTATTGTGTTTCTTTAAGAGATATTTACTATATTCGCTATTAAGTATAAAATAAATAATGATGAGAAAAGACACGCTTTCTTTTAATAAGTTTCTAGCTCTCCGGCTTATCCCGCGTGGACTATTTTTCCCGTTCAAATATAGCCCAAAAAATACTCACTAGGTAAAATACTTTTATTTTGTAGCTTGTACTATTTTTATCAGTGAATGCATTTTTGGAGTGATTTACTAGTTTTTAAGAATATTCGTTACAAACACTACATTTATTACTTCTTCATAATAAGTTTTCATCGATGGTAAAAGATCACTTCAACAAGGACTTTGACAACATCATCAAACTCTAAAAATAATTTAAAATTATCAAAATATACATTAAAAAAAGGGCCTCATAAAAAACTTTAGTTTGTTTACTTATGCAAAATTCAAACATGGGTGGGCAAATTCTTCTTTTTTTTTTGCGCCAGACAACACACCTCTTGTAATGGTCTCGAAGTAGGGATTAATATATCCCTGTGTTACGAGGTACCACACCACACAAGGAAATAAGCCAGGGGCGTCTCCCAGCACACCCAGACCCGAGTCAATTCAGAAAAGATCGTTTCCTGAATTGACCCGACCGGGAATCGAACCCGGGTCACTACGGAAATCGGGGCGAGAAACCGTGCTACAGCGCACTGCACCAATCGTGTCGTCAAAATTTTTGAAAGTAAAAGTAAGTAAAAAAAGGGAAACATTACATTAGATAATCACACAACTTACAGCAACTTTTGTTAAGAAACCATATTCATAAACGGCAATAGCGGCAGTTTGTTGTGAGCGTTTTGGGCAAGTCCAAAAACATAATTTTTAAAATTGCTTGTCAAGGCGTTTCGGTGCTTTCGAAATATATTGTTTATCAATGTTTCTATTTTCGAGAGGTTTTTAGAAAACACAACAACAACAAAAAAACAATGTCCTATTGGGTTGAATTCTAAGTCACTAGTTCGATGCCACCATTGCCACCCCACACACCGGTGTATTTAACAATCGATTCCCTTTTGTCTTTTTTATTCGGCAATGAATGGGTTAAATGTAAAATGGTTAAGTTTCACACTAAATAACTATGCTGATACATATCATCACGTTTTAAAAAAAACAGAAAGCAGTAAGTAGTAAATGCCATTCAATGTTAACACGCGCTATGTTTAATTTAATCGATAACCCCTACGATGAGTTCACCTCGCACGATAGTCGGTTGACACCTGTAGTAAAGTATATATATGTTCGTTCTTTTACTATGCGTAACCATAAACGTTTACGTGAAGTAAATACCGGGTTTACGATGTACATTACAAATATCAAATAACCTTTAATATTTTACCAAAGCCAAGACTTCGGGATACTACGTGAAAGGGGAAAAAATGAATTCGACATTTCCGATTTAGTACGTGCCAACTAAATAATGATATTTTTTCCATTTATGATATGATATTTATGTATTTCGTACGTCGTACTTTTATTTTATTTACACTTTATTGAAATAGATTTAATAGTTAAACTTAACTTAAGATTTAACTTAAGATTCAACCCGCCTGTTTTCATGCCAGATGAAACCTGAATAAATAAATGAAAAGATGAAAATTGGAAATAGAGAAGATTGTAAAAAAAATGATATTTTAATATCTCACCAATTGGTAAAACCTTCTCAATATGTTACCAGCTTCCATACACATTCAAATCGAGAACAATTTAGTCAACAATAGAAAGCGCAAGCATTACTCCCATATACTCGTAGTATAGTACAATCATTTTACGAGCGCGCGTGCCAACACTCTTAATACCGAACTATAAAGTTTAATTTCGTGAGATTCACGCGCGCTCGTGATTTGCAAGAACTATAATAATTATAGTCCAGTAAGTCTTGTCATGCTATCATTTATTGATGCAGGAGAGAGCCAATTGCAGATTCAGCCAACGCGTTAAATAAATTATTGCACAATTTGCATTACGCTATTCATAGTTTACAAATTGAACTCCATGTAGACGTTGGAGCGAAAGTGAACTTGATTCAACATATCGGAAGTCGGGGAAATAGTTTTCGTATTTCTTTGGATCAGCTTCTATCCGATATAGGTACTGTTTGAGCACAATTTGTTTCTCAACATAACAATATAATAAACATACTCAACTATTACCTTATTTGCTAATTTGCATTTATTTAAAAACTAGAATTGAAAAAAAAAACAAATTAACAATTATTTTCAAAATTTGAATCACTTACCTAATACTCCATTGATCATAGCATTAGACAGAAGTAAAAAAGGTTCTTTCTAGGGTACACTTTGTGGAAATTCAGAATTTATGAGGCTTTTAGTAATAATTTTGTCTTGCATAAAACTATAATAATAGTGTCGGTGTAAAAACCTAAAATAAGCAGGGGTTTTTATCCGAACACAGTAAAAATGCTGTCACTATACCTCTACCAAATCTAAAATGTTACATAATCCCTTCATACGTTGTGGCGGAAGGGGTTTTCAATTTTGTCGTCAACATAGCAACGTCAAATATAAATTGCCCTTTATTTTAGCACCCCTGTTTCTTCTTCCTAATGTTATAATGAATGAAGTACGAAATTTACGGAAGATACGGAAATTTCATTTATTGTTGAGGGCAATAATGACTGAGCGACATAATTATAGCTAATTCTACCGGAGAACAGTCAAAAGTTACACATTTCAAAAAAAATTATGAAAAGTCTTGTGAGCTTCCTACAAGTTCAAAATTAAATCAATCCAATAGGCCAACTAGGACTTTCGTGGTGATTCCAAAAATAACTCACATAACCCAGATTTCTATTTTCCAATGTTTCGTGATCGTCTTAACATTGCCCCATAATGTCGCTCAGTCAATATTGTCATTTGAACATCGATTATTTTCATACCACCAATGTTTCGATGTTTTAGGAGTGGAGAACACTCACCCTGCAAGTCGGTAAGCACCACGCGGCCGTCGTACCCCGCAGTCAGCAGGTAGTACGCGCCGGGCGAGAAGCGCACGCTGCGCACGTCGCCCGCGTGCGGCGCGAACCGCTGCAGCAGCCGCGACCCGCGGACGTCATACAGCGCGCACGAGCCGTCGTCGTGGCCGCACACTAGCAGTCGCCCGCTCGGGTCCACTGCTAGTGAGGCCACCGCTGAACTCTGTGTACATACGTTTATAAAGTTATAACTACCGTTATCTAAAAAAACGCTGGCCGACCAGTGAGCGAATTTAGGGCCAAATTGGTGGTGTTAAAGCCACCCTTCGTGCGTAGACCATCCCCTCCACAACTGTCGCCTAATGTTTTTTTTTACATGCTTTATTAGCTGTTTTCATGGTAGAATGTTTAGTTGTCTTCTTTGACAGTTGTCTTCTTCTTTTTGTGTATAAATACATTGTGTGATAGTGATACTCGTAACATTACCACCACTATTATGTGAGAAAATACAAATTTATTTATATAATACATTATAAAAGTAAAGTTCACTTCAATCACATCTGACCCAAAAAATCACGATATGGCCAAACTCTTCGCATAGTTGTGTGAATGGGATGGGGTCGACGATAGTAAGATGGTAGGTTCTTGTTCTTCGTGTCAATGATCCTGAGGTAAACGATCATTTAGTTTTGGCATTGCTATCCTAATGAGAATAGAGGCTTTCTTAAGATATCCATTGCAGTGGAAATGGCTTTACCTTGTTTGAGTGTCCGGCTGGCGGGGAGATGATATTAGCGCAGCTGCCCGTGCGTAGGTCCCAGAAGCGCACAGACTTGTCCTGGCTGCCTGACACGAACATCGCGCCGCCCCAGTTGTACAACGAAAGCACGTGTCCAGAGTGACCACTCAGAGCCTATGGTAACATAGATCTTACTGAAAACGTATTTAGGTAGACAAATAAAAATCAAGTGGAGGACGTCATGCTAAGCACGGCAGTTGTAGAAATGTCGTAGTGTCTCATTAAAGTAATGCAATGGTTACCATTGTAATAACATACGCCTTAACTATGATTTGAACCATAAAAAAGCTTCACCTGCAACCAATAACTAAAAAGAACCGCATTGGCCGATATTCTGATCTGAGCTGTACAAGTAAACTATTTTCCAGAACCTCAGCCTAACCTGGCTCTCAGTCATTTAACTGTCCAACAGCTTGCAGTGCTTTTTCGAGCACGTCATGCGTAAGACTAAACAACTGTGCCAAGATACCTAACAAGGGACTGCTACGCTTGAGAGATACATCTTGTGTAGCGTCCAGAGATAGTTAACAAACGGCAGTTGTTATATGAAAATAGTTTTTAGTTAAATCAGGAGACAATATTTTGCAATCGTGATCAAAAATGGGTAACAAAGGTACTTTCATGCCGTCTTATAAACGGAGTTTTAGTATTACGGCCCCGAACATAAATTTCATGACCTGAATTCGGAAGGCGGTTGCTAACCTTATCGGATTGTAGAGATGCTTTGCTATCGATGTTTTTAAAAGATTTTACATTTGATGTAAAAGAGAAAATACTCTGAAATTCTAAATGTTTTAGTTCTCAAAGTTTGAGTGTTAAATTTTATTTAGAAGTAAGAAAATAACTTTAAGGAGTGTTATTTTTTTATAACGTCTCTGGCAAACAAATAAACAAATATGCTGACTATCTAATAGAGTTGTGTGTTATTACAACAACATAAAAATGCGCTCAAGATACCTGGAAGGTGTTGCCTGTGTCACAGTCCGTGACGTATATCTTGCAGTCGCCGGCACCACCACTGACCAGAAGGCTTGTTTTGTTCGACGTATCCTCGATAAAGCACACATCACGGACCGTACCATCGTGCATCGTCAGCTCCACCTGTTGGCAAGTTATTTTACCTTTATGACGCTCTTATATTAATTACTTTTCGGCACATGAATATTAATGACGGGACTCAATAGAACACCAATCAGGTAGTTAGGTAGTCGCAATTAATTAAATGGATTGCGAACGTGTAAACACTGTTTAAATAAAAAATAACTATTTTTTTTAAATAGGTATCCATCGACCCTGAAGTTCACCAATTGATAAGTAATCGCTTCTGCTCATTGACAAATGTAACAACACCACAGGAGTAGGCCAAGCGATGCTTGCCTGTTGAGAATGATTACTCTTTTCCTGAAAGCATTAATTGTATACCTCAATGAAAATATCATGGGAAATCATTCCATAATTTGAATGTACTCGTACACGTCAGCCATCCAGGTGATGTGCATGGAATAATGCGATATGTGCGTGGTAAAATTAAGCAGCTGCTATGAGGTCAACCAATTCAACTGAGCACTCCTCGTTTCACATACGAGTATAATGCAACGGCTATATGAGGTAGAAAACGCAGAGAAACGCAACGGGCCCGTGTTCTCGAGAGTAGTAACCCCTCAACAACCCAGATTATCTCCGATTGCTGGGCATGAAGGATTAGGTGATCTCCCATTGCTTAGTTTCAAAGATGGCAGCAGAAGTGGATGTGAGCAAACCCTTTTGGAAGCCCGTTTGACCAGACAACCAATGAATTCTTAAAGCTGAGCTTGAAATTTAAACAAGGCGTTTAAATTTGCTCTCGAATTCAAGACCTACAACAAGCACCGCCTTAATTCTTCTTCTCTTTTTTTATAAATCTTACATACTTACTCGTAATCCGGAGTATGTGATTAAAACTTGACCGAAGCGTATTAGGTTAAAGATACATTTAGCATCTGTAGCACCATTCTTAATGACTAGACACTGTGATAAATATTTTTATTCATACAACACAATTTGTGTTGTCCTTTAAACACTATTTAATATATTTATTGTCTTTAACAATAACTTGGTCTACAAAAAATGGGCTTAGTTGATCAATGACCTGAAAAACAAACATTAAAACTGAATGTTAGATTTTAGCGAGAATGTTTGTGTTTGGCCGTCCCATTTTGGCGATTTTAAAGACAAAATGGAACATATAAATACAGTTCCGACTTGGTCAACTCCTCCTAAATAAATTGATTGTCTTGTTTTTTAATAATTGGTTATGGTTTTACTATACGAAGGCAATATTTGCATAGCAGTATCGAAAAATGTGCGTCAAGAGGTCCCCTTTCAAGGACTTTACTTACATTCAAAGCATGTTTTTAGTCATGAATATTATTTTTTCTAGAAGAATATTTCCCATTACATACAATGATTGTGGCTGTTTTTACCATTAAGTTTTACCGCGAACAATATCTGTGCACCACATGCGCCAGTGCAGGGCGCGCGGGACGTGGCAATTGTTTCATAGATGTGAAATAACTACACAGAGGCGACACTTTGTTTATATTCTGCCTAATGAATTACTCTAAGGAAACGTAGTAAAATAAATTACAAATGCAACTGTTTCAATTACAATATTTATTGTACTTGACACCCATAGAAGGAAAAATATAAAATTGGTACATTTAACTGAAATACAATATTTAATTTCCTTTGAATAATATCAGTTTTGTTAGTTTTTCCGTTAAGTAAAGTATTTTACAGTTTGATCAGTTCTTGCTTCGTGATACAATCGTATTTTTGTGTACCTACTGATAATGCATAAGTATGTATATTACATAAGTATGCCAAAATTCTGCTAAACCGAGGAACCGGGAAGCGAGTCAAATTTAACTCGCAAGTTTTGACCCGAACATTCATACATACGTAATGATTATTACAAGTTCAATAAAAACTTGCAATAAATAAAATATAGATAATTTTAAATGAAATAATAAACAAAAGCCTCTTTCTAAGCCTCTTTCAGTTTGCATAGTCGGGCAAAGTATGCATTGCAATGGTTGAATAAGATATTGTATGGTGATTATATTAGTAAAATCGATTTATTTGCCTGAAATTTAAATAGCATTAGAACGACTAAAATGTATGGCGATTGATTATATTATCACTCTCTTTGTTACCTACAACATCAATAATGTCACATCTGCGTAGAACATTTTAAAGTTACTCTATGAAATTTACCGAAACATGGCCGCCAGAGCGGTGACTTGCCGCCACGAGTAAAATTGATGAATATTACGTGTGTTTTACTAGTAATACAGTGAACATTCGTGTGAAAAGTCACTCCTGTATTTGCTTGTTTTTCTTGCATGGTTTACACAATAAGGCATATTTTTGGGCTTTGAATTGAACACCCAACCCAAAGACGTCACGTTGCGGCAAGCGCTTGTCGCAGACTAAGAAGAAAGGTGGACTCTAACGCATAGCCTAGGCGCGATGTCTCTTCTAGTCCGCTAGTACATAATATTTAAATGGTTATTTGAATGCATTATTGGTTTGTCGTCCACAAAAATTACCGACAAGACATTTCTGTCAAAGATCGAGATATCACTTTAATACTGTCACAAAAATGAGGCACTATGTTAGGTTCTGTCGACAAAATTAAATTTCACATTCAAAATATTAAGTCACGACAATAGCAGCCATGTTAAGGACGGTAGACAAAATCGAGGAACGACAAAATTTGTATAGAGAATTTTTTTTTACTCTTTTCGCGCCGCGCATGTTAGCCTCGCTTTTCTTGTTCACCGATAACGAAGTATCGTCAATATCCTAAGGCGTTAAGAACAATCCTCAACTCAATCTTGATTATTTGGTATCTGAGTATCACATATTTATGAACTAAATACATAAAACTCACTTCATCACTTTGTTTCGTATTGACTTTTAGCGTGTGAAAGTTTTGAGAAACTTCGTAAATGTTGCAGCCCCCCCTTTTGGGAGACATGTATAATAGACTACTATTTGGTTTAAAATGTGCTCCCGAGTATTTTTCTATGAAATTCTTATATAAATCACTTTTTTATCAGCATACACGTAAAAGTATCAAGTATTTTATAGTCCTTTTATGATTCCCTACCATTTTTTTCTCTAGCTTTTTTCAAGCTGGCCAGTGATAAAATAGAACAATGTTGAAAGTTTACTCACAGTAAACACAAAACGCACACATAAATATGTCTCCGAGAAAATGAGATCGCGCCAATATCGAGTTGTGTTGAATCTGTCAAAAGCCCTAAAGGTAAAAGTCAATATAAACAAAAATGGTAAAGTAGGTGTACAACACAACATCACATAGTAAATTTAGTCAAAGGAAACCATTTTGCATTTTTCTGGCTAAAAAAGCTTTTCAATATCAGACTACACGTGTTTCCCAATCTTTTTTGAGCGGGAAGCGTTCACGTGTGCAGTACGGGCCAGTGATGCCTAAATTAACTGCCCTTTTGAAGGAATGTTTGCTTTTACGTGATATGAGACTACGATGTTTTTTTATTGCACTAGTAATTGAGCTACATTAGAAACAGCCCTTTTTATTGGTTTCAAATGTCTAAGTCGAGTCAGTTTGACTTATGTTTCATTCATAAAAATATTGTGTTTAACTTGAAATATTCGTAACTAAGTAAGCCGTGCATAAAAATATGTTACTTTACTACAAGAAGTTCACGGATCAACAACTCTTCTAACAATTATTCCATAATACCTACTTCAGCAATATAAAATAGTATGAGAGTGAAATAAATATTTTGTTGTTTTTATATGAGAGGCAATCCATTGTTTTTTTTTTGTAAATCTATCAGCTTCACTACAATTTACATTATAGGATGATTTGTTAGGTATGCCGTAATATGCCATTTAACCAAAACCAGCTAAATAGTTTACAATATTTATCTAAGTTTATGTTTGGGTCTATTGAGCGTCGTGTGCGAACAATGGTATTGTAATATCAATCTGTTGATGTTCTACTGTACTTTTTAACTAGTATATTGCCATCCGAGATAAAAGGTTTAATCTATTTCATGTTGAAAAAGTTTGGAATCTGTCAAATACTCGTATACAATGAAAAACCACTGAAACACTGGAAAAACCTTTACATTGTGCATAGTGAGTGACTGACATTTGTATTTTTTTATTAAATAATGTTACACCATGGCACAGATTACACTAACATCATCTGAATCTATACTCAGCAAAGCTTGTAACATATGTCTCAGAGACTGATACAGATACTTAAATATCTTACATACATACACACATCAAAAGTGTCTAGGGATCAAGCATTTTTATGCGGATTTCTTGAGATTGAGATGTGGCTTTGTAATAAATTTATGATTTTATAAATTTATATGGATCCTTTTTGGTGCATTTCATAATTTGAAACAGGAACTATCAATCAAATTCGAGTAAAAGATGAAAATCAGCTGTCAATATTTTCCCTATAAAAACATACAACGCATTGAAGACATTATTAGTGCTACTGTTTCCCTACTACTGATTAAAACCAACGTTATTATGGAGCGGCGACGTCATTTAAGCAGGGAAGAAATGCTCAGAGCCGTGGGAATGATAGAAGCTGGTTCCCGGCAACGTACTGTGGCTTTAGCTCTGAATACAAGTCAGAGTGTTATCAGTCGACTTTGGACACGTTACCGAAGCACTGGTACCGTGGCTGAGCGCCATGGAGGACGGTATCGCTGCACCACACGGAGACAAGACCGACATTCAAATCACAACTCGAAGAGCTCCAACAATAACCGCCATGATGTTAGCCGTGAGGCTTCATCACTCTTCAGGGAACTTAATTAGCGACCAAACAGCCAGAAACCGCTTGCATGAAGTGAACCTTCATTCCCGAAGACCGCTAAGGGTACCACCTATAGCAATGGACAATCGTAGGACTCGATATCAATGGGCTCTTGAACACAGAAATTGGGCAGAAGAACAATGGCGTTTCGTGTGCTTTTCTGATGAGTCTCGTTTTGGTATGAGACCGGATACAAGACGTATACGACACTGGAGAACCCCTGGACGCCAACAGCGATTAAAATCTTGCCAGGAAGTCCATCCTTATAGTGGTGAAACCATCATGGTATGGGCGGGTATTTGGATCGGCGGAAGAACTGAGTTGATTTGGATCAGAGGCAACCTCAACGCTCAAATTTATGCTGAGACGATTGTATCAGACGTCATCGTTCCTCTACAAGTGCAAATCGGTCCCTTATTTCAGTTAATGCATGATAATGCACGACCGCACACCGCAAGAGTTGTAAGACAGACTCTCGCCGCAGCTAACATCAATGTCCTGCCCTGGCCTGCTCAGTCGCCAGACTTGAACCCGATTGAGCTTGCATGGGATATGCTGCAGAGAAGAGCTCTGCCGAATATGGAGGGTATCCAGTCGCAAGAAGACCTTTTTTTGTTGTTGCAACGAACATGGGCGGCCATTCCACAGCGTGATTTGGATGAACTCATTTTGAGTATGCCAAACCGATGTTCTTGTGTTGTTAGTGTTCGCGGTAGAAACACGGATTATTAATTGTTTAAGTTACCCAATAAAATTTTAAAGAAAACTGTTATTTCAGTCTTTTGTTCGAACTTTAATGTTAGTGGTTCAAATGTCAAAAATCCCTTTATTAGGAAAATGGCAAATTTCTTTATTAATGCAGAGGTGACTTGGTTTATCGTTACTGTAGACAAACGAAAACACTTTATTTGATGAATCCTTAAAGAAAATTTTATTTAAAATCAATCAGGAGAAAAGTTATTGCAAAAATATTGTTGATCCCTAGACACTTTTGATGTGTGTACTTTAACAGATACGAAACCACGGGCTTCGGCGTTATCTCTCCAGGCATCCAACACGACATCGATGTATATTGCGATAATAGTAAAATTGGAAATATGTATTCGTCTGAAATTCAATAATCGGTCCGCCGGTAGCGGCTGTGTAGGGGGATTCCAGTTCAACGCTTTTGAAGATGTGGGTCAGCGGTCATGTAGGTATAGTCGATTTAACTCCACCTCCGACGGTGAATCGGCACGTTATGGGTCAAGTTTAGTGTTAGTAAATAAAATAATATGCTGGAATGTTATCTTAAAGTTCTTAAACTTCAATTTTATTGATGAATACATTGGCCCAGATGGCGTAAAAATGAGGGCGGTCTTTTTTTTGTTTTTAATGTACGCTTGGTGCAACACTAATTTCTCATTCTGTGTCCCTTTTATATGGAAGAGTTTGGCTTCGAAGAATGCCAGAATCGATCGGAACCTACATAAGTCAAAATTGAACTAACATAAATTAGTCACTCTAAAAACAAGTGGATATGATTCGAGCTGCAAGAATCTATGTTCTGCTAGTATGTTTCGACTTCCCACTTTATAATTATGGAAATTTGTATTTTATCTTACAACATAAATAAAACCATGCAACGATCAAATCAAACTTACAACTTTTCGGGTTAACGCAATTTATGCAAATTTCTTTGTTAGTACCTACACGTGCCAAGACTGAAACACTTGTAAACGATGAATTATTCTTGCTAGAGTAATAACAGGGTAAAAAAGGATTTCTGTAGTACTACATTTGTCTGCTAGTCAATTAGTGCCGTTGTACTAAGCAAGTGTATCATTAACAAACGAACTCGAAAAGTTTATTCAAGCCAAATTCAGCTTGTACAGTACATCAGTGTACAATTTGAATTAAAACATTGGATACTTTCCGCCTAGCGCAGTCGGCGGTCATAATTTTTCTAGATATAGCCCATTAGGCCATAAAGAAAAAGTATATCATTCAACCATAGATAATTGCTAAAATATACATAGGAAAAAAAGATTTACTTACACCCTCTTGTGTATAAAAAATAAAACAGTCTTAAAATCCCGTTTTTACTTTAGTTAGGTCACTGTTAATTTATTAATGAATAAGGGGTTAATTAATAGATCACGTTCTGATGAAACACACCACTTTTTACCGCGTTCGCTTTCGATGATAAAACCGAGACGCTCTAGAGGCTATTCATTTAAATTTTTGATTCGAGGCGCTGACAAATTTGCTAACGACAGCATCATTATACAGAGAACGCAAACCTCTGACCTCCATCTTCGTCAGCGAATAGCGACTACGCTAAATACAATTTAAACTTTCAATGACTTTACCAGAGAGTGATTAAAACTTGTAGATTATGCAATTAATCGCCCTCTTCATAGCGGGGGCCAAACCACCATCTCGTTAAGCAGTATTTGAACTATAATGCTCATACGTCAACGGTATATTGGTTTACTATATATTAAACACATCAAATCATCCACTATTAGGTAGGTAGTCGCCAATAAAACACATGTTACCCCAGCGCATGCTATTAGTAGACAATACAACAATCTTTGCAAAGCAAGTCATGGACATCTTTGACAGTGGTCGGTATCGGTATTTTACTAATTACAATTTGTTAACCTCGCAGCCGATTCACTGTGTGACGTTCGAAGTGAATTTTTCGGGACAGCTCTACTGATTTAGAAACTTGGTGTCAACCGATTCAATATTTTTTTTATATTTCTTAATTACTTGTCGAGCGACTGCTTTGAATTTTACTATTACAAACAAATGTGTTCAAACCCATAACCTGGAAAATGATAAATTCATATAAACTGATTACTCACATAAGTGATAGATTAACAGATTGGCCTCCACTAAATATATAAAAAAAATATTGACCATCAAAGATATAGGCGAAAACTTCAGTGATTTTGTAGGTAAATTGTTTTCGATGTCGAGAAAAAATCAATACTGACTGACCTATTGATAGTCGATTCTACTAATGTCCTCAATATAGATAGTCGACCTAGTAACGTAAAACAAACGTAAAGGTGCTACCTGACCGCAAACATTCGCCTGTAATCAACTGTATTGTAAAACTTAAGATTTGAGCCTGAAGGAGCACCGAGCATAGCAAAGCGCAACGAAAGAAACTAATGCTTAAAATAAAACCTTGAAAAGTTACATTACAACTTTAAAGTTATGCTTAAAATCGAATCATTTCCCATCACACGCGCATGTTTCCGTTATTTATAGCCATAAAACACAGTAAGACACCACTATTAAAGTTAATAAATGTTTTTCTATTTCTATTTCTATTTCTATTACACTTCGTTTTTTATATCTATTTATATATTGCAATCAGTAATCTTAATATTGGTCTTCATGTTTTTGCGGTTGCGTATAAAGTAATGAGTGGTGCCCCAAACAACGCATGCGGTACGGCGTAGATAGTCCGCTTAAAACAAACCTCCATTTTGACTACGCACACAGACGAAAGAAGTGAGTTTACAAGCGGTACCGGTCAGAATCGGTAATAGCCTAAACACGTAGGTCTTTTGCTTGTTGTTCATTCAACAATGCAGCGTCAACCTCCCTGTAGGGTATGCAAAGCATCTAGGATCTTACAAAGTATTTTTTTGTGCATAGACCAGAAGCATATACGTACGTATACTGCTAACATGCTTAAATTCAGTAGGTAACAGTAGTTGTTGCACATCTGTTAAAATGTCATTTAGTTTAATTTTTACAAAAATATTGGACTCTTGATTTGGCGGTGGGGAACGTTGTTAGAAGTGATCTGATCTTCAAATCTGTATCCGATGAACGAAATCTAGCGCTGAACAAAAACTCTTACGGAAAATACCTAACACAATATTGGATACCTAAATAAAGGGGCTCCCTGGTGGAAGTAAGGATCAGATCAAAATAGCGCATAGCTGGGGTTATTTCTCACCTTTTTAGCCTCATCAATAGTAGTCCCATTTCTAACTGTTAAAAAGCTATGATAAATTTTGTTTTTTTTTTCATGAAATGACCAAACAAAAATAATTGTTAAGAAAAATGTATCAAAGACACCAACTTATTTTTTTTTGCCAAAAGCTTGATGGATGAGACTAAAATAAGAAGTTTAGTGAATTGAGCCTCACTGCTACAATCATGTTTGAGGTGCAATATACAATTTACATAAAAAAACTCACAAAGAGGAAAACTAATAAATTTATCAAACAGCGCCCAAAACCACAGAAGGTTTATGTCTCGCTTAACCATTCGCTTCATTCATTCATTCATTCATTCATTTATTTATTCAAAGTCAACAAAAGGACCATTATTACATAAAAATTAATATATAAAACAAAGATTACATAAATTAAAAATTGAAAAGTACATGACAATAATTTAAAATAATACCTCTACTCTGTCCCGCACATGTACCATGTTACAGTGATACACGTACTGGCAGTCAAACCGCTCGGCGAACGCGCGCAGAATGCTATTCGGGCTGCCCCGCACCCTGCGCACCAGGGAGGTGCACCGTTTGCGCATGGTTGTATAAAAACAATCAACTCGCGCCTCAGCGAACATCCCTGAGGCGCTACGGAAGCGGCGAAGCGGAGCTAGCAGAAGCTTCTAAGTCTTCTAAAAACATAATTACGATATTCCCTAATAAAGTGTAAGCTCATTCCAGTAAAATGCTGAGATATTTTGGTTATTGATAAACAATTTATGAGTCAATTACATATTTATAGTTTATTTAATATTTAAATCCCTCGTTTTTACTCGCAGATATTTGATGTCGCTATCGGTATTTAATTACCTGATCAAGGGACGTTGGACATTGAACAAATAATCGATGTGTAAGTATGATAATTGATAACTTCATATCAATGTCGAATTTATAACTGTAATTATTAAAAAATCTGTATTCATGTTGACTGTCATCTTCACGCAAACTATATTTCCGCCAAGATAATATGTTTACAAGCGAGAAATAACGATGTTTTCTAGCTGAAAACCTTTTCTGAACCAATGTAAAGGGGCGAGCCGCTGTAAATTAGCTATGGCAAAAACATCTAATAAACAAAATCATTATGCCTAAACGCAGGTCTTAATGTCTGGAAAACTTTGAAGTTCCTTCAAGCCTTCGAAGACTAACTTTTACAGAGACGCAGAATTCGTTTTCTTATTTTAAGTCATTCCTGTGCACTTTTTCAATGCTTCGATGTGAATACTCGTACTTGCAATATTAATTAAAGGAATCTTCAAAAATTTAAAAATAAAAAGGACTGTAAACCGTCTATTCTTAGAGAAAGAAAACCATCTGTGCTCGAGTTTGTAAGGGATTTAATCATGGTATGCTTAGGTCAAGCTGTACACTTCAGGAATTTTTGACTGCTCTTATAGCGTGGGTACTGACCAACGTTACGCGGCGTAATGTTTTAAGGTTGGTCAGTACCCACAGAAACAGCGTACATGCTCCAAGTTTTTGTGTTTTTATAAACAATAATAAAAAAATAATGTGAAGTTGTATGTTTGAAAACCATAAATGATAAATATAAAAAAACCATTCAAAATTGTTCTGACGGCAATAAAATAAAAAGCAATCGGGCGTTCATTTGATGGAGCCACAACTGCCCGAGCTTAATTAAATCATTTCAGGAATCCTTTGACGGCTCAAAGGCTTATCGACGAAACTCGAACGAACTAACACTGAGATCTGAATGTATAAATCGTTTACGCAACTGGGTATGTCAGCATAAGACCTAAGTACGATTTAGACAAAACGGTAAGCGTTGGAGGCTGTTTTGGATAAGGGCCTTTACGCTGAGGAATGTCCAATTTCGTATTAGACTTGTCCTGCCGCCCTAATAAAAACTGATTTCACCTAATCTATTTCCAATTTCATCCAAATTTTGACTTTCCCGCATGTACTGACGCTGCATATAGCGTTTCAACACGCAGCTTTTGGTGAAAATTAGCTTTACTGGACTGAACATCGATGTTCTGCCGCACTGTAAATCCTGGGATTGGTTACCTGTGTATAGTAAATTCAATTATGAATTGTCATTGAGTGTCAATCATATATAATATTATTACCTAGGTAATAATAGTAATAATTACCATATCAACTAATTCGTATTAACTATCTAGCATAGTTTCGTCTTTTATAATATTACTTGCAATAATTTCATGTGTCATAATGATCCTCGGTATTGACCGAGTGTAGCCCTGGCCTTAGTGTAAATAAGAATTGTCTTATTTACACTAAGGCCGGGGCTACACTTGACGGAAATTCCGTCGCGGAAGATCGGTCGCTCCGCGAAGTGTGTCTGTCAAGTGTAGCCCTGGTCTAAAAGAGCGGTTTCAGAGAAGCGTTTTTGTTGCGTGTATACGGACGCTTTGACGTACGCGCGCTTCAATGAACCAAACTCGCGTACACGAGCTTATTGCAGCGTGTTCGTTCGAACCGGTAGTGGTGAGTCAGTACTGTCAATATCTATAAGGATTATACGATCTTGTAAGCGCGACTCGTACGAGTGACGCGTGTGGCAAAAGGCGCGCCTGTACGTGTCTACATACGCTTACCGCGTATAAGTTCAGACAATGCATGACATAATTGATCATCCTTGACCATAACCATAGTCAAGTGTCATTATGATCCAATGCTTATGCGAAAAGCGAAGCGACTAGCATGTAAGGTGTTTGTGGTCATTAAGCAAAATAGCCCTGTTTTAAACGAAGCGTACGGAAACAATTTGACGACACGATTAGCGTAGTGCGCTTAGGCACGGTTTCTCGCCTCGATTTCCGTAGTGTCCCGGGTTCGATTCCCGGTCGGGTCGATTCAGGAAACGATCTTTCCTGAATTGACTCGGGTCTGGATGTGCTGGAAGACGCCCCTGGTTTATTACCTTGAGTGGTACCTCGTAACACAGGGATATTAATCCCTACTTCGAGACCATTACAAGAGGTGTGTTCTCTGGCGCATATACACATACATACATGGTCTGGCGCATACATACATGTTAATGGTAAACCGATCCATTTATCTAGAACGATCACATCTAAACATACGATGATAAGACATTTCGGTATACGGATAGCGTATGCCCCTAACCGTATTGGATTAGTCCCCACGTCGTCCCCACGAAATAGATACGATTTTGCAAATCATAAAGTGCCGCTCAAACCTATTGATTTCAGCCCCATTCGTGGACGAAATCAATTCTACGATACTGAATAAACTTGCTTTATTCGAGACGGATTATGCAATTTTGGCTTAGTTAAAGGGGATAGGGAAACTACTTACATCAAACCCACTTTAGCTAGCCCATTTATAGAAAAAACCTTTGTTTTTAGTGTTAAGAAACCGATTAAGTTTATTTATACAGGGTGTCCCGGGCACCTGTACCAGCGAAGGTCTCTGGTTTGGGGACCCTGATACATTTTTTGTCAGTTTTCGAGTTATGATGTACATTACATATTTTTGAAAATCGTTTCTTGTCTAAAGTAGGTACACTGGTTTAGAGGCAATGCGAAGGCCCAACTACCTTAACCTTGAAATAGAGTACTGAAAGCTATCGATCGCCTCTTTTTTGAAAAAAACACATGTCATCTCTTTTTTGAGAAACGATTTTACTCGAAGTAGGTATGTTCTCATAATTAAATATATTTAATTTTATTGCATTATGTCATAATGAAAGAACAGACCGATTGATAACGATATTGCAATAGTCGCGTCTTGTGTACACGAAGCGTCGGAGAAATCTAATTTGAGGTTTATGAGGGGACACTTAAAGGAAGCGTGAAGGTCGTAAATTGTTAACGTTATCTACCACCATACACACTGATATTGATTTGCTATAACGTTTTGTGAAAAAGGGTAATATAAAGTAAACAATATTGATGAATCAAATAAATGTTCAAACACTGCTATGCAACTAAAGCAGACAATAATATGTCTTGCCCAATTTTGATAAGTCGTCTTAATAATATATAAGTACTTTTACATGTCAATTATATTTCGAATCGACAAACGGCCCGGCCCATACTTAAAATACGCTGCTTCAGTATGAAACGAGACATAATCAGTTTAAAGTTTACTTATTAATGCCGTTTTAAATCTTGGCATACTTTTAACATATCTAATAGAGCAAAATACAGCTAAGAATCAAAAGCAAAACATATGAAAATCAGATCTTGATGCTCATAAACTTTTGTTAGATTTGTCAATGTATACTTCATTCAGGGGTGCTAAAATTAATGACAATTTGCATTTGGCGTTGCCATGACGATGACATAACTGACTATAACCTGGCAAAATTGAAAACTCCTTCCGCCACAACGTATTAAGAGATTATGTAACATTTTTCATTTGGTAGAGTTATAGTGACAGTAAAAACGTGTTCGGATAAAAACCCCTGCTTCTTTTAAGTTTTTACATCGATAATATAGTGTGATGCAAGATAAAATAATTTATTTAAGCAAAAGGCTCATTAATTCTGAAGTTACTTTACTTTAAATGAGATCAATTAAGTGTGACAGCTGCTATATAAGTAGATTTCAATAAATTTGGCATTCATCTAGTAATAAAAGTAATACGTTTACTGTACTTTTACCACAAAGTGTACCACAAAGTGTACCCTAAAAAGAACCTTTTTTTACTTCTGTCTAATGCTACAATGAATGGAGTACAGGTATATTAACACACTTCGTAAAAAGTGCACAGACAAAAACACGATGGACTGTTTATTTAATATACAGACCTAGGTATTGGCTGCGAATTTAATAAAGGAAATGGAACAATAAACACAGTGGCAGAGATAGCTGAAAGAACCTTGTGTTTTATTAGGGGCTTGCGCAGCCTTCAGACTCGTGCGGCATATATTACTTATGCCTCCTATTTCCATATTGACAATAGTGGTAGAGTGATCGATTTTTTAAGTACCTACGATTAGTGTAAGTAAATAGAAACGAGTCACGAGTCATTGAAATATATTAATGGCAATTTACACTGAAAGAATTGTTTTTGATCTATGAAGTAAAAACGTGAAGGTTTCTTCCAACACAACCTTCAAGCGCCACATCTGTGAGATAAGATTAAAGTGAAACAGTATGTGAACCGCCACAGCTCAGAGTAATATAAAATATAAAAGTAATATAAAATAGACTGCTTAGTTTTAGTGTTCAGAGTGTCGTGGCCTAGGGGTTAAGCACCCCAACTAGATCGTGGATCGTGTGGTCCAGAATTCAAATCTAGCCAAAACCACATCTTTGTATTCAATGTTAAATTTCCGACTAACTCTCCTGCGATGGAAAACATCGATAAAAAACCAAATCAACCCGGATAACGGCGGAAAGCTCACCACGTACTACGTTGGGTTCTAATACTATTGGCTTCTGAGTGTTCCGTTCACCACGACGGCAACAGTCACTTGCCTCTGACTACCCCGTTTGGCATAAAGTCGTGATACTAAGTATGTATGTATGTATGTGTTTGTAGTTTTTGTGCAAAACTAGGTAAATACCTACAAACAACAGCCTTACAAATATACAGTCAAATTTTCGTCAGAAATTCAGTATCTGAGTATTATAAATGAACAGGTTTTATTCTATAGCTAAATACGACAGTTCACTTTTACGATAATCAAAGAAATCATTTGCAGAAGTTCCAAAACCAAGCAGTCGCCCCTATTTAGGTTAGACTCATTAATAGTTTTCAATTCACCGCTGTAGTCTTAACTATCTAATGGGAAAAAATGGAAAAGTTACCTCTTGTCCCTCGAGATTGCACGTATGGCTGTTGAACCGCATCAGCTTGACTGTTTTGTCGTTAGAGCCGGTCGCCAGCAAGTCACCAGCCGGACTCCATGCAAGGCAGTAAATGCTACCTTTGTGATGCTTAGTCCGCTTGAGGAGCACGGTGGGCGCTGTCGGGTTGTTGTAGTCTCTATACACAAACAAAGTGATTGTTAGAGTAAATAATAGCTCATGGCTAAAGGAGCTGTATTCCCACATGAGTGTGAGAAAGAGTTACGAATATACTAGTGTAGGCCCGGTTACACTTTGCTTAGTAGTTAGTGCAGGTGCTTAGTGTTCGGAGAAAACACGTGTGGACAGCGATTGGTTAGTGCGATTGAATAGTAACCTGCGTCGTGAATCATTTCGAAGCGTGTTCTATTCAATCGCACTAATCAACCGGGCCTCGTCTCTGAGGTAAAACATCCTTTACGAAGTTTTTCGACAGATTCAAGGTCGGCGGTGTAGAACTCAGTCTTAGAACTAGAGTTGCAAATTAACAGTTTTAAACTAGAATTATTGGCTCAACACTCATTTTCAACCTGGTTTAATACCTTTAGTTTAAGACCTTTAATTGCATTTATACTTAAAACTGAGAACTATCAAGAGATCAACGACTAACGAAAGGCTACTAGCAAAAAGTGGATGCTCAGCTTGTCAACTTCTTGTCAGTGTAGGTGCTAAGTTCCACCAGTGGACGAATATAAGCCGATGATGATGATGAAAGAAAAAACAATGGATGAAGTGGTGTCAGCCATCCCATAATGAAGAGTACTGCCTTTTATTAATAAAAGAAAATACGGAGTAAAAAATCTGAGAATAGAAATAAGAATCTTTGTCGATATACAATAAATTGAATTAATAGCTACACCTGCGTGCTGTCAACTTTCCTAAACAGTTCCGCTAGTTTGTAGGGCTTAATACGCTCATAACCGATATTCCTACTCGTAAGGTAAGATAAAAAATCATTGCTAATAATGTCCTATTTTAGAGTTATCAGATGAAATATTCGACCGTGTCCACAATAATATTTGACCAAAGCCTAATAATAATTAGGTAAAATAAAAAAAACAATTGTTTATGCAAATTGCAATGAAAAATATCGATTTTCTAGACTTTTGTAATTATGAATAATGAACATTAAATAAAGAGCATGGAAATCCAAATACAAGCAACATTTTGCTTTTAAGGTAAACGTAGCAATATTACTGTATTTTCATGGTTTATAGTGTGTTTATAACTAGGGTTGGCCCCAATTTCTTAAAGCAGTATTAACAAAGTCATACGTTAATCTATACACACTCAGGAGCACATTTAACCGTCCACCCATATCTTACGCTTTGATTACTAGGCGCAACTTGATGCTGTGTCTATCTGCCCATTAACAGAACAATCATAACCGCTTTTTGTTCAATTTTGTGATTCTTATTCAACAATAATCAGTTTAGTTGAAATTTGATATTCTCGCCATTCGGTTTCAGTGACGGATAAATTTGTTTTAAACCATTGTGATTCTATTAATAAAACCGAGGTGTTAGGGTGTTGTGATAACATTCACACTATAAATAATGTCATCTAGAGCAACCAGGAGAGCAGCACTTGCGAACGCTGGGTTTGGCCAGCGTCGGAATGGACGCATGCTTGGATATCCACAAACCAGCATCCAGTATGCTATCCAGCGTTACAGAGCGACCCGTTCCTACAAAAGAAGGCCAAGGGCCAGGGCAAGGTCGTAGAAGGTGTATATCAGAAAGAAATAATTGATACATTGTCACGATGGTTCTGCGAAATCGCTTCACAACAGCTTCTGGGGCTCGTAACCGTTTATTTGAGGGACAGAATTTGAGTATGAGCCCACGAACAATAAGAAGAAGGTTGGCAGAGAGGGATCTGATAATTTTTCGACCTGCTTGAGACCCAGAATTGACTGCAAACCTCAAAAGAGCGAGACTCAGATGTGCTTAAAATTTTGAAAGTGGAATCGGTATGATGGAAGGAGGTTCTCTTCTTAGATGAATCAAGAATCACTTTACGAGGTCTTGATGGACGTCAGTGCGTGTATAGACGCCGCGGAGAGAGGTTTGCTAAATGCCCTGTGGTCGAAATCGTGGACTACGAGGGAGGCTCTTTGTAGAGCTCTTTGTAACATTGTCATGGGTTGACATTTCTTACGACGCCCGTACAGAGTTGGTAGTCTACGATAGAGGCAGTGTTAATGCTTACAGGTACGTGATAAAAGTCCTAGAACCACATGTGATGCCGTTTGCGCCATTCATAGGTGATATTTTTTTTATGCACAGTAATACTTAATGCACACACCGCGAGAGTCGATACCGAACCCTTGGAAACCGTCAATATTCAGCGATTACCACGGCCAGCTCGGAGTTCTGACCATAATCCAATAGAGCATGTGTTGGACAACCTCATAATACAGATCCGACTTTTAATACCAGCTCCTGGGAGCATCTGTGAGCTAAACGCTGCAGCTGTTGAGGAGTGGGAGAACATTCCCCAAAGCAACATCTAAAACATAATGGACGGGCTTACAAATCGGTTGCAAGAGGTTATCAGGGCCTAAAGATGATACACATCATTAAACCGATAATTTAGTGGACAGTTTTCTTTTAAATCTACATTTTGCATTTTTTTACTACTTGTGAAAAACTCCATTACCTAATTTTTTCATTTTTTGTCATAGTTAAACAATTTCACAAGTAACAAAAGTTTAAATTTTTCCGTATAGCTTTGACCAATGTAATATTGTTAAAAAAAAATATTCAAATATAAAAGAATTTTCAAGGATTCGACAAAATGTAGGTTGGCCGGTTAAATGTGCCCCTGAGTGTATATAAAAAGAAAGTCATGTTAGTTACACCACTTATAACTCAAGAACGGGTGAACCGATTTATATGATTTTTGTGTTTTTGGATTCGTCTACATCGGGAATGGGATAATAAGTATTAAAAACGTTGGGAAATTGACAAAAAATTAAAAATAAAAGGTAAAACCTTTTTCCATACTAAATGTTCACAGCTGTCAAGCATTTGCCAATAACTTATGACGGGACGAAGTTTGTCGGGGCCGCTAGTTAATAATAATTTTAGTTGATATTAAGCCCAACAGTAGATGTTTGTTTGACGTAATTTCAGAGTATGACTTAACTCACGCCGTGAATAATATTGCTATAAAGGTATAGTTGCCCCTAAACAGAGTTAGCTATTTTAAGTATTCTTTGCCTGGAGGCTAACAGTAGGTAATACAATAGCCGTACTTACGTTATAATTTTCAGTTTTTTCGGTTTTTGTGCATAAATTAATATAGACGCTCCTTAAAAATAATAAAGTAAAAATTCGCCTCTATTTCCGTGGTGTTCCGGGTCAATACCCGCACGAGTCAATTTAGAAAACGATCTTTTCTAAAGTGGCTTGGGTCTTGGTGTGCTGGGAGATGCCCCTGGCTTATGTGTGCAATAAATCTTTGAATCTTAATTCCTTGTCTGATTCCTCGTAACACAAGAATATTTATTTATCCTTGCTTCAGGACTATGACAAGTGGTGTGTTGTTGTCTTGCGCATATTTTCATTGATTGTTTCAGATAACTGTAGAGAACGATCTTCAAAGTTCAACTACATGTCTTATGTAATTAAAATGTGAATTATAGCGTGTATACGTTAACCCAAAATATTAAATTAGTTACCTTATACGCTAAAATATCTTTAATTAAGTGACAAGCTCTGTGACGATTCCTGTCAAGGTCGTCCAAGATAACGTGATGAAGCCGTGCGTAAGCTGATACAGGAAGATCGACGGTGACATATCTCGAAATTCAAGCAACTTTAGACATTGGCATAAGTCAAATACAAATAAAAAATGGTGGGCAAAAGCGGCTATGATACGACTGTTCCTCTTGAGGGACAAAGAGCGGTCAATGCAGAATAGTATGCTAGCATTTGTTTGCCGCAGGTCATCTCTGAACTCCGTAAAGTGAACTGCAATCGCCGCATCATCCACCATCACGACAATGCGAGCTCTTATACCGCCCGAGGAACAAACAAGTTTTTGGAGCAAGAAAACATTGAATTATTAGATCAGCCGCCGTACAGCCCTGGACCTAGGCCCGAATGATTTTTTATACTTTCCCCAAAATTAAGAATAAATTGAGTGGTAAACGATTTTTCTCTCATGAAGAAGCTGTAGACGCCTACAAAACGGCCATTGTGATAACCCCAACTTCAAAATGGAATGAATGCTTAAATAATTGGTTCCATCGGATGGAAAAATGGGTCAAGTTTCAAGGAGAATACTTCGAAAAACAATAAATATCTTTTCCACTTAAAAAAGTTGTATCACTTGATTTTCAGTGCCGCCCTCGTATATGTAACTAGCGGCTCGACTTGGCTTCGCTCGCAGTTATTTAACAAAAAAAACTATGTTCATTAGGGATAATGTAGGATTCTAATGGTAAAAGAATCTTTCAAATCGGTTCAGTAATTTCGGAGCCTATTCAATGCAAGTGAACAAACAAACAATCTAATCTTCCCTTTTTATAATGGGATATTTTTAATTACACCTCTGTTAAAATAATATGCAAACTTGACAATATACTCTAATAAACTTATTTCACATCAGAAACATGACAGTTCTACAATTAAACTATCTGCTCATCAAAACATGTTCTCTAAAAAACTTTAAAAGTATAACCAAAACCAGCTATCTTTTTAAGTATAACCAAAACCAGCTATCTTTTTAAATCTATCCACAACTGAAATCTACTTCTTACATCAGACTAATTTTTGTTAAAGGTGCTCCCTCACCTGGAGCATTTTCCTGTAATGCAACGTTACAGAGTCGATCATTAAATCAGTGAGGGAGGAAAACCGCGCATAACAGTGCGTAAATTATAATGTTGCAAATTCAAAATCGAATCTGAAATACTAATTACAGGCAAATGATCGTCATGTCAGTGAGGCAGTACAGCATGTAATGCTCAAAATCGAATCTGAAATGTTACATAACAGGAAAATGCTCCAGGTGAGGGACCACCTTAAAACAAAAATACTAATAGCATATCAAATGTACTGACTTGCACACTAAATGTTCAGTCGTAAAACAATTTCTCTAAAACTTATCTCTAAAGATGCTTAATTATCTAATGTGTTTCCGACACCAAAATGCAATTTACAAATTTACTATTTGTGTAACTGAAATACTTTTCAGCTAACTATAATACTTTTTACTCTTCTATTTTTATGAAAAGTGTTTTCTTCTAACTGCGCTCCCGGCTTGTTCCTTCGCAACGATGACGCGGATGCGAGAGAGACAGAGCTCTTATATTTTTAATAGTATCGATAATTTGGAATATGGCAATGTTTTGAAAAGAGTGAAAGACTACACGGTATTGATACTATCAAGCGAATTGCTGGTATGAACAGGAATACTATCAAAACCATCGTCGGTACTTTTGATAGTATTGACGCCTGATAGCTAAACAAACTATCGGTAGTCTCGATCTTAACAATAGCATTGCCAAATTTGAACTGTTCATAGTATCAAAACTATCAATAGTTAAAATTCAGCAATACTTCATATAGAATTGACGCCAGATAGCTAAAAAAAATTAACGACAGTATTGTTGTTCATACTAGTAATACTATCACTATGGATAGAATTTTTTTTAGTATGTGCAGCAATACCATCGGCAATACTATGGATAGTATAGACACCTGATAGCTGACGTATTGTCAGCTATCAGGTGTCAATACGATATCGATAGTATTGCTAGCACGATCAGCAATACTATCAGTAGTATACTACCGATAGTATAGATAGGTACTAATCACAGTTTGATATAGGTCGAAGCGCAATAGTATCAATACTATCCTTAGTATTTCTGCGTATAGTATTGCCAGATTTGAACTATCGAGACTACCCATAGCACTACTTCTATGCCATTTTAGTTAGAGTTACCAACATTATGAACATATATTGATTTTATGTGTGCTTAGTTGGATATGCATGACAGATAAAATGATGTTTAATTTAGAATGAGTAATGTTTGAATTTGATTAAATAGATTGACATATTTTGTTATACGAATATATTATTAGATCTGCATTCCGAAAACAGATAAGCATGTGATTCATATAGTTGTGCTTGGACCAAAATTAAATACATGCCTTATATAATATTAGTAGATATAGAAGTACTATTGTGTAAATTTTAAGTGGGCATGACTATAAAAGCTACTACTGTCAACATTTAACAAATTTGTTGAAATTCCTAATAAATATTTAAGACAGACAGGTATGTATGTAGGTATGATAGTACTAAGTCACGTTGTTTAGTACATAGCATTATAAAATTTATCGCAATAGCGATCACATTTTTATGTCCTTGTTTTATGGCCCCAGTCTTGAAAAGCTAATGGTACGTGTTAAAATATTATTATTGCATTATAAATAGGAAACAACATATTTTTAACATTTACATTTTGACGTAAGTAGCTGTATGGTGCGTTATTTATAACCTCTTCACTCTCAAAACAAAACAATTGGGAGGCTAAATTTGGGCAGTAATTGGGTCTAGATCATTTATCTAACCCTTTACTGGGAGCATATCGAAACCACCTTTGTTTAATTGAAAAAAGGGAATGGTCCCAGTGCTGGGGAAATGCCTTCATCATTAAAATATATGAGTCGCCGTCACAACAATTGATGGGTATTAGCTTAATCACGATGATTGCCCAGTGCAGGTTGGTAATCACAAACAAGGGCATTGTCCCGGAAAAACTAAAAAACACAGTTATCTTTTAAATTTGATGAAAATATAATCTTATTTAGGTGAAAGGTATCATTATATGATACACTAACAACACAATTCGCAGAGGCTTGTCATCATTTGTAATGTTAGCGTTATCAAAGAGATGCAGACATCAACTGATTCAATTTTAATAAGGAATTTTTAACTACTTATAAAAGGTACGTTGTATAAAAATACTAACATACTCGTACTCAGTTAGCGTCGATGCCCTAATATCATGATTAGTCATCGCTTTCGCAACACCTTGTCCTGTGCAGAACGGCTATGGCGGCTATAAAACCGACATGTACGTACAGCCACGAGGTTTTCATATTTGAACCTTATGCCATTGACTTAGCCATTAAATTGTATATACATGGTGTCCCTGCAAGTAAGGAATAAATTAAAATGGCGCATAGCTGGTGTCATTTTTGACCCTTTTAACCCTATCAATATTGGTCTGATTGCTAACTGTTAAAAAGTGATCTATTTTAGATTTTTTCACAAAATCGCCTAATATTTTTTTTTATCAAAGGTATGAACTATTTTTTTTTTGCCAATGGATTAGCAGGTGATTTTTCTTACTTTGACTAGTTATTTTAAGCTGGAAAACCCATGTCAATTTAAAAAGTAGTAATACGGGGGCATGCCAAACGAAGTTAGATACTCTTTACTCATTTGATTGACACTGGCAAGTTAAACACCATCTTATAGGCTGATTGTTTATTGATTTATTTGGATATAGGACAAACATTTTTTTATTATTATTTGAATAAGCATAACTTTTTCGAGAATCTGGCGGGAATTCGCTTGCAGCAATGAAGCTCAGTCGACGTGATTTTGGCGCTATGCTTTATTATGACTGTTAAAAAGGTTTAAAGCCTCAAGAATGTTTCGAACTTTTTTTGGCTATTTCTTTTGGCGAGTCTGCTTGTTCAGGAGCAACAGTATTTATTGGTTTGCTGAATTAAAAAGAAGACGGGGATGTCTCGAAGATGAAGCGAAGACAAGTGGGCCACCAACCGCGGTCACACAAGAAAACGTTCGTGCAATCGCAAAACTTATTCGCAAAAACCGACGAATTACGTATGTAGAGCTGGAGCGAGAACTGGGAATTGGATCAGCAGCAATGCAAACCATAATTCACGACCACCTTTCTTTCCGTAAACGTTGTTCGAGATGGGTGCCGCTTAAAAAAATCTTACCGCTAAGCAGAAAGACAGTCAGATGGATTGGTGCTTATTCATGATAGATAAATTCGACGGTGGCGAGAAAAAAAACGTGTATGATTTACTGACTGGTGACGAAACAGGGCTATATAACTATGTTCCCAAAACAAAGCGACAGTCGACTGTACGGTGTTTTGAACATGAACCAACTCCAACGAAATGTCGCCGTGCACGAAGGACACAGGAACAAATGGTCGCCTCGTTTTTCTGCAAAAAAGGGTCATATTGCTACTGTAGTGCTAGAGGATCAAAAAAAGGTAAACTCTGAATGGTATGTGACAGTTTGTGCAGCTTGGTGTGACAAACGACCGAAGTCAGGAATCCGACACCTTCTCTGGCACCACGACAATGCGGCGTCGCACACGTCTGCCAGAGCACTTGACTTTTTCAACTCAAAAAATGTAACAATCAAAAAACAATCCTTCCTCACCTACCATATTCGCCTGACCTAGCGCCTTGTGATTTTTACCTATTTCCAAAAATTAAAGAAAAACTAAAGGGAAAGAGGTTTGAAAGCAGAGAAGATGCACGGCTGCCTATAATTTCGAGATTTCTGAGGTGTCTAAAGAAGAGTGGTCACAGGTATTTTCCAATTGGTCCAAACGTATGGAAAAGTGTATACGTGCTCAGGGTGAATACTTCGAAAAGATCGATATTTGTAATAAAGAATAAATTTTATAATTTTTGAGTATCAAATTTCTTTTGGCATGCCCCTCGTATTGCATGAAAAAATCATAATGAAAAATTTATTTCATGTTCAAGCAGATTTCGTGAAAATAAAATGTATTACTGAAAGTTGTACTGTGTTTAAGTATTTTAAATAGTTGTTCATTAAATACAGATTCTTCAAAGCTATAAATCGCAGAGTTATTCTAATAATTTCTTAAGTTGTAAGTATTTTGAACAAGAAAGTCGCGTTTTTTGGAGTTTGTCATCCTACTTTTTACTTTTTTTGCAAGTAAATCCATTTAATGTTACTTTCTTGCGACTCCAGGATGGTTGTAAACTTAGTACTATTAATTTTATTGAAATAAAATTAAAACCAATACAAAATATAAAAGAATTTTTAACAAAATGGAATTTGGTAATTCTATGAAAATCCATTTACGTTCATTTTCTAAGGCGATGTGTTTTGCAACTGCAATATTATTTTCAACTTTTTGACTAATTAGCAAATCAGAAGCTAACCAGTAAGTCAGCCATGAGTCAAAAAGTGGAATTATGTATTTCCATTAGGTGGAAAAATATTAGTTTTTGCTTGATATTTTTTTTCTTCTTTGAGGATTGATGCTCAAAGGATTAATGATTTACAACTAACTTCCAGACAGTAAGTGATCATAAATGAATTTGCGTTGAGTTATCAAATTTCATTTTGTAGAAAATATACTTATTTTGAAACGTTTACTTCGTTTTTATTTATTTTTTTGCATTAAAATTGATGGTAACAAATTCATGACCGTCCTTCATTTGTCAAATAGTAACATTAAATGGACTTTGTGCGAAAAAGATAAATTGGTTGACATTACAAACTCCAAAAAACACGACTTTTTTTTTAAATACTTATAACTCTGAAGGTTTTTAGAATAACTCTGCAATTCATACTTTGAAAGAATTTGTAATAAATGAGAAACATTTTTAAAAACTTTCAGTAGTAATTTTTTATTTCCGACATCTGCTTGAACATGAAGTAATTTTTTTGACTAAATTTTTTTCTTTCAATGTTATTACTTTTAAAATTGACATGGGTTTTCTAGCTCAATAAAATAACTAGTCAAAGTAAGACAAATAAACTGCTGACCTTTTGGCAAAAAAAAACCTTTGACACATTTTTTCAAATAATTATTTTTGTATGGTCTTAGGCGATTTTCTGAAAAAAACTAAAATTGATCATAACTTTATAACAGTTAGAAATCGGACCATCATTGATAGGGTTAAAAGGTCAGAAATGACCGCTGTGCGCTATTTCGATTTGATCCTTACTTTCAGGGACAACCTGTATATTGCGCGTGACTTTATGTTGGTCACGTCTCCCAGCTCGTATATCAGCATGCTTTGCCCTTCCCATCCTTCCCAATCTTCCAGTTAAGTAAACACATGAAAACTTTGTCGCTGTTCTATAGTTTATGATAACCTTACACGTACATTTTTCAACACCATATTATACAAATTACGGCAACCCGATGAGAAGACCAAAATTGATTTTTTTATGTTGTAATACTGATAATACGATACATAAACCTGAGGCAACTCAACTCCTGGAACAGCAAATTATTCTTTGTCTTTCAATCTTTGCCTTAAAGTCATGCCGTTAAGTATAGGTAACGTAAACATAAACTTAAATATGAGCTGCGTGTGTTTTTCCACGAAGTTACTATTAACAAAAACGTTAATACCAAGAATAATGTCAAACAGCAGACTGTTTATCTGCGACGCAATTTCACATAATTGGCAATGAATTGGATAAGGTTAAGTCTGCGGCCGCGAAGAAAGTCCAGGGTCGTCACACCGCCGGAGGTCGCATGAAACCGCTTCGCAATGATATAATATCACCTCTTTTAACTTGGATAATTTACAAACTCTCACAGCAGACAGTGCCAACTTGTTGTGTTGTAGACGACTGCAATCTGCTTTTCTTTTGCTGATAATTAGAACTTTGTCTATACAAAGTTCTGAGCACTATAACTTTAGCGTCGCAAAAGGTGACTTGCCACTTACTTGTTCCCTTTGAATATTTTAAGTCTTTTTGATGCCATACAGTTTTAAACAATTATGCGTCGTGCCAGGTTAGCCTATTAGTCGGTTAATATACAATGGTTTTCTTTTAATAGCTACTACTTAATGTTGTCACATTTATGTAGTGACAATGTCGATATATTCACCTTCTCAACTAGTTTAATTTTTATCACCATTAAAACTTAATTAGGCTCAATTGCGATATTACTAAATCACATATGGCCAACTACCTACATTTACGGTTCGGTTACAGCAATTCACGCTATGACCGCAAGTAGGAGACTTATGGAACAAAGCCAGTCTTAAGTGAATAAAAAATGTACGGAAATGACATTAAAACTCGTTTAAAATAGAAATGATATTAGATGTCAGTTCTATACATTTTCAAATTTGACATGTCGATACCTCTTGGATAGGGCCTCTGTTATCTGAAAACACCTTTTGGCACAACCTCCCTAATCACAACACATAATAAGTACTTCAATACTTTATAGTTAGTAGTTTGAGGTTCATTCGTTTTTCGAATACGCTACATGCATGACAGAGAAAAACCGTGGTGATTGATGTTCTATAATCCCTGTTTAAAAATCATCCTCGGTATATTCACATAACCGAATTTACGATGAACATACTATACTATGGACATATTCGAAAACTTGGCTTGGCTTAAACCTTACTTCAAAAAATATAAGGAAATGATTGAACAACCAAAAATAGTATTCTGATTTTCGGAATCAGAATACTACGAGTATTTTTGCTTGTTCAATAATTTCCTCATATTTTTTGAAGTAAGTTGTCAAAGTGACATCGGTTTGGATATACACGTACAGACATTCTTAAAACTAAAATAAACGATTCAAAAGAGTTCAGAGATCCTAACATCCTCCCAAGCTGAAAGAATAGGATAAGGGATAAGGGTAAAGTTAGGCAGATAACTTAATAAATAAATAAAACCTTCTTAAACCTCCAAGGGGTACAACTACAACAATACAACTTACAACTTTTGCACCGGTCTGACCAGGATAGAGCCGCGTTCAGTCTTTATTTTGACAGCTTTCATTGTTGCCCAAAATCAGTCTTGGTCTTGCAGTCTTGGTCTTGTTCTTGCATTTTCGCAAGACCAAGACCGAGAACAAGACCGCCTAATTTTAGCAAGACCAAGACCAAGACTGACCGTGCAAGATTTGAGCAAGAACAAGACTAATCCTGCGAGACTCTTGCGTCTTGCAGCTAGGACTAAGTGTCGTTTCAGGGAGTATTGGAGTTCGGGTATACGCTTAGGGACTCCAAAAACAATTAAAAAAAATTGGAAAATTGGACTGATTAAGATGAACATGAAGACGTAATAGACTTTGAGAAACTGTATGCATGTCCCTCAACGTCATTTGGATCTGGATCTTGTCTTCAAGGCTTAGATATTGACGAGTTGGAGAAGTACCTAAGCAAAGCCAGAGCAGCCAGCTCGGAAGACATTTTAGAGTAGTGTAGGACACACACATCAGACACATGAGACAGAATATCCGACTTTATCGAGGATTGCCCGTGATTTTCATTCAATACCTGCACTTCAGTATCTGCTGAGAGATTATGTTCTAAAGCGTCATTAGTTATTAGAAAACACAGAAATAGGCTGAGTGATGGGTCAGCCAGGTGGTTACTTTGTATTAATTCGTGGTCAAAACAATTAATATAAAGTGATAGTAATGTCAAAGCTATTGTGTACTGTTCTGTAATTTGATTTGTGTTGTATTTTTATTTAAATGAATGTTTTATTCAATAAATACTCGTACTGTTCTGTAATTTAATTTGTATAGTTTTTTATTTTTTATTTAAATAAATGGTATATTGTATAAATTGTGTAACTCTTTTATTCCATTGTATATAAGGTGAGGCTTTGGCTGTCTATCTATCTCTTTCTAGACATTCAAGGGGGTCCAAACATACACGTCAATATATTTTTTAGCTTCTGTATAATGTTCCTAAAATTATTAAAGTTAAGTTAAAAGTAAAGTTAATGTCATTAATTGGTCTTATTATCTGTTTCAACCATCATTTAACACATGTGAGCTGATTAAATGTAAACGTTTAATATGGAACAGACTGACTCCCGTAGGTCACGGTAGATAGCTCAGTTTGTTAGAGCATCGGCACGGATCGCTTAGGTCGTGGGTTCAAACCCCACCCGGTGGCAGATAATTTTTCGAATTTCTCAATAAATGTTTAGACATTTATTAATTTGGTTGGTCTTTACTATGGTTATGTTAATTCAAGCTCAAATGTACCAACTCTGTTACGTTGGTATAAGATATAAATGAACGTTTATTAAATAGCAATAGGCATAAAGGTAATTCCGTGACTAGCGAGACTCTTGCTGCAAGACCAAGACCAAAACTGGGAGCGCAATACCAAGACCAAGACCAAGACCAGGTGTATTGGCGCAAGACCAAGACTGGCTAAGTCTCGTCTTGTTCTCGCATTTGGGCAACACTAGCTTTCATGCAGCCGTTTTTGCATACGTAGCTTGAGTCCACGCTATTTTACAATGTAAATAAATCTAAAACCATGCAAGGGCTCGAACAATCATATTAAAGGAGGACGGGCGTTCTAGCCTATCAACCAATAACAACGTGCGGTATATCATTAGAAAGGATTTTTTATTTTCTTTAATTATTGTAATGGCGGACAGTACCAAATCACTGTGTGGAAAAAGTTATGGCACAATACATCTCATACTCCTCAAAAATAATAGTATTTTTTTTTATGTTTATCATCAATTTCTTGTTTTTTTTTTTTAACCAACATGGCGAAGTACCAAAGTAATAAAATCAGTAAGGTGTAAGTTGCACTCGCACACAGAGGGTTCTGTACGTACTCGTATATAATTATTTATGAAAAGAGTAACTATCGAGTTTTTTGTCGGATTCTTCTCGATAAGGAATCAACCTCCGAACCGGTGGTAGAGTCACATTATGGTTATGCATATATTTATTATTACAGTATTACTATATTTACGTTTATTAGTATTATTAAGGAACGAGGACAGCAACGGAATGGCATCCCAACGGCCAACGCTTGCGCCGGAGGCCTAGAAGAAGGAGGCGAGACGAATTAGATATGCATCACAAGGATTTGCTAACCATGGCTTTGAATCGTGAGGGATGGAGACTGGGATGGGGCGAAATAGGCTGATTTAGATTTTAGATTATTATTATATTTTGTTTTGTGACCTGTTATAAGTGCTTGTGAAAAGCTTACATGAATAAATACATCATTTCATTACATTTCAATGCACCTCATTTGACGCTGATTCATTTAGTTCATGCTCTACTGTAATACGAACGGACGTCAAAATTATATATCATTAATTCCTCTATTAATTTAATAATTAAAATTTGATGACACGATTGGCGTAGTGCGCTGTAGCACCTTTGTAGCACGGTTTCCCGCCGCAATATGCGTAGTGTCTCGCGTTCGGATTCCCGGTTTTGGCTCGGGAGACGCCCCTGGCTCAAATCCTTATCTGAGGCGTGTCTGTGGCTTAAAGCCAGTCAAGTTAATTTCCTAAACGGAGCGTAGCGAGCAATTTCGTCAGTAAATATCTGGCCTAAAGGATGCCTTATTGAAAATGAAAGATCATATTAGGAAATCACTCGCTTTAGTATATATTGTGGTTTAAACAACTCTCCTGGATCTATGCACTAAGGCAGAGATAACCTTGAAACTGGAGGAGATTAGGGTGTCATTATTTCTTCTGGAGTATGGAAGAGAGTTCTTTTTCAAAGGCGCCCAAGTGAGCTCCACAGTAAAAAGGATATCCAGAATAGCTAGCGAGGCAAACCCAACCATATCATTCTTCAATGGACATATAGCTGGCCACTTCTTCACAGGCAGCCGCTCAGAAGGATCACATCTGGACCACTGTTCTGGAAGCATCTATAGCTAGTCAGGAGAGGTTTCCCCAGTAGAGTAAGTGGCTTCCCTCCTCTCTGTTTCGAGGACACTAGGTGCTTGGCCTAGTTGCCAAACTTCTGCACACGGACTGTACAGGATCCCCTGACCAGCTCTCTCCACCTGGTCATAACGTTCATGAACTCACCCTGCCATAAACAACATATGATAGCCGACATTTGACGACCGACTTGGTGTAATGGTTAAGAAGTTGGCTACTACACCAGAGGTCGCGGGTTCGATCCCCGCACAGTACAAACATTTGTGTGCATGAACATGTCTGTTTGTACTGGTCTGGGTGTCTCCTATGTATAATAAGTATGTATTTACAAAAGAAAATGTATTTAAGTATGTTTATCCGTTGTCTAGTATCCCATAACACAAGCTTTAATTAGCTTACTTTGGGGCTAGATGGCGCTGTGTGGAATAATGTCCAGGGATATTTATTTATATTTATTTTTAGCCAGTTCCGGCGTCTAGTGGAAGTGGGTTCAAAATGCTCTACGATGAACTGAAAGCATATGAAATTGTCTATAACTTTCATCTAAACCCTTTTTCCATATACCAAACCACGTTAGTAAATATATGTTACAACGGTAGGAAAATAACAACAAGGGCTTTATTTGACAGTGGTGCAAAATATTATGGTACAAATATGTATGTTTCCAACGTCGGAGTACACGTAACGGACGTGGGTTTATTAATCGGAGCAGACGTTTATGGATATTTACTTTCAAACAAAGTTTTTTGCAGTCGTAAATAAGCTGGGGTGGTCCACAACATCGAATATTCTTTCGGCCATTACTAACTTCATTTGTGTTAACTTCAATATTGCAGATTTTTGGGAAATGGAGACTTTGGGCATTAAGACACCTAATAGTGGTGATATAAAACTAATCCTCTCAAATTTTTCAGTGATACTATCATTAAAAACAATTATGGTCGGTGCGAGATCTCTCTGCCACCGAAAGAAGGTTTGCCAGAGGAAGTTGAGAAAACAACTTGGCCACATGACTAGAAAGATTGGTATCACTTACATAAAAGGTTTGATAAACTTAATTATTAAAGTTACTTCAAAATATAAAATAAATAATTGAATACGCAAAAATTGAATTTTGATTGCTAAAAGTGTTTGCTGTTATTGATTAAGGTACCATGTAATGAAACACCCCTTTTTTGGTTCTGAATTAATAATTTTACAAAAACAAACGACAAAAGCGATACATTTTCCTGTCGTAACTTTAATATCACAGACCTTAAAAAAATGTTAACAGTAAAAGTTTTGTGAAGTAACGCGTACTCATAATTAATTGTCCATTGTAGTTTGGTAATTGTTGGCATCTACCTTCAATATTTATGCCGTACTCTACTGTCGGTAAAAGGTTTAATCAGATAGGTGTTTATAATCCTAATTCAAATGTCATTAGTCATGGGCTTTTACAATCAAACATTTCATCATCATCAACAGTATTTAGAAGTCCAAAGCTGGACATAGGCCTTCCTCATAGAACGCGGCTTATAGCGAGCGCCTTCGGGCTAATTGCATGTCTACCAGTTGGGATACTTTACAAAGATAGCCGAACATAGTATGTACCAAGGACATCAAGCGACTCCGCCAGTTTGACTATGGCGTCGGCAAAACGAAGGTGAGTGATGTATTCACCATTGATGTTGATGCCAAGTCCGTTACAGACCAAGAACTAGAAAATATCTATCAGGGCGTCGGTAAAGATATTTAGAGAGATAACGTCTCCCACCATGCTTCAGTGAAATTGGTTTTGTGTACGAACTGACACGGTGGGTTTGCTATCTGTATAGTGTCTGTACACTTCAACATTTTGATATACCTGTAGTCGATCAGAATTCGCTGCAAAGACTGTGGTTCTGCCCAGGTTTCGATGGTTTGGTGAAGGAATCTAAGTCATCGGTCTTATAAGTTATAACAACTGAAGTACCGTTTTGGAATTCATTCTTAGTGTAGTCAACATGTGAGTGTTAGTGATCACGTTTTCTAACGCAGCGTTAAAATAAGTATTATGGTTTTATGATTATGAGGAATTAGATTATTAAAACACTAAGTTGAGTATTCATATGGAGACCAGATGAAATAATGGACACCATTCCCAAGGCTTGCCTGTCTAGCATCTGCATATTGAAGACCAGCAACGAAAGACAATAAAACAAAATATTATCGAAATAGATGAGTACTTACTTTATTTCCTCAATTTTGGGATAGGTGCATATCCTCAGTGTCTTTGTATTAGATCCTACAGCATAGAGTTTTCCGTTGGGATGAAACTCGGCACAGCGAACTGCTTGCAAGTCTTCTAGAACTGTGACGGGCTTGAACGTGGGCCGGGAGCCGTTCACCTCGGGCCCCCCGATGCCGCTAGCAGCCGATAAAGGAACACTTTGGTGGCTGCCATTCCTGATCTGTGCCTGTAAAGTCCTTGTTGATTAAAATTACATATAAGTATGACCGATTCTCTGCCTAGTGACATATGGAGAACTACAGTGACGAATTTTTTACGTTTTTTGACTGAGAATTATGTGTATCACATAGATATGCCTTTACTTTTACAACCCGTTTTCTTTGATTGCAAAACATATTTGTTCACATAATGTAAGCATAATCATAACCTAAACTAGGTTTTATACCCTTTTCGCCGTATGACACTTTATTAGTTTAGTTTTTTACTTTCGAAACTTTATAAGTCAATTATGAACTGTCAGGGATATCACCCTGACAGTTCGTAATTCACTTATACAGTTTCGAAAGGACAATAGTGTTTTAATAGTTTGTTACATTTTCTTTTGCCAGTTTCATTTTATTTAGTTTGAAATGCGTGACACGGAAAAATGAGAACTGTCCGGCATATCATCTTATAGTGAAAATAGTATAATCATTTACTGACTATAGATTCGACGAGCTACAGTCATAACGCTTACTATTAGAATTACCGTTATTATGTTAATAAATACTTTTTCAAAGCCCAGTACCAATATTTAGATAAATGAAAATATTATTTGTTGTTTTTAGTAAAACGGTGATTTATTAAAATCTTCCTAACATGATTCAAAGTTATTTTTTATTACATTAACAAAAGAAATCATCGTCAGATCATTGGTGATCTTTGAATTTAAGCAGGAGACACAAAATTATAAAATCATATATGCAGACAACTTGAGCTATTGACTTAAAAGGTGCTACCAGTGTGTCTTATGACATCATGAAAGACGAATCAATAAAATAACAGTCACTCCAAATAAACGACTTACGAAGATTCTCGAAAGCGTGCACAATATGACTACCTATTATGTAATTGATGACTAGTATAGAACGATTACAAATAAGCTATACTCGTATAGCAATAGTATTAGATACGATAATTCGAATTTGATAGAGAAACCGGTTATTAGATGACCTATAAAAATTACCAGTTTGAGAACCAAAATAGGCGGCACCTGCATGCTGATAATTATTGCAAAGTGTGCAAAGCATACGTCATAAACTTTCATAAATCAGTGAACCGAAACTTACATTTATACAGTTTACGCTTCTAGTAAGCACAGGAATGTGACACGGATTTACAGAATTACGTTCAAATCGTGTATATAATTTAAAGACTTTCTAGCGGTTTTTTTAATACTGTCCATTTTATTGGTTTCTACAAAATTTAATAACCTACCTGGCCTAGATACATATTATTTCCGTGATTGCTTCAAGCGAGTGCACGAAACTTGCAAGTTGTAATAGAAAGTGTACTTTACCGCTTTTTATTCTCTCTCGCACTTTGTTTACCTCCGAGGTGACAGTTCCGTAGAAACATAATCTGGCCTCGTCATTGGCTTCCTAAGCAGGTTTTATATGCAATATGTCCCAATGTTCACGTCATCTTTATTGGTGTGTATGACTAATAGATAATAATATGGTGTCGCTAACTAGGAATTCACAAAGTAGAACAGATAATTGTATGATGAGCAAACAGGTTTATAAAAACGCAGTCAAGAACAACAGTTGCCACAAAGTAAAAACCAATTAGGAGAGAAACTCTACACCGCGTGCTACTTTTTTTATGTCTCCAAACAATGTTTTGTTTAAACTTCGTCCGTGGTATAATATTTGCTCATCAGTTATGTTATCCATTCAAAACATACAAGTATTACGTATGCTGGATATAATTCTGCAGATCATTCAGCTGCACTCGAGAAGTAGGAAGAGTTCATAACGAGGTGCCGAAATATCGAATGAGTTCTAAATTAGTTATGCAATGCTTTCAGAGTAGAGATGTCGTAAACGGCAATAAATGTCTTACCAAATACATTCGATTCGATAAGCTCGATAACATTAGCAAGTGAAATATGATGGAAAGCTATGTATTATGCATTTTTGTTACGCAAAATGTTGGTTTGAGAAAGTTTAGAGGTATAAATATATTTATGATTATATTTTGATTTAAAATGTTTTAGGTCTTGAAACTCAATTCTGAATGCAAGCATCTTTAATGCAATTCACAAAGTTAATCAAGGGACTAAATTATTAATTCGACGATTTCATTGTATTGAAGATTTCTACAAAAGTAGAGAGAAAGACAGATGACAACGTCTCATCAAATTGATAATTTTATCGTACCTTCTCACACTAGGTAATACCGGAAGTTAATATTGATATTTTATGAAACAATACATAGGGTACGGTTCACACTCGCATTGCAGCGACCGAGTAATATAACTAAGTCTGTACGAATTACCTGAATACCTAAATTCGCTTAAGAGAGAAATGCCTTAAACATCAGATAAGATAAATGACTGAATTGCGGTGGTGTGGTGTGGAAAAAACGAGTATTGAACATCCGTTACATGCGCAGGACGCCGCGTTGCGGTTCACCGGAGCTGAACGGTTTGACGGAGCCGCGCTTGCTCCCATGCATGCCCATAACACATCGCCGACTAACCACGCAAACACATTACCAATGCTCAAAAACATTCGCTTAGGCACACGTACAATTATACACTTCGCTTAGCACAATAAGGTTATCATCATGTAAATAAAGGAGACGAGAAAGTTTGCATATATACATCACTAAACAAACATTAAGCAAACGCTCAAAAGAAGTCTTCGATTTTAACGGACGGAGATGTAAACGGACACATTAACTTCACTACTAAAGAAAGCAATTCCAATTACCTGAAAAGCGGATATACGTTTAGGCGGCAACACTTGAGGCGGTCTATCGACCAGATTTTCCATAGAATGGCGGGTAAGGTAACCTTGCTTTTGGAAAGTAGCATTTGCTTTGTATGAGGGACGATTAAACTTTGTAGCCGGTGCTACAATCCGATTGCCATTCTCATCGTCGTCTTCCCATTCTGTGACCACTTCAGTGCGGACGTCCTCCAGGGAACGGGATCGACTACAAGGGCAATTGGCAGGAGGCGCTGGATTGGCATGTCGAATATGGCGAAGTTTCTCTCGTCCGTGATAAAAGTCCGAATGATTACTCGGCGTCGGCGCACCAGCAGATCTATAGCTCGGTGACAAGAAGTAGTAGTCTCGCGATTTGTTACTGTATGCACTCATTGCAGAGAAATCTGAGTAAGTTGAACCCTTCGATGAAGATGTTTTAAAATTCCTTAGATCCATCGGATCCGGTGGACGAAAATAAAAGTTAGGTTGCGCCTGGCGTGATAGCGGAGGCCAGGGCCTGAACGGTGCGTCTACGTAATGTGGTGGTTTGGACTTCATGTCGAACGCGATAGATCATCCAAGCGCGGTTGGTCGGTTCCGTGCGGATGTAGTCGAGGGAACTGCGGCACTGCTGTCACGGCCCGCGAGCGGCGTGCGCCGGCCCACCACCTGCGTTGCACCACCATCGCCGCGTGTTAGACAGAGATGAGGATATGGAGAAAGGCGCACTCGCGTTCCGCTCGATCCGTTGAATGCGAATACAAGTGAAAGGGGTAGCCCGTGCGCGGTCAATGCGTTGAACACGCTAAGATATAGCTCGTAACCATCGCTGCGTACGAGCAGATATCTCTCCGCATATTGTGCACCAGTGTTATAAAACTAGTAACTAGGTATTTTCAACGCAAAGTCGTGAGGTGCGAGTAGATTACAACAACTTTTTAAGATTATGATTTGTCTAGAGAATGATTTATTTCATTTGAGTAGAATATAAACATTTATGGATTTTAGCATAATTGAAAATAATTAAACCTACACTGCTCTCGATAGTTATGGTGTATAGCAGGGGCTCGATTGATTAAGTAATGAAATAACCAATATGGTTTGGTATGTATCACTGATAATATAGTAACAACATTCAGAAAACGATTTTAGATAACACTGTCGGCTTGTATGTAAACTTTCGCTTCTCCCTTACGCTCGATAACTTAAATGTATGATATAAAATAAATTGTTAATTGGTTGGTAGTTTTGTAATGTGATAAGAATCATACGACTACGTGAAGCCGGTACATAAAACAATAGCATAAATCATACAGATTATTGCGCACGTAAACCCACGCCACTCTGGAAATAACGCTGGAAAATTCAAACATTTAATTAGTCGCCTTATTCGTAACGAAGGAATTCAAGGTTATGCCATATACACATCACATAATAAACAACTTAATGTCTGAAGAAACTCATCATAATCTTAATTTCAGCCTACGCCGAGAAAATGAATATTAATTAAACGTGTCTCTACAATAAAGCCACTGTAAAGCGACCATAAATCATGGGACATTGGATTGGATATTACTTGTCACAAAGTATGATACAAAAAGCAACAAGCTAAATCTTTGTTTATTAATAGCAAGAAGACAACAGATTTTTGATATTAATATTCTTCTATATCTGAGAACGAAGTAAGTATTTGATTACATATAAATAACTTATCAGGCTTTTAGTTAGTATTTCAACTATACTAGAATTCATGAGTGATTTGTATTTTCTTCATAATTATAAAGAAATGAGACAAAGTGATTTTGGAATTTGCTTACAATAACGACGTAAGAACAATTTTTTCAACTCACAAGTCTCTACATAATTTGGGATCAGATTAGAGTATGGGTATAGAACTTTTTTACCTATACCACAGAATAAAATACAAAACAGAAGACGAACTTTCGACACAATTGCAATGCAATATCAACCTTCGATGCACACGAATACGGTTCAAAATAACTGCAAACCTAGTCGTACTTAACTCTTTCAACGGCCTGGACCATCGAAAGTAAATCTTATATCTAAGGCGCTACGAAATAAAGAGTTTACAGAAGGACCGCTCTCATCTTTCCTAAACTTGCCTGATCGCCTAGGGTTGCTACTATATTCACCCGATAAGCCCGATCTGACAGAACGGGAAAATAATAATGTTCTGACTGAACATTCCTACCGGGTAAACGATAATCTAGCGACGTCTTCAAATTCATGAACCTTTGCACCAGATTATAAGAGGTCATTTACCTACAGAAGGCGTCCGCAATAAAACGGGCTCCCGGTGCAACTTGCTAGCTTATTGGGCTTGATCAGCCACTACAGTCCTCATACCTACTTAATAAGCAAGTAACAGCTTGACGCTTCGGCGGCGGCAGCCGCGCGTGCCCCGACAAAAGAATATACCTTAAATACTGGTGTTTTACCATTGCATGATAAGATAAGTTACGGAAATGTTTTACCTACCTATCTACTCATACTACGAGGTGCATTAAATAAGTACCTAGCCTCATCGCCAGAGGGCGCTGTAGTTTCAAAAGAGTTTTACCACAGTGTAGCACATTCTTTTTTAATTCTTTTTTCAAATTTTCATTCCAATCCCTTCATTTGTTTTAATTTGACAACTTATGGAAGCGAACGTGTCGATCGGTTTTACAAAAATGGAAAAAGAGCAATATCGTTCGGTGATTCGATTCCTATTTTTGGAAGGGAAAACGCGCATCGAATTCAAATAGCGCTTGGATGCTGTGTACGGTGACTCTTCTCCATCGATGGCCACCGTCAAGAATTGGTTCAACGAGTTTGCACGTGGCCGTACGTCGGTTTTTGATGAACCACGTCCAGGTGCACCGAAAACAGCTGCTACGGAGGAAAACATTAAAAAAATCCATGATCTCGTATTGGCAGATCGCCGATTGAAGGTTCGGGAGCTAGCTGAGACTGTAGCCATTTCAGAAGGAACAGTGCATCATATTCTTCACGATGAACTCGGCATGAGAAAGCTGTCGGCGCGATGGGTGCCGCGTTTACTCACACCGGAAAACAAGCGCAACCGTGAGACCACATCGGAGACGTGTTTGGCGCTGTTTAAGCGGAATCCAGCGGAGTTTTTGCGTCGTTTTGTGACCGTCGATGAAACCTGGATCCACTGGTACACACCAGAGACCAAGGAGCAATCAAAACAATGGATCCAGACCGGGGAACGTGCTCCAAAGAAGGCGAAAACTGTAAAATCGGCCGGAAAAGTTATGGCCACCGTTTTCTGGGATTCACAAGGTGTGATCTACATCGATTACCTCGAGAAGGGTAAAACAATTACAGGGCTTTACTATGCCGATTTATTGGGCCGATTCGACGCCGAATTAAAGAAAGAACGACCCCATCTGGCGAAGAAGTGCTGTTTTACCACGACAACGCACCGGTTCACACGTCTGCCGTTGCCATGGCCAAATTGATCGAATTACGCTACGAATTGCTGCCCCATCCACCGTATTCTCCAGATTTGGCCCCTTGTGACTTCTTTCTGTTTCCTAATCTGAAAAAATCACTCGCCGGGAATAGATATGGATCAAATGAGGAGGTCATCGCCGCCACGGAGGCCTATTTTGCAGAGTTTGACAAAAACTATTTTTCGGACGGGTTAAAAAGTTGGAGCATCGCTGGGCTAAGTGTATCGAACTAAAAGGAGACTATGTTGAAAAATAAATTGCCACTATTCCAAAATTTTCGTTTACTTTTTGTAGGCTAAGTATTTATTGAATGACCCTCGTACCTACTTACTTGTAAAAGTTAAATGAGTTTTACTTAGCTTTCTTCATCATTTGGTAACGAAAAAAACGTGTAATTACAATTTTGTGTGGTGTTCAAACAGCCAAATACACTGCAACACAAATGATATTTTCGCGAAACCATTTTTGACCACTAAACTATAAATCTGACGTACAAATAATATCTCAATGTTTTTGACAGTTCGACTGACCGCGTAACTGAAACTGACTGACTTCGCCTGTAAATTCACGTCTCTGTGTGCGTTTGTCAAAAATGGCGTATTGATCTAAGCGGGCTATCTGTCAGAGCGCCGCGCATGCCTAATTTGTGCCGCTGCTTTCACAAAATCCTGCTTGGCGACCTTGACGTAACCCGGCTGCGTGTCGCTCATAGGGACTCACGCAAATACATACTGAAATATGAAGTGCTTGCGCCAATAAATACTGTAAACACATACGCTTTTTCGTGGTGTGTTTGTTAATGATCAATAAAATACAACATTATTAAGTAAGTAATACTTAACCAACAAAAATTGAAATAGGTGGTTATGCCTACCTACGTATAAATACTTTGGGTAGATGTTACTATGTCTTACTATGTGCTTATTTTAAGTAAGTACAGACGGCATCAGATCAACCTACCCTAATCTTTTAAATTGCCCCGACCGATTTTCGACTTAATGTCCCATACATAGTGTTCAGGATTCTTGGAAAGTTTGTGAAAGGTTAAATCCATATTATGAAATTTCGTGTTAGTTCATCCGAATGCAGAACAGTAATGCTTTTGTTTTACCATCCTGTGCAATTCCCACTTGCGAAAATAAAATAAACGTGAAACAAACTGGCCGCGTCGCGTCGGTCGCGTCCTGCGCACGGGTGTGACACTCGACTCAATGGTCTCCGCGCGCGGACCGAGCGTGTAGGTGAATAAGTAAACTGAATTACGTACTGACACAGGCCTGCCTAGACCCACATACTTTTGATTGAATTGATGGATTTTCCTCATAATATCACATCTATCATTACGAAACTAATATAATTCGCTTATCCTTTACAAAACAAATAGAAGAAATCCCAACAATAATAATTACTGTTTTATCTAGATAAGGTATTAGAAATTATAGGACCATAAACATAACCAGATAAGATTTATTTACTTACATAATAGGCATCTCAAAAGGGTATTAGCGATGAAAGCGTGACGGATGCCAGTATTATGAGATTTACTTCTGATTGGATATTTAGGCAAGATGCTGGAATGATCAACAATAAATTACTGATCAGACTATGTATTTGTTTACATATTTATCGATACCCACCACATATTGTTGATGCAAGGTTAACACAATCAAATCGCTACGTAGAATAAAACAACTCAGTTTGTTTTTTTACGTAGTTTTTTTAAACTTCTCCTTTCAATTTTGACTATGTTGTCATCATCATTCCGCTAGTTCCTTCCTTAAGGATTGTATGTGCAATCACTAATATTACAACTTTACCAATAAAATAGTTATCACGATGTAGCACTACGCGATAACCAAGCGGGTCGCTAGAGAATGAAAAATGTGCTAGGCTAGTGAACCATCCAACTATATCTAAACTAGATTAGCGCCCGTGCACAAGAAAAAGATAACTAAGTGCGCCTCCTAGGACTCTCCGATACAAACCAATTTAATTTAAATAGCACGAGTAATAAATTACATTCTACAATGAACTACTTTAAAATAAATGTGTATACTCTATGGAAAACTTTGCTGTTTGCCGTCTTATTAGTTCATGAAGTGGATGAGTATATTTTACCAGCAGTAGGGTAAGTAAATAATATAAATTCAACTAAATGTTGTTTTCGTTCTATTTTTAAGGTTTATTTGCTAATATTAAGACACTAAGCAACGAATAAACATGCAAACTGCAAAATATGCAAATACAATTTGACATTTTAAACAAAATTCTTCTCATAACCAGTTGACGAAATATTGAGTGACTCCATTCTCTAGAACATGCCGTGATCTAGGAAACAATAACTAGCGATAACACAATTTAGACAATAGAAACTTATAACACATTACGTAAAGTTTGTTCATGAACAGACCATGACTTCATTGTGACTCAGAATGAGTCGAAAACCCCTACAACGAAAACATTGACATAGTAACACATTCCAACAGAAATGTAAACTGAATTGTTCGGTATAAAGGGACACATAAATTCAAACACAAAAAAGTTTGATCCTGAAACTTTGCGAGCATAACATTAGCATAATTATCCTGAGTAAAATACAACCAGATATCGTGCCAATCATGTCATGTTAGGTTCAGCTACAGTATAGGATTGTATGCAATATATAGAGAAGAAATGTTAGGAACTACTTGTGACAGAAAAAGATTGGACTAAACAAAATAACGATGTCTCATTTTCAAATGCTGTTTTTTTTTATTTTTACTGATTATTTAATAGGTCCAATAGTAATTTTCGACTAGCACATAGGCTAGCAAATAAACTCTCTGTCTCGATCTCAATTGAGACTTATTAGTCAGAAGTCAAAGTCGGGTCAAACTGTATATTTACGAGGGTCGGGTTTCCCGATAAATTGGAGCTCATTAAGTGTAGTACAAGCTTGTTTGTTATACGCTACTGCATCATGAATCAGTGTCTCTTGCTGTGTAAACTTTTATTAGCGCTTTCGGTCGCCAAATGTCGTTCAATAAAACTTCAGCTTTAAAAACGTATCATGTTTCTTTAAAATGTTTTGATCATTTTTACTTCAGGCATCGGCATATTTTTTATTTTATCTCTTACAAAACGCCAATGTAGAATCGCTAAAGTGCACGTCTGCGTAGTTGTTGTAGAAAGATTTGAAATATTATTTGGAGACTGAATAGAGATTTAGATAATATCTCAGCAGTGCTGAATTGCAATATAACTTTTAAATTTTAACTAAAGGATATTTTTTCTGAATACTATAAACTTAACACTTAAGTAACATGTAGCGTTAACATAGTTGTAGTTGTCATAAAAACAATGAAGAAAAATCAGTTTAGCCACCATGAAGAACTAGTAAATCATTATTGACTCAGTTCCTCCATTTCTTAAATGTGAGGGTTTCTTGGACGACGAGGATCAAAAACTGCGTTTTGATTAATCCCTAGGGCACCTTCAGAAAATTATTTTCAGAAAACACTTAATAACGAATATTAATTATGGTCGATTATCATTAACTAAGAAGACGATTTATTTAAACATTTAAGAATAAATCATTATAAGTAGCCATGATTCACGTAATATAAACAATCTGTGATTTAGTTGTTACGGGTGGCAGTCGACGGCGTCATTTCCATTTAAGGGTAAGCAGCTCGTGACGGACGACAACCCAGCGAGCAGCGAGCCTTGTAGAGCGACCAGCGGAGAAGCTCCAGTTCACACACGAACCAGCCGACATCTCGACTATTCAATTATGTTTACTGCTTCCACCGTTGATATCAATTTGTTTCAATTAACTGTGCTATTAACATACGAATAGCATATCATTAGAAATCATGTCCCCATTGAATATTATTTTCAAATTCGGTGACCCACTTTGAAATAAAATTACTTAAGTTAAGTCATAGATGATATAATGAGAATATAAAAAAAAATGTGATTGATTAAATCGCTTTCTAATATTTAAGATAGAAGACAGAATTGATTAAATTAATCTACAAGCAACAGATGTAACATAATTTCAATTAAGTTGTACCTATATAGTGCTACTTCACCAATGACAGAATGTTAAACAAATGAGTTGTAATATCAGTTATACGTGGAAAGCGGTAGTACAGAAGGTTATGAATGAAACTGTATTTTGAGTTAGTAGGTTATTTTCGTTTGAAAGTAAGCATGTTGGGGCCCTTTTATGCCCGTGTTCCTATAAGGTTCCGCTTTATTACAGACAGCTGAATGACGGTAGCAATAAAACTTTGACGTAAACAACTTTCGCACCAAATAAGTTGCGTCTATCTATACGCGTAACACATTCATAACGTAGTTATATAGCTATAGCGTGATGATATTGTTCAAACCGTTCCATGGTGCAATCAAGAAGATCGATACGTAAGCTTTCTTCAACGTAACATACTTCACGGTTGTTAGTAACATTTAACGGAACTACACAAAATAATCGATCGTTCGCAATTATTTAATGAGCACTAGCAAAACAAATAAACTAGGTCTTCTGGTGATAAGCATGTTACTAATAAGACAAGAAAACCTTTGTAATGACATTTCATAAAATATACGACCTTATATTGATATTTATATTCTTTTGTTTTTTATTTTTATATTCTATAGTCAACGTTGACACTTTATTTTTCTGTTGAAAAACGTCCCTGCCGAGAATTTAAAGGGTATTTTTCCTCAACCAAAGAGTCATAGCAATGATTCGCATTTAGTTTACGAACATAAGTATAAAACAAATACTTATTTATTCCTCGGAGAAGACAGTGAATTATTGTAACAATAATTACCTTATTAAGTCCTAACGAGAATCGCTCGTCATGCCCAAGCGAAGATACTGAATTATGCCTTTCAGAGTCCCAAGTTGAATGCCATATGTCTAAGGAGTCTGTTGACGACTTCTTTGTGTCGATAGAACTTTTTCTTGAGAGCGAATTCATTGATCCGACGTAATCTCGTTTCATGTCTCTGACTCCGTTGCTGGATACTGAGTCTCTTCTGTTGTAGTTAACAATGTTTGTTTTGTTGAGATTCGGGAAGGAGCCCATAGAATGTCTCTTATTATAATGCCTTTGTGTGGGGCTTGGAGTATCCCGACGGGGCGGAGTCTGCGATGGGCTGTGTCGGTCGCGGCGCAGAATACTCGGGAACGTCGATGGATGCTCCAACTCTCGCGCCGGGGACCGGGCCGTACTCAGCGAGTCACGACGCCTGCTTTTCAAGGCAAATGTTACTTTTCTTAATAAATTATACAGCTAAGTGATATACAGCATTACAAAATACGAACCTGATAAAAAGACTACTAGGAGTAGGAGAAACCGAATCTCTGTGGTAACCTGGCGTTGACTCTCGGCTGTGAAGGTAAAGGGATGACCGATATGGCGTACTGCAACGGCCATGTACGTCGCAATGAGGGTCGTGCTCGATTACGGAGCTGACAAGCGGCGAATGTCGACCCTCTCCTTCCATGGTCATATTTCCAAACATTGAATCCAGCTGGCGCATAGCTATTATCTTTTTCACCGTAGTCATCTTCACAAGTGAACACTATTCTCCGAGATAAAACTTTAATTCACAACTCGAAGCAATTGTCAAGCTCAGATGATCGTAAAGTACAAAGTGCGTGAGTTTAAGTGACATGTATGTCCTCTAAGTATGCCGCGACGCGACTGGACTGCTCGGACGGCATTGTGCGCAGAACGCTCACCGATGACTCACGACGGCATGCGCGCGAGCAACGAAACTACGATTATTATCGACTTGTCCTACAATTACATAGTAGGTATAAATATAGGTGACTAGGAGGTAAATAATAGTTCAGTACGTCTAAGAGCACCATCAATAATAAACAAGGACGGATTCGCAAGTGGGCGTGAGTTATTCAAGTATGAACGAAGGTCGTCACTCATCAAGTTACGATATTGAGAAAAAACGCGTCAGCTTTTAATTTTCCATGAAGTTAAGAGTCATTAAAAACGTATAAAATCAGTTAGTAGTTAATAACACTAACCCACGCTATGCCACCTCCAGTGCCATAATGAATGTTGGTTAACCCAATTTGTAAAATCATAAACTGGGTAACAATTTTACGCTTGTGTCTACAAATGTAATTAGCTAGATTAACTGACACGGTTAATCGAGTTATGTCGTCGATTTCATGGTTCCTTATGCGGCAAGGACCCCCGATAAATTAGAAGAGGTAGTTGAAGATGGCTATTTCGTTAATTGGGAATAACAAGCAAGTAACCAAAAAAGGTTAACGTCAATTTTCTTAAGTGAGCCTAAGAACTACGTTCAATAGTGCATGGATCGCAACTACATAACGAAATAAGTGATCTTCATAAAACAGGACAAAAGGGAACAACTCAGTGCCACAACACGCACCCGTGTGTTTCAAGAAACGATTTAGTTAGGTATTTTTTATTCGGCGGCAAGCTATAAAAAATTCAATGAATCAATATGTAAAACTCTACCATGACTAAGTGACTGACAAACAAGGAACAGCTTAAAGTACTGGGCCTAAAGAGCACTACGAGAGGAGTTTCCAAAATTACTCCGGGACGGGAAAAATCGGCAAGAAGGAATAAGTTTATAATTATAATATCAATTCATTTATTTATTTCAGCCAATGTTCAATATAACAAAAGTGACATTCAGGGTGATTCAGCCACACGACGGTGCCGTTTTCCTGATTTTACAGTTTTACAGAATTTTGCGATCGTAAAGAATCAAGATGCGTTTTCGAAGGGCTTGGGGTTTTGATGGCAGTACTGGACAGTCGTTTTACAAACAACTTTCCTCCGCTCAAGAACTTTCTGCTAATGAAAATAGCTTAATCGCCACCACTTTTATTACTTTACGAATCGTAGTAGCTGATTACACCTACACGGCATGGCTGAACAAAACACCACAATCTTACCGTTTTTGTCGTACAGAAGTGGCGAATCACTAAAAACACAGAAGAGAGCCGCATAGTTAACGAAAGCAAAGCGCGTTTCCAGGGTGAAATAAGAAGCAGGATAGGATTGTTGGTTGACGTGGTAAGGCCGAAACAACCAATGACGGCAATACTGCCAGATCAGCTCTGTCCGATAAGAAAGGGCATATTTTAGATATTGACTCATGGCTTCTAGATGACCTCTCATATCATATCTTAGTCACAATATCTTGTGAGTTACGAGTTGACTCACAACAACTTCGCAGCTTTTGTCACGCAGTAGCTGAAAAGTAAGTCAGGAGTTACAACTGGCACCAGATGACGGTTACTGTCCATAAAATCTTGCTGCATGGTCATGAAATCATCGAGGCTAAATCCCTTCCGATAGGAATGCTTTCAGAGCAGGCCGCTGAATTGCGGAACAAATTTTGGCGCTGTGACCGAGAGCATTGCCGCAAAATGGATCAGCAAAAAACGATGATAGATCGATTTCATCGAGCGTTAGAATCCTCAGATCCTGATATTGCAATGCTTCGTGTCACTCGCCGTCAAAGATTTTTAAAACGACTCTCCCACTATCAGTTACTGTGGTGAATTTGCTGAAGCCTTTTATCGACAATACAATCACTGAGGATGAAAGTTTTACTCCTGATGATCAACAGTCTTCATTAATTTTAGAAGATCTATACATTAACGTATCTACCTGCAATACAGGGATGAGTTAATCGTGTACTTTTCTTGAAATAATAATAAAATTTCAGTTTGAGCCAGTTTAAGGTCAACTTTTTAAATTATTTTATTAAAATAAGACCAATTGTCACCTGGGTGTTTTACTCTTACGTTATTAATGATTTAAACTTTGTATAGTACTGATAAAAACAGAATGTACTTTTTCGGGTCAAAAAAAACACTCTTGATCTGTAGACAGCTAACGCTAGTCTAATGGCTTTGCTAGTTGACCTTATGAAATTAGCAGTTACAATAATCACGATAGTTAATGTAGGTATGTGATGTGTGTGTGCTTGGTTTAAAAAGTATGCACCAACATTTAATCGACATTCCTGAATGTTTTTCCTATGATTACCTACAATATTTTCGCTTTTAAACTAAGCATTATTTGTGCAGAGTTTGCGAATATATTTTTAAAGCGTCTAAATACCCTGGGTAATTGATAAATTTAATAAAACCTTTGTTTTGCATAAGTAGCGCCATCTAGCGAGAAAAGAGAGGTAGGCAACCGAGACGAACCATCATAACTTACTTATTATTAACTTACTTATTGAATGTGGTTGCAAAAAAGTTTGACTGTTTTGTTCTTTACATACATACCATCACGCCTTTTACCCAACGGGGTAGGCAGAGACTACATCTTTCCACTTGCTACGGTCCTGACCACACATCTTGCGCTTCTTCCACTCTCATTAATCCTTTCATACATGCTCGTCGATTTAGGATACTCCTGACCTGACCTTTTCTAAGGACGTCTTGGACTTGTCTTCAGTACGTCTGTCTAGGCCTTCCCCTTTCAACAGCTCCATCCACTCTCGGCCTGTAAATTTGCTTCATCAATCGCCCTTCATCCATCCTTTCCTTATGACCAAAGCATCTTAGCATTCCCATCTCAATTTTAGTGACAACATCATCTTCCACACCACAACGCTCTCTAATTATGCTATCACTCAATGTCACTCCTGCCATACTTGGCAATGCTCTCATTTCCACTGCATTGATCCTACTTTCATCCTTCTTTTGCCATACCCAACTCTCGACTTCCGTACATAAGCGTCGGTACCAACACACTCCCGCATGAACAGCCAGTCGCGCCCTCTAGCATGTACAAATGTACTTGTCTTGTTCTCTAGCATGTACAAATTGTCAAGGCCGGTCGTGCTCCAATGTTGAATCACCAAAGTTAAGGATTCGTTTGATATCAACGAAAAGACATAAGAAGACATTAGAAGAAGAACAAGAAGAAAAGGGGGCAGAAGTATTAGAGAATTATGAATCAGACGAAGTAATTTCCCTATTTTATTTTAATTTACACTGCTTTTATCATTTTCAATCAATACAGATCCGTGAAATGAGCCTACCGAGGAAACCACACTGAAAAACGCGCTAAAACACTACCTCAAAGGTGTGCATATTATGACAATCACAACTCTTCCAACTTTTTGAATGGTTATATCTCAGAAACAGTGGCTCTTAGGAAAAAAGCATTTAGGCATTTTTAGAGATCTCATTTTCAATTATCTAATAAACAATTTTTTGTCAAAACTGATTTATTATAAAAATAACCGTTTTTCAAACAATCGCGAGAAACCCGTTTTTGTCAACTTTGCTCCAGAATATTATTTTTTTCAGGTGTCGGATCGATGAGGACTTTTTAGATTTCATGTAGGTGTGATAGTGTTTTGAACAATCGTAGCAATTTTGAGCCGGGTGCGTATCATTGTAACCACACTCCCATTTTTTGTCTAATTTGACCGGGCTAGTATTCTTCTTTAGGTAGCAGAAGCTTTAAAACGTGTACAAGCTTGACTATGCAGTGCTACTGTTTGTGAAACGCGCATGTAACTTAAAGGAAAGGTAACCATCTGGTTAGAGATCAGCCTATGAACATTGGGATCCTGGTTTCCATCCATTTCAGAGACGGATCAGATTTTTCGAAGCAGCATTTGTGCTTATCAAGGTTTCTTTTAGTGAAACTCGTATGATTTATAAATAAATGATAGATAAGATCAATTTAAAGTGATATTATTCATGAGCGCTGCATGAAAAAGAAGACTATCCATTCAAAGTCTAGGTCGTAAAAAAGTAACAGAAAATTGAGCTTTAACTTGTTTAATAGTTGATGATCGGAGTGGAATTCCTTTAAATATAAATACATCCTAATTATTGAAAAATAGGTTTAACATGATTATCAATCACAATTCCAGACATACCAATAAATTGTAATGCAAACTAGATTATAGTTTATTAACACATTCATCGCCGCGGAACGAGACAATAGATTTTCTATTGTTTGCCGGTCATTTGGCGACCAATGTATTAAAATGTTCTATGAAAATCGAGCAATTTATCTAGGTTATCATAATTATCTCGAAACTATGCAGTTGAACTAATCTTCTTATCTTATTTTTATTAGATAGATATGAATCAAGATAACCTTCTGTTTTCCGTAACCCTGAAAGTTTTAACAATTTATAAATGATGATTAAAAAGGAAATTTGTAGCCGTCCCACCAATGTTAATATTTGTTGGGCCACAATAATTACTTAAGGCCCTTGTATTCGTCGATTTTCTGTCTCCCTCTGATATACCGGAGTGGTACTGCCACCCGTCGCCCCCGCAGACACCCGCGCGCCCCGAGGACGCTCGCAACAAAACGCTAAAAACGTTATTTTCTTGGGGCACATGAGGTATTTTTGAAAACCCAACGTACAGATTTAAGAAGACTTGATAACCTATATTTTCGTGTAAAAACTATACAAAAAACACTCATAGTTATGGAGCCTTAGCACATTAAGTTTTACTGAGACCCTTTTGCATGTTTTTTTTTAGTATGGAAATTTCTATCCTACGAAAATTTCAAACGTACAGAATGAAGATAACATGTCTAAAGTTAAATATATTTATTATATTGTAGATTTTTTTTCCTATCTGTTTATGAGGAGTAGGCATTTGATCACGACGGAATTTATATTTGGGACACCTTACACCAAGGTAATCAGTAAAAAGCTCGATTCAACAAACAAATCGCAATAATGTATGTTATACAAAAGAAATCAGTATTTGTATTATTTTATAATTTTGAATAGTTAAATATGCATAATTTTGTTTTGAAATCATTGGTATTATTAGGAGGGAAAGCAAAAAAGATTCGACTCAACTAGGGTTAATATAGGTTTTTTGTGACGATATACTTTCAAAGTATAGATTTTATTTTTTGAGCAATGGCATGGCGGCAGCAAACTACACCATTTCACTGCATTGATCGCCATAATTGCTTTATTTTTGAGTGCAATCAAAACAGGGATATTTGGAATTTCTGCATAAAAGAAACACTATTGTAATAACTTTAGTAATCACTCTAAACAAAAGTATGATCCAAGGTGTCGCTCATTACAATTTCGAAAAATTGTCTTTGAAAACAAACTAAGAGATAAAGACTTTTTCATTACTCATACTCTGAAAGTAGGTCTGAAGTTGCCTGAGGAGCGGGATGAAAGTAATACTTTTCATCCCTAGGGAGAATAACTTTCAACTGACAGCTGTCAAATTATTTAAAAAAAAAACTAGTTCTTTTTCACATATCTATTGAACCATGTTCCAACTTTCTATACAGCCACGATGTAAAATTGAAATAATTTAAAGTTAAGTATTGATTAAAGAATATTTATTTTTTAAATAACTTTATTATAATTTAGTTTCAACAATTTCTTCAAAATAACTTAAGATTTGGGCAAAATATTTACCATTTTTCCAATGATGAAAATAAAAAATAATGGCTGAATAGCTGGCCGGCCACAGAAAAAAAAACAAACAAAATAGGCGGGAAAGCGGCAATTCGATCTTCGTTTATTTTTTCGATTTGAAGACTTTTGTTTATACGTATAGCAGAGATTTGTACCTATAAAATGAGTTCATCTGATTCTGATATGAATTTAACGCCTGATTTTATAAGAGAAGAGGCTAAAGCGGTAGTGGAAAACCTTTTACCACCCAAATCAAAACAAAGATACCTAAAATCGTATGACGATTTTATGAAATGGCGCGCTGAGAAAAAAGTGAAATCGTTATCAGAAAACGTGTTGCTAATATATTTCAACGAATCATCAAAGACTTACAAACCTTCAACCTTAAGGAGCTTGTATTCTATGTTAAAGACTTAAGTACTAAACACAATGTACATTTAAAGGATTTCGAGAGGCTAACATCGTTTCTCAAAAGGCAATCTGATGGATTTAAAACAAAAAAGTCCAAAGTTTTCACTTCTCAAGACGTAGAAACCTTCTTAAACCAAGCGCCTGATGAAATATACCTAGTAATGAAGGTAAGCTAATCTTTTTATTGTTATTCGCTTATTCATACGAAATTTGTATCAAATTGTAACTTTCTATATTTTATACACCAATTAGAGAGATATAATTATCTACTTTTCAGGTAGTGTTGATATTGGCAATAAGTGGCGCTTGCAGAAGTATCGAACTAGTAAATATGACGGTTGATGACATTGAGAAACAAGGTGATATATTACTGGTGGAGTTACGTGGCACTAAAACTAAAGTTGACCGAACCTTCGTTATTAAAAAAGAATTTGTAAATATAATAGAAAAATACCGAAAATTACGACCAAGTGGTATAGAAACGAACCGTTTTTTCATAAATTATCATAAAGGGAAGTGTCTGCGGCAAGTAATTGGCAAAAACAAGATTTCGAGTATTCCTAAAGAGATAGCCACCTACCTCAATTTGCCTAACTCAAATCTATATTCGGGTCACTGCTTTAGAAGAACATCGGCTACTTTGCTAGCCGATTCTGGTGCCGATTTAACTGTCATTAAAAGGCATGGAGGTTGGAAGTCGAGTAAAGTAGCTGAAGGCTACTTAGAAGAGTCAGTGGAAATAAAACTAAGATATCACACAGAGTAACAGAAATGATAAATCTCCATTCCACTGACTCTCCACAACCGAGCACTTCAAAAGATTATCCGGTGCAATCCAAAAATACACACATCAAAAGTGTCTAGGGATCAACATATATTTTTGCAATAACTTTTCTCCTGGTTGATATTAATTAAAATTTTCTTTAAGGATTCATCAAATAAAGTGTTTTCGTTTGTCTACAGTAACGATAAACCAAGTCACCTTTGCATTAATAAAGAAATTTGCCATTTTCCTAATAAAGGGATTTTTGACATTTGAACCACTAACATTAAAGTTCGAAAATAAGACTGAAATAACAGTTTTCTTTAAAATTTTATTGGGTAACTTAAACAATTAATAATCCGTGTTTCTACCGCGAACACGAACAACACAAGAACATCGGTTTGGCATACTCAAAATGAGTTCATCCAAATCACGCTGTGGAATGGCCGCCCATGTTCGTTGCAACAACAAAAAAAGGTCTTCTTGCGACTGGATACCCTCCATATTCGGCAGAGCTCTTCTCTGTAGCATATCCCATGCATGCTCAATCGGGTTCAAGTCTGGCGACTGAGCAGGCCAGGGCAGGACATTGATGTTAGCTGCGGCGAGAGTCTGTTTTACAACTCTTGCGGTGTGCGGTCGTGCATTAACATGCATTAACTGAAATAAGGGACCGATTTGCACTTGTAGAGGAACGATGACGTCTGATACAATCGTCTCAGCATAAATTTGAGCGTTGAGGTTGCCTCTGATCCAAATCAACTCAGTTCTTCCGCCGATCCAAATACCCGCCCATACCATGATGGTTCCACCACTATAAGGTTGGACTTCCTGGCAGGATTTTAATCGCTGTTGGCGTCCAGGGGTTCTGCAGTGTCGTATACGTCTTGTATCCGGTCTCATACCAAAACGAGACTCATCAGAAAAGCACACGGAACGCCATTGTTCTTCTGCCCAATTTCTGTGTTCAAGAGCCCATTGATATCGAATCCTACGATTGTGCATTGCTATAGGCCCTTAGCGGTCTTCGGGATTGAAGGTTCACTCCATGCAAGCGGTTTCTGACTGTTTGGTCGCTAATTAAGTTCCCTGAAGAGTGATGAAGCCTCACGGCTAACATCATGGCGGTTATTGTTGGAGCTCTTCGAGTTGTGATTTGAATGTATCGGTCTTGTCTCCGTGTGGTGCAGCGATACCGTCCTCCATGGCGCTCAGCCACGGTACCAGTGCTTCGGTAACGTGTCCAAAGTCGACTGATAACACTCTGACTTGTATTCAGAGCTAAAGTCACAGTACGTTGCCGGGAACCAGCTTCTATCATTCCCACGGCTCTGAGCATTTCTTCCCTGCTTAAATGACGACGCCGCTCCATAATAACGTTGGTTTTAATCAGTAGTAGGGAAACAGTAGCACTAATAATGTCTTCAATGCGTTGTATGTTTTTATAGGGAAAATATTGACAGCTGATTTTCATCTTTTACTCGAATTTGATTGACAGTTCCTGTTTCAAATTATGAAATGCACCAAAAAGGATCCATATAAATTCATAAAATCATAAATTTATTACAAAGCCACATCTCAATCTCAAGAAATCCGCATAAAAATGCTTGATCCCTAGACACTTTTGATGTGTGTATTTCTGTAACAGCTGAAGAAAATAGACAAATATCAATGTCCCCAACATTCACCCAAGAATCTCTGAATAATGTAGGAACACAAGTTTCCCAGAAAATATCAAATATCAACATACCCGGAAAAAACCTGTCACTAACTAAAACCAATTGTTCTAATTTTACCATAAACTTTAAATAAAATTATCCCATCAAAGTTGTTGTTAAATGTAAAATAAAATTTACTCATTTTTTCTTTAGCTAATTCATGTTTTTATTTTTACTTTCCTTGTATTTGTAATGAAAAGCACAGTGTTTACCTCGGGTTAAAGACTTTATTAGTCCCTCGAACTATTGGCGCCCTCACTTCGTTCCGGGCGCCAAACCCCGTCTCGACACTAAATAAGTTACTTTTCTTAACCATGCTCGGAAATATTGTCATTACTTTTGAATAAAGAACACGCGAAGTATCATATTAACGTAGACTGAAAACCCAAAATCACTTCCCGGCGCGTTCTTTGAATTTCGAACGAAGAGCGCGCCGGCAATGTTGTATGAAACGGTGTGCTGTTTGAATTTAGAACTCTTTCATCTATCGTACACATTGCGTTCTCGTGGCTGTATAGCCACAGATGCGTTTACCTTTCGGCACAAATTGTAAAATAAAAAAAAACAAATTGGCGGTAAAGCGGAGTTGTTATTTTGTTAATAAAATAATTAAAATGAGTTCCGATGATTCTAAAAGTGAAAATGAAATGAACGTTGACTGCACTCCACCAGATTTAAGATCGGAAGCTAAATTAGCGATGGAAAACCTGCTTCCAGCAAAATCAAAAGAAAAATATATTAAAGTATATGAACATTTTATGTTCTGGAAAAACGAGAAAAATGCAAAATTGTTCTCCGAAACATTGTTTTTAGCATATTTCAATGAAATTGCTAAAACTAAAAAGCCGTCTACATTATGGGCGATTTATTCTATGCTGAAATGTACAGTTCATATTAAAAACGGCATTGACTTGAAGAACTACGGAAATCTAACAACTTTTCTAAAACGACAATCGTCTGGGTTTAAGAGCAAAAAATCGAAGATTTTGACTGGTGAAAACATAAAACAGTTTCTACTCGAAGCCCCAGATGATATATATTTAGCGACAAAGGTAAATGTAATTATATTATACTTACTAATATTAAGAATGTGGAAGTTTGTGAAAATGTTTGTTTGAGTCACAATTACGTACGCCAAAACGGTTGGACTTATTTGGTTGAGTTGGTTGAGTGTTGATACAGAGGTAGACTATGATTTATGTGTCGTTCTTAATATTATATTGTTTGTGAAAGCCGTAGCTTGATATTTGTTTTTGTTTGTTACAGGTTGCTCTGATTTTGGGCGTTAACGGAGCATGCCGAAGTGTCGAACTCTATAATATTACCACAAAAGACATAGAATGTAATGATAACACAGCAATAATAACCTTGCGCGACACTAAAACAAAGATTGACCGGATGTTTGTCGTCCGAGGAGAGTTCCTTATCATTGTAAAAAAATATCAAAAACTTCGTCCAGTGGACACAAAATCGAATAGATTTTTTTTGAACTTTCAGAAAGGGAAGTGTACGAAGCAAATCATCGGAAGACACAAAATAGCTAATATGCCTAAAGAAATAGCAACTTATTTAAACTTGACAAATCCTGAATGTTACACTGGACATTGTTTCCGCAGATCTTCAGCCACTCTTCTTGCTGATTCGGGAACGAATTTAACTACTCTAAAAAGACACGGAGGTTGGAAGTCCGATAAAGTGGCTGAAGGCTACATCGAAGACTCTGTTGAAAATAAAACTGAGATAACCAATAAAATTAACCAATAAAATTAACCAAAACATCAAATTGCGACCTGTTCATGATTCAGAAACAACATTACCCACTCACCTCTTGCCAATTATCAAGTCCACAGCCTTCCACTTCTAAACAGCAATTAAGTTTTCAGCCACCTACCACTGACCAACTATCAAATTCCCAGCCGCAAACGTCAGAAATACAACAAACGAACATAAATTTGCCTGGAAAATCGATAACATTTTCGTTCAATAATTGTCCTAACATGAGCAATGTAACTTTTAATATTAATTAAATTTATTATGTAAAAGGCCCTTTTTATTTCCTTGCATTTTTTTAAGAAAAGCACTATATATGCCTCGGCCGAAATGGCAAATTGCCTGTCTCGTATCATTGAAGTCCTCGCCTGCGGCTCGGCCTTCAAACTCATACTCGACCAGCAATTGCCTATTTCGCTGCCTTTGCAATAATGTACTATTCACCCCAGGGTAACAATGTACTATTTATATTTTCTTTTTTAGAACTGTTTACTGCAAAGTCTTGTGTATAATACATACATACCATCGAGACATTATTCCAAACTTGGTAGTCAGAGGCAAGTGACTGTGTCGTGATGGTGGACGAAACACTCAGAAGCCCACTTTTCACCAATGGTATTAGAACCCAACGTGGTATGTGGTGAGCCTTCCGCCGTTATCCGGGTTGATTTGGTTTTTAATCGATGTTTTCCATCACCGGAGATTAAGTCGGATATTTAACAATGAACACAAAGATTTTGATTCTAGCCTGATTTGAACTCGGGATCCACGATCTGAGTTTGGGTGCTGAACCACTAGGCCACGATGAAATATGAATGAAAAGGTATAATTAAATTCTAAATTTTACCTATTCACGAAAAAATTAAGAATATGAGAAAGGTTGTTGCTCCCGCCTTACTCCGGGTGGATCAGTGTAAAAGATAAGTTGCTTTTACTTTTAGCTTTTTTATAGCTAGCGAAATAACTCTGTAGCCATTTGACATGATCCATAAAATTACTTAAAGTACACAGACTGCCATAAAAATTGGCTTTTATACAATACTACGAGGGCCATTTGAAAAGTTCTTGGCCATACTTAATCAGCACTCGATTTTGATTTTATTTTTATTTTCAACAGACTCTCCCCCGAGTTCATAACACTTTTTCCATCGACCCGGTAAGGCTTCGATACCCGGTTAAATAAAATCCTCCTCAAAATAAGCGTCCGCGGCGGCTATAGCCGCATCATTTATAAAAAAAACACCTAAATTTTTTTTCAGCTTTCGGCACAGATGAAAGTCGGACGGTGCTACAACCGGTGAATATGGGTGTTGAGGTAACAATTCGAAGTCATCCTGATGGCCCAACCAGCAAAACTATGTGTTATAAATGTCGAGAAGACGTTTCTATTTCTGCTAATTAATGCTATTAAAGTGGTAATATTACTCGAATAAACCATTAATGAATGCCCAAACTACTGCAGCTAGTAAAAAGTGACCATTTCCCCCACCATACGCACCATACCCTCCATAGCGCGGACTTTTGGACCTCCCCTCGTTTATAAACACACTCCGGCAGAATTAGCGTAACATAAAAGCGTAAAAATGATTAATGGCTTCTTTTGTATGCCTCTAGGCATTAAGTCCACCAATTGTACCTATTTGCAATAAAGAATAAATAACACAGGCGGTAACACTACTCTTTTTTAATAAAACGTCTAATTTCAAATGGAACATTAGTCGACAGTCACTTTATTCATTCGTTAGTTTGATTTTACATTCATTCATCCTTAACCACTGCTTCGAAGTTGATTTACCGTATTCTTCAAAGTTCGTGAATTTCATCTGAAAAACATTGTATTGCAGTTTTAGAGGCTTTTGTGTTTTCTCTCCTATTGATCAGTTACAAGCATCTAAGTATGCCTGATTTAACGCAATCAGTAATCATTAGTGCTGATGAAATAAGAAAAAAAGGTCAATTCTACAGATCGATTGCCACAAGACTTCGTCGATCGTTATCAACGATTCATCGTAGCATCCAGCGCTACAGATCGACGAATTCTCTAGTAGTAAGGAGGGAGGACAAGGCAGGAAAAGGTGTACTTCAAGGAGGGCTGTCCGTTTTCTACAACTTCCAGTTCGTCGGAACACGAGTCTAACGGCGGTGCAGGCCCGAAATTTATTGGAGGAGGTTCGAGGAGTAAGAATGAGTGAGCAGACAGTTCGCAGAAGATTCGAAGAAGTCGGTATAGGCTCATTTGTGTTCGCCAAAGCACCAAAACCTGAGAGACACCACCGCAAAAACCGACTATACTTTGCTCGGTACATCGTCATTGGGACTTTGACAAGCGGGGACATGTTCTCTTTACTGATGAATGCAGAATTCTGCTTAATCAGATTGATGGAAGGCAACGAGTACGGAGAGGCAAAGGAGAGAGCTATATCCAGTTTATATTTGAAAATACAGTGGCATATGGCGGCGGCTCAATTATGATCTGGGAAGGGATATGTTTAGGAGCTCGAACAGAGTTGGTAGTAGTCGGCAATCTGACTGCGATTCGGTAGAACAGGGAGATTTTAGAAGAACATGTTGTACCATTTGCCCCCGTTTTATTGGGAACGACTTCATTACAATGCAGGATAATGCTCGGGCTCACAGTGCTCGCATAGAACAGGCATACCTAAACCATGTTGGTGTAACGGTGATTTTCGATCGTCACAAAATCTTAAATTATCAACTGTTTCTCTGTCATTACGAAATCTAAGAAAGATTCATTTTCTTCAGTTTTGGTTTCATTGAACTTTCAGTGTGGTGTTGCAAAGCAAATTAATGTCAAAACATGTTAATTTCATTGTTGTTTCATGTTCAATTATTATTTGTTTAAAAATAAAATTAACTATTTAATATTCTACCTTTTTTATGTTGCGCTAATTCTGCCGGTGTGTGGGTATTTGTAGGTTTTATAATTGTAAAACTAGACATATTATTAAGGACTAATGAAATATTAAACTGGTATATTAAGTAAAACTATTTATAACATATTCGCTCGTAGAGGGTCTCTTATTTCACCAATTTCAATATCGTATTGTAATCTCATTACGTAAGTAATGTAAAACGCACGAGTTTTTTTTTTATTAAGGTAAAACGCACGGTTTATCAAGATGTTCCGTCTAAAACGAACGGTACTTTTTTAAATCTTAGCAAAGAGTTTTCATGTCAGAACAGAGGTCAACATTTTATGAATAAAATTAACTCTGGGAGATAAAATATAATAAATAAACATTTAATTCTTAAATTTAAATAATTTTGACAATAAATTACAACCTTATCTGTAACAAAAACACGAAAATATTAATTTACTTTATTAGCAATACTTGCTGTTTTTTATGGCTTTGCCTTAAAAAAAGCGCTGATGCGCGCGCATCGATAATTTGTGAACAAGTACAAATTGTTCTGCGCGCTTTTTCTTTTCGCTGTATTGTTTTTATTTGAAAATGTCGTCAAGTAGTGATGAATTTATTGATTCGACACCGCCAGAAGTCTTAGAGGCAGCGAAAAAGGCTACTCTCAGCCTCTTACCCGAAAAATCGACCGATAGATACTTACAAGCGTATCAAAATTTCATAATATGGAAAACAAGCAAAGATGCAAATTCATTTTCAGAAAGTGTGTTTTAGCCCATTTCATGGAACTTTCTCTAAAATATAAGTCAAGCTCATTGTGGTGCTACTATTCAATGCTAAAAATCACTGTGAAAACAAAACATGGTATTGATATCAAGTCATACACCAACTTGCTGGCATTTCTAAAAAGACGCTTAAGTGGCCATGTGAGTAAAAAGTCGAAAGTATTTTCGGCGGACAATGTCAAGAAGTTCCTAAAAGAAGCTCTGGATTGCCGATATTTGGCAAATAAGGTCAGTTGAAACTTAATTATTGTTATTAACTTCTTTCACTAGAGAGAAATACGAATTCTTCACAATATAGGAGTTTTGTATAATGTTGACATCTCTTTTCAGGTTGTATTAATATTCGGTATAAATGGTGCCTGTAGACGTCAAGAGTTGGCCAACAACACAACTAATGATGTTTGCCAACCCCTGTTGATGTTTGAGAACCTTGGGCGGGTTCTTCTTGTCCAGATCAAAAAACAAAACTAAAATTCCAAGATCGTTCACAATACAGGGCCTATAGGGGCCTTTTCACGACATAGTGAAGAAATACGAAGCGCTTCATTCAACAAAAGCGATGTCTAACAGATTTTTTCAAAATTATCAAAATGGAAAATGCACTAGCCAACCCATTGGCGTAAATAATTTTGGAGCAATGCCGAAACAAATTGCCACTTTCTTAAATTTGGATGATCCCCATGAATACACAGAGCACAGTTTCAGAAGGTCCTCGGCTACATTGCTCGCCGATTCAGGTGCGGACTTATTGACACTAAAACTCCACGAAGAGTGGCGGTCTAACAGTGTAGCCGAGTGCTGCATAGATCACTCGATGAGAAATAAAGAAGAAATTAGCTCCCGCATTACAAGGAATATAAAGAAGGACGGCGAACTTCCGTGTAATTTCAGACCCATACTTACGGGCCACGTACATAAAAGAAATCGGTAGATGTTTTTAGAACTACGCTAGACTAACAAAAAAGTTAATTGTTTTAACTCTCTTAAAGCTGGGGTTAAAAAGATATTAAAGCTATAAGGCGAATGTAGTGAGGTTATATTTTAAATCGCTGGTTTTTAATCATTTTTTAATTATTAAAATGATACTGATGCTTACACATCAGTCAGAATGGATACATGTTCCACTACAATGCAACGTACAATATTCGCATATTGTCCGACTAGGCACGGTTTCATGCAAAGTGTTCCGTTCCGGAGTATTGCGCGGATGACCGTCGTGGGAAGGCGGACTCCGCGCCCTCCCAGGCGGGCCCACGTCTTTGCGACGGGTCCCGTCGCGGGTGTACGAACGAGCTTGTTCAGTCAACAGCGCTACATGATACGTGCAATGAGAACCCTCGATGGGCCTCATCCACCACATCCTCATCCCATGCAAAGGCGCACTGCGAGTTTGTTAGTACGGCCGCGTGCTTCTTCTAATACGCGTATAGCTCGTGCCGCATCGGTGCGCGGCACGAGCGATCTGTCACCCGTTGCCCTTATCACATCATCACAAAACTATAGAACAAGACAAAGGCCTTCAAGGTGAGGATGGCCAGCCCAGTGATTCGTTTGAATGACTGGGCTTGTCAACCTCATATCTGGACCTCACGACCGCTTTCCACCAGGTGGAGTGAGGTCATCTTGACGGGCAATATAAAAAAAAAGAACAAAATAAGTACATTTCTGGTGTACTTATATTAAGTTCGTTAAGCTCAGTATGAGGCTTATTTAAGTTTTACTGCTACGTAAGCTTTGAAATGAAAATCATATTAACTTATTTATGTACATTTATTTAAATAATTTACAAGTGGTTCAAGAATGCAGCAGGAGCTCCGAAATGATCCGGATGACAAGCGTACCCCATGTACCATTAAATGGGCATTATGTGCGAGCAACACCCAACTGTATGATTTCCAGCAGCACAATAACAATAATATCCTAAAATGGCTTCACTCCCTTGTACTACTTAAAGTCTACTAAGTATTACCCTTCTGTGTATAGACTCAGGTACATGAAGTTTTTCCCGATCATCACACTCTGGAAACAAGCAACGGCCAGCAAAGGCAGCTGCTCTTCTTGTTGTTCTAAGAGCTATTTGAGTGTTTGCTTTATTATTTGCTTGCTGGGTTTCAATTTGATTATGTTTTTCTGCAACAGGTGGTGCAGGTAATTCTGGAGGGATTCTACTTTCTCTTACAGTTTGATTATTTGTTGAAAACGAAAAAAAACTGTTACAAACAATAAAATAATAAAAATTAAACGTAACGTAATGTGAGTGATTCGTTTGACATTGACAATATTGACATTGATGACAACAATGGGCAAAAGGCAAAGAAGTATATTACCATACAGCCTCTTTGTCAGTTTGTTTTTTCACTTTGCACTTGAATACATTCAAAATACAATTATGTGGCTTTAAAATTTTCATTATAGTGTATTTATTTAATTAAAATAGGTCAAGACAGTTAAAATATAACTTACCAAAACACAAATTGAAAATAAAATTAATTCCATGATTGAAAACTTCTGCGTAGATTGGAATACTCTCACAGGAAATAAAACCGTTTAGTTTTTGCACTTTTTGTTGCACTACAGAAAAGTTTTGTTTCATTGAAATCGGGAATAATTTATCTTTGACCTGCCTTCTTTAAAAAATCCTGATTATATGGAAATAAATTCAACAAATTTAACTCTATTTATTTAACATGTTTCCGTTTGGTAACGTTTCTGTAAAATATGGAGGCGAGTTTCGCCGCCCTTCTTTGGAGCAAAGTGTTGACTCTCGACCATCTACGAGCACACACGCGTACATTCCACCATCGTCGCCTCCGCCGGCTCCGCCACCGACTGCAGAACTCTGTGGTCTCGTTTCTCCTACTTTCACTCAAGAGAGTGAGAGAGAGACTGGTGAAATTGTAACTAATAATAATAACTTGACAACATTGAAAATGCCAACTGGCAATGTAATAATCAATTTTACAATTTGTTAAATTTTTTATAACTGCTTTAACAAGTGATTAAAGAATTTACTCCCTTATGAAAGTCCGAGTTTTATTTATTTCCTCGGAAATATGTTATAAACCGTCGTATGACATACGTGCACTATGATGATTACAGCCTCTGCTTTCTTGTAACTCTTGCCTACGGCTCGGGCTAGCAATATCGCCTCGGCTGTAATTTTCAACATACCGCACTTATATCATAATTTATATTATGTTCTTGTTTCCTTCTGCCAGATTATTGAATCTTTTCTGAACAAAATCGTAATAACAAAAAGCAGTTTCATCATTTTCTTTGATTTGTAGATTTAAAAATATTTAAATTTTTATAGTAGGTTGACATTTGATTGACCTATAAAAATATTTTATAAATGTACAAGTATGTATAGTACAGTATTATCATCTTCATTCATCATTTAAACGAAGAAGTATATTATTATGTGTGTATTAAAATTTTGTTTAAGGTGGTTACTCTACTTTGTGTGTCTCCATTGTAACGTAATTTTCACGCACAGTGGATGTGCTTTACCCAAATGTTATTTTTATTTTTCTTCTTTCTAGCATAGGGTGTGCAAACTCACCCTATGTTGTATATGTTTCTGTCTGCGCCTGCACGCATTTTCGAACGCAGCCGTAGTGTCAGTTTTGATATTTGTCAGCTGTCACTACGTTCGGAGGTTAGGAGTTGAGCAAAGGCGTCGGGCCCTTCATACCTCGGGCAGATACCACCGACACCAGTTCAGCTCACAAAGCGTCCAGCCAGCAGACGAGTCAGCAGATAGCAGTTTGGCCTGCACGCTAGAGACTGCTGCGAAGGGTAAGCAGCCGCCACCATCATCTGGTAGGCAGTAGGCTTTTGTTGCGTGCTTGTCTAACAGGAATTGTTTTTACAGTGCTCCAGACCCGCCACGTGCTCAGGAGTTGACATTGGCGAAGACACCCTACGCGGCCCGTAGTTAGGTTGTGTTGCCCAAACGCGTGTAGAACCCCGTCATGGTCCCCCATTTCGAAAGTGTGCGATCCGTTTCTTATATTGCTCTTACCGTGGCGGCTCGAAGAAAGGCACGCACCGGTTCCCCATCAGCTGTGCACCCTGAGGGAGAACCGAGTGTCGCTGAAGGCCGTTCCATGACCGCGTGGACACACCTCCTACGAGCTACCCCCTTTAATTTTTAAGTCACTATGTAGTACATTCTTCAGTAACTTTCATCCAGAGCCACACAGTATATATTTACCTAATATAAATAAATAAATATCCCTGGACATTATTCCACACAGCGCCATCTAGCCCCAAAGTAAGCTAATTAAAGCTTGTGTTATGGGATACTAGACAACGGATAAACATACTTAAATACATTTTCTTTTGTAAATACATACTTATTATACATAGGAGACACCCAGACCAGTACAAACAGACATGTTCATGCACACAAATGTTTGTACTGTGCGGGGATCGAACCCGCGACCTCTGGTGTAGTAGCCAACTTCTTAACCATTACACCAAGTCGGTCGTCAATATATTTAAATCAACCTTAGTTGTTACCGACCAAGCCAGCCCGAACCCTGGACTTCTCCATGGAGAGCTAAGTCCATAATTTATAATGGTAAATTGTATACCTTTAAAAAGCCCTAGGGCATATTTTGTAGAAGCCGTGTGTGCTGAATTGCTTTTAATTATTAAGTTCAGTACTCGGCCGGGGTATCAAACCCCAGGCTTCAATTCAGGCCACATGGTTTCCGGTTACCACGAAGTCATTTTATTAAAATTTTGAATAGGATTGAATAATAATATAATATATATATATATATATATATATATTTATAAATAAATTTATTTCCTGTTCTGCTGCAACCTTATTGTGTTTCTTTTAAAATAACTTTACATAATTGGTTACTCCTGCCCCTCAGGGATAACTTACTTCACCTAGCTTACTTACATAATTATGTTTTATTAGTTTTGCATTCTTATTTCATCACAAAATATTCTGTATTGTAAATTATGCTTTTGTCACTAACAGTTCAATGCTTCTCAGGCCCAGAATTGCGTAGTGGACCCAATCCGAAAATGACTAAGTGCAAAGTGGACCAAATGCGATGCGATTATAACATTATTTCTGCATAGAGTACCCAACTACGAACGCTTTTTTTTAAATGTTCATAAATTATATTTTCATTACTCATACTCTGAAAGTAGGTCTGAAGTTGCCTGAGGAGCGGGATGAAAGTAATACTTTTCATCCCTAGGGAGAATCACTTTCAACTGACAGCTGTCAAATTATTTAAAAAAAAAACTAGTTCTTTTTCACATATCTATTGAACCATGTTCCAACTTTCTATGCAGCCACGATGTAAAATTGAAATAACTTAAGGTTAAGTATTGATTAAAACATATATATTTTTTAAATAAGTTTATTATAATTTAGTTTCAACAATTTCTTTAAAATAACTTAGATTTGGGCAAAATATTTACCATTTTTCCAATGATGAAAATAAAAAATAATGGCTGAATAAATGGCCGGCCACAGAAAGAAAAACAAAAAAAATAGGCGGGAAAGCGGCAATTCGATCTTCATTTATTTTTTCGATTTGAAGACTTTTGTTTATACGTATAGCAGAGATTTGTACCTATAAATTAAGTTAATCTGATTCTGATTTGAATTTAACGCCTGATTTTATAAGAGAACAGGCTAAAGCGGTAGTGGAAAACCTTTTACCACCCAAATCAAAACAAAGATACCTAAAATCGTATGACGATTTTATGAATTGGCGCGCTGAGAAAAAAGTGAAATCGTTATCAGAAAACGTGTTGCTAATATATTTCAACGAATTATCAAAGACTTACAAACCTTCAACCTTATGGAGCTTGTATTCTATGTTAAAGACAACATTAAGTACGAAACACAATGTACATTTAAAGGATTTCGAGAGGCTAACATCGTTTCTCAAAAGGCAATCTGATTGATTAAAAACAAAAAAGTCCAAAGTTTTCACTTCTCAAGACGTAGAAACCTTCTTAAACCAAGCGCCTGATGAAATATACCTAGTAATGAAGGTAAGCTAATCTTTTTATTGTTATTCGCTTATTTATACGAAATTTGTATCAAATTGTAACTTTCTATATTTTATACACCAATTAGAGAGATATAATTATCTACTTTTCAGGTAGTGTTGATATTGGCAATAAGTGGCGCTTGCAGAAGTATCGAACTAGTAAATATGACGGTTGATGACATTGAGAAACAAGGTGATATATTACTGGTGGAGTTACGTGGCACTAAAACTAAAGTTGACCGAACCTTCGTTATTAAAAAAGAATTTGTAAATATAATAGAAAAATACCGAAAATTACGACCAAGTGGTATAGAAACGAACCGTTTTTTCATAAATTATCATAAAGGGAAGTGTCTGCGGCAAGTAATTGGAAAAAACAAGATTTCGAGTATTCCTAAAGAGATAGCCACCTACCTTAATTTGCCAAACTCAAATCTATATTCGGGTCACTGCTTTAGAAGAACATCGGCTACTTTGCTAGCCGATTCTGGTGCCGATTTAACTGTCATTAAAAGGCAGGGAGGTTGGAAGTCGAGTAAAGTAGCTGAAGGCTACTTAGAAGAGTCAGTGGAAAATAAAACTAAGATATCACACAGAGTAACAGAAATGATAAATCTCCATTCCACTGACTCTCCACAACCGAGCACTTCAAAAGATTATCCGGTGCAATCCAAAAATATTTCTGTAACAGCTGAACAAAATAGACAATTATCAATGTCCCCAACATTCACCCAAGAATCTCTGAATAATGTAGAAACACAAGTTTCCCAGAAAATATCAAATATCAACATACCCGGAAAAAGCCTGTCACTAACTATAACCAATTGTTCTAATTTTACCATAAACTTTAAATAAAATTATCCCATCAAAGTTGTTGTTAACTGTAAAATAAAATTTACTCATTTTTTCTTTAGCTAATTCATGTTTTTATTTTTACTTTCCTTGTATTTGTAATGAAAAGTACAGTGTTTACCTCGGGTTAAAGACTTATTTAGTCCCTCGAACTATTGGCGCCCTCACTTCGTTCCGGGCGCCAAACCCCGTCTCGGGACTAAACAAGTTACTTTCACCTCTAGGGTAACAATGTACTATTTCATTACTCATCATTCTTCATCTTGATTTCAAATGAATATTTAAACAATCGAAGCAGGAATATACTCATTATTGTATGTTTCACTTAATTAGTATTTAATTGAATAAATTTGAGCTAAGTATTTACGATAGAAATGAAAAAAAAAATCTTTAAATAAAATAAGGCGGGGGAATTCCATCATCATTGTCTAAGTATGCTTTTTTACAAATATTTAAAAAAAATGGTTGAATTCCACAGACAAAAGGCGGGATTGCAACAATCCGAACTTCATTCAGATGTTTCGTAAATCGAGTGAAAAGTTTATTTTCTGAAAAATGAGTTCATCAGACTTAGATATGGATTTGACTCCTGATTTCATTAGAGAAGAAGCTCAAACAGCTGTGGAAAACCTTTTACCGCCGAAATCAAGAGAAAGATACATAAGAGCTCATGAAGATTTTATGAAATGGCGCACTGAAAGTACTTCAAAAGATTGCCCGGATGAAGAGATTGTTCTATCACCAACATTTACTCAAGATGCTCAAGTGTCACAAAAAATATCAACTATCAACATCCCAGGAAGTAGCCTCTCTCGTTTAACAATTGCTCTAATTTTAATATAAACTTTAAATAGAAATATCATCAACTTTGTTGTAGGTAATGTTTCAATAAAATTTTGTTGGTTGAACTTATATACGAAGTGCATTCAATAAGTACCTAGCCTCATCGCCAGAGGGCGCTGTAGTTTCAAAAGAGTTTTACCACAGTGTAGCACATTCTTTTTTAATTCTTTTTTCAAATTTTCATTCCAATCCCTTCATTTGTTTTAATTTGACAACTTATGGAAGCGAACGTGTCGATCGGTTTTACAAAAATGGAAAAAGAGCAATATCGTTCGGTGATTCGATTCCTATTTTTGGAAGGGAAAACGCGCATCGAAATCAAAGAGCGCTTGGATGCTGTGTACGGTGACTCTTCTCCATCGATGGCCACCGTCAAGAATTGGTTCAACGAGTCTGCACGTGGCCGTACGTCGGTTTTTGATGAACCACGTCCAGGTGCACCGAAAACAGCTGCTACGGAGGAAAACATTGAAAAAATCCATGATCTCGTATTGGCAGATCGCCGATTGAAGGTTCGGGAGCTAGCTGATACTGTAGCCATTTCAGAAGGAACAGTGCATCATATTCTTCACGAGGAACTCGGCATGAGAAAGCTGTCGGCGCGATGGGTGCCGCGTTTACTCACACCGGAAAACAAGCGCAACCGTGAGACCACATCGGAGACGTGTTTGGCGCTGTTTAAGCGGAATCCAGCGGAGTTTTTGCGTCGTTTTGTGACCGTCGATGAAACCTGGATCCACTGGTACACACCAGAGACCAAGGAGCAATCAAAACAATGGATCCAGACCGGGGAAAACGTGCTCCAACAGGCGAAAACTGTAAAATCGGCCGGAAAAGTTATGGCCACCGTTTTCTGGGATTCACAAGGTGTGATCTACATCGATTACCTCGAGAAGGGTAAAACAATTACAGGGCTTTACTATGCCGATTTATTGGGCCGATTCGACGCCGAATCAAAGAAAAAACGACCCCATCTGGCGAAGAGAAAAGTGCTGTTTCACCACGACAACGCACCGGTTCACACGTCTGCCGTTGCCATGGCCAAATTGGTTGAATTACGCTACGAATTGCTGCCACTATTCCAAAATTTTCGTTTACTTTTTGTAGGCTAAGTATTTATTGAATGACCCTCGTACTTTCCTTATATTCGTAATGATAAGCAAGAAAGACCTCTTCAATGCCCTCCAACTATAAGCGCTCTCGCTACGCTCGCGCGCCAAACCATCTCGTGCAGTGAAAAAGTAACTTTCTCACCTTGTGTAACAATCTACAATTCACTTTGAGTGCGAGAAAAATAGTCAATTTAGTACAAAAATATTTAAACCGAACAAATTTACACTTGACAAAGGTTCTGAAATTTTCGTGGTCCGTTTTTTCTTCTGAAGTGAACCACAGATTTAACACACATGGCGCCACCTTATTTGCAGACAAACCATGAGACTAAAACTCTCAACATTTTCCCAATGAAGACAGTCACACTCACAGATAATAGTATATTTTTACTGGCTGTTCAAGTTTATCTATGTCACATGAAGGAAATTAAAAAACTAATTACTTTTACATCTCTCATATTCGGTAAGTAGGTCTTTACTACCCCCAAATGGGGCTTGTAGGTGACCAATTAGCCCTCTAGGGTAATAATGTAGCTAGAAAAGCCCTAAGGCGGTAAGTAATTTAAAAAAAACTCTTCACTCTTTCGAAAAGTTCGTGTACATCTAACCATCATACTGGCAATAGACATCATGCATTCAGCCCAATGACAAGAGAGGTCGCTTCGCTATTCAGCCTTGTCTTTGTATGAGTATAATAGTCATCAATTTTAAATATCGAACGGCGAAGCTCAATTGCGTTCTTGAAAAAAAAATTAAAAAAAACAAGATGAAAAAAGGCGGGAATACAAAACGTTTACTTTAAATATTGTTTGTTTTTGGGATTTTTTATAATTACGTGCTAATTAGGAAAAAGACATGAGTTCTGCAAGTGATGACGCTATAAGCTGCACTCCCGATTCAATGAAAATGGAAGCTGAAGCAGCAATTAACTGTATTCTTAACATACTTTAGTGAGCTATCAAAAAAGTTGCAGCCATCTAGTTTGTGGTGCATTTATTCAATGTTAAAACCACTATGAGTACTAAACACGACATCAATTTCAAGAACTTTTCAAAATTATCATCTTTTCTAAAAAGACAATCAATCAGCTGGGCACAAAAGCAAAAAGTCAAAGGTTTTTACAGCGCAAGACGTGAAAACATTCATAAATGAAGCCACTGATGACATATATTTAGCTGTTAAGGTACGTAAAATAACAAATCACCTAATGGTAATACTTCATCATTTATCTTTTAAATTTTTACAATCCTATAAAACATACTTATTTTTATATTTCGCTTGTTTAAGTTGGTTCTTATCTTCGGTATAACTGGCGCATACCGATGTTTTGAATTGACAAATATAACAATAGAGAACATAGAACAACAGGGTCAGTTGTTAGTAATTAAACTACCGAACACAAAATTTAAAATTGACCGAACATTTGTAGTTCCTCAAGAATTCTCTGAATTCGTACAAAAATACAGAAATCTTGGTCCTGAAAATGTAAACACCAACCGATTTTTTTTGAAGTACCACCAAGGCAAGTGCTACAAACAAGTTATTGGAAAAAATACCGTCAGAAGTATGCCGAAGCAAATCGCAAGTTATTTAAAGTTAGCAAACCCGGAATTGTACACAGGTCACTGCTTCCGGAGAACATCGGCTACACTTTTAGCCGATGCTGGGGCTAACCTAACCACTATAAAAAGGCACGGTGGGTGGTAATCCAGCAAGGTGGCTGAAGGTTACATTGAAGATTCCATACAAAATAAAAGTAAATTACCAACCAAATAACGGAAACTATTCAGCTTTCAAAAAATGAAACATCTTTCTCAAGAGATGATCCGCAACCATCAACTTCTGCTGAAGAAAGCTTCACCCGTCAGATTTTGTCCATGACCAACAAATATCACAATCTCAAACTAACATTTGAAAATTGTTCTCATTTCACTATAAATTTTAACTAATAAAATGTTTTATTCTTGTAATGCCAGTTTTTTTTCTACTTACCTCACAATCGAGATGTAAAGCAGAGTAGTTAGCTCGGGTGTAAGCACCAATTGCACCCTCGAACTATAGGCGCCCTCGCTGCACTCGTGCGCCTAAATATTTAGGACTGCAATTGATGCCTTACAGCCCTTGGCTACTAATCTACTATTTACGTGGTCACTTTAGTCCCGCTTCGTAGGGCTACATTGGCGTACTTTTAGAGCATGAGAAGTGAAAAAGTTTAAAAAAAATGCTGGAATTTATTTGATTATTTTTCAGTCGATAAAATTGACTATAGTTTCCTACTTCTTAATATCTGTACTTTTAAGAGAATCACACCGTATAATATACGTATACATTAATAGTAAATCGTTAGAAGCGTTAATTTTAAAAAAATGGGTAGGATGTTAACCTTGGCAAATACGCTATTAAAAAATAATGGCAACCAAAAAGGGACTAACGAAAATCATTTTTTAATTCAAGAATGCAACATAATATCTTAAAAAGGAATTCAACTTGACGACATAATTATTTATAGGCACAAGTTGACCCCGCTCCGTATTTTCTAACCATTAAAGACGTTAATTGTGACTATCTGCGACATTACATTTGTACTATAAGTAAGCGATTTATAAATTTATTGTTGCATTCCATTTACTAAAAAGGTGTGTTATGATAACAAGTGATACCAGTAAACGACTAAATCATTTTCAATAAGACTAAATCAACTTAATACGCATAGTTCGCGTCAAAATTTTAGTCCACTCTAAAGTTGTTTCGCGCATGCGCAAAAAAAACTTCTAGTCCAATCTGAAGTTACCCGGAGCACCTCATTCATATTTTTTTTCCGACTTCAAAAAAAGGAGGAAGTTCTCAATTTGACTGTATGTTTTTTTGTTTTTTTTTTTATGTTGCTTACCTCTTAACTTTCGACTGGGTGAACCGATTTTGATTATTCTTTTTCTATTTCAAACCTGGTGCTTTTCGAATGGTGCATTTTAATTTGGTCTAGTTCTGACAGTGGCATCCATGAGAAAACCATATAAGTCTTAAATCTAGATAGACAAAATGCGCGACAAATGGACGAATAACTCAATATTACGCCAACCGATTTTGATCATTCTTTTTTTATTTGAAAGCTGGTGCTGCCCGTGTGGTCCCGTTTTAATTTAGTCCAGTTCTGACAGTGGCATCCATGGGAAATCCATATAAGTCTTCAATCTAGATACACCATATGAGCGACAAATGGACGAATAACTCAAATTAACGCCAAACGATCTCGATGCTTCTTTTTTTTATTGGAAAGGATATACTTCAAGGGTAGTTTGATGAGAGTTTGGTTAGGTTCTGATTATGGGATCCATGAAAAAGCAACGGAACTCTTCAATTCTTAGGAGCAATTGGACGATACTCTTACGATGTATAAAATAAATAAGAACTATTCACTGAAAATCAAGAAATAAACAAAGATTTTAACAAAAAAAACCAACTTCAAAAAAAACTATTCCAAAACAAAGCTCTAAAAAGTAAAGAAATAATTGCGTATTCTTCTAAAACTTATACGATAATATAATGTAGGTACAATTGATTGTTGGAGTCTGTGTCAGCCAATGTAGGTTTGTAACTTACAAACATACGTAAACGTAATATGTAAGAAATAGGTATATTGCTAGATATACATGGGGCAGACTAAAAGTTTTGCACTTCTAGCTAATCGGAACTACACACATCAAAAGTGTCTAGGGATCAAGCATTTTTATGCGGATTTCTTGAGATTGAGATGTGGCTTTGTAAAAAATTTATGATTTTATAAATTTATATGGATCCTTTTTGGTGTATTTCATAATTTGAAACAGGAACTGTCAATCAAATTCGAGTAAAAGATGAAAATCAGCTGTCAATATTTTCCCTATAAAAACATACAACGCATTGAAGACATTATTAGTGCTACTGTTTCCCTACTACTGATTAAAACCAACGTTATTATAGAGCGGCGACGTCATTTAAGCAGGGAAGAAATGCTCAGAGCCGTGGGAATGATAGATGCTGGTTCCCGGCAACGTACTGTGGCTTTAGCTCTGAATACAAGTCAGAGTGTTATACGTCGACTTTGGACACGTTACCGAAGCACTGGTACCGTGGCTGAGCGCCATGGAGGACGGTATCGCTGCACCACACGGAGACAAGACCGATACATTCAAATCACAACTCGAAGAGCTCCAACAATAACCGCCATGATGTTAGCCGTGAGGCTTCATCACTCTTCAGGGAACTTAATTAGCGACCAAACAGTCAGAAACCGCTTGCATGAAGTGAACCTTCATTCCCGAAGACCGCTAAGGGTACCACCTATAGCAATGCACAATCGTAGGATTCGATATCAATGGGCTCTTGAACACAGAAATTGGGCAGAAGAACAATGGCGTTTCGTGTGCTTTTCTGATGAGTCTCGTTTTGGTATGAGATCGGATACAAGACGTATACGACACTGGAGAACCCCTGGACGCCAACAGCGATTAAAATCCTGCCAGGAAGTCCATCCTTATAGTGGTGGAACCATCATGGTATGGGCGGGTATTTGGATCGGCGGAAGAACTGAGTTGATTTGGATCAGAGGCAACCTCAACGCTCAAATTTATGCTGAGACGATTGTATCAGACGTCATCGTTCCTCTACAAGTGCAAATCGGTCCCTTATTTCAGTTAATGCATGATAATGCACGACCGCACACCGCAAGAGTTGTAAAACAGACTCTCGCCGCAGCTAACATCAATGTCCTGCCCTGGCCTGCTCAGTCGCCAGACTTGAACCCGATTGAGCATGCATGGGATATGCTACAGAGAAGAGCTCTGCCGAATATGGAGGGTATCCAGTCGCAAGAAGACCTTTTTTTGTTGTTGCAACGAACATGGGCGGCCATTCCACAGCGTGATTTGGATGAACTCATTTTGAGTATGCCAAACCGATGTTCTTGTGTTGTTCGTGTTCGCGGTAGAAACACGGATTATTAATTGTTTAAGTTACCCAATAAAATTTTAAAGAAAACTGTTATTTCAGTCTTTTTTTTGAAACTTTAATGTTAGTGGTTCAAATGTCAAAAATCCCTTTATTAGGAAAATGGCAAATTTCTTTATTAATGCAAAGGTGACTTGGTTTATCGTTACTGTAGACAAACGAAAACACTTTATTTGATGAATCCTTAAAGAAAATTTTAATTAATATCAATCAGGAGAAAAGTTATTGCAAAAATATATGTTGATCCCTAGACACTTTTGATGTGTGTATTTGAATTTCAAATGTTATATTTTTTTAAACGTTGCAACCTACTTAGTAATAAAAAAAACGATTTGCGGGAAATCATTTGTCACTTGTTTTTTATCACACATCAAAGTTTTACGTACGCAACGAAAATGGAATTAAGTCGAAGAGATTTTAGATCGATGATTTTTTATGATTTTAAAAGTTCTCTCTCTCCGCAAGACTGTGCCACTCGTCTTCAAAATGCTTTTGGGAGAGAAGCACCTTGTTTGAGCACCGTGAGGCGATGATTTGCTGAATTTGAGAGAGGTCGAGTTGCTTTTCATGACGAATTTCGTGAAGGGCGGCCTTCAACTGTCGTCAACGAAAATAATGTCGCTACTGTTAAGCGGCTAATTGAAGAAAACCCGCGGATTACCTATGAGACAATTAGAGAACTATTGGGGATTGGTATGAGCCAAATTCAGATTTTTTTTCAAGAAGAATTGAAAGTTCGGAAACTTTGTTGTCGTTGGATCCCTCATGAACTGACAGCGGAGCAGAAGCGGGCTCGCGTGGAATGGTGCTCACAGATGCTACTGAAGTACGACCACGGACATTCTAATGCTGTTTATGACAGGAGACGAAACGTGGATTTATTGTTTTGAACCCGAAAAAAACAGCAATCTTGTGAATGGGTGTTTGAAAATGAGAACAGGCCAACAAAAGTGAGGCAGGCGAGAAACGTTGGTAAAAAAATGATCGCGTTTTTTGTTCTCAGCTACGGGTCCCATCTGTACAATTCCACTTGAAGATCAAAAGAGTGTTAATGCCGAGTGGTATTCTACCATTTGTTTACCCAGGGTGTTAGAAAAAGTTCGCGAAAGACGACCCAAAAGCCGAGTTCTCCTACATCATGACAACGCTTCTTCACACACGGCCAACAAAACAAAGTCATTTTTAGCTTCCGAAAAAGTACAACTCGTCACCCATCCTGCGCATAGCCCCGACCTAGCACCTTGTGATCACTGTATTTTCCCCAAAATCAAAGATTTGATGAGAGGTTTCATTTTTACCAACTCCGAAGAGGCAGTGATAGTGTGCAATCAGCACGTAGAAAACATGCCTTCAGATCTGTGGTCCTCCTGTTTTAAAAAATGGTTCGATCGCATGAAAAAATGTATAAAATGTAAAAGAGAGTATTTTGAAAAGCAATCAACATATTATTTTGGTTATAACATGTTGTTTTGTTAAGTTACGAAAAACTTATAGTGTGACCTACGTATTGTAGTGTTTCCTTGGCTGACAATGACTCCAACAATAACAATACATTATATTATCGTATAAGTTTTAGAAGAATACGCAATTATTACTTCACTTTTTAGTGCTTTGTTTTCGAATAGTTTTTTTTGATGTTGGTTATTTTTTTATTAAAATGTTTCCTATGAACAATTGTTTTTGCCAATGCGCGAAACAACTTTAGAGTGGACTAGAAGTTTTACGCGAACTACACTATGTATGTTTATCATTAAAAAAATATATTTGAACATTGACCGCAACGCATAAATGCGTTAAACTAATTTTCTATCTATCAAAAGTATAATTGTATATGGTATGTAAATTCTGTACATACGGATGCAAAAATGTTCCTGTAAATTACAAAGTTTTTGTGTAAGTATTACAATTAATGTGTGCCGTACACGAATAGGTACTTACTCAAAGAACCGATAATGATTTATTCGCTTCGCATGACCACACCGGACCATGATGTAAGGCAGGTGTAGAATTCATTTCAGTTTTTACACCTCATTTTTCACAGAAATTATTAGTCATACTAAATTAAGATCTAAAGAACACGTAATTATTGTATAGTATGAAGAAATAGTGGGTACTTAGCCCAAACCTATAGTGTCCCATTGTTGGGCAAAAGCCTCCATCATTAAAATCAAGTCTTCGCAACAAGTCATAAGTATCTGTTCAATTACTACGTGATTTATGGGACTCAAGTCAATATTTAGAAACTCTTCACCAAATGTACCATTCTTTGTCAGTCACTTGGTGCCATTGCGATAAATTTAAATATGCTGTTTGAAGTTTCACAACTTCTTACAAAGAACCGACTATATTGATGGCAGTAGCAAAAAAAAAATGTGAACACACTTCAACGACAAGTAAAAAACACGTGTGAATCTAAATAGCAACTAGAAATCATACAATAAACATCACTACAATGTCTCACTACCGCGGAATTACTACTGGGCTCAACTATACTAGTGAACGGTTTGTGGTACTTCAACATGATAGGTAAAGAAACAAACGGATTTAGGAAGGCTCGCTCAACAGTTACTAATCTTGTAGCACATGTAGATTACGTCTGTTCCGAACTTGATTTGGGTCGGCAGGTGGACGTGGCTTATTTCGACTTCAGAAAAGCATTTGATCTTGTTGATAATGATATACTACTGAGGAAATTAGCGAAAATAGGTTTCACAACGAGTCTTCTCAGACTGATGGCGTGTTACCTCTGTGATCGGCGTCAGTATGTTAGGCTTGACGGTTGCGAGTCCGTGGAGTACTATACAAGGTCCGGTGTTAGTCAAGGAAGTACCCTAGGACCCACCTTTTTTCTGATATTTATCAAGGACTTGCCAAACAAGGTTCGTAAAGCAAAGTGTCTTCTGTTTGCTGATGACCTTAAGTTAAGTCTGGGTATTGCTGGCCCCAGCGACACTCAATTGCTGCAAAACGATATTGACCTTGTTTATGAATGGAGCCTGGAAAACCACCTTCCTCTAAACAACGACAAGTGCAAAGTTATAACTTGCTCTCGAAAACGGCAGCCAATAATGACTACTTATAATTTATTTGACGCACCATTGGAAAGAGTTAGCAATATTCGTGATTTGGGTATTATTGTTGACGGAAACTTGGACTTTCATACGCACGTTCTAGCAACCAGTAAAAAGGCTAATAGTATGCTGGGTTTCGTTCTGAGAACTGCAGCACAGTTCGACAACCCGGACGTGGCAAAGGTTTTATTTAATGCGTACGTCCGCAGTAGGCTGGAGTATGGTGCGGTGATATGGGACCCATATGAGAGCAAATATGTCAAGCTTCTGGAGAGAGTGCAGCGAAAGTTTGCGCGCTGGTTGTACAAAAAGCGGTACGGGTACTACCCATACTTGTATCCGTCAATGTTTGTCAGCGCCATGGTCGATATGGACTCCCTTAAATATAGGCGACTCATGTTCCTCATCAAACATTACCTCCTCATTATAAGGAATGTAATCGAGAGCCCATCTATCCTGGAGAAGTTCTATCTCCAAGTCCCTAGGAATATACCACGGGATGCTTCAGGTGTGCAAACTGCGCCTCGCCGTGCGCCGCGGCTGCTGGCGCGGCCCGTGACGCGCACGCAGCGCGCCGCGCACGCGCCCACGGTCCGCGCTCTGCTTCTGATCGGGGACTTGCTCGCTCGGCGCACGGACATAGATATTTTTTTTGACCAGATTGGGCATGTTTTCGACCAATTCTGCTTGCTCATAAATGACATTTTTGAATAAGTACCTACTCGTATTTTTATTTTGACATATTTTTATTGTATAAATTTGTATTGTGGCATATTCGTGTTTTGACTCTATTTGTATATCGACATATTTGTATTTTTGACATAATTTGTATTTCTGACATTTTTGTATTTTTGGCATTATTAGTATTCTAACATATTACTGTAATTTTAACTGTTATTTTGTGACATTGTATTACATTATCCGTGTCACAATTTTTAACCTGTAAGCGACTTGGACTTGCTCTGTAGGCTTATGTGTGTTTGTATAAATAAATAAATAAAACGACATTCGCTTACTTAACTTTTGAGATTTGAGAGATATCAACAATGCCATGCTTATGAAAAGGGCAGAGAATTCTAAAATGATGTACCAATGCTATATTTGAAAAGAAAACGGCGAGCTTGGTAGAGCTCTAGGACCAGTATTTGGATGCATTGCTCTTCTATTTATTCTGTGCTTCTTTACTGTCTCATCTGTGGCCAATCTACTTACCTATCAATTCAGTTACACGGGCCGCACGGTCCGAATTGCAAATTTAAAACTCTAAGGTCTCATGTGAAAAAATATCTAAACGATGCTATAACCACAAAATAAAGAGTAGACAGAAGGACCGCTCTCGTCTTTTTTCCAAAACTTGCCTGATCGCCTAGGGGTGCTAGTTGCTACTATATTCGCCTGATAAGCCCGATCTGACAGAACGGGAAAATAATAATGTTCTGACTGTACATTCCTAATGGCTTAAGGATAATCTAGCAACGTCTTTAAATTCATGAACCTTTGCGCCAGATTATAAGAAGTCATTTACCTACAGAAGGCGACCGCTAAATAAACCGGGCTCCCAATGCATCTTGCTATCTTATTGGGCTTGATCATACAGTCCTTATACCTACCTAGTAGGCAAGTAACAGCATGACTCTTCGGCGGCTGCAGCCGCGCGTGCCTGACAAAAGATTATACCTTAAATACTGGTGTTTTACCAATGCATGATAAAATACGTTACGAAAATGTTTTACCTACCTACTTAATTGAGTTTTACTGACCTTTCTTCATCATTAATTGGTAACGAAAAAAACGTGTCATTACAATTTTGTGTGGTGTTCAAACAGCCAAATACACTGCAACACAAATATTATTTTCGCGAAGCTATTTTTAACCATTAAACTATTCATCGGACGTACAAATTTAATAACATCTCAATGTTTTTGACAGTGCGACTGACCGCGAGACTAAAACTGACTGACTTCGCCTGCAAACTCACGTCTCTGTGTGCGTGTCAAAAAAGGCGTTTTGTGCTAAGCGGTCAGAGCGCCGCACATGCTTAATTTGTTTGATTCATAATTCTTTTTTTCCTATTTTCAAAAGCCCTAAAGTAAGTCAAACGAGATCTATGTCTTTTAGCAATGTCATCCATCAGACACAAGTATGGAGTCAATGTTCTAAACGATGCCTCTCAACGATTTTTGGTGCAGAATCCGTGATGGATATCCAATGCTTGCTGAAATTACTCTGAATATTCTTCTACCGTTCCCAACAACATATTTGTTGAGAAACAGGATTCTCAACCTATGCAGCCACGAAAACAAAATACCGCAATAGACTGGACGCCGAACCTGATATGAGACTTAAACTGTCCTCTATCAATACGGATGAAATTTCATACCTCCCATTAGTTTGTTTTTAATTCAAGTATTCAGTCGAGGCCGAGCAAAAAAGGCATTGGATACAAGCTACAATACATGATCATACCTCCATCAACATTCAACAAACCTAGGAGTAAAAAAAACTTCAAAAAAACTTAAAACAACTTCAACAAAATTAAGCACCTAAAGTAATGAAATTATTTTAACCGACCTCAAAATATCAATTTATTTTGAAGTTGGTTCCAGCAAATCCTCTATTTTATTATTTTTGAGTGCTAGAACAGACTTCTAAAAAAATTGTTGGCCGCTATGATGTAATTTCATTAATAAGAGTGTTTTTGTGGCAGTCGGTTAAACCTTTTTTAAAGTTTCTTTATTTTTCCTTATAATAATAAAATAATCATTGTGACATGCATTCTAGAGCTAGCTAGCAAAGTGACGAAATTCCACTCCACTAAAACTTAAAATCCCTATTTCTTTCTCCTAATTTAAATGAGAATAATCGGTATACCCTATCAAACAAAAAAAGATATTTCCAGACCGGTAGGTACTAAGTAGTAACACACATGATCCCACATCTCACTTATGTTACTGATATTATAAATGCGAAAGTTTGTGTGTGAGAGTTTGTTTCGTTACTTTTTCACGGAAAAACTACTGAACGGATTTAGCTGAAACTTTACAGCTTAATATGTGTTAATTTTAAAGGTTATAATTTATAAATATTTTATGTATGCATGTTATAGAAATGAAATTCACGCGGGGGGCGGAAAGCTAGTACAACAGAATTGATAACCTCTTCCTTTCTCGGAGTCGGTTAAATTGAAAACATTTACGGCTTCTGAATTGCTGCAGGACATTGTCTAGTCTGCCTATTTCACGAAGACTGTTTTACTATACTTGTATTAGTGACGTTTAATAATTTGTCAGTAAATATACGTTAGTGTGTGTGAGCGTAGAGAGCGTCAGCAAAAAATCTTTGGTGGCGCAGTAAGTGTCTTCTGTGTCGGTCGCGACGCACTATGGGTGAAAAATCAACATTCCGTTTATTTTTTACGAAATTAATTTGCTTATTCGATATTTTAAAGAATGTAGCTGTGTGAAAATCCTTATACCAATAAACAATAAAGTATTATCGATATATTATATATTTATCCTGATATTGGCCATGATAGTTAACATTTTATGTTTGAAATGTATGAACATTGAATTATGAATTTTAAAAAAGGTCTTTGGAGCATATTTTTGTAGAGGTAGTTCACGATGATAGTTCGCGTCAAACTTCTAGTCCACGCTGAAGTTGTTTCGCGCATGCGCAATACCTATCTTTCATAGAAAAAATTGAGTATGCGGGACTCGAGACAACTTCAGAGTGGACTAAATGTTCGACGCGAACTATATTTTACTGTTTTTATTACCTGAAGGAAGTCAATCATACTTTTCAATGTTGATCAAAAACAAATACATATATTGAAATGCTATCTAATTAAATTCTTCAGAAGAGATTAGATTCTTCTTCGCATCAAAAGAGCGATTGTAGTAAAATACCCTTGTGGGATAAATTACTTTAAAGTAAAAGTACCTGCTAGTAAAACGTCTGAAATTCAAAATCGACCTACTAGTAAAACGTCTGAAATGAATAAACCAAAGGTAAAAACTAAAGTAAATATTTTTAATTCGAATGAAAGAAAATTGTTTGTTTGGAATATTATTTTTAAAAAACAAGAATATTCCGAACAAACACTCTTTTTTCATAGGTTTGTGACAACTAAATGCGTTATTAGGGTTTATTAGCAATTGTCTTCGAACGGAACTTTTAAGGTTCCTTCCAAGTCTTTTTACCAACTGTGTTCGATTCATGTCTGTAAAGCCTGTAGGTAGGCTATCATATTTTTTCTGCTTCCAAAGAAAACACAATCAACCTATATACGAATGTTTTCCATCATCCAGTATTATTCCGAAACAATTAACATCAGACAAAAGATTTTCAAATAGTATTCCCTGATGCTGAACCGAGAGGGTACTATTATTTTTTTAATAAGGCGGTAAAGAGAAAGTCTTTCAAATTGAATGTGACTGATACCAAAGTGGGAAGATATATAACAAGATTATCTGCAAACCTTCCACTGCTTCCTTCTACATATATTCTAGACACAGGTCGAATCATGGTGGGTCACCATGCTGGGACTCGACTAGAAAATCAGCTGTTACAAACAAAGGCAGGATCAATAATGCATTAAAGGGCTAGAACAGGCGTTATAATGCCAGAGTTGGACGAGAAAACAATTTGCCTTTATAATGTTCATGTATTGCATAAGGAAGCCATGTGCCAAGAATTAAAATATAAACAAACTTTATTTAAGGGGCGAAACATAAGAAGAATGACTGACTGTCTTCAACAAAAAATACAAAAGGGAGGTAAACAAATAGGAAGAAAATGAATCTACCATTATTTTTTTAAAACGTGTGTCGCACTTTAATTGCATTGTTTTCGAGGACGATTGATAAATCCTCTGAAAAGATAATACGATAAAGTAACACATTTTAGTTGTCACATACCTGTAATTGTTTTCTTATTAAAAAAATACTTCTAATTATAATAATTTACTTATCTTTGGTTTATTTTCTGCGTCAGTGTACAGAGGCGTTCACATCAACATTTAAAAAACCATTAAGTAAACCAGTAAGGCTATGTTATTTCTGCTATTTAGTTTATAAATTAACAACAACCACAAAATCTTCTAAGCATGAAGACATCTTACAAAATTCTATCCCTCCGTATAAGGGCAATTTTAAAATGAATAAACGGTATGTTAGGCAAAAGGACTGGTACAGAGGCGTACACATTATTCTTATGAGCTTGTCATGAGACCCATTTTGCAATGCTTTTTTAAAGGTTGATGTGAACGCCTCTGTACTATATGTATCCACACTAACCACACTTAGATATTTCTAAATACAAACACCCAGACACACAAAAAACACAAATGTTTGTAATGGGTGGGGATATATAGGGGATGGCTGGGAACCCCAGACCTTCGTGCTAAAGGCAGTTTCCACCATTGCACCAATAGGCCAGTCTACTATTACTCAAAAATGAACAAGAATCTGAATACTGAAAAAATATTTATTTAAACAAAATTAAATAACCGAAAACGACTTATCTTGTCGCATCTAGTCGTTGCTGCTCCGCGTCAATTACGTTCACGCGCATTGTTGAAGTAGACGCAGTTTAGGTTGCTCTGCTATGATGATTTTTAACTAAAGTACCCACGATGATGTGTGATATTTTATTTTAAGAATGTTGTTGATGTATCCTTTACCTTTGTTTTTAGAAGTCGATGCTTTACGTACGACAATTAACAACTGAATCTAATGTAAAATGAACTTTTTTTAAGTTTCTCATTTAAGTGATTGTGTAATTCTCATGAGATAATAAAAAGTTCTAAATTGAAGAATCCATACACAGTGGCAAATATATTTTTTGTATTAAAAAAAAACAATACTCTTCACTTTATACCTACTCAAAAATATTGTATTGAAAAGTTGCTTTTGGTGAGATTTCAGATTTGTTAAGATCCTACACATCTTTCTCTATTTTTAACTCGGGACAAGAACTCTCGAATCGCATATCTGTATAGTTTTGGAGAAAACTCTTAACTCTAAATCAATTAACTGACTATGAAATGAAATAGGTACTATTTTTAACACACCTTTACTTTAGCTTTACTGCCTGACCTGAATTGTTATGAATTTTTTAAAAGGCGTATTGAATAAAGTAGGATAACGTTGTGTTATATAGGTATTTATAGTTTTTTCAATGTTACTTAGCTAGTTAGATAGACATAGAAAGATATGAAACAAATACGAAAATTAAAAGAGTTATTCGTCATCTCGCCCTAAAAGAACTCGCCCGATCGGGCGACTTGGCACCTTTCGAATTTACCTAATATTTCTATCGTCAACTCGCACGCTCGTACAAAGTACAGCCAGGTAATCAATTTTAAACTAAATTTTTAAAACGACTTCGAATAAAATGACATTGTATTAAATCCTAAAATAAAGCTACTGACTAACTTTTATCGGCCGTACACTATCAAAGAGAATTTCGACGCGAAAAGAATAGCGCTCTTCTACACTGCTGATCTAAACAGGTTTCTCACAAAAGGATAGCGGTGTCTCTTTCATTTATCTAACGCTTTATCTCAACCGTGGCGCATCTTAGTGACGTCAGTCAGTCTTCCCTTAAGCGTCCCTTACTGCGCTCGCGCATATTAAAACTGCAACATGCACACGTTAAAGTTTCGTCCCCAAAAAATTCAAAAGTATTTTATTAGCAGATTACTACAGCTCGAGGAATAGAATTTTGGTTTTCGCTAGTGAGAATTGTAAAACAATATTGGCCTATTTGCCAATTTGACAGTTTTATGTGACGGAACTTTTCAATTTTGTGTAAAAACCTTTCAGCAATTGTAAACCTTGCATGTTGATTTAGGAAGCAGTGAAACACATACTAACATAATACCTGTGATTTATGTATTATTGCCTAACAAAACCAAAATAACTTGCAAAGTGTTGTTTTCCCTGATCATTAGTCAAATTCCTCAGTTCGAGCCAAAAAATATTATACTCGACTTCGAGCAGGCAGCAATGTCAGCGATCAAAGACATATTCCCAGATACTTGCATTTATGGGTGTTTCTTTCAGTTTTGTCGAAGCTTGTGGCGAAAGGCTGACGAATTAGGCATCACAAATCTGCACTGGCTCGAAAACATATTAAAAGGTGTACTGTTTTGGCACATTAACCTAAAGAAGTTATTGACAGTGGTTGGTTGTACATTATGTCTCAATGCCCTAACGATGAACAAATTGTCTAATTTAATAATTATTTTGTAGGAACATGGTTAAGTGAAACTTCATTTTTTGCCGACAAATGGTCGTGCAGTAACAATCGTCACCGTACTATGAATATGGTTGAGAGCTGGTACGCTACTATAAACAAAAAGTAAATAATAAACTGAAACCCATTGCACATTTTTGACTATCTTACAGAGAGAAGATAATTATTACCAAACTTTATATATAAAGGATCAAATATTACGACAAAACAGAATAGTACATTGTTACCCTAGGGGTGAAAGTAACTTATTTAGTCCCGAGACGTCAATAGTTTGAGGGACTAAATAAGTCTTTATAACCCGAGGTAAACACTGTGCTTTTCATTACAAATACAAGGAAAGTAAAAATAAAAACATGAATTAGCTAAAGAAAAAATGAGTAATTTTTATTTTCCACTACCGCTTTAGCCTCTTCTCTTATAAAATCAGGCGTTAAATTCATATCAGAATCAGATGAACTCATTTTATAGGTACAAATCTCTGCTATACATATAAACAAAAGTCTTCAAATCGAAAAAATTAATGAAGATCGAATTGCCGCTTTCCCGCCTATTTTGTTTATTTTTTTTTTGTGGCCGGCCAGCTATTCAGTCATAATTTTTTATTTTCATCATTGGAAAAAGGTAAATATTTTGCCCAAATCTAAGTTATTTTAAATAAATTGTTGAAACTAAATTATAATAAAGTTATTTGAAAAATATATATTCTTTAATCAATACTTAACTTTAACTTATTTCAATTTTACATCGTGGCTGTATAGAAAGTTGGAACATGGTTCAATAGATATGTGAAAAAGACCTGTTTTTTTTAATAATTTGACAGCTGTCAGTTGAAAGTGATTCTCCCTAGGGATAAAAAGTATTACTTTCATCCCGCTTCTCAGGCAACTTCAGACCTACTTTCAGAGTATGAGTAATGAAAAGAAACTTGTGCTATTGATGAACATATTGCTACCACAATTACCGAACTCAGACTCGGAAACATAAGTATTGAATTATGTAACGAAAAATTTATATTGTAATTTTTTTAAATATTTTGATTTGATAATCAATAAGAAAAAATAGTGATCTGTGATAATTATATTGACAATTATTGTATGTTACTTATAAGAAGTAGTTGTAACAAGCCAAGTGCTATTGTGCTATTATTGATTTTTTTATACTTAGAATGTTTTTGTGATATTGTTGATTATATTTAATTTTTTTGATTACATTTTCATTCTTAGATAATAACAAGCCAAATGCTCTAATGATATTGTTGATTATATTTTATATTTTTATACTTAGGCACTCCGAAGGTTTCGTGTTATTGTTGATTATATTTTTATACTTGGCAGGTGATAACTAGGAAAATTACAATTGTTGATTCCTTTTTTTAATGTTGATCATTTTTTCCTATATCTATTTAATAACACGCCAAATATTTTGTTGGTTGTAATTTTATATTTAGCTAATAAACAAGCCAAGTCCTTCGGTGAATAATTATATAATCTAATTTTTTGACGTTGATTTTTATATCGTGTAATATGCTTTTGTTGTTTGGAATATATCTAAAATTATGATATAATAACATTTCATTTTATTTTAAAGTCAAATCATAAAATATTAAACGTTTTTAAAAAGGATTTCTGTAGTTGACTGTACATATTTACCTCACATTTTTATGGTCGGGCGAGTTGACGACAGAAATATTATTTAAATTCGAAAGGTGCCAACTCGCCCGATGGAGCGCGTTTTTGTCGGGCGAGATGACGAATAACTCGGGTTTGTTAGCTGACATAGTAAAACCTAATTCTGGGACAACAAATGATGGTAATACTGCTCGAATGCCACTAAATGATATGTTTATCATTTAGTGCCATCCGAGCAGTGTTACACGTTGTGGTGGATTACCAATTGGCACGACCAAGTTTGGTATTTTTTGTACAGAAGTAGCAAGTAAATATGTTGCGGCATATGGCTGACTACTCAATGACTGTAACGTTACGTAAATTACTCGTACACACGGGTTCACGTCAAGTTTTACAAAGTGGAACCCTAAGATGCTGACATACAGACACGTTTACAAAACCATTGAAGAATTGGTTTTATGTCAGTATACATGGTGAAGTAAACATGAAAAATTATATCATGCCTGTTAGGATGCCCTCTGAGCAAGCTGCAGAATCGAGGGATATATTCTGGATAGTGACCCAGAGCATCCCACAAGAAAAATGAAGAGAGAAAAAATAATGCCAGACTTATTACACGGCGCATTAGATTATTTCAAATATACTCATAAGTACAAAAAATGTACGAAGACTTCCTTTGCCACAAGAGGTAAAAGTGTGCTTGAAAAAAAACATACAGTCGAATTGAGAAATTGAGAGAACCTCCTCCTTTTTTTTGTAGAGGGTTAAAAACGAATGCAACGACACAACCAAAAGTGCTATGGAAAACCCAGTTTATAACGAGAACTAAGACACTCTTTAAGAATAACATTATTAGAATAATTTAGGTAACAATGAAAATAATACAAAAAATTAAAAATCTGACAGTATCCTATTTCATTTCATACGCCTTATAATAAGTTCATAGTAATTAAAATCAGGTAAATAGCTTTACTGAAATTTAAAACGTTTTTTGAAAAAAAAAATAGAAGGGCTTTTCTCTGATTTCCCATGCTAATGGCTGCTGGTTTTTGCTGCTATTCACCTAAAGTAAAAAAACATGGTTACTTGAATTTTTCGATGTAAGTAGGTACTTAGCTCTATTCTTCGATCAACAATGACAAGCTAATAACATCCCATTTCAAAAGTAGGGTTTATTTCTCTTCAGTTCACCTTTGACTGCGCCAACGCATTGACATTCGACATTCCCTGAGTGTGCTTTTAAATGTTGTAGTAATAACCATCTGACGGAATATCATTCGGTAAGAAAATGCTGTATTATAAATATTCAAATACCCAACTGAAAATCCTGAAAAATATAGCCAACCCACGAGTCACCATCTGGCCAATTGACGGAGGCTTAGCTTAAGAACAGTGAATTATTTATGGAGTATTGGAGTACTTGTGCATTCAATAAGTACCTAGCCTCATCGCCAGAGGGCGCTGTAGTTTCAAAAGAGTTTTACCACAGTGTAGCACATTCTTTTTTAATTCTTTTTTCAAATTTTCATTCCAATCCCTTCATTTGTTTTAATTTGACAACTTATGGAAGCGAACGTGTCGATCGGTTTTACAAAAATGGAAAAAGAGCAATATCGTTCGGTGATTCGATTCCTATTTTTGGAAGGGAAAACGCGCATCGAAATCAAAGAGCGCTTGGATGCTGTGGACGGCGACTCTTCTCCATCGATGGCCACCGTCAAGAATTGGTTCAACGAGTTTGCACGTGGCCGTACGTCGGTTTTTGATGAACCACGTCGAGGTGCACCGAAAACAGCTGCTACGGAGGAAAACATTAAAAAAATCCATGATCTCGTATTGGCAGATCGCCGATTGAAGGTTCGGGAGCTAGCTGAGACTGTAGCCATTTCAGAAGGAACAGTGCATCATATTCTTCACGAGGAACTCGGCATGAGAAAGCTGTAGGCGCGATGGGTGCCGCGTTTACTCACACCGGAAAACAAGCGCAACCGTGAGACCACATCGGAGACGTGTTTGGCGCTGTTTAAGCGGAATCCAGCGGAGTTTTTGCGTCGTTTTGTGACCGTCGATGAAACCTGGATCCACTGGTACACACCAGAGACCAAGGAGCAATCAAAACAATGGATCCAGACCGGGGAACGTGCTCCAAAGAAGGCGAAAACTGTAAAATCGGCCGGAAAAGTTATAGCCACCGTTTTCTGGGATTCACAAGGTGTGATCTACATCAATTACCTCGAGAAGGGTAAAACAATTACAAGGCTTTACTATGCCGATTTATTGGGCCGATTCGACGCCGAATTAAAGAAAAAACGACCCCATCTGGCAAAGAGAAAAGTGCTGTTTCACCACGACAACGCACCGGTTCACACGTCTGCCGTTGCCATGGCCAAATTGGTCGAATTACGCTACGAATTGCTGCCCCATCCACCGTATTCTCCAGATTTGGCCCCTTGTGACTTCTTTCTGTTTCCTAATCTGAAAAAATCACTCGCCGGGAATAGATATGGATCAAATGAGGAGGTCATCGCCGCCACGGAGGCCTATTTTGCAGAGTTTGACAAAAACTATTTTTCGGACGGGTTAAAAAAGTTGGAGCATCGCTGGGCTAAGTGTATCGAACTAAAAGGAGCCTACAAAAAGTAAACGCAAATTCCAAAATTTGCGTTTACTTTTTGTAGGCTAAGTATTTATTGAATGACCCTCGTATATCTAAAGATAGAAAAACTAGAAAAAAACTAATTTCGGTCCTTGAAGAAATCAGGCAGGATTCTTCTTCAAGGTCCGACATTACGATTTTTCTAGTTTTTTTATCTTTAGATATGAAAAACAAGCATTTTTAAAAACAAAGTAATAGTACTTTTCTTAAACATGCTCGGAAATATTGTCATTACTTTTGAATAAAGAACACGCGAAGTATCATATTAACGTAGACTGAAAACCCAAAATCACTTCCCGGCGCGTTCTTTGAATTTCGAACGAAGAGCGCGCCGGCAATGTTGTATGAAACGGTGTGCTGTTTGAATTTAGAACTCTTTCATCTGTCGTACACATTGCGTTCTCGTGGCTGTATAGCCACAGATGCGTTTACCTTTCGGCACAAATTGTAAAATAAAAAAACCTAATTGGCGGTAAAGCAGAGTTGTTATTTTGTTAATAAAATAATTAAAATGAGTTCCGATGATTCTGAAAGTGAAAATGAAATGAACGTTGACTGCACTCCACCAGATTTAAGATCGGAAGCTAAGCTAAACTAAGGATCTGAAGCTAGCGATGGAAAACCTGCTTCCAGCAAAATCAAAAGGAAAAAAAAATAACCAAAACATCAAATTGCGACCTGTTCATGATTCAGAAACAACATCTTACCCACTCACCTCTTGCCAATTAACCTTTACAAAACCATTGCAAAATGGGTCTTATGTCAGCAGCATACGGTGCCCCTATGTAAAGGTTGATGTGAGCGCGTCTGTAATATGTTTAAGATTAAAAAGATTTTAAGTGTCAATAATTTCAACCCAATGAGGGTTTTTTGAAATGGCCTGCGTGAGATGGCAGCACTGTAGCGTCAGGTCCAATCAACTGTCGGATACATACATAAATTATTTGTATTTTTCGATAATTTTTTTGGTTTATTTATTCTCATAAACATTATTATAAGAATATTGTTTTCTTAAAGGCCACAGTGGTGTGTAGTGCCTTTGGGTGCAAATAAAACAGGAGGGCATAAGTTCCCACGGGAGATAAATACCGATTAAAATAGTGGCTTGTTGGCTACACGCCACTGTTAATGTATTGTGAATGGCTATTCACAGTGATAAAATTACTCCAACAAAAAAAACCTCTTTGATTAATGTATATTAATAAAGCATGGTTTACTATACTATATTAATGTCGTTTTTTGTGTTTTGTGAGTTGTAGTTGGTTATTGCACATTAAGAAAGCATGGTTTATTATGCTTTATTAATATACATTAATCAACCACAACTCAATGAAACACAAATAACTGCAATATAGAAGTTAAAAACGAAATCAAATTGTGTAAACAAATACTAGTACCATAAGTTTCCTTGCCATGAGCATTTCCTTGGTACCAGTGGCTTTTGCGCCTCGGTTTTTGAGGTCAATCTTCAGTTCGGTGTCTTCTTTCAGGCATTTATCCATAATAAAATCAATAAAACCTCCAAATACAACAGAATTTCAAAAAACAATTAATAATAACCCGGTTTTCGCTACAAATCTATGCTATGGACTGACGGCATAAAAATAATCGAACACCCTCATTCCTGAATGAGGGTGTTCTATTTATTTTCTGCCGTCAAGACCTGTCTTGTACCCGTAATAATAAATAAATGCCTTTTATTTATTTATCCCGGGTTTAAAGAAATAAAACGCAGTTTCGATTATATTGACGTTCATTAACGATCTTAATTTCCGAATTCAACCTCATTCTGTAAGCACTAAAAAAGAAAATAAGTGACGCATAATTTGCGATTTTTTGACACTGTGTACTTTATTGTCCCGAACAGGGTATCATGTAGTCGCACTTTGTATTTTTATCACTACAACTAATTTTAATTACAATATGATATTGTAAATAAAAATTAGTTGATTAGAAACCATAAAGCGACGCTAAGCGACGAGTAAAACTAAATTTTCATTGCGTGTTTTGAGAAACCGGTTCTACATCTGTGAAGCTGAAAATGGCAATGTATAGTTTACACTAAGTTCTAAATCAGCCTATTTTGTCCCACTGCAAGGCAAAGGCCTCCACTCCCAATCTCTACTTAGCTAACACTAAGTTATGTTAAGTTATTTTAATATTTTTTGCAAATTTTTAAATTAATTAAAAACATACTTATTTAATTAAACACATACAAAACAGGTAAAAACATACTCATGTTAATCATAAACATACTTTTTTTTTTTAATCCATACTTAAATAGATAATACACACAACAAACACAAATGTTCGTCACATAAATGTTTCTCATGGGTAGAGATCGAGCCCACGACTTCTGGCGCTAAAGGCAGGATCGTTACTATTGCGCCCATAGATCAGTCAAAATGTATGTTGTGTCAAAATTTAGGGACAGTTGTTTTGCTTAATCTACGTCTTTGGTCTTTTGGTCTTTGGAAATCCCCACAACATCCAATTTTTCAAAATGAATTGAGCAATCTACAGAATTTTCTTAGGTGTGAAAAATTCCTCCTGTCTTTTTTCTGCTGCTATGGAAATCTATATCGCAGATATAAATGGGTCGCCAGGAAATCTTTAAATAAAATGTCAAAATAGTACATTATTGCAAAGGCAGCGAAATAGGCAGTTGCAGGTCGAGTATGAGTTTGAAGGCCGAGCCGCAGGCGAGGACTTCAATGATACGAGACAGGCAATTGCCATTTCGGCCGAGGCATATATAGTGCTTTTCTTAAAAAAATGCAAGGAAATAAAAAGGGCCTTTTACATAATAAATTTAATTAATATTAAAAGTTACATTGCTCATGTTAGGACAATTATTGAACGAAAATGTTATCGATTTTCCAGGCAAATTTATGTTCCTTTGTTGTATTTCTGACGTTTGCGGCTGGGAATTTGATAGTTGGTCAGTGGTAGGTGGCTGAAAACTTAATTGCTGTTTAGAAGTGGATGGCTGTGGACTTGTTAACTCTCTCGAAACCAGTGGCATCAGGTGATGCCATGTAAAATTTCTCCTTTAACGACCAGTGGCATTCTGAGATGTCATCTCGACCTCACACTGTTTATACCCTATCGCTTTAAAAATAAGTCTCAGTTTAGTCTGCCGTATTTTATTACCATAGATGAATAAATTCTACGTTCGTTCAATACAAATCATCTGTGGGTTAGTAGTGGAAAAATGAAGTTAGCTCTGTTTCAAAGTCAAAACTTCACATTCGTAAAATTCGTTCGGTCGCAACGTGTTGATACAAAATGCAAGTGCCGGTTTTAACGAAATTTTGAGGATTTTTCTTCTGAAAAGGTAAATAAAGTGTTTTAATTGTTAACTTAAAGTGTTTCTAGTAATAACAAATATTGAGAAGTGTGATTCACGTCATAATCATTGGTAAAAAAGGTTTTCAAAATGAAGTGGAGTTGCGCGTGGCCACGGCAATGGCGCGGTTTTGGTTTTAACTCAATTATTACACGATTTAGTGGTTACAAACCATTACTACCATACATATCTAGAAAGGTTATTTTATGAGGAATCCATTTCTGTCTGTTTTGCTATATTTTATCATTGTTATACCAATGAATCAATACTCACACAATCAAACAGCTCTGCCACGGCCGCGGCACTTCACGATAGCTATTGCTGATAAGAAGTCATTACTTTTCTTGGCATCTTTTAAGACTATTTTTGTAAGCCAAGTGTCCATAAAAGTTATATCAAAGGAAAGGCAATTTCTTAGACTTTATTAGTGTGTTCCTTAATTTTAATTAGGTAAATAATAAAATACATTGAACGGATTGAACCCAACTACCGTGACCTCGATTTTATTTCCTATTTTTTTTTCCGACTTTTCGTTTATCATTTTCTACAAAGTAGGATTTTCATTTAATGAACATAATAAAAACACACAACGTTCTAAGATACTTTACCCAAAGAATAAAGGAATAACTAAATGAATAGGACTAATAGTATCATTGCAATAAAAATTTCTATACACCGACGTGTGCAATTTATAACGGCGCGCGGAGAACAACATTACGTAACTTCAACCCCAAACTTGTTAAATGTTTAGTATGAACACATACTTGTATTATACATATATTAGAAAGGTCTTTTTATATAGATTCTGAATATATATATATTGTGCCACATTTTTTCTTTGATATATATGTTACATTCGTTTTAATCCAAGCGGACTAAAAATCTAAACGTGCGGACTCTTTGTTTGGCTTTGAACGATGATAATAAAATCAAAACACATCGTAAAAGTATCAACAAGCTATAAGGTGTAACCTTGTTTTGTTCCCTTCCTAGAAATGTAACTGGAGTCGCCGTAAGTGTAAACATCTGGTCATGCGAACAAAAACAACACTCGACAACACTCGTAAGTGCTTGTCGCAGCAAAAAAAAGGGCGTTCACTGGTTAAGAATATTCTATGACGCGTCGGCATTCTCGTCGCGCATAGGCAAAACTATCGATCGTATCGATAGTCATAAATAGTATCGATAGTATCGACTTTATGGCGCGATACTATCGATAGTATCGAAAAAGGTCAATAGTATCGCTTAATTCTCACTATCGATACTATCTTTAGTATCGTCACTATCTATAGTATCGTCACGAGTCGATAGTTTCGATGGGACTATCGATAGTATGACTGATTTTCAAGGTCAACTATCGCTATCGAAAGTATCGCTATCGGAAGAACACTATTTATTTCGAACCTGTGCTTAAAAAGCATCTGTGTTCAATCCTTTGCTTTGAGCACGCTCATTTAGTAGCATGCTTTAAAAAGCATGCTAATAAAAAGCAAGTGTCAGTAGATGAGCATGCTCGTTTCTAGCATGCTTATTAGGATGCTACAAACGAGCATGTGTGACTGTAGCTTAACTCATATCGTCAACTTTAGTTGTTACTATGCGAACAAATTCTAGAGCAGTAGCTAGCAAATAATTAAATCACCAAAAAAATTATTAAAAAAATACAAACAATTTTATACTATTTTGAACTAAATGTATGCAAAGATACAGTGGAACTGTAGGTCAATGAAGGTTCGTTTGAAAGCTAGTGAGGCAGCTACGAAGCCTTGCAAAACAATTGTTAATACAGATTATTTTACTGGTACCAGAACCTGGAATACCAGACACCTGTTCAAGTACGTATTATACTATACTGTTTACGTTCGCGTGCAGTATCATTCTTTTGACTGACTGGTATAATAAAATCTGAAGGAACATGCTACACGATGCAAGCCGTGTCAACTTTCAAGAAATAAAAATCAAATTGATTTTTTTAGACCCAACTAAACAACAATAAATAACAGGTAAATATATCATAATCAACAGGAAAATTTGAAATATATAACGGACAGCTTTATCGCTAAAACCTCATCAAAACATCCCATATATGGTGAGAAGAAAATAAAATTCAAAATGACTCTTATTTGTATTCCTTATGAAACGAGATGGTAAACGGAAATTATGGATAGAGAGAACTCAACCTGATTCCAAACTCAAACTCAAATAACTTTATTCAAATAGACTGTATCAGTACTTTCAAATGGTCAAAGTTACAGCAAAATATACTAAATGATAGATAATAATATGGATATGTAAATAAACAGTATACAGACATAATGCGACTCTACCACCGCGTCGGAGTTGTTTCTTGCTGAGAAGACTCGGCGAGAAACTCAGCAGTTACTCTTTTAAACTTATTTTGGGTTTACAACAGGCGTTAGTAAAGTACAAGCAGTGTGTCATTTTGATACAAATAAACCTAAAAGAATACAAAACAAAGAGAAAAAAACCAACCATGAAAGAATATAAAACAAAAATTCATTTATGCAATTCAAAAAGAAAAATTGTCCGTCCAAAAGGAAGGGCACTCAATAATGAATTAGCTACGGAGCACTGATTGGCAGTGAATTCTCAATTCTATACAGAGGTCCTAAGCACAGAGCATCACACTACGTCAGCTCCATACATTTTCAAATTTGCCATGACGGAACGAAATTAGCGTGTTGCTCTTGGTTAGGCCCCAGGTATTGAAAGTATGTTGTTATCTAGATTTAAATAACAGATGAAAACCAACGCTGTGAAAAAGATGGGAGACAAAAAACATGAACAAAAAAATATTTTGACTTTTAGTCAGTTAAATTTTTTGATTATATGCGACATAGCTTAATTTCTTCATAATTTTACAACAAAATGCAAGCATGCAAGAGCATAGGCAAACTAAATTACCCAACAGAGTAGACTGTAGCAAAAGCAAAGCTGGCTATGTAAGCCGACACAATTCGATATTGCCAAATCGAACTCATTACAATGGTACCTTTAACACAAAAATAATCTGGAAAAGTTACAAAAGTATTTTAAAAATCTATATTCAATGTGACCGGTATTTTTTGTTGTTGGAAATATGCAGCAGACATAAAGCGCCCCCTACAAAGAAGTTTCGTAGATTCGTCCCATTAAATTGGTATTCAATGCAAAAAATAAAATACTATGCAAGTTTTTTTTTTTATATTGCCCGTCAAGATGACCTCACTCCACCTGATGGAAAGCGGCCGTTAGGTCCAGATATGAGGCTGACATGCCCAGTCATTCAAACGAATCACTGGGCTGGCCATCCTCACCTTGAAGGCCTGCAGAAATGCCTTTTCACGCCCCGCTTGAAGAACCCGGGACTATAAGAGGAAGGAAACACATGTGCTGGAAGAGCGTTCCACGTCTGGATGGTACGACAAAGAAACAAGTCACCGAACCTTTCAGTTCGGGCCAACAAATGCTGAATTGTGTGTGGATGACGCCGTAGTCCAGCACGCGTAGTACGGGAGTGTTTTCCTTATGGGATCATTTTGTCTCTGGCTGCATACAGTGCATACGTTTGCGTGATTTACTTTATACAATATTCTACTTTATTGGTTGATTGTAAAAAGTATACAGGACTCTGAATAAGCAAATGATCATTTATACGAGTAGTCAGAGTTCAGAATATGCAGATCTATAACGCCAAGACAAATAACACCTAAAAGCACCTATAAATTTTTGACAACCAAGTGACACTTTTTCCGTTTATAGACATCATTAAGTTTCACCGCTAGGAACATTTTGTATTGGACAAATAAATTAAATTGTGGCTCACCTAAACAGTTTGTTTTAACAAGAGGCTTTCCTTTTTTGGGGGTTAAGACCTAATATTTATTTTATTATATACCGCAAATTTTCAAAAAAAATATTGGCGGACTTAATGCCTAAAGGCATTCTCTACCAGTCCATGACAGTAAAAAATAATAATAATAATATATATAGTACCATGCACCATGCCAACAGTTTATAATGATAAAAAAAATGTTTTGGCAATCATAGTTTTTTTATAAGTAGGTAACACAAAAGGTACATAACTCTGACATCAAACAGTCCTATTTTTAAAATACATGACCAAGGTCACGGAATTTGGGAAATTGAAAATTGATTCTTTGGATCGATCGTGATCCAGAAGAAAGTGTAGGTACTAGTGAACAAAGTCGAAATAATCATAATATTGCTAAGTAAGTATTCATCAAAGCCACAACACTTAAAGTGAATGCATAATCGGTTTTTTCCTCCGCTGCTAGAGAAGGTTATTGATCAGTGCAGCTTGCGAATTGTGAGAAGCAGAACTGATAAATGCCATTGCATTTCTTCACATTGTAGTGACTTTTTTATTTGATTGATTAGATATAAACAAGGACAAAGGACAAACTTCAAAACCATAAGCTTATTTCCTATTGCTCAACCATCATCCAGACTTGCCATAAATGTACATCAACCCTGGAAATCATTAACCAATAAAGATAGGCTCAGCTTGGCCAAGAGTTGAACGAGTGTAAAGCTAGATCAAAAATCTAGCAAAGTCGGACAAAATTTATTTTTCATGTTTTATTAGAGGACAAACTTGGTTGGTTTAGAATAAAACACTCCCTCATCCTTAAAGATACCTAAATTAGAAAGTACTTAAATTTGGTTTTTTGACAGCCGAACTAAATTAAGGTAGGTAGTTTTGTTTTACATGACAAAAGCGGTAAAAATACGAACATAAGATAAATGACGCAATGAATCAAACGTACTGGGCTTTGAAACGTTCTCAACTTTCAATTTGTATTCAGTTCAGTCTTTGAACTCATCTAAGCGTGACTTTATAATGATCCCATTAAAAATGTATGAAAGTAGGTAAATAGCGAATAAAATTAGGTACGATCACCTTGGCCGTAGGCTAACCGGTATTTTGCAAAGTCATCTATTTGTTTACATTTTAAATCCTAGAATTTGTACTTGGCCTATGGTAAAATACTAGTTAAATGTTTGTTCACTGGCGACTTGTCCTTAAATTTTAAAGCTAAAATATGAACAGTACTGTAAAATAAATCAAAATATAGGATTCTTACGTTAGATGAAGGCTCTCCTATCTCCGACAGCTCACTCATATCGTTTCTCCTGTAATTGTAACAGCATTAAGTTAATTTTATTTAGTCGTTAAATTCATTATTCATTATTAAAATCAAGTATTTGCTATTTTAATGTTATCAAAAAATACTAAGTAGACTAGCAGTCACCGTAAATACAAAGCGTCTTATGAAAAATTTTACGTATCTATGCTCCCGTTACGGATCTTAAATAATACAAACAGTATACCTACATATAACATTGTTATTTATCGGATCGTTAGAGAAAACTGCACATGAGCGGTAGTTGGCGACCAAACATTCATAGCTAATTGCTTGTTCGCTCTACCGATGAAAGTGCACCGTAAGAAAATCATTGCAGTTTGATACACGATGTGCATTCACTGCGAACAAGCTATACTATCTGACCATTAAATTACAGTTTATGCAGGATTCATTGTCGCGCATATAATCATTTAGGACATGACGCAAGCCGAAATGATTTAATTACAAATATGAATCACAGTTCGGAGTATTTGTGACATGACATACCTCGTGTACTGGGTTTGATCTTGTCGCATTTTGTCAACTGGTGGTTGTGGAGAATATTTCACGGCCGGCGGAAAAGCTGATGTAGCATCACCAATTTGCTCCATACTGAAATCAAAGTGAATGGAGATTTGAGTAACAGCTTGCGTTTGCGGACTCAATTTTAGAAGTAGTACAAAAAAAATACATACGTTTTCGGTTGCCGTAAATCTGAGGAATGTAAATTTCGTAAGTAATCATCGCATTCTCGTTGCTTTTGAATCTGGTATTCTTTCAAGAGTTCTCTTCTGAAATCGCCATCTGGGCCAGGCAACGCTGCCGCTTCAGCTTGCTGCGGCGGCCGTTCCACGAGTGATGAATTGGACGCGGCCGTAGTTGAAATTGAAGTGGACGCCGAATAATCCTGCCCCCGGTGTTCCGGTGTGGTAGCATTTGATGCACCGATGCTACTTACTTCGTTAGTTTTACTCGGCGGCGTAAACTCCCCGATCGGCTTTAATTTTTCATTGATAGGCTTCAGTGACTCACTCAAACCATTAAATATGCTTTCACTATTCTTATTATCAAATAATCTATCGACTGAAGTATTCATTATTTTACTTCCTTTAATACCGGTGAGATGAAATCCAGCGAAACACGATGTGGACGGTCCATAATCTATTGCAGAGAGGGCCATAACGGCTGGATGTCTCGGGGCTCCGTCGGGTAGGGGTCGGAGGGATCTCGTCATGGCGTCAGCCGCGGAGCGTGGCCTTCTGAATGGCATAGCTAAATGTGGGAATGTGCGTGGTTTAATTGGCGTCACGAGCATGTGCTCCGTCCAAGATGTGTGTAATGAAGGTCGTTCCAATTTTTCTACGTCTACATTTAACATTCGTTGTTCAAATGGGACGCTGAATGTTTCTGCGGGAATAGATTGCAACCAAGATAACAAGCTTAAATCTGATTCATCAAACCCAGAACCGTCTAAAAGTCTCGAAAAGTTAACCTCGTTCGACTGCGTCTCGGATCCAGTAGCTTTAGCTTGGCAGAAGTTGACACAAGATTCATACAAAATTCCTTTTATCAACAATTGCATAAGTCGATCGTTTTTAGCACACTTCGAAACAGTGCCGCTTGACTTCTTGTCGCATGGCAGGAATTGTTCTACAAGTGGGTATACCTCACGGAAACATTGAACTCGAGCATTACTGGGATTCCATTTTTTAAATTGTGCGTGATCTGTTATACTGGGTAAAGTTAAAAGTAAGCATAAATTTGAGTATTCTTCTTTAGAAGGTGCCAATTTTTCGAGATCGCTGAGTACTTTGACGACTTCCTCGACGATATTTTCGACATTATTGTAGGCTTTGATTTCAGATCTTATGCATAAGAGTTCAATGTATTTGTGTCTTAGAATAGCGTAATTGAATTTGTCAGCTTCGAAAGCTTTGAGTGCACTGAGTGGTTGAATGAATTCGAGAACGTCGTCCCATTGGCCGTCGAGTATGAGTTGTCGAAGGAAGAGTACGTCGTCGGCGTAATTGCCGTTGATGACCCCAGTTTCACGTTCGAGCGACAGCTGCGTGATGTGCAGGTCGCGATTGTGGAGAAACTCGAGCGCCAGCCGCACCACGTCGTCCTCACGAAGGTTCAGGTGCGTCGAAGGCATCCCGCTTTCAACACTTCTAGTCTACAAAATAAAAACAATAACCAACATACAATATTTATAATAATTACTTATCAAAGCACTTAAGTGTATGTTGACGCCACACACCTGAGCATTGTGCAAAGCAAGAGTTTTTTTTTCCATTTGAAGCAAAAAGTAAATCCTGCAGTCTTCAAAATAATCAGTTCAACAATAAGCTTGACCCAAATTTTAACCCCTGCATTTGAATATCTCAGACTAAACATTGTTTTAAGAAACAAGTTCGAGACTCGAGAGCATTTATTGTAATAGCATTTACATTAATTGTATTAGGTAGTTCATTGAATTTAGTTATTTGTTTTGTATAATTATATTCCATATAGGTATAGTTTAACAGTATATTGTGTTTATTGTATGTGTTTATGTAACTGTTCTGACACATTTGTTTGGCTCACTGCACCCAATTTTTAAATTATAGCACAACCCAAATGTTGACTGGTAGAGAATGCCTTTTGGTATGAAGTTAACCTTATGTACTCTATTTATGGAATAATCTATACCTATATTATAAAGAGCATTTGTGAGATTGTGATGTTTAGTAAAGAAATATTAAATAGAACCATAACCATTTTTAGTTCTTGGTGTTTTTTGTAAAATATAATTTATATGACACAGCTTTGGGTGGAATTGTTAAGGAAATCAAGATCTTCTGTGTCCTCGTGAAGCGATTAAGAACTATGACTATGACTAAGCTGAATATTTAATCTGTAACAGCTTAGTGTAGTGGAATAAATATACTCACATAACATACTTATCATTCAAGAGAGCATTTGAAAGTAGTATTGATTTCTATGCATAGCCAGGCTTAAATAGTGTCCATATACAGAAAAGAATATGATCTACATTTTAGACTAGACCTAGATTTTGTTAACTGTTACAAGATAGACTTGTAAAAAATGTTAAGGGTAATTCCCATTGTTTAATCAAGGCACATATTATTAATTTTATGGCAGTAAAGTAGATTGGTTACCAGACTAAGACTACTTAAATTCAAAATATTTATTTTAAGTAGACTTTCAGTACATACCTACAATACAATTATATTGTCAAATATTTAAAAATTTACAAAACAGACATGAACATTTAAATTAACTGTAGTTGATGTAAACCTTAAGGCCATATATTCCACCAGGACACCATGGTGGCGCAACTAGTCGCCGCTACCAACATAATGTATACAGCTCTATAGAGTTACTTACATGGTGCACGTTTGTTTGTGCAACCAATTAGGCAGCGCAAGAAGCTCGGACGTGTGCACAGAATGTTACTGGTAGCGCCTCCTCGCTTGTCCACTCCACCACTAATTACTATGTTAACAAATTTCCCTTTCCTACAGCGATACTAAATAATAATAATCCCACCACTCTTTATTTTTTAACTCTCTTTTCCTACGTACATACAGCAGATTTCTTTAAGGTCAATTTTGATACTGTAGCCGCAGTGTGGTGTGTCTCCGGTGTATGTATGGTGTTTAGTTTGGTAGCTCATGGACACCACTGTATCGTGACTGGTTGCACCGCCATTGTGTCCCAGTGAAATATAGCCCTAAGGTCAGTAATCTAATAAGAGTGAATTCTGATGGCATTTTATCAAAGTTGGGTTTCTAACTAAAATTCAAATAAGTATATGGAAAAATAAATCTATACTAAGTACATATATTGAAGCTATATAAACAAAATAAATGTAATATATAGTGTTGAAGGAACTACAGTATCTTTACACAGATATTTATGTTAACTATCTAGGTTTTAAAAAAATTAAAGAGAAAATACAGGCTACATTGCAACCCAAGTGTGACAACTTCAAATTTGTGAAAATATATACCTATTTTATTTGGTCTAGAAACTTTCACATAAACAATGTTTGAGACTGAGTGCATAATTTATGCTCCTGCAAGGGGAAAGCCAGATGATAGGTGGTACTTAGTGAAATTATTGGTGCATCTCTAACGCATCTCGCATGCCGCAAGGAGAAAATCACGTCAATATTTTTTCAATTAACAAGTCTACACATTCCTTTGATGAAATCATCGGAAATATAAGTTACTCCAAAACAAACAGCCATTTTACTGTCCAAAACAACTTACACCTACACAATTTATTTCGCTAACCATATAAGCCTACTCGCGTTGTTGCCAACACAACGTACTAATATAAATACGTAATAATATCCCAAAGGATTCATCAACAACTTAAGATTACTTGCTTTTACATTTTACCAGACTTTTTTAAATCAAACATCGTAAAATGTAAATAGCAATAGATTTTTACCTCGATTCAACAGCTGCGATACAAGTCCTGCAAATCGCACAGATAGAGATGACCCAAAATATGTTTTTACATTTAGTTATAGATAAATATAATAATTGCGCTATTTTTATTTAGTTTTATCCACATTCTTTCAATAATTCGTGGAGAGAGCTCAACGAACACAGACAGAGTGAGACCACAGATCACCAGTTAGTGAGACAGAGTGAATGGAAATTTAAAAAAAAAATGTCTATGCCGCGACGTCCGTCAGTGACAGAACAATGTTGTTGAAGTGCGTTTTATTTCATGCTTTTTGGTGCACTGCACGCTGCTAACATGACGGAACGGCCGGTTGTCTTCAAACAAAAAATAATAGCATTAAAACTAAACTTGTCTATGGATTCATTTATTGAAAATGGCAGCTTCCCTTCCTCCCGCGGAGAGGCAGACGCCATTTTAACTTGTCGAAGTTGTCAATCAGTGATCTGTGTTGTCAAAGTTTCAAAGCGCTATCCGCCTTATTACAGTTTCAAAGTTGATCGAGGGAAGTTTTGCGTTGATTTATTTCCGGAGCTTATCCTCTCAATATTAGAAGCTGTTACTTGCGACCATGTACAACAAGTGCTGTATTGCGGGTTGTGATAGTAGACGAAAGGACGTAAATTTTATAGATTTCCGAAATCTGAGACAGGACTCTTTATGTGGTGGTAGTGTATTACTTGTGAGAGATTAGGAAGCGTAAGCTTTCAGGAACTTCGCAAGCATTTTGTATGCAAGAAACATTTTGCTAAGAAGTTCTTTGCATCCACGAACGTGAGGTCTCGTTTACTTGTTGGTGCTTATCCAACATTATTTAGTATTGATGAGATTGTTACTGGTGTTCCTCAGCAGAGCGTTCAATCAGCTGACCACTCAAGTAAGTATGATATTAAACTTTATATCATTTATTATGGTGTAAAAGAACAACTATGTTAGTAGGATGCTAACTGACATCGTTTGCTGTGATGCTAACTGGAATCGAATAAGTCGCACACATTCAAACATAAATAGGGTCGTCTGATAGCTTGAAACTAGTTTGGTTGAGAGAGTTTACAAAAAAGTAGTACCTATCTTGAAATAAAAAATATTGGATGCCCAAAAATAAAATAATTTGGTATTAGTTTAACATAGCCTGTTAGTTTATTATCATTTATTATAATTACAGCAAATGACATCCACACTGACCACAATTATTATAATAAGAGAAAACATGAAGATCATTGTTACTTCAAAATTGAAGAGAAACGGCCAAGAATTGAATCAGGTAAAAAAATTATACCTAAGATGACCACAAATTCTTGTCATTCAAAAAATCTTCTACACTTTAATAACCATGCTTCAATAACTCAGCTTTAAGTGTGACTTAAACTTGTGAAGAGGCAGTTCAACAAGAGTTTGGAGAGTCTTATTAAAATATTATACACACCGACCAACAAATGATTTCCCTACCTTATGCAGTCTTAGACTGGGAGTTACGAGCTTATTTTTAATATTGAGTTTATGAACACCACTGTTTTTCTTGAAATGATGCAAGTTTATACGGACATACACTACATTATCATAATAAAATTGAGAGTACACAGTTAAAATATTTATGTAATGCACAATGATTACATTAAGGAAAACAGATAATTTACTGAGGATATAAAATATTAAGAGATACTTTGATTTCAGAGTTGGTTGCTGTACCTTCTTCTTCTCGTTCGCCTTTACGGAGTGTAGAAAACCCTGACTCAAATAGTTTGGATTCAACTTCTGGTGGTGAAAAACAACAACAAATTGCTCAGGGTACGGGACATTTTGTTATTATAAGATACGATAAGAAAAACTTTATTGCCCTAAAAAAGTGTTTTAGATTAAAGTAATTAAATAAGATGTACAATTTTGTTGGCCTTATCGTTAGTAAGGATATAATTATTATTATTGCTTATTAAACACAATTAAGGGTTTAATAGAAAACGAACGACTGAACGTGACAAGAGGTCTGGTACGACATGATCTTTACCACGTCGGTGCTTAATATCAAAATTAAACGTGGAGAGTCGCACTCCCCATCTAGCTAAGCGGCCTGTAGGGTTAGTCAGTGACAAAAACCACTTAAGAGCAGAGTGGTCTGTATAGACGGCAAATGTCGTACCATTCTCCAAATAGCAACGCCAGTGTTCAAGGGCAGTAAGCACAGCAAGTGCTTCCCTTTCAGTAACACTGTAGTTGCGTTCCGGGCCGGTAAGAGATCTGCTCATGTAGGCCACTGGATGTTCAATGCCATCAATGGTTTGAGCGAGCATGGCCCCAACGCCATAGTTACTGGCGTCGGCATGTACCTCAAAGGGATAATTGAAATTGGGACATGCTAATATGGGTGCCTGAACCAAGAGTGTTTTTAGCGCTAGAAACGCTTTATCAGCTTCATCAGTCCATTTAAAAGCAGGCAGATTCTTTTTTGTTGAGGTCAACTTATTTAAAGGGCCAGCTATTGTGCTGAAATCGGGAATAAATCGACGGTACCAAGAAGCGGTACCGAGAAACCGTTTGACTTCCTTTCTATCACTAGGAGTAGGGTAGTTTAAAATAGCCTCCACCTTTTCAGGGTCTGTGCGCAGGCCCTTTTCATCAACCACATAGCCTAGGTAACGCAATTGACTTCTGAAAAACTGACACTTACTTAAGCTGATAGTCAAATTTGCTTTACCTAGTTTATCAAGCACACGGCGAAGAAGGGATAAGTGGTCATCGAATGTTTTGCTCACCACAATGACGTCATCGACGAAACAGAAGACATTCGACTCAAATTCAGGCCCAAATAAGGAGTCCACAAGGCGTTGCTGCGTAGCAGGAGCATTGGTCAATCCAAAGGCAGTAACCTTGAATTGAAAGGTTCCTCTTCCTGGGACGTAAAAAGCTGTTTTCTCGCGGTGGTCGTTTCTTATTGGAATTTGCCAGAAACTCTTCGATAAATCGATGCTAGATAGATATCTAGCATCTCTCAAGTTGTCGAGTATTTCAGCAACGTACGGGAGACAGTAGGCATCCTTTTTAGTAACCGAGTTCAGCTTCCTACTGTCCAGACAAAAACGGGGCTTGCCGTCTTTTTTGCCCACCACCAGCACTGGGGACAGCCAAGGACTTTCACAAGGCTCGATGACATCAAGGGAAAGCATTTCATCGATTTGTTCAGCCACAATTTTCTGCTTCTCGGGGGACATACGGTAGTATCTTTGGCGGATGGGCTCGGCGTCAGCCGTGTCAATACTGTGAGTAATGAGATTAGTGCGACCTTAACCTCTTTCCTCAAAAGAAATCCTTCTATATGCAGCTACAACTTCATCAGCTAATACTTGTTGCGCGTGATTAAGATGATCATACGAGTGTAAAAGTACTTATATTTTCGAGGAAAATTCGTGTAGGCTAGGATCATTATTAAAATAGTAAATAATTTTGTTTAAATAGTTGGGAAACATCTTGAACTTCTTCAAAAGTCTATGCCGACAATCAATGTGGAGTCTATTTTGGGAATCACATGTGCTTTAATGACTTTTGTTACACCATTGAACACTATGGGCAATAAGATGTACCCAATAGAATTTAGAACTTGGCCACCAGCTGCAGAGACAGATATAGTACTGTCTTTAAACAGAGTAAAATCAAATTCCAGTAATTTTTCATGTGAATCATTTCCCAGGATACTTACCACAGACCCAGTTCTAGCAGACCGAGCATTTGTAGATTCTTAATATTATCAATATTTACTCTGACGTAAGGTCTCGGATCTGCACTTGGCTTGTTATTGAAAATTGGAGCAGTTTTATATGTTGAGAAAAAGTTACTGATGAAATTTAACCAATTTTTCCACTCCAAGTTAGTGGAAAATCTTGCTTCTTCACTGCTACAATTTCCAACTATCAGTTTTTTTGACTCTGCTGTGAATTAGACCTAGAAGGATTACAAGACGAACAATCAGGAGTCCTAACATCCTTCTTTCCACATTTAAAGCAGAAAATGACGCGTTCGGCAATGCAATTTTTCATGCTATGGGAATCCGCCTTACAGCGGTAGCAATATATTTTAGAATTTCCTAAAGCAGAAACTGGGTTGTTTGGTTCAGCATTGTCCGATTCTACAGTAGGATATGATTTGTAATTAGTATTTGAATAAGTTTTAGGATAAGTGTTGTTATAAGTTTTATTTGACTGTTGTTGATTATTGTTATAATTCTAATTTTTGTTTGAAGATTTAGAAGGTTGATGATAGGCATACTCTGAAGCCAATGTTCCTGCATTTGCAGAGGATGGTTCCCTAAAATTATCCGCCCTTATCTTGAACTTTTCATAATTTCTACACAAGTCACGAAGTTCTCGTATTGAGGAAATATTTGGACAGTTAGCTAAAACACTTGAGTAGCAGGGACGAATGTTATGCAATATAATTTCCAATTTTTGGCATTCATAAAAGTTTTTATTTAATCGGGAAAACATACCCTCCATTATCGATAAAAAGATTACGATATTTTCTGATTCCCCTTGCGTTCTATTCCGGATTTCGGTCACCATTCTGTAGTCATAATCAGCCACATCGAAATCCTCTCTAAGTAGGGTCAGTAAGTCTTCCCAAGAACTTATCGACTGTCTAATACCGCGAAACCAGTGGATTGCATCCCCAGTGAATAGTTCGATAGCAGAAGAAAACATTCTATCATGCGAGATATTTTTCGCTAATCGCAGCTCTTCGAGCTTTTGTATGAAAGACCTAACACAAGATTTTCCATCATACTTTAATTTTGAAAAATCAGTCGATACACCACGGTCACAAGTTACTTGTATTTTCAGGTTAATCATTTCAGTAGTGAGTTTAGATGGCTCATTATCATTAGGTTTTGGCTTAGCAGCGGCACTAGTAGGGACAATTTAGTTAAATTGAGCGTAATTACTATCAAAAGTCTTCATAGCAGTTCCTAGTAATTTTAACTGTTCGGTAGACGAAGGCTGTTCGACGCGACGTAGGCGATGATACAAATGATTTAAGTAAGAGAGCGTCCTATCAGCAAGTGGTTTATCGACTGCAGTTTGCAACTGTTCTATATTAGTGCTTATTTTGTGCAAAGTGTCATTAACTCCTTTAATATCGTCTAACACATCAAGACATGAATCAGCAATGTCTGCAACGGATAAATTTGCGTAAGTTTACAAACTTGTCGTCTCAGATCTAGAACTGTTCCAGCTGGCTCTTCCCTTTTATAGTTACCTCGTATTGAAGCTCAGATTTTTGTAAATTTAAAAATTTTATAGGATAAGCCATTTTTCTCAACAAAGATACGGAGTAAATTATGCACAAAATTAAATAGCAGATACAAATCAAAACTAGTTTAACAAGAGGTCAAAAGCTCGTACCCATTCTGTCACAATAATCAGTTTTTGCTCAAGAACAATAAATACAATTAAAATGAAACTATGCGCTAACTAACAAAGTACAAGCGTTAAAATAAAAGCTTGAAGAAAAAAAACACATGCACATAACTATCTACAGAAAACGAGAAAAATAAAAGAAGATGCAAAAAGTCCATGCAACCGACCAGAACTAAGACCATTTAGTATTTAAGCGTGGGCGCCATTGTCACGGTTTATTATTTTAAGTGATAATAAAACGCTACAATAAGTCAGACAAAATATATATATTAAAGAAAAAAAACAAGATTGGTTAAGGTCTCAGGCAGGGTCTGGTCACAATAATGATCGGCCGTTAAACTCATTACACCAGTGCACTCCCCTGGGCTATCCACTAGCGCGAAGACCGGCACCAGTCCTTCTTCATCCGTAGGCCAGTCCTCAACCCGTAGGGTGATCCTGTCGAAGCGCACGTTAACTTAGTACACGCATAAGTAAACCCGGGAACTGCCAGTAGTCTTCATACGGTGTACGATTTGAGTGATCAAGCAAGCGAAGCGGGACAAAGTAACTAGTGCGGCAAAGGGAAGGCATTCAATTATTTTTTACGGTAATCTGAGATGGTATGGCGGTTAATGCAATAGTTATCATAAATAGCAGAAGCGGGAATATTTCAGCTAGTGGCAGAATTACCTTAAAACTGTTTCTCCTAAAAGTAATAATAACTTGCACTGTTTCGCACAAACTACTCTGAGCTAGTCTTTATTTACATTTACAAAATAAGATAACAAACCTATTAATTCAATTATTACTAAATAACCTACTATTAATTACCCTCGGAGGTAGGCTATCATTTACTTACAAACTAAATACATTTACTTAAAGCGAATTGTGCACAACTTACCCAGTATGGGGAACGTATAGAACACTTGTAATTATTCCACAACACAATTGGAGTTCAGTATCCTTATTTCCATAAGCACCGATACAGAACAGATGACAAAAATTGAGGATATTACTACGCAGCCGATAGGTATCGAGATGTCAGGCGAATGACTCGTAGGATCGGTGCGTCCAGCTACTCCGTGCGCGCTACGTCACAACGACCGGTTCCTTATCTGCGCCTGCGCACCGCGCCGGCCGCGGCGTTCTAAACTCATTATTGAAAATAAATATTGCGTTGTCTGTTTGTAGCATTAAGATTAGTTAGTTTAAATGTTTTATAGTATTAAGTTATTTTTAGGAGTGTTATAAGTACTAAGACTTGTTTTTAGATTTATTTTAGGTTTATCAGTGTAAATAGAAATATATAGGTAAATGTAATTTGGTAACCTACGTTACAGAGTTCTATATAAATTTAACCAATTTACAAAAATACCGTAAAGTAAATCTTTGGGTTTTCAGGTTAAAAACTGCGTCAAAGTGTTAAGTGAGACAGTGGCTTCAACATTATCTTACACAGCTCAATTTTGTAAGTACATAACTTATGTAATTTTTTGTCACCCTGTGACATTTGTGGGATTTATTTTGTGTTAAGTAATTAAATAAACATCTGGTACAATTCACACCAAGATCATCTGACCCCAAACTAAGCAGAGCTTTTACTACGAGTATCAGAGACTGATAAACATACTTAAAAATATCTAAATACATACTTAAATAGATAATTACACCCAGACACACAACAAACACAAATGATCATCAAATAAATGTGTGTCATGGGTAGGGATCTTACCCACGATCTCCGGTGTTAAAGGCTGGATCGCTATTGTCGCTATTGCAGCGACAGTCAACATTTGTTTTATTTTCAGCTCACTATGCTGATGGAAAACCAGTCAGCCCTACTTTAAGCAACACATCAGAGATGGTGGCGTTCTTCGATGATCTATTCGACTCTGTGAATGGAGCATCCCTTTACACAAGAAAAAATAAAGGGAAGCCGTTGCGACACGCTGTTACAGAAAAGTCTCATCAGAAAGAAGCCATTGAAAAACTACAGAAAATTCGATTTATAGATAGTCACGGTAAAGAAACATCTGTACCATCATTAAAAAATTGGGTCGTAACATTGAAAAGTTACCAAAGGTTGTGGCAGTTCTTTAATTCAAGGAATGTTGAAATTATGCGCCCTCGCTATTTCAACTCCGACCCTATTTTAAACTTTTTTGGGCAAGTGCGGGCGTATAATTTTCGAAATAATGATCCAAACTGCCACACATTTAAAAGTACCTTTAGATCACTATTAATCACGAGATTTATTCAGTTTCACTCTGAGAGTTTTAATTGTGAAGAGGATTCAGGCGAGCAATTATTAAAAGTACAAGCCTTATTCGAAGGCCATACGGATAATGCAGGTACCAGTAAAGTTGGCTCCCCTGAATATTCTGCCATTCTAAGCGCAGAAGGAAAGATGTCAGTAAAATACTTGCATTGTTCGTAAATTTATGCCTAACCCAGGGTGTGTATCCTAATGAATTGAAAAAATCGATTATCCGCCCGATATTTAAACTCGGATGTCACTATGAATATTCCAATTACAGGCCTATTGCTATCCTGTCGGTAATAAATAAATTGGTCGAAAAGGTCATAGTAGATCAGGTGAGTACCTTCTTGGAAAGGTATGACGTTTTATCAAGTTCGCAGCATGGCTTCAGACGGGGGCGCGGCACCTCCACCGCACGGCACTGACAAACTTTGCAGATGATGTTAATAACTTCATTGACAGGGGTAACCAAGTTGTGTGTGTTTTTATAGACTATAAAAAGGCGTTTGAAACCTTAGATCACGAGATCCTCTTACAAGCCATGGAGGAGTGTGGCATACGTGGTCCGACAAACAGCTGGTTCCGGAATTACCTTTCGAATAGAACAATTCGTACAGTTGTCAGTGGCGTGGCGGGCGCAGAGTGTGACGTCACGCTCGGCGTACCTACTGGTTCTGTTTACGGCCCGATTGGCTACATTATGCATGTAAATAGCGTGCCTAATGTGGTTAAGTACTGCCGAGTGTATATGTATGCTGATGATATGTGCTTACTTTACTCGTCTAAGGATATCGCCGAGATTACGAAGTATTTACAGGAGGACTTAAATAATGTAACCAAGTGGGCACATGATAATGGTATCATAATAAATCAAAGTAAGACAAAATGCATGCATATACACTCGCCTTACAATCGATTAGCGTTGAGACTAAATCACCAGGATTTAAATATAGTGTGTCACAGCTATGAGTGTCTGCATGGCGCCGTAGGTGCCTGCCGCTGTGCCGGCCTACAGTTTGTTGAATCATTTAAATACCTGGGTCTCCATGTGGACTGTAAATTCAGTTGGAGGGTTCACGTCGGTGAGGTGTGTACGAAGTTGCGGATTATCTTAGGAAAATTTTACCATCTTAAATCCGTATTGAATAAGCGCAGTCTGCGAATAATCTATTATGCACTGGTTGAATCAATACTAAGCTACGGACTTAGCTGTTATGGCCGAACCTTTGATACGTATCTCAGTGATGTTAAGACCCTACAAATGAGATTTCTGAAATATTTAGTTAGCAAGAAAGTCAAAGCAAAATGTCAAGGTGATTATGAGAAATTGTTTGCTATTTGTAAAATCCTACCTGTCAAGGCTAAGTATCAGTATTTGGTTGTCATAGAAAAATATTATAATTTAGGTACTTTAAACTACATAACTAATAAATATAATACAAGGAGAGTAAGAGAAAATAAATATGTATGTCCTACTGTTAAGAATTATTATGGAAAAAGAACAAATAAATATGTACTGCCAAATATTTTCAATAAGATTTTTTGAGAGAAACTAAAAAAAAATGTAAATTTACCTTAAAAAAAAACTTAAAGCTATACTTTTAGACAAACTTAATGTAAAATTTGCATAGGGAAGTATCTAATACTTGTCTTTTGTGATTAAAATAAAAATAAAAATAAATAGTGTTAACTTGCCAACAAACTGCTCCTGCAGTTTGGCGAGATGTATCTAATTAAGACAGTGTTATGTTTTCTTGATTAATAAATAAATAAATAAAAATAAATAAGTACCAACAAAACGGCAGGTGAATAAGAAATAAATGTTCATTCACGTGCATACACTACCGGGTGGGTAGTCAGAAACATTTTAAGTAAAATTAAATGTGAACGTTGTGAGGCCAACCTAACAACTGATGAAAAAAATTGTGTTAAAAATTATATTTCCTTCAGAGAATTTAAATGCCTAAAAGCAAAGAAACTTACCTACCCACCAGAACATGCGGTAAGATTGCTTGAAAACATAATTGAAGAAGCCAATCAATTTTTAGAAAATAGCCCACATCGACAGGGTATAATAAAAGAGTTGAAACAACTAATTCGGTCCAAGCATTCATATGATTCTCTAGCTTGTGAGCAACACAAAAGCGTAGTTGCGGAAAGCTTTCTTAATTTAATTTTGCGATTAACAGTTTTCAATTCGTGTAATGTTATAAACAAAATCCTCAAAGGTACGGATGTTTCTAGATTAGAAAATAAGATTTTGCCATGTATGCAGCGTAAAGCATTTATTAAATATAAAACAAAACCAAGCAATAAAAGGCATAATAAGTAAAAGTTGTTTAATTTATACCCCATTTATATTTCCAAAGAAAACCAACATAATTCAGGTAGGTAGGTAGGTACCTATATTCATTTGTGGATTCATAACTATAATATCGTTGCCGCAAAATGAAAATACAATTAAAAAAACAAAGCTGTCAAATTCATTAAATGAGGAAATATTTATGGCTCTCTACGGCGAGTTTTTTGCTACGGAAGTTACCCGTCTGAACCTGTTCTCTAACTAGTCTGTGCATGACGGCATAGATCTTTTCTTTAGCCGTCATGTCGGCAGCAATGAATTTAAGTGTAGCTACATGTAGTTAAAATGTGATTCCCTGAAAACGAGGTGTTTTTAGACCATGGTTGAAAGATTAGTATCAGTTTTAATGTCTGAGATGTTTTACTACCTATTTATTTGAATCTTGAAATATTTCTTGGTGTAAAGGCACACCAAAACAGCTAACAGTATTCCTCTAAAAAACAAAATTGTAGAAGTAAAAATAAAATTCAGGCACCACAGTTTGCATTAGCAAGCGCACTAGCTATGGGTGCTACAGTTATTGTTTTACGAAGCGGCTGTCCGCGATTTTTTTAAGTCTATGTGTGAAAGTATTAAAAAGCAGAGCAGATCAATAGTTTTATAACTAAAACCACGATCTACATTTATCAGATCTTCACTTGAAATATTACTATCACTCATTGAATTACTGTCAGTAGAGTCACTATCTTTAAAATTTCAAATAAATCTGTGTATTTCATCATCAATAGTAAGATAAGCTGGATATGATTGGTTGTATTTCTTTAGGATCTGTATTTTTTAGAATAAAATAACATCTCGTTGATGATTATCCACACTTAGGTACGACTTCCTTAATCCTTTGTAGTCTATCTCACGTCGCATTTCATGCAATATCTTAAGCAACACAGCGAGCATTCATCAAGTCAGTATGGGTTATTTTTCCCCATACTTACTTGACGAAGGCTCGCTGTGTGACTCGTTACATTACGCCGCGTACCGTTGGTTTAAACTAAAAACTCATAAATGAAACAATGGTGTGCCTGATTTTTTTTTAATTTTTTTAAATATTTTTTACTATTTTAAGTAACTAATTTGAATATTTTGTTTAACTTGCCGGTAGTTACTTAATAATTTTTTTTTTTTTGAACATTGCGAACTCATGACGTCATAAATTCACATGTGTTTTTTCCCCGATACGTGGTTAAAAAATAATGAGGAGAAAATTACTGATTTACAACACTTACGGCTGAACAGAGCTCGCCGTTCATCATGTAGAATCTCACGAGAATGTAAGTAGACTACAGATGTCGTAGCATGTCCACGGGAACCACTGCCGGCAAACTGTTGCACAGTTTGGCAGAAAACAATGATGAAAGCACTTGTAATTTTTATATTTCAATAAAAAAAAAAGATAAAATTTATTTTGCTAAGTAATGAAATCAAGCCCTACCTGAAAGGGTTAGGATAATAGCGAATGGCTATTTTAAGTACTACCCACAATAGGTGTAAATTATTGTACGTATTGTTAAAAATAACTCTGTGGAAAAATATTTTTCACCTGGGGGAATTTAGAATCTGTTAACTGGAAACACCATTAATACTATGCAGTAGAATCACCTAGTCAAGAAGGCTAGAAACTAAGGAGAGATAACTCCCGAAGTGGGGGTAAGCTTTCGAGGGCCGAAAGTCGTATACTCTGTGCCGGGCAAAACGCTGTATTGCGCATGTGCAGCGGCAGCTATTTGTCATTTCATGGTCACATGGTTTTGTTTTGAACGGTGTCACGTGCGACAGTTGTTGTTTTTCGAGGTTGTGTTGACCAATTTTGACACTTCGCGAGGATCGCGGCAAAGAAGCGTAATGCGCATGCGTCACTGTGGGATACGGATTTAGTCCAACCCTTTCCAGGGAGTTATCTCTCCTTAGTTTCTAGCCTTCTTGCACCTAGTTAAAACTCTCACGTATGCCACAGATTGCATCATTTGATTGGTTGATGGATAGATTATTAACCAATCACGTGAAAGGACGTTTATACGACCCAATGGGTTTCAATTGTGAGATGTCAATTTGATAACCGCCAAGAGTCCATTAAGAACCTTGATAAACTCTTTGCGTACGTTGGCAATCAGGGGTCAAATAAATGACCACAGTTTTCCAACGTATGTAATTAAAAATATCCTAGATCCTTTGCAATTAAAAATTGTAAATATTATTTTTCTTTAAATAAGGTATAAAATACAAATACCTCGGAATGGTTTTCCGAGTTGATAAATGTCATTTTGTTAGATAATAGTCCAAAACCTCTTTTAAACGTTTCTTTTAAAGCACCTAAGGGAACACTTTTTCGTAAATAATAAGTATAAAAACCAAAAAAAAAAAAATACTATTATTCCACCGATGAGACAGATGTCCAAAGTGCTTTTATGCAACCACGGTTGCACGGCGGCAAGTGGGTCGCTTCGCATACTCAACAGGCTCAAATAACTGAATCACTGGGCCGTTTCTTTCCTTTAAAAAAAAAACATAGACTATGGACAAATGCATCACTCAAAGTCTTGCGTTCGTTAAAATAAACCAACTATTTTTTAAATGACAGTGACAGAATATGCTTGGTGAAAACTGGCTGCCGCTTAGCATGGATGCAAGAAGGCTAGAGACTAAGGAGAGATAACTCCCTGGAAAGGGTTGGACTAAATCCGTATCCCACAGTGACGCATGCGCATTACGCTTCTTTGCCGCGATCCTCGCGAAGTGTCAAAATTGGTCAACACAACCTCGAAAAACAACAACTGTCGCACGTGACACCGTTCAAAACAAAACCATGTGACCATAAAATGACAAATAGCTGCCGCTGCACATGCGCAATACAGCGTTTTGCCCGGCACAGAGTATACGACTTTCGGCCCTCGAAAGCTTACCCCCACTTCGGGAGTTTTCTCTCCTTAGTTTCTAGCCTTCTTGCATGGATGATGATGTATTAAGTGTTCGTAAATTCCTTAAAAATGCTAGAGTTATGCATTAGTAAAGGTGTTGTATATCAAAATAATCTTCAGTTGGCTCTGTTTCGAAATATGGATATTTCGAAACAGATTTTCATAAGATCACCATGTATTTGTCTGAAATGTAGACAAATTGGTAAATAATTTTTTTTTTGCTGATAATGTGACTTTTTACTTGGTGATTCCTGATTATTAATACCATGTTTCTTACCAAATATTAGAGAGAGGAAACGTATCTTTCTGTAGCTGAACATATTTTTGTTCTATTTACGAACATTTATTTTTAGACATTTATTTAATTCATTCATTTATTTCCGCTGACATCGCGAAATTTATTTGCAAACTTCGAAATCTTTTTATGGTTTTTTTTTCAAGTCAAACATATGTTTAAAATTATCTTTATTAAGAGGAAAACTAATATTATGATGGATTTAAATATAAAAAACATATGTCATCGTGGTGTATTCTACAATAAAAAAAAAATCGTTCATTAAGTCGGGTATTTTTCACACTAATGAAGTTTGATATTTTTTGTAAATTATTACTAAGTATGCTAAGCATATTGTATGTTAAAATCAAATAGAGCATCTATTCCTTAGTTAGAAGCAGTCATTTGTTTAGCTTCAAGCCACATGTGTGACTCATAAATCGCGTTTACATCTCAAGCGGCGAGTGGTCCGGAGTGGTATCAAATTTCATGCGCAGCTCAAGCGCAAAAAGGTGATCCCATCCGCCGCGCCAAGGACGTGAGTGGCTAAAATATAAATAACATGAAAGTATAGACGACGTAGGTTACCTTAGTTTTTATTTCATCTAAATCAATCCAGTATTGCCAGAGTTATCGCTGCGAGAATTGTTTAAACCAGGTTTTTAAATCTCCGAGATGTCGCACGGACGTCACTAGTCCAGTGGTACCGTCCGCGCCGCCCGCCGCCCTGTTGAAACTCGAGTAAAACTACTTGTGCGCACTGTGTGAGTTGTGATTTTATTGCCGAAATAGGTTAATTCATAAATCTTCAACATTAGGTAGGTATCCTTTTTTAGTAATATTGTGAAAAATCATAAAATCCTCTATGATAAACGCGATGGAAGAAAGATTTCCGAAAGGCCAGTCGGACAATCTGCCAAAAGTGGATATCTTGATAGTGGCTCAATAATTTATAAAAAAAACTAGCTACTCGCCCCGGCTCCGCACGGTTGCAATGCTGATACTAAATATACTACAGAATGTATACATATTATACGTTACGGGCTACTTGATTAACTGGGCAGTATTGATACGGGCCGTTCCTAATGAATAATGACAAAGTGCATTGGTCAATTAGATAAATTAATTATATTGTCCGGACCATATGAATACCTAGTGACGGACTACTTGTGGGCAGTTTAATAAATCACAGTTTGAGAGATAGCTTGAATTTATCACTTTTACCGGGCATTATGAATAATTTCATCATCAGAATCGTCCTTATTTTGGTTGGGAAAAAATAAAATCTATTCGTATGATTTCTTTATCAAAATATTTTTACTTTAGTTACAGTATCAAAGTATAAAACGGCATAAAGAAAATGAGGCCAGTTAATCTCTGGCACTCACTAGGCATTGCCGAGGCACGCTCGCTCCGCTCGCTCGGCTCCTACAGCTTGTTCATGTTAATCTAACATGCTCGTGGCTTCGCTCCTCGCAACCTAATAAACCCCCTTCTTACTGAGCAGAACACCTTCTCTTACAAAAGTCTTTTGTGAGTAAAATTAAACAAAACTAATTACCAATAAATGCATTCTGTACAAATATATGTACGAGACACTGTACAACCCCTAAGGATACATTGCCTAGGCATTGTATACAATACCTGCATTACACAGATTGCCGGTGAAATATACATACATTGCCTATAAGTTGATTTTACTTATTGTAATAAACGCACTATTTATAGGAACGCGCCGCCGCGCCGGGGGCCGGATATATAGTAGAGAAAAACTGATAGTTTTAGAGATTTCTAATGTGATGTCACAAATAAACACATTTTTTTGCGTTTACATTGCAAACTTTGGCTGAACCCTACGAGATAGATCTTAATAAAGTACTACAGTATTGTACACCATAAAAAGGTCTACGAAAGAGACCGCGATTGCATATGTCTATCTCTTAGGGATAACCCACAATAACCATTTTTTATCTTTTATGTTTTACGAGAAATAATAGCTTATTTAAGAAGCGCACCAATCCTTATCCAATTATGTACCTTAAATACATTGTGCATTTAATATAGATATTTCGAAGATATTACAGATTTAAAATGCAGGGACATCGCGGTTGCGGCGGTAGCGGCCAGCGCCTCTCGACTCGTGAAGTCATAGCAGGTTAAAGGGCCGAGCGTGTTTAAAATATTTTTAATTGAAATGGCGCACTTTGATCCTAATTTTCTCAGCCGTTTTTAAAGATAAAAAAAAGTGAAAACATAGTTTTTTTGTAATTTTTTCCTACAATGACATTTATAGAAAAATACTTTTGTCAGCCTCATCGGACAAACTTTAATGTATGGTTTTTTGACAGCTCGACGACTGACAAGTTAGTGTTGTCAGTCAGGTTCTCGAATGTGATATTAAACTAAATCATTAATCGAATTAGGTAGGTACTTAAACGTATTAATTGGTATTGATAAATGTAGGTACATTTTGATTCAACACTCAAATAACTGCCATGTATAAATTCTTCTTCTTCTTTTGATAAATGGCGTTCTCTGGGTTTTTTTAACCACAATTCCGCCAATGTCACGACCGATTCGGTTATTTTCATTTTTTTTTTTTTTTTTTTTAAGATTCTATGTTGTTTGGTTTATGAAAACTTAGGGCCTTTGGCTTTAACATATCAAAATATTGAAATATTGATTGCTATCGCTTAGCGGATCATTTACTTTAAATAAAACGTATTTACCGAATCGGTCGATAACTTCGTTCTGAATCGGGGGGCAGGAATATCATAGAAAATCATTGGAAGGTTTATTTCAAGCCCTTATTCGGAATAGTTCGGATACACTGGGTCAAAAAGTTATTGTCAATACAACAATCGAGGCAATCGAGTTGCGTTGTAGTTAGAGAAAAGCCTGCTGAGGAGAATAGGAAACCGGCCGGCATCGACAAAGTCAATGTGGTCCAGTAGCGACCTCCTTACGGATTGGCGGTGAAAGAAGTCAAGTTACGTCTTTTACCGATGAGAGAACTGACTGGCTAAAACATTGTGATTATTGTTTATAGTGAAAATAACTGATAAATCCAATAAAAATGGATGAAGAAGGAGAAAATATACTGCTGGAAGAAAACTACTATCAGTTATTAAATGTCTCGAAAACGGTAAATATTATGTCACATGCCGTACTATCCAGTGCTTATTTTCCTTTTTTTCATTATTATATAACTCATATTTATACACACGCCAAAATCGATTTCTAAGAGCATTTGATTTCTATACTTCTTATATTTTGTCCGTCTACATATTTTTTTCTATCTCACACAATCTGTTACGTTAGTTTAGGTTAGAATTTCATCACTGATAATCACATACAATTTTATGACTAAAACTATTTATTGAACATTGGAACTAGCCTATTACATTTTTTAATGAAGCTTGTTTTATTACAAGCTTCATTTTTAAAATGTAGTTGAGAAAACATCAAGTTTTAAAAATGATGAAATATTTGCAGTAATGATTTATAAATAATAATAATAGAATAGAATTTAATTGAAAATAAACACTGCTATTGTGCATATTGTCACCATCACTTATTAATAATTTAATATAATAATTATATATATATGTATAATTATTATATTATTTATTATTATATTCAATTAAATACATAAGATTTAACAATAAAAATCTCTGCATGGTGTAATATTATTCAATTCCCTATTATAGGCCACCCCAGAGGAGATAAACAGTTCATATCGCCGTTTCTCACGCATGTTTCACCCGGATAAGCACAGCACTGATCCAAACAAACAGAAGTGGGCGGAACAAATATTCAACAAAGTCAAAGAAGCATATGAGGTCCTGTCGGACTCGCACAAAAGAGCCATTTATGACACTTTAGGTATGGTTTAAAAAATACTAAAGTAAAGAAGTTGAGCCAACCCAGTTTTTAAAGTTTTGTTACTATTATTAGACAATACCTAAGATTTTGATGATGATAATCACAAAACTTATTTGAATTGAAAAGAAGCACAAAAAGAGACAATGGTCTGAGATCATTAGCTGGTCTCCTTTAGTAAATTGGTTTTAAATGAGATGTTATAACAAGTGTAAATTGAGAGGAGTTTATAAAATAAAGTTTAAGTTTGGAGACTAGACTAGTACAAAATAAATGCCAGCACAGTAAGGTGAATAAATCATGGGCATAAATCTAAATAAAAAACTTTAGGCATTCCGTTTATATATATATATTTTTTTTATATTGCCCGTCAAGATGACCTCACTCCACCTGATGGAAAGCGGTCGTGAGGTCCAGATATGATATATGATATATATGATATATCTGATATATCTGATATATCTGATATATCTAATATATCTTATATATCTAAACCAAGCGTGCTACTTCTTTGGCGTTCATTGTGACACAATAGCTTTTATAGTGATAGGCATTTCACAATCGTTAAATTATATTATTAAAAAATGAAATTATAAGTGTTTACAACTACAACTTATACAAACTACACTCTTTTGGTGAAGGTAGTACACTTGCGTCATCTATTTAAATGTATGTCTATTTGTGAGTTTACTACTATGTATGTAATTTCAGGAAAAAGGGGATTAGAAGTAGATGGTTGGGAGGTTATATTTCGGACTCGAACACCAAGAGAAATCAGAGAGGAATATGAAAGGTAACATTATCAGTATGCTAATATCAGTTTTTTTTGCTTTGCTTCTGTTGTTTGAATAGAATAATGTGCCAGTTAATACCGACTTAAGACCAGTAGCAATCAGTAGCTATATGAATGTAGTTGAAGATGTAAGCAAGTAAATACATGGCTTAAAAACCTATAGAGATATTCCTAAAATAAATAGCAAATTCTTGTGGGAGGGTCTCTCATGAGCCGAATGGTTTACGACAGGATAGCAGTCATTTTTCAATGCAAAAGATTGCAGGTTTATACCTGTTTGTCATTCAGTCATGTTTTAATTTGTTTAAAATATCTGGGAGTTATTTATTACAATTACTAGCTTTTCGCCCGCGGCTTCGTCCGCGTTATCGTTATATATTATGGCCAAATACATAAAATCTTTATAAATTTTAGCCCATGTGTTATTCTGATGTTTAACTGTATTACTGTAAAGTTTCATCCAAATCCGTTCAGTAGTTTTTGCGTCAAAGAGTAACAAACATCCTCACAAGCTTTCGCATTTATAATATTAGTAAGTTTTTTTTAATTTATATTCAATTCCCAAAAATGTTACAATTTACAGGCTTAAGCGTGAAAGAGAAGAGAGAAGACTTCAGCAAAGTGCAAATCCTCGTGGTACAATTACATTGTCTGTGAATGCTACAGATTTGTTCATGAAATACTATGATGAATATGAAATCTTGTAAGTTTTTACCAGGTTTATTAGTAAATAGGATAGGTGTAAGTTATCTTTGAAGTTATTAGAACTTCAATCTTTATTCAAACAGTTCTGTTTTAACTTATTTCAAATCTTAAATGCTATGCAACCAGGTTATGGGATTGAAAACCATCTGGATACCTAACTTTCTTTGTATTTTATTCGGTGCCGCTGGTGTAAATATGTATGAAAAAGAGCATAATTATGAATTTCAGTATTTGGCAATCAAAACATAATAATAGGCATGATTTACCTGATAAGTTTTACCAATTATAATATGCATTTCTTGATCAGAGTGCCGAGTGCGAGATGCAGTGAGAGAAGTGAATGACTTCACCATCGTGTTTTGCGAGCACGTAAATGTTAATTAGTATGGAATCGAGTCAGCGCCATCTAGCAGCAAATTCAGGTAACATTGAGGCCGCTAGGTGGCCCTCACTCGATGCCATACAAATTTGCGTTTTTGTTCTCGCAAACGCAAAGGTTATTCACTTCTCTCACTGCAACTCGCACTTGGCACTCTGAATTTGAATTAAACACCAGTCCCATATGTTTGCCTGTACTGGGAATAACCTTAAAACTCAGTATTTCTTACCATGTTCATTAACTTTTTTATTTTCAGGGAAGATACAACCATTATTCCAAGTATTGAAGTATCAGGAATGACCATTCAGCAATCCATTGATGCCCCAGTGACACTAAGAAACACCATGACACTTTCAGGAAATATATCCACACAGAATGGAATAGGTGCATAATACTGAGTTTATTGTTATAGCTTGACATTTGTAGCTAAGTCATATAGGAGACTTAAGGCTAGAAAGTAACTGACCTTTCTTGTATTCAAATTTCAGGCACAGGATCAGTAAATGTCTGTAATCGCCATTTAAGCTCTGAAAAAGGATGGACTGAAGCTGAATTTGGTATTGGAAATGGACCACTTATGGGCTTCAAAGTATTTCGTACTTTATCCCGTTTAATGTTTTTGAATTGTGGCACCGTGCTGCAGTTCACACCTAGAGGAATATCACCAAGCCTTGTTTCAAGTAAGAAAGCTTGGATTGCTCACCTTATGTTGTTATATTGCTTGCCAAAGGTCCTACTGCCGAGAACCTTGGTACCAATAGAAATTCCATTATTCAGTGGTGTTTGAGGTTTTAACCAATTGATCACTTGTCAAGTCCTATTTATTTATTACAAAAACTCTTCTGTCACATACTTACAAAGTCTCACGTTCACGCTTTAGTATGAGACTTCTTTTAAAAACAGCTACTCAGGAAAGTGTGTTAAAGTAATATAGGTATAATATATTGCACTCACAAAAGTTTCCAGGGCAAAGAGCGCTGGTTCTGATTGTTTCATGTCACAATTACTCATTACCACGTGTCATTTATTGCCCCATTGCTTCATATCGAATTTGTTTTTAACAGCAATGGCACTGCAGTTAGATGCCCATTCAGTAGGCTATCTGACGTACCGAGCTGGAGGGCAAAGTGGATCATCTATGACGTCGATATACGTGCGAGACTCTGAGAAATATCATTCCAATACGGCAATACAGATTGGAAATCCCCATTCTTTTATATCCTTCAACATAATGAGGAAGCTACCCCAACACGATATGAAATTGAGGTTGGCGTTAAAGTAAGTGCATTTGCCGATTATATAGTTGTGTATTTTACATTTTTCATCTTTGCTCGTTTTTGTTGCATTCTTTTAGTTTTTGATTATTTGTTTTTATGTTCTTTTCCGATCATAACATAGCGAACGTCCTTTTCATATTTTGGTACAGAGTACTAACACATGAATGAAAGTATAACAGCATGAACAGGAATGAACATTGTCTGCTCTGCAAGATTGCAAAGTATAATATGTTATTCATTGATAAGTGATGCTATGCGTAATTATTTTTTCATTACTCATACACGGAAAGTACGCTTGAAGTTGCCTGAGCATATAGTTGAAAGCTTCACTTGCAGCCCTAGGGCTGTAAAGTTTTTTCATTTCATTGTACCCTAGTTAAATGCTAGAGCCGCTACTGGATAGAAACATTCCCGTAGAGATCATTATTCCGTGTCCTACCTATCGGGCATTTGTTATATCTTTACGTCATCGTAGTTAATTAACACATGATGCTGATGTTGTGCTGTGTAGCTCATTTTTGATTCTTACGATTGTTGGTGTCTTACCCGCTGAACTCACCTGTCTTTTTGGCTACTGGAATAATTTCCTATACCTAATCCGCATTGATGTTTCCATTCGAAAGCTGGTGAAGTCATAATTAATGTATGCAACGGCTTGCTCTGCTGCTCAGCTACACCTCGAGACACTACAACCATTTTTTAATTCATTCATCCTTGCGTAATCGAATTGCATAGGCGATGTGTTCTGTGATCACTTTGATTACTTAAAAATTTTACAATGCTTGTTTTTCATATCTAAAGATAATATAACTGAAAAACCTCTAAGCTAGGTTTCGATAGCTCAGTGGTTTAGAGTAGTCACCCGGATTGTGAAAGACGCGGGTTGGATTCCCGCTCGAGATCATCAAGGTCCGAAATATATTTTATCCAGTTTTTCTATTTCTAGATGTGTTCTGTGTTAGATTACCTTTTGCACCATGTTTCGTTGATTGATAATTTTTAAGTAATTTATATTTAGATTAATATTCGACGATTCCAGCAATATGGTGTACATAGGCATTCACATCAACCTTTACATACGGGAACCTTATGTAGCTGACATTAAGATCCATTTTGTAATGGTTCTGTAAAGGTTGATATGAACGCTTCTGTACAGATTTATCATAAAATTAAACTTGATTGAAATTATTTGTAACAATTTTCAGATTGGGCACGTTTGGAGCTATCGCTGAATATGGTGCTGAAAAGAAAGTGTCACAAAATAGCAGCGTCTCGGCAGCAGTCATGTTAGGTGTGCCTAGTGGAGTTATGCTCAAACTAAAGTAAGTAAATGAAAAATAGGGATAAAAGCAGAATATGATTTGCCCTTGCCATGAGTCTATCAGAATCCTTATCCTTTTTCAAATCCTTCGTTTAAGCTGTGGTTTAAGATCAATATACACAGTTATTTTAATAAAGGTATTTCCACTTCTCATGCTCTAAAAAGCCCTACGAAGCGGGACTAAAGTGACCACTTCAGTCTCTAGGGAGCAAAAAGTAATTTCTTTCTTTGATTTCCTTCATGTGACATAGATAAACTCAAACAGCCAGTAAATGTACTATTATCTGTGGAGTGTGGATGGACCATCTCCATTGCGAAAATGTTGAGAGTTTTAGTTCTATGGTTTGTCCGCAAAAAAGGTGGCGCCATGTGTTTTAAATTTTATTGTTATCTGTGAATGGTTTAGAAGAAAAAACTGACCGCGTAAATTTCTGATTTTTTGTCGAGTGTACATTAATTGTTCTGTTTTAAATAAATTTATTAAGAATGTCCTGTAAAAGTGAAGAGTTTGACGTCGAGCAAAGAGCAAAATACATAATATATATTAAGTAATATTTATTAAATGTTTTTGTACTAGATTGACTATTTTTCTCGCACTCAAAGTGAAAAGTACAGTTTGCACCTCGAGACTAAACGCTAACTTAATATTCGATTTCATTGACTCCCTCGGTAATGAAGTAACTAAACATGAAATATTAAGGGATGGTGATTGCGCGGCCTAGTTTATTATCAGTGTCAAGTCAACACTGGCAACTGATTACGCCTATAGCATCATTTAGGTATTTTAAAATCGCAATTCGGACCGTGCGGTCCATGTCACTAAATTTACAGGTAAGTAGATTGGCCACAGATGAGTCAGTGAAGAAGCATAAAATAAAGGTCCAACCCCATCAAACGGCCTGCATCGCGTAGGATAGGAACGGATTTTTCAATCTTTAAACGAAATAAAATCTGGTATGCAGTGTGTGGTGTTTTGGGGAGCCGGGATTGGTTAATAACGACGCCTGTAGTAGGTTCGAATGACTTTACTTAATTTTACAATGTATGTGTTATCTACCTGACTGATGATTATGTAAACTTATAATTAAATATGGCGAACAACTAGCACACGCTGCGACTGCTGCGTTTTACGCGGGCGCGTATTGACCTCTGTCTGTGACCCACTTATTCCTTCTCTGGAGTTCTGAAATATATTCTGCATAATATCGTTTCCAAAAGTGGGTTTTAAGAGCCTGAACTCGCTTGTATCTACTTAGTGTGCAGATAGGAGCGTCTTGTACCTGAGGAGCAGATAACATTGTTAGTGGCCGTCCAATCAGAAAATGTGCAGGGGTAAGGCAAATGAGGTCATTGGGATCAGAGGATAAAGGTGTGAGAGGTCTCGAGTTGAGAATTGCCACTATCTGTACCAAAACAGTTAGAACAATCTAAATGTGCCATTCCTAGTACTCGCTTGAGGTGTTTCTTTACAGATTTTACTGAGCCTTCGGCCATGCCGTTAAAATGAGGACTTTAAGCTGGGCCAAATTTAAATTCTATATTGTGTTTACTCACTGAAGTGGCTATGTCATTAGAGTTATTTATTAGGAATTTTGCTAACTCATTGCAGGCTCCCACGAAATTAGTGCCGTTATCTGATAAAATAGAAAAAGGGACGCCTCTGCGAGAGATGAATCTATCCAAAGCAGCTAGATACCCTTGCGACGACAACTCGGTGACAAGCTCTATGTGGATTGCACAGGTGGCCAAACATACAAAGATACATATGTATGCTTGCTTAAGTCTGCACCCTCTACCCTTTTTATCTGCCACCAAGATAGGCCCTGCATAGTCTACTGCTGTGTTGCAAAACGGATACTCCGCTTGCAACCTCTGCTTAGGTAAGTTGCCCATGATAGGCTGAAAGGTCTTTCCTGCAAATCTACAACATATTAAACAATCATGTGTGACCTTTCTAGCGAGCTTCCGACAGTTAATTATCCAGTACTTGTACTACCAGGGCCTGCATGGAGCAGTACTTTATGATACTCGTAATAAGCAACAATAAGTTTGGTGATATGATGTGATGCATGTAACAAAATTGGATGTTTTTCATTATAATCATAATTATAATTAGAAAGTCTACCACCTACACGAAGAATTCCTACTTCATCCATGAAAGGATTTAGATTAAGAAGTTTATCCTTGATCGGTAATGTACCCCTAGTATGAATTGAAACACATTGTTTCTGAAAAATGTTTTTTTGTACAATTTAATACAGAGTTACATTGGCTAAGTTTAATTCTGATAATGAATGATGCGTTAGCATTTTTTTTAGAAGAATTTCTACAATTATTTGTAAATCTCAGCATATATGCTGTGACTCGCTGTAGCCTTCTATAATTAGAGAATTTTTCTGTGAAATCTTTATTCTTAGATTCGTCTGATTACAAGTGACATAACAATTTGGTTTCAGGTAAGATTTCAGGAGTTATATCCTGAGGTTGTATAGGCCCTTGTACAAATGTCTGGTGTAAGAATTTAGGACCTTCCTACCATAAGGTAGAGTTTCGTAGTCGCTTAGCATTCATACCCCGGGACCCTATGTCTGCCGGGTTCAGATCTAAAGGCACATACTGCCACCTGCATGGTTGTGAATATTCTGTTATTTCATTGACTCTGTTGAAGACAAATTGTTTTAAGTTTTTCTTACAAGTTTTAATCCAGCCTAACACAATGGTGGAGTCACACCAAAAAATGCTGTGAATTTATGTTCACACGAAGTGATTCAGTGGCCTTTTTTGCTAACTGTGTTCCTAAGAGAGCTCCACAAAGTTCCAGCCTCGGTATGGTTAGCCTTTGCTTCAGTGGAGAAACCCTACTTTTGGCTACTAGCAATTTAACATTTACACTACCATCACTTGCTACTGAACGCACGTACACACAGGCTGAGTATCCCTTATTGCTTGCGTCAGAGAATATGTGTAGCTCGGCCATGACGGAAGCGTCACCTAGTGCACGTCGTGGAATTTCAATGATGTTTAACTCTGGTAGTGTTTGTACAAAGGTGTTCCATTGTGACTCGAGTTCAGCTGGTACTTGTTCATCCCATGAGATGTTTTTTGCCCATAGTGATTGCAAGATAAGTTTTGGCCTGTAACATACATGGGCTGATCGAGCCAAGCGGGTCAAATACCTGAGCAATAGTGGACAGAATAGAGCGTTTATTGGTGCATGGGTTTTGTGGGTGTGTATTTGTTGATAAAAACGTTAATGCGTCCTTTGCACAAGCCCAGTTTAAGCCTAATGTTTTGGCATATTCAACCTTGTTTATTTTAGTAATTCATCATCGTTATTTTCATCAACAATGCTATTCAAAATGTGTGGATTGTTAGATCTCCATTTCCGTAGATGAAAATGGGCGCTCCCTAAATTTTTAATGACATCTTTGCATGTGAGAATGAGTGATGCAGGACAGTCATTTCCGGTGATAAGATCATCAACGAAGTTTACGAATGTTTATGATTGCAGTGGAGAGTAACACCTGAGTTTTTGTGTGTATTGCTGAAAGTGTTACATTGTGCTGCGAGGTTTGGAAGGGTTGCTACTTGTGACCACTCTGGGTTGTCCTTTAATGAAGCCCTCAAGTAATGAAATTTATTTATTTTTGGAATGGATGCATTATTATGTATAAGTGAGCAGTATGTATCATGATACTCAAGTCAATCTCGACAATGTCCAGAAAAGGTAGGTTAATGAATAGTTGGTAACTTTATGTTTGGCAAACCTTGCAATGCGGTATGTTTACCACATGAACCTGACCCCGAGCTGCATTGGCCTGGGCTCGCAGCTCTGCTGAGCAGCTCTTGCAGCAGCGACTGTCCCCAAATAGGTGGTTTGAAAGGATTCTCGTTCTTTGTGCTCGTCACCTGGAATTTCACACAAGTTTTCTATTTCACATTGTGTTGTGTCAAACTCTGGGTACAATTCCTGTATCTGCGCTAACCTATATTCTAATTCGTGTACTTGAACTTTATTTAGCTGCTCACTTGGTGTAAGAGTGTTTAAATATGACTTGAATATGGTAAGCTTAGATTTTATAGAACCCCTGGATCTTTCCAAACCCTTAGAAATAGAAATACTTTATTGTGCATGAAATAAGGTACAATAGCAGATCTTATTGCTAAATAACAAACCAAAACTCTTATTTCTACTTTTACAAGTGTATACACCTAGAACCATTGCAACTAATCCACTACATGTGACACAAACATACATGGGTAACTTATCTATAATTTAAATATTCTTGTATACTATAGAAGGACTTTTCAGATAACCAAGCCTTGATAACTTTTTTAAACTTTGCAAATTTGTACACTTTAAATTTATTTGGTAAATTATTAAAGATTTTAATACACATCATGAATACATTATTAGACCAAAATTGACCGAAGGCAAGATAAAATTATTAAAGGTACTTAAATTTTACAAGCTTGTTCAGAAAGGTGCAAGGCGGCAGGATCAGCAAGCACACAACAAGGCACCCCTCCGGCGAGAACCAGCAGCAGGCCCAGAATATTTCACGACCACGCACACACGTGCGAGACTGAGAAGGCCCACGTGCCTACCGGATGCCCGCTTCGCGGAAAGCGCGTGGCTGGAAAACAAATATTGAACAAAGCTTGGATTTGTACGAAAGAGGCCCTGATATTTGGGTTTATTAATTGAGCATAACTCAACTGAACTGACGCAACTGAATGCAAAAAAAATATCGAAGAAACAAACTTGGTACAGAGAAAAAATATACAATGTGACGAAAAAAAAACCGTGTGTACACGATGAGTGGGTACGATAGTGAACCTTTAATTTGAAAATGAATAAATGAAAAAAACTCTCCAACCCAAATGATTTTTGGGAAATAAATTATTGGAATTTGGAAAACGTGTTGATGAGATTGAGTGAATTGGAACGGACACACTGTACAATGCGCTGCGCCTCCTTCTTGGTTTAAAAAGGTATGCCACTGTGGATGGCGTGGTGTGATGATCCGTCCTGGTGCTATGCTACATTCGTCAGTCAGTGATGGATGATGCTATCCGAATTTGCAGAACGTATCCAGCCGCCTGTAGGACGCGTTGGTTGGTATTGTTTCGACCGACTGACTCTCCCGGCTTGAATTCACCACGTCCTTGTTGGCTTGACACGCCACGATGCTCCCACAAAATGGCGGTATCCCGACGGGTTCATCCGGCTCGAATTATGTGGTGTTTTGGGGAGCCGGGATTGGTTAATAACGACGCCTGTAGTGGGTTCGAATGACTTTACTTAATTTTACAATGTATGTGTTATCTAACTAACTGATGATTATGTAAACATTAATTAAATATGGCGAGCAAATAGCACACGCTGCGACTGCTGCGAGTACGCGGGCGCGTTTTACACACGTCTTACTTCTGCCTTGGTCCGGAGCGAATAGGAAGAGCCGTCGCCTGCGAAGCGCCGAGCCGCCTCCGCGTTGTTCTGTAGTGATGCGCCGTGTTTTTAGTGGTGTGCGCCGATTCGCGTTACATGCGTTAACACAGTGTTTAAAGTCTATATTACCAAGTTACGTACAGCAGCTTGACTGCGGGCGCCTGCGTCGACAGGTGAACGCAGCCTTACCTTAAAAAGAAGAGCTGGCCATCCAAGTTCTGGGCCGTGGAGCTTTACTTAGCTTTCCGTTCTCCTTTCGTCTATTTACGCCCAGTTATGCGTGGTCTGTCGCTCAATCACGTAGTAACGAAAGAGTTACTATAAAATAAATAAATAAAAAATCTTTATTGACAACACATTAAAAAACTACTCTCTACATTAGCAGAGGTTCCAAAACTAGGCTAGGCCTGTATCTTGGGAAAACGATTTACATTTAAATTTCACAGTTAAGGCTTAAGAAAAAATAAAAAAGTAACATATTTTTCATAAACAAGTTTGTGTTTTTGTGTGTGTGAGAGATTGTATGTGTTTATCTCTTTGAAATAAGTGATTCTGTTTCGTTGTAGTTAAAGGTGTTTATCTTACCTTTACAGATGGACCTGTTCGACCCAAACAATAGTAGTTCCCATCCATTTATGCGAAGAGGTGATGCCCTCGCCAGTGTTCTACGCGACCGTCGTGCCGCTGGTCGCGTGGCTGGTGCTCAAGAAGCTGCTGCTGGATCCCATCGCGCGGGAGCGGCAGGAACGAGAGCGGCAACGGTCTATGGAGGCCAACTATGAAAGGTAAGGCATTCTTGCTACTTTTCCAACTAGAAGTAGAAACTAAAAAATATATATATAGAAATATCTATACTAGTATTATAAAGAGGAAAATTTTGATTGTTTGTTTGTTTGTTTCTATTGAATAGGCTCCGCAACTACTGATCCAAATGAATTTTTATTTTTAGCACTAAACAATGCTCTGTTTTCTACACAAAGATAGAAACTAGATAAATTCGACCTGATCCTGGGACTCAACAAGAGGTCTGTTAACGGCCTCGGTAGCTCAGTTGGAAGAGCAGTCACCCGGATTGTAAAGGTCGCGGGTTCGAATCCCGCTTGAGTCCCAGGATCAGGGCGAATTTATCTAGTTTCTATCTTTGTACTGATCCAATCTTGAAAAACCTTTCACTAACAGAAAGCTAAACCATTCAGGAGTGATATTAGCTATATTTTATTATGATTGCACAATAAATTAAGTGAAAAAAATAGTATATGTAAGTCAAGTCGGAGAAAAGCGGGAGGGATGTGATAATGGACACCAGCTGTCAAACAATTGACAGAACGAAGTCTGTTGGGGCAGCTCTTAACCGGTCGTTACACTGTCCGATATTATAAAGATAAAAGATTTGATTGTTTGTTTGTTTGTAATGAATATTAGGCTCCGTAACTACTGGACCGATTTTGAATAAATCCTTCACCATCTTAAAAAAAGAAATCCATCCTTCAATATGAAGTTACATTATTAGTTAGTGACATAGAGTATATTTTTTTAAATTAGGCTTTAAGTTGTACGGGAGAAACAGTTTACGCGGGCAAAGCCGCTGCCTAACAACTAGTTTTTGATAAAATTTATGAAATAACTTTGGCTTACGATGTAAAATACATTAAACCCAATTGTCAGGTCTGTTAATGGCCTCGGTAGCTCAGTTAAAAGAGCAGCCACCTAGATTGCGTGAGGCGCAGATTCGACTTCCAATCGAACCCAAGGAACAGGTAGATCTTTTCTGGTTTCGATCTTACACACATCACGACTGTTTATTATCCTAAACGGGGTAGTCACAGTCACTTCTGTTGCCGTTATAGCGAACGGAACACTCAGAAGCCCACTTTTCAACAGTGGTATTAGGACCCAACGTGGTAGGTGGCGAGCCTTCCTCCGTTATCCGGTTGGATTTGGTTTTTTATTAATCTTTTCGGAGATTAGTCGGAAATTCTATGGTTTCTATCTTAAATGGAAAATGGAGCATTGTTATAATGCTAACAATTAAAACTTTTTTTACTTTTTCTAAATAAAATAAATATCTGGGACTTTTAACGCCCAGCTCTTCAGATCCCTAATTAGTTATCAATGAGGGACCGATAAACAAACGAAAATATTTAACATTATAATGATAACACTTAGACACAGCCACACACAGTTAACGTCATCATATCAATGTTCATCCGAGAAAGAGAGCGAATCTACAGCCTTCAGAGCTATAGGCAAGACCGCTACCTTTGCGCCAACAGGTTAGTTCAATAGAACCTGTGACGACCAAATCTCAGACCTGGACGCCTAGTCCAGTAGAGCCATTTTGAAACATACAGGCTAGGTTAGCAGAAAATCAACAATCATTATCAATTGCAGTCATAATATGTTAACTGCTGAACATAGGCCCGTATGTTTAGTAGTGAAAGCCTTGTGTCGATGACGAGACAAAACAATATATGGAGACATAAAAAACGTAAATGAGGGGGTGGTAAAATAGGTGCGAGTCATTATAATACTTTTTTTCGTTCAAAGATTACAAGAAATGCAACGCCAGGCGAGAGCAACTGTGGAGCTTATGAGAGAAACATACTCCAGAATCCGAAGTGATGAAGAAAAGAAGAAAGGCTTAGTTATTATCAAAGCTATGTATGGGAAACTCCCGTCAGGTATTGTACACAAAACTGTTACGAGTGTTTACTTTACGATTATGCAGGGTGCCCCAAGGATCAGATCAAAAAAGGCAAAGCATGAGCCCTATCAATATTGGTCCAATTCCTAACCGTTTAAGTTTTAGGTTTTCATAATGGTATATTTTATTTATTTTAATAGACTGTCATGTTTTCTAGTCAATAAAATAATTATAGTCCATTTCACGAGCGATGGGAACGGTGACGTTTGGGCTTTGAAGTTTCTAGTGATGTGGTAACGGTAATATCGTATGAAAATTAGTCGATTAACACATAAATCGAGATAAAGTTTCCTATAGAGAGAATCGATTTTAGCAACAGTGACTTTGGGATTAGAATAAAACTCGCTTATAGGATTTTATCATTTATTCTCAGTCCATTTCTTTGACAGATACATTTTCCGAAGAATGTTAATTCATCATTAACATTTATTACTTGAGAATCTATCAAATTGTATACGTTAACATTACTTTCCCAGTCATGTTTGTCATGTACTCGTACTGACGATTCTAACATGATTTGATAAGATAGCGACCAACCAGTGTTGCCAGCACAAATTTCGAAAAACTTCCTTTTGGAAGGTTTAACTAAAAGTATAGTAAAGTGAATGAAACCTATAAACAATGATTAACTACGGAATCGAGTTAGTAGCCAATTATTTTTCGACCTCGGGCCTTATTACGATCTGTCAAAGATTGCTCCCATTTGTCTGTGAATTGAGCGTCCTGGCATTTTGGTATTATGATCACTTATTCCCAGTCCCGTGACCATTGCGTCACGCAAACTCAACTTCTGCGCGGCGAATTGGTATTACGAACTCTAACGTTTCATACCATTGTTTATCTGTCAAATAGTATCAGTATAAAACATTTCAGTTGCAGAAGTAGCTCTAAAAAAGTGACATCGTATACATACATACCAATACAAAGTCGTCGTCGTCGGGTAACTTCGGCTTAACAGCTGTTTCGGGTGTCAAGCTAGCGCTTATGACCCGGGCGTCTTCTCGTGGGGGCCACGCCCCCACGGTAACCTAGTTTAATAAAAAATATTTTATTTACTACTCGGTTATGTACGGTTCTTAGCTCCCTTGACACACAGGGCGCCGCCCTCAGCGCGGTCAAGCCCACCGGGTGAGACACTGTTGAGTGAGTCCCATTGAACGACCAGCGAGCAGGCGGCGGCTTACGAGGTATTCAACAAGCAAGGGTCATGTCAGGGGTTGTAAGTTGGTCTCAGGCGAGGTCGAGACCACGGTTGCCCCGTGATCGCCCTACAAGCCTGAGACTAGGCGAAAGCGAGCCTTCGGGGCGGGTGGCGGTGTGAGCGCGCGCTGTGGCGCCTCAGGCGCGGTGGCCGACTGTACAAGCGCTCGCGGGGGCGGGCGCTCGTTGTCGTCGGGTGGTCGAGCGTGCAGTGGGGCGAAGGCGTTAAGGTGGCGGTGCGGCCCGTGGTCGGCGCGGTCGAACATACGACGCGCCAACCGGACTACGAACGTCTCGATGGAGGGGAGGGCACGTTGATGACACGGGCGATGACATCTTTTCTGACGTAACGGCCGGCCCCTGTCAGCGTGCGCAGGCACTTATTTTGAATCACCTGCAGACGCTTCCTCTGCGATTGTGAGCAGAGGGCGTACCATGCAGGTGTGGCGTAGGTTAGTCGCGGGCGAACGTACATCTCATAGACGCCGACTTTCGCCCGCAACGGATTCTTAGCTCCCTTGACACACAGGGCGCCGCCCTCAGCGCGGTCAAGCCCACCGGGTGAGACACTGTTGAGTGAGTCCCATTGAACGACCAGCGAGCAGGCGGCGGCTTACGAGGTATTCAACAAGCAAGGGTCATGTCAGGGGTTGTAAGTTGGTCTCAGGCGAGGTCGAGACCACGGTTGCCCCGTGATCGCCCTACAAGCCTGAGACTAGGCGAAAGCGAGCCTTCGGGGCGGGTGGCGGTGTGAGCGCGCGCTGTGGCGCCTCAGGCGCGGTGGCCGACTGTACAAGCGCTCGCGGGGGCGGGCGCTCGTTGTCGTCGGGTGGTCGAGCGTGCAGTGGGGCGAAGGCGTTAAGGTGGCGGTGCGGCCCGTGGTCGGCGCGGTCGAACATACGACGCGCCAACCGGACTACGAACGTCTCGATGGAGGGGAGGGCACGTTGATGACACGGGCGATGACATCTTTTCTGACGTAACGGCCGGCCCCTGTCAGCGTGCGCAGGCACTTATTTTGAATCACCTGCAGACGCTTCCTCTGCGATTGTGAGCAGAGGGCGTACCATGCAGGTGTGGCGTAGGTTAGTCGCGGGCGAACGTACATCTCATAGACGCCGACTTTCGCCCGCAACGGAAGCTTGGAGGCCTTAGCATGGCCTGCGCCATCTTGGCGTGGTTGACGGCGCGGTCGACCTGAGACACCATCTGGAGTCGTCGGTCGATGATGCAGCCCAGGTATGTAACGCTGGGCTGCCATTGTATGGCCTCGCCTCGTAGCTCGAGGAAAGGCAGCGGCTTCTTCTTCTGGCAGGTCAACAGGGCGGTTGTTTTGGCGACATTTACTGCCATGCGCCACTTGTCGAGCCAGGCGGGCAGTAAATGCAGCAACCGCTGCATCCGTGCAGCGGCCACCTCGGGCTTCCTCGATGAGATGAAGAATGCGCTGTCGTGACAAGAAGCGTAACGTCCCGTTCCCACTCTTTGAGCTGGCCTTCCAAGAGAGGGAATGTCGTCAGTGTACAGTGCGTACAACACCGGTGACAGGACACCTTGCGGGACGCCCGCGCGTACCAGGTGTAGTGGAGAGGCCTCGTCCTCGACCGAAACAAAGAAATACGACCGTGAAGGAACGCTGCTATCGTGGCGATGAGGGCTGACGGCACCTCCGTAGGCATGAGCTTGTAGAGGAGGCCGGGGTGCCACACCCTATCGAAGGTCTTCTCGATATCGAGGAAGCACGCCGCTTTTGAAGGCGCGTGCGTTAGGCGGTTCATTTAAAATCATTTTAATTTTATTCAAATGACTCACCCAGTTCGGTAATCTTTACACCACTATAGGTGGGTAGCCAGTAGCTAGGGAGGCGGTTGCCTGGGGCGGCGATGCGACCGGTGTCGGCGCTTGCCCTGCGTTCGGCGATGTCGTGGCTGCGGCGGCCGCGGCGTAGGATGGCTGCGCTGGGCCTGTCTTCGGTGTTACCAGCTCCATGGAGCTTGACTCTGACATGGAGGGCGTCACCATCCGCGCTGGCGGCGTCGGTGACCGAGAGGCTCTCTCGTACGCCTAGTCTGCGTCCGATTTCGAGAGCTCGGTGTCATGAGCGCTCGAGCCCTCAGAGACGAGGAGGAATACCGGGTCGAATGGCGACGATCTTGGCGAAGGTGTCGGCGACCTGCGGACGCGCTTGTCGTCGTGGTTATCGTCGGGGCTCCATTGGTAGGCCGTACGGTTGCGGGCAAACGGTTTCGGGGCGGATCCGGCGGACGATTTGTCAAAATCTTCGCCCTGTTTTGCCCGGTCGACCGCATACCTCACCGATGCGGGGCGCTGTAATCTAGGGGCATTAGCAGGCCCTCATGGTATTCCGAGGATGTCGGAGAGCCTATATACTCCTTATCCGGTGGAGTACGATCCGGGGGATGATCTCCCATGGTGCAATATTATTCTAAAAATAGAATGATATTGCGCAGAAAATGTCAAAGCTTACGTGGGTATAATAAATATAATAAATAAATATGCGCCAGACAACACACCTCTTGTCATGGTCTCGAAGTAGGGATAAATATCCCTGTTACGAGGTACCAGACAAGGAATAAAGCCAGGGGCGTCTCCCAGCACACCCAGACCCCAACCAATTTAGAAAAGATCGTTTCCTGAATTGACCTGACCGGGGATCGAACCCGGGACACAACGGAATTCAAGGCGAGAAACCGTGCTACAGCGCACTACGCCAATCGTGTCGTCAAAATATAAATGTCGGGTATACTGTTAGTGTTTAAACGGTGTCCCGCTTTAACAGATATTACTTTCAACCTATTTATTAAAATAGGTGAGAGTGATATCTAACAGTTGTGTTCGCACTCTTCACTCACAACACTATGCGTCTCTGTCGCGCGGCAATGTTCAAGTGCGGGGGGTAGTCGTATAACACGGCTCAACGTGTGTATGCCTCGACGCCAGTGAATTACTACACGGCGGTAGGATGCTAAACAACACGGAGTGTACGTTATTCGATCGCGGTGATAGCCTCGGATACACTAACAAAAAAACAACCTTAAAAAAAACTATTCCGAAACAAAGCACTAAAAATAACCTTTGCTGACACCGACTCCAACAATAACAATATTGTACCTTCATTATTTATTATCGTATAAGTTTTAGAAGAATACGCAATTATTTCTTTACTTTTGACTGCTTTGTTTTGGAATAGTTTTTTTAAGGTTGGTTTTTTTTTGTTAAAATTTTTGTTTATATCTTGATTTTCAGTGAAAAGTTCTTATTTATTTTATGCATCGAAAAAGTATCGTCCAATTGCTTCTAAGAATTGAAGAGTTCCGTTACTTTGTCATGGATCCCATAATCAGAACCTAGCCAAACTCTCATCAAAGTACCCTTGAAGTATATCCTTTCCAATTAAAAAAGAAGCATCGAAATCGGTTGGCGTGAAATTGAGTTATTAGTCTATTTCTCGCGCATATATGGTTTATCTATATTTAAGACTTATCTGGATTTCCCATGGATGCCATTGTCAGAACTGGACCAAATTAAAATGGGACCACTCGGGCAGAATCAGCTTTCAAATAAAAAAAGAATTATCAAAATCGGTTGGCGTAATATTGAGTTAATCGTCCATTTGGCGCGCATTTTGTCTATCTAGATTTAAGACTTATTTGGTTTTCTCATGGAGGCCACTGTCAGAACTAGACCAAATTATAATGGGACCACTCGGGAAGCACCAGGTTTCAAATAAAAAAAGAATGATCAAAATCGGTTCACCCAGTCGAAAGTTATGAGATAACAAACAAAAAAAACATACAGTCGAATTGAGTCGGTTTCAAGTCGGGTAAAAAGGTTGTAAGACCACTTAAACTGGGCCACCCTGTAGAATAATAACAACAAAACATAAAAAAAGGCGTAGACTCGAATTCTTTCCAAAGTACATAGAGAATCTTTCAAAAATACCGGGTGATTATCGAATCACTTACAAAAACGATATGGCAAACTTAGTAAGTGATGTATTAATAGTACATTATTGCAAAGGCAGCGAAATAGGCAATTGCAGGTCGAGTATGAGTTTGAAGGCCGAGCCGCAGGCGAGGACTTCAATGATACGAGACAGGCAATTGCCATTTCGGCCGAGGCATATATAGTGCTTTTTTTAAAAAAATGCAAGGAAATAAAAAGGGCCTTTTACATCATAAATTTAATTAATATTATTAACAAAATAACAACTCCGCTTTACCGCCAATTTGTTTTTTTTTATTTTACAATTTGTGCCGAAAGGTAAACGCATCTGTGGCTATACAGCCACGAGAACGCAATGTGTACGATAGATGAAAGAGTTCTAAATTCAAACAGCACACCGTTTCATACAACATTGCCGGCGTGCTCTTCGTTCGAAATTCAAAGAACGCGCCGGGAAGTGATTTTGGGTTTTCAGTCTACGTAAATATGATACTTCGCGTGTTCTTTATTCAAAAGTAATGACAATATTTCCGAGCATGTTTAAGAAAAAGTTTTTATGTAAGCTAAAATTAGATTTTTTCAATTAACTTTAATTTTAAGATTTTCATACAAAAATACTGACCGTTCGGGTGTTTGTACGGTGACCTTGACATGAAAGTTAGTTTAACAAATTTAATTTTTACTTAGATAGTTTCTACATCACTTAGTGAGTATGCTATATCGTTTTTGTAAGTTATTCGATAATCACCCGGTAAAAAGTTACATAATTTAAATTGAAATTTAACTAATTAGAGACCAGCCAGCGTTTATAAATCGCCGATCACCGAAAAGAGCTTGTCTATACCAATATTATAAAGAGGAAATATTTTTTTGTTAGTTGTTTGTATTGAATACGCTCCTAAACTACTGACCGATTTTAAAAATTCTTTCACCAATATGAAGCTACATTATCAGGGAGTGACACAGGCTATATATTTTTTAAATTTTGGCTGTATGTTGACGGAAAAGACAGTCTACGCGAGCGTAGCCCCGTCAGCGGCTATTTAAAAATAAAGTTAAATAATTCTACACAGGAGAAACAAGCCACGAGATTTCGCCAGAGCCCTCCGGCGACGCCGCGTCGCCCGACTCGCCGATGCTGTACAGCGAAGTGATCGACGTCACCATCCCGATACAATGCCTCGTCAAGGACTCGCGGCTAGAGCTTTTGGAAGCTAGCAAGGTAATGTATACTAAGGTTGAGCTAACACAACGACATAAAGAATATAAACAAACTTTCAGGGGTTCAGAACATTTATATTCGAATAAATTCTGAAAGTCCAAATTGAAGATCATAATAGATCTTCACAATATACAAATGACGATGGTTAGTTAGATTGCACAGATTATATTATCAATCAAGCAGATAATTTTGAACCCTGAACAAATACGAATACTTAATAATATGTATTACTCCGAAAGCAATTCAAACAGGCTTAAACTTGTTCACAAAATGATTACTGGCGCGTAGCACCAAGTCTTCTGTCAGTACAGCAAAGTTGTCAGTACAGATACTGACAACATTGCTGTACAAAGAAATTCACAAATTACGCAATTATAGCCTCGTTATCGACCAACGGACGACATTATGGCGTGCGAGAGATAATAAATGACAAATGTTTACTGAGTAATAGTTCGCGTCCAACTTGTCCTTTCTGAAGTTATCCCGAGGCCCGCATTCCGAATTTTACTTTGCACTTAGTATCGGCCAGATCATTTACATTCTTTTCAACACACTTGCTAATAAAGGGGCTCTAATTTTACCGCAATTAGGCACATAATGACTCCTGTAATGAAAATGTGACTTTTTCATTGCTATCAAACACAAGTGAATTTTAGAGTTTTTTTATTTTATTGGTTAAGTTATGCTTTGTTCTTAAAAAAGTTTCGATACAAAAAAGATCGTGTTTAGTACAAATATTGTTTTATCTACTAAATAAAATGATTTTTAGTGTTATTTTCTTCACAAGTGTGTTGAAAAACGTCGTTTGATACACGTGTGTATTGAGCCGTAGTCAGCGGCAATCACGTTACACACGTGTACTATAATTTACTATTATCTCGTTTCGCTGGCCTTGCCTTACTCAGTAATTTGAAGATAAGACCATAATCAAATGAGTCTTCGTTGGTAATCGGGTAAGTCGTTTAGGAAATTACGAGGTACAGCATCAAGTCAATACGTGTTACTTCATTTGACTTTACCATCGAATTCAAAATATCCTACCTTTACGCCTTTTGATAGGTGTCAAAGTTATTGGTTTATGTAAGTAAACTAAGATATCTATACCTACTTACAAAAATTTCTCTTCTCTAGTGTAAGCAATGGATTGACTAATTAAAAATAACTTCATAAATATACAACTTCAAGAAAAAGTATGTTGCGAAGTTATTATGTATATGTAAGTGCGCTTTGACAACGTTATTTTAGCGTTACGTGATCTGCGTTATGAACGGGAAACGCCAAAGGTATATCTTACATTGGTTGAACGGTTGCACTGTAATATGGTATAGACCATATTACAGTGCAACCGTTCAACCAATGTAAGATATACAAATACTATAATCTATAGAGATTAGAAACCAGTTAATTTACTTTATTCAAACTAATGGAAAAATCTAAAGAATAGTAACACAATGGTTAGAGCAGATGTTCAGTTTGCGGTAGATGCAGGTCTGATTTCTGCCTGATTTCTGGACTAGTATTTTTTTTAGTATTTATAGCGCGGCCGTGCCGCATACTGAAGTTGAGATAAAAATAATGGCATAGTGAATGCAAAATAGCCGAAATGTGTTGTTTTCAGTCGGAGCTGCCGGGCTTCTACGACCCGTGCGTGGGCGACGACAAGCACCTGACCGTGCAGTACGCGTTCCACAGCAACCTGCACAGCTGCACCGTCGCCGACGCGCACGCGTTGGTTCTGCCTCGCAACAGTCAGTAAACACTCACCTGTACAAACATACTACTAGAAAAGTTCCACTCGATCAATTTAAATGCTAGAAATAAAAATTCCCTTGTTTCACTTAGGGATTCACACACAAATTCACTATAGGGATGAAGAATTGGGTGTGTAACAATATCAGACTACGAATTATTAAAGCAGTTTTGCTAGCTGTGGGTGGTACTGGTGATTATAATAAATGTATAACCGTATGGAAAATGATATGGTCTCATAGACACTCAGACCCAACACGAATATCTGTTCACCAACAAAGTTGTTAAAGGCCGAAACCGAACCCGCGACCGCATTACAACCAGCGCTCGTAACCTCTGGGCTTAATGAGTCGAAATAGCTTAGCATTTGACCGCGATCCTCTTGATGGAAAGCCACAATACGCTCCTCGATAGAGCATGCTTTTAAAATGCGATAAGATAAGATATGGATAGGATGGATGAAAGACGATTTACGATGCAAATTTAAAAGGCGAGGGCAAATGGAGCTTTTGTGAGGGGGAAAGGCCTAGCTAGACGGACGTACTTAGGACAAATCCAAGACGTCCTTAAAAGAGGTCAGGTCAGGAGTAACCATAATCGACGAGCATGTATGAGAGGATTAATGAGAGTGTAGTGGAAAGATGTGGTCACCGCCTACCCTGTTGGGAAAAAGGCGTGATGGTATGTATGTATGTTCAACATATAGTAATTTTCAAGAGATAGAATACCAGAAAAATGCAAAAAAAGTCCAGTACAAAAAAATGGAAATTAGTCGAGGCAGTAGCTTGGAAACGAACCTCGTTTATCCTTCTATATAAAAGATCTGGGACATTTTACGCCCAAACTAAGCAGATAATGTATAGTCAGAAGCATAAATATGTGACCATGTGCAATACGCCAGTAAAATTTTCAACCATTCATAAATTTCTGATAAATATAAATGCAACGTCTGACATAAAATAAACGAGACGATGTATGTGTCGAGATACGGGACACATAAATGTTATGAAACACCAAGCAGCTTCGAAAAGTTCATGGTCAAGAATGTATGCTTCCGACTGTACAGTCTAAACTTATATCTGTAAGTTTCAAATGCTTCAAATATCTGAGAAAAGTACTAGCTACAATCTATCTATCTATACAACGTGTAAAAAGGTTGAGCGCTAATACTTAAGGGGCATATACTGTCAGTATTAGTAGATTTTAAAAGCAAGCTCTCATAACATAACCTATTTTAGTATAGTTTTTAAGTAAATTGAAGTTTAAGTTTGAGTGTCAACTTTCGAGTGCCACCCCCTACACAGGTGTAAATAATTTTCGGTCATAGAGTAAAAAGATTATACAGACATGATAAGTAATTGACTTTGCACCTTTCCACAACTGTTTTGATCAGTCCCAGGCACTCAAAATTCGAAGCTATGAAATAAGCCTATTTATGAACACTAGAAAACGATACCAGAGTTAAAACAAAAAGGAGGCCTAAGGCTTTTTAATAAGGTGTAAGCTTTTATTACTATTTTCAATCATCAGTATCGATTTTATTTCAAAATACAACCTAGTAAAATCGTAATTACTTAATAAACCATTTAAATTAGCAATGACTGTTATTTTTGAAATGAGATGAACCTAAAAAGTTGCAAATAGCAAAACCTAGACTGGATGAATCTAATCATCTCTTTACAAATTTGCTCATCCTAATAAATTATCGATTTTTGAAGTTCTGTCAAAAACAGCTGTCATTTTTTTGACAAGCCGAGGTGCCATGCCTAGCTAATCAGCGCCGCCCGTGGCTCAGAAACTCCCTAGTACGCATGCTCCGTTCCTGAGTCTGACAAATAAATCTGACATCATTTGAAGTATCTAAAGATAGAGAAACTATAAGCAATCGAATTTCGGACCTTGAAGAAATCAAGCAGGATTCGAACCCGCGTCTTCCACAATCCGGGTGGCTGCTCTAACCACTGAGCTAACGAAATCTTACTGGCCCGAACGAATCTTTCTAGTATATATGTTACGGCTAAATGTAGATGTGAACAAAAACTTACGATTAGCTTGCTAAACCTAGGGTTATCTTCGAGAACCAGCTAAAGTTCGGAATCATGTGATTTGTGACTTTTCACCTTTAGCCGGCTAATGTGCACATTAACCGAAACAAAACGGCTTAAAATGTATTCGATGGACGCGCGGGGGCTAACATGTCGCTTGAGGGGGCGGAGGGGAGAAGATGAGCGCACGTGGCAATGATTTTGTTTAGTATTGCGTCATCTTTCTTGGCGATTGCTTGCGCGCGCGTCCGATGTATTTGTTGCCATGTCGGCGTCGCAAAATCGGGCGAACCCTGAAAACGAAGTTTGATAGTAAGTTTTGTGAGTTACTGACATCAAAACGGACTTATAATAGTTTTAATTTGAGTAATGAATAGTACGATTTTGTAATCCAAGATGTCAAATCAGCAAAACTCGCCGCTAAGCGTTCAACACTGCAGTAGCGACGTTTATAAAGATTTGATGTTTGCACCATTTTTTTTATATTGCCCGCCAAGATGACCTCACTCCACCTGATGGTAAGCGGGCGTGAGGTCCAGATCTGAGGCTGACAAGCCCAGTCATTCAAACGAATCACTGGGCTGGCCATCCTTACCTTGAAGGCCTGCAGAAATGCCTTTTCACGCCCCTCTTGAAGAACCCGGTACTATAAGAGGAAGGAAACACATGTGCTGGAAGGGCGTTCCACGTCTGGATAGTACGACAACGAAACGAGTCACCGAACCTTTTAGTTCGGGCCAACAAATGCTGAATTGTGTGTGGTTGACGCCGTAGTCCAGCACGCGTGGTACGGGAGTGGAAAGGTGAGGGTGGAATAAGCTTGAATAACTCGTCAGAGCATTCCCCATTGTAGAAGCGATAGAGAACCATTTCTTTGAACCACCATTTTTTTTTGCCACCATTGGCGGCGTAGAAAAGTTAATAGCACCAGTGACTGGAAAAGACAACAGTATTTTATATTATGTGAAAAATTCAGATCTGTTTGACGTGTTGCATACCATTCACATTGCTACGGGTCATGGAGAAAGGAATCGCATGACAAATGAATCCAAAAAAAAGTACAAGAATGTGACACAAGAAGGTGTCTTGTCAAATGACATTAAAGACGAATAAGAAAGGAATAGTAGTTAAACCAATAATAGCATCCAAAAGGAGGTACCAAGTTGATTTAATTGACATGCAGACCAGTCCAGATGGTGAATTTAAATATATTTTAGTTTATCAGAATCATTTATTAATAAATTGGTTCAAATTCGCCCTCTACGTACAAAAACGGCAGCAGAAGTATCAAACGTGCTTTTTGACATTATATATATACAGGGTGTCCCAAAAAGTGTCAAGCGGAAGCCCACAGAAAGAGCACCCCTTGGGGTACCCGAATCACCCCCATGTATGCTCCGCGATTGTTCATAGTTTTGGAGTTATGATTTTTTTTCTGAATTTCTGAGAATTTCGGACCTAAAAGTTAAAAAATTTTTTTTTTAAAACGTAGAAGATTTTTAAAATTTTTCTTTGCCCAACTGAATCATCCTTAATTGTACTTTGATGCATAAAATAATCAGTTTCATAACTTTGACCAAAATGATGAAAATGTTGGTATAAAACCAAAAATGTACGGTTGATAAATAAAGACTTAAATATTCAACTTTAAATTAAAAATCTAAGTGGGTGACTGTATGGTTTCTAAGTAAAGCTCAAAAATGCTCCAGAATCTCAGCTTTCTTAATCATTACAAAAAAGAAGTACTTAATGGGCTACTTTGGCTAAAAAAAGCCTTCAAAGACAGCGAGGTGGAAAATTCTTGAAATTAGCCATCAGATTAATAACTGTTTTTTGGCTATTTTATCATTTCTGAAGTTCATGAATTTGTTATCTAACCAAAAATTACTGCAGGAAGGCTAAGGAAATAATAGAAAGAATAAACATTTGAAAGTTTAATTAATAGAACAAAAAGAAATAGTTATTAATTATTTATTACAAGAAATGTTCAAAATGTCTACCTTCGTTCTCGATACAAATTCTACATCGTCTAAAAAAGTTGTCTTTTAGTTTTATGAAGGCAATTCTATTGTTTTTTATTGTCTCTTCTGCTTGCCTCAATTTTATTCGTAATTCGGCTACGTTGCTGATGTCCTTGGCGTAAACCAATTCCTTGTAATATCCCCAGACCAAGAAATCAATTGGGTTCAAGTCGGGGGACCGTGGCGGCCACGCAATGGGCCCTCCACGGCCGATCCACCTGTCTGGAAATCTTTCAGACAAATATTGTCTGACGATTCTCACAAAATGGCATGAGGCGCCGTCGTTTTGAAAAATCATATTCCTATAAAGCGTTAACACGTCAACATCTCCTAACAAGTCGGTGAGATTATGTTGTAGAAAATGCAAATAGGCCTCGTCGTTTAGTCGGTCAGGTAGTTCGAACGGACCAATCAGCTGTCCGTTTAAGATGCCTGACCATAGATTGACACTGAATTGTTCTTGGAAATTAGATTCCCGGGTCAAGTGTGGATTTTCAATGTTCCAAGAATGATAGTTGTGTATGTTGAAAATTCCACATCGCTTAAAATGTGACTCATCGGTCCATAAAATATTTAAAAAAAAATTTTCGTTTTCAGCTTGACGCCGCAACATTTCCTGACAAAACGCTACTCTTCTCGGATAGTCTGCGGGCTTAAGCTGCTGAACTTTTTGAATATGATATGGGTGAAAACCCTCTTGTTGGAGTATGCGATGTGCCAGTGATTTTGGAATTCCGGTTCGACGTTGTATTGTTCTCACACTTACTGATGAATCTCTTGCCACTTCTTCGAGCACTGATTCGACACTATCTGGGTCATGCATTTGAGATACACGGCCTGGTCTTCTACCTGGTGGATGTCCTCCCATGTAAGAGTTATGCACTCTTAAAATCATGCGATGATCAGGCCAAGTTCGGGTTGAGGTCCACCTCCATTTTGTACTTGATCCCTGTACAATCTGGCTGCTGCAGAAGCGTTTCCTCTTGCAAAGCCATAAAAGTAATGCATAAGAGCATAATCACGTGATGTGAAAGGCATCTCACCAAACGAATGGGCGCGAAAGTTCGTTGAGAAAGCCAAATTAGTCGAAGCCAGTATCCACACAAAACTAAATCGTAATCGCACTCAAGGTCCAAAACCCCTTACCAGGCGCCGCTGTCAAAATTTATCAAGACGGAATCTGATAGGGGTTCTGACACCTTGCTTCAAAGTGACAGTAATTATCTGCGAGAAAAGGTTTTTGATCAACTTTCCTGCAGTAATTTTTGGTTATTTAACAAATTAATGAACTTCAGGAATGATAACATGGCCAAAAAACATTCATTAATCTGATGGCTAATTTCAAGAACTTTCCACCTCGCTGTCTTTGAAGGTTGATTTTAGCCAAAGTAGCCCATTAAGTACTTCTGTTTTGTAATGATTAAGAAAGATGAGATTCTGGAGCATTTTTGAGCTTTACTTAGAAACCATACAGTCACCCGCTTAAATTTTTAATTTAAAGTTGAAAATACAAGTCTTTATTCATCAACCATACATTTTTGGTTTTATACCAACATTTTCATCATTTTGGTCAAAGTTATGAAACTGATTATTTTATGCATCAAAGTACAATTGAGGATGATTCAGTTGGGCAAAAAAAAAATTTAAAAAGTCTTCTACTTTTTAAAAAATAAAAAAATTAAAACTTTTAGGTCCGAAATTCTCAGAAATTCAGAAAAAAAATCATAACTTGAAAACTATGAACAATCGCGGAACATACATGGGGGTGATTCGGGTACCCCAAGGGGTGCTCTTTCTGTGGGCTTCCGCTTGACACTTCTTTTTGGGACACCCTGTACATATATATTTTTTTACTAATACAGAACAATGATCATACAGTTAACCATACCCTGCAAAACTGTTTTAACAGTTTGACTGCAGGAAGGAGTCTCAAATAATACAGGTATTAACACTTTAACAACTTAATATATACGCCTTAGTTAGTTATGTTATTTTCACACAACAAGCGAATCCAAGAAAAGCTTTTTTAACATTTTCTTGAATTTGTTTTTATTCGGTTCAAGGCGGATGCCCTCGGGCTACCTAAACTAAAACTATTTAGCAGATAAGGTGGACGCTTTTTCAGGGTTCTGTCACCATAATAGTTGGAAACTTCAAATTTACCCGCGCACACCGACCTCGTGCCATAGCCTTGTATCAACTGAGCGTCACGCTCCAGGCTGCCGTGGTTGTTTAATGCTAACAAATATTTGTGCTTATGGCTTACTGGTAAGATTTTGCAGATTTTAAACAATTTTCTGTAGTCACTTTTACAGTTTCTTTTAGTTTTATTATTCACAAGCAATTTTAAAAGTCTCATTTGTAGTGATTCAAGTTTCTCAATATATGTTTCAAATATCAGGCCATAACATTCTAGAGCTTATGCTCTTATGATAGGGTTATCCCAAAATTGAATCAACTAAAGAATATAAACATTTTAATGTACATAGATAGGCACTTTATAACTTAAATTGTAAAACTTGCCAAGTAACGTTCTTAGCTCATACTAATATAATCAATGTGACCAGGAAAAACTTAACATCTATTTTAACACCTAAATAAGTTACACAGTTTACTCTCTCGATAGGTACACAATGACAATCTTTTTGTTTACGATGTAAGCAAGAATAACTATGAGTGAACAATAACGGTGGGGATTCTTGAAGACTTATATATGGTGAATGTATAATAAGAAGCTTTGTTTTTTCGGAGTTTAATACTATTCCGTTGTCAGGCGACCACTTTACCACCGCATCCATATCCTGTTGAACTAGGCGACACGTGTCAGCAAGGTCAGTACCTGCGAGGAGCGTGCATAAATCATCTGCAAACATGTGAGCTGTACAATGACGCAGCACTCCACATAAACTATGGACGTGCATCAAATAGCGGGGCCACATCCTGACCACATTTCAGGGGCCACTAAGCGCATTTTGCTTATTTGGTGCACCATCAGTTCTACAATCAGATAATGGGCGCGAGTTTGCTAACAGCGTTATAGCTGAATTATGCTCTAAGAAGGCAGGCTTGAAGATGGTACACGGCAAACCTCAACATAGCCAATCGCAAGGCAGTGTTGAACGTACCAACCAACATATTTAAAACATGTTGATGACGTTTGATAAGTGATGAAAAGTTCTCAAAATGGTCAGAGAGTCTTAAATTTGTACAATTAAAGAAAAATTTAGCGTATCATGGCGGTATCAAGAGAACACCGTATGAAGCGATGTTTGGTAGTGAAATAAAAATTGGTTTAAAATCATCGTCTTTGCCTTATGATTATAAAGTAACAAACCAACTAATAACGGAAGAAGATCTACAAGAAGTAATAGATAACTTTAAAGAAAATGACTTGCACGATGAACATCTGAGCAGACCTCCGAACTACACACCTCAGAAAATACGTGCACGCTTTGAGAAGAACATGGCATTTTAATTGGCGACATAATATGCCCTCTTTGTACAAAGGAAGCAGATATTGAACATAATCGTTCAGAAGCGAACTTGAAATTAGAGTACCAAGCAATTAAAATGAAACAAATTTCTGCTACAAAGTTTCCAGAATGTCATTTAAGTGATACAGTAAGAGTAAAGATACCGGAAGTAGATCGAGGGCGGGGTCTTGGATAAAAATGACGATGGGCTATATAAATTGGGCAACGAAAACGGCACGATCGAACAGTTATTTTGACGAAATCAGTTTACAGTTTGTGAACAAAAATTCGTAGACTTATTACTCCTTATTATTTTATTGACTAGATATTATTTAGTTGCAGTTTTAATAATGTAATTAAATAGTTTTATTTTGTAATTTTAAAAACAGAAGGTATCTGTAATGAGTCCGGGGGAACGCGTAGAAGGCTTCGTGCTACTTACCGTGCTCCCCCACTATGGACGATGAGAGGGAGTAGTAGGGTTTTTAGTCGGTAGGCCACTGGGCGGTTTCCTTTAATAGGAAGTCCCCCCCAGTGGAGAGTCCGACATAACCCGTCCGCCCCCCGGTGGACGGGTATGCGTAAGGCATTTCCCCTACATAAAAAAAAAGGTATCTGTAATGAACAAATGGTTCCTTATTGTTTAATTTTAATGATGATTTTATTATAATTGTAGTTTTAAGTAATTAAACACAGACAATTTATTTTGTAATTTTGAATAGGTACTTAAGTATCTGTAATGAGAGTGTTTTTTTTTAAATAACCGACTAATCTTAAGTTTGTGTTCACACCTACCTTTAGCCGTAACATATACAATATACATACTTACGTTTGAAGGTACTTCCCTTAGAACATTGATGGAATAACGTTCGCTTACAACGTAAGCATAGAAAGATTCGTTCCGGCCAGTAAGATTTCGGTAGCTCAGGAGTTTAAGCAGTCACCCGGATTGTGGAAGACGCGGGTTCGATAATTGCTTGATTTCTTTGAAAGTCCGAAATTCGATTTTTTATAGTTTTTCTATCTTTAGATATGAAAAACAAGCATTGTAAAATGCTAAAATAAACAAAGTGATAATTATTTAAAGTGTCAAATACGGGTAAGTACTTGAAGTTTTCAGTTCATTTTTTTTTTTTTTGTTTTAGATGTGTTTTCACAATTTATCTTTTCAAAGTGTGGTGTGATGTAAAGTATGGTAAAGTATGCTACGAATAACATGGGCCGTGGTACCATTTACCCTACCCATTTGCACTTTTGACGATAAATGAAGATTGTGTTTGTGATTGTGATTGTGACCTGCAAATCTCGGGTTGCAAAGCTCTATGCAAACTGAACAGCAGCATCAGAACCCTGGCTGCTAGGAAGTCAGAGTGCACGTCGCGTGAGTTGTTGAAGTCACTCTGTTGTTGGGCTCAAGCATAATTAAATCTAGGGTTTACCAAAAGTTTTAACAATGCACTAATAGAATATTTTTTTATGAAAACGAAATGATTCCTTTCAGTTTTAATTTATTTACTGTTTAGTCTATATGGTATGCATACTGGCCCTTAAGTATTAGTGCTCATCTTTTATACACGTTGTATATTAAAAGCGAAATGTCACCAAATCACGAAATCTCAGAAACGACAAGTGCCTAGGAGTTCCTAATTTTGCATGAAGGTTCTTTTTAGGAAGTAGGTGCTAAGACGGGATTTTGCGACATATGTATGACATACAGGTTTTTTTCCGACTTACGATGCTTGATTCGCAAAAAGTACCTACGTCGTAAAAGGAATCAAGCATCGTAAATCGGAAATGTATGTCATAATAATTAAGTTCACGCGGGCGAAGCCGCGGGCGCTTAGCTAGTTATCTGTATATGTCAGCAAAGATATTTGTGGCTAATGTTTTACTCAGATATTTTTAATGCCTTGAAAATGTATGAAATTTCAATTTGTAGAAAATCATTTTGAAAATTTTGCTTTGTTTTTATCATTCTTTTTCATTAAAATTAATAATACTAAGTTTAAAAGCGTCTTTCATTTGTTAGAACGTAACATAAAATGGACTTTCGTGAAAAAAAAAGATCAATGGGTTGAAATTACAAACTCCAAAAAACACGACTTTCTTGTTCAAAATACTCACAACTTTAGAAATTATCTGAATATTTCTGTAATTTAAACCTTAAAAAAAATTGTAATAAATGAGCAACTTTTTCAAATAATTGGACAACTTTCAGTAGTACACTTATTTTTTCACGACATCAGCTTGAAATTGAAGTCCTTTTTTTGATCAAGATTTTAACTTTTTAAATTGACATTGGTTTTCTAGCTAAATAAAATACCTAGTCAAAGTAAAACAAATCACCTGCTAACCACAAAAAAAACTAAAATTGATCATAACTTTTTAACGGTTAGAAATCGAACCAATATTGATAGGGTTAAAAAGGCCAAAAATGACCCCAGCTATACGCTATTTGGATTTGATTTTTATTTCCAGGGACAGCCTGTATATTTATATTTATGCTCTTGACTGTACATTGATAAAAATAGTATGAAATATTTCTAGATCCATAATTTTATAGTAATCGTAATTGCACCTTATTTCATCGTGAATAATCCCGAGTTGACTGAGTGTTCTGGCGTCGAGTGTTGTTATGAGATCAAGTCAAATCACAGCAATTAAAATTGTAGGTGACCATAATAAAAACAAAACATAACTGATCTTATTGTTTACAGATCATAGGATAAAGAACAGATCCTGAGAATTAAGATCGAGACGATGTTCGGGTTCACATCGGCAGAACAGTCACCACTTTTATTACAAGAAGTGAACAAACATCGTAAAAAGTTTCATCAACACGAGTCGATAAATCAGAATCCAGAAAATTGTTGGGGCTTCTTAAATGTGTTGACGGCAGCTAGAACATTCCATAGGGCGGTGGCCGGTACGCTGGATTAGTGGAGTGGATAGAACATTTTCGAATATCAAATTATAGATTTAAATACAGTTTCCTAGATTTAAACACTGTTAAAAAAAGTTAAACAATCATAGCATGCACATTGAAATGATTTAATGTGCATGCTATGATTGTTTTACTTTGTTGCAATTGAATAAATATAACTTTGTTAAGACGTGACCAGCTAATAAAGAGAGGTTTGGCTGCGTCCAATCACAAAAATTGCTTAACCAGGTTTCTTATCAAGAGCACATCATGGTTTTTTGCTATTAAACATGATTTCCACTACAGAAAGGTTTGACTTCTACTAGGACGTAGATTTGTAAAACAGCCTTGTGTAATGTCATAGGGTTCGCCCATCAACTTATTCCTAAATTTTGGTGTTAAAATCTGATATGATAAAAGGTTATTGTACTGTCAACAACAGAAGTAGCATAGCATTGTAGTACCTCACCTTTTCAAAGTTGTCTTAGCAATTTTTAAGGGAAATTACCGATGGCACATAGAATAGGAACAACTATGCCAAAGTACTAATGTTCAGATACTTCTGTTGCTGACCGATGACCGTACATACATTGGTCAACAAATTTTAGGTTAATTAGACATGATAATGGCCCAGATGTAATATAGGAGACACTTGTAAAATAATCTTTACCTTTTCAGAGGATATGATATTTTAACCATGTTTGATTAATTATTTCTAAAAGTCCTTAACTTATATTCAAAACGATTTTTTATTTGTTTCGAGTCTTAGCGCACTTGTACAGGGATTATTCTTTATTAGTAGCTAAATTTTTAAAGGATACACTAAGAAAAACACTATTAGAATCACGTTTAACTAAAGTTTCAAAGAAAGGAAACATATTTTACTTTATTCAACTAAGACGCGCGCTACTACTGGTAAAAATATAAAGTGCAATATCACAATATTATTTTGTTGTATATACTAAATATATATAAAATATTGTTCAAGAGAAAAATGTTTGAATATAATTGTATATAAATATTCAACGTGTATAAAAGATGAGCACTAATACAAGGGTCAGAATTTGAACCA